>OU862915.1:56682148-57882148 GCA_917880885.1 Limnephilus marmoratus
AACAAACGGATTGCAATATTTAGGGCACAGGCGTCGGGTTGGAATGCTATCCTTATTTTACCAGTACTTCAATGGAAGATGCTCCGAGGAACTAGCGTCATTGATCCCTTCAGTACCGGTGCACAGTCGGGAATAACGCCAAACGCGCGCCCAACATATATACATGGTTGACATTTGTCAGATAAGAACAGGTCGCTTCTTCAACTCGTTCTTGTATTCAACAGCTCGGTTGTGGAACGATTGGCCGGCCTCTGTGTTTCCTCCTTCCTACGTGGTTCTCTTCAAAACCAATGTTTATTCCTTCTTCTCCTCAAAAAGACCATCCACACATCAACTCAGATGACATATGACCCGAGGGAAATTATTTTCATCAGGGTCTCCTGTGTGGAGTAAATGTAAAAAAAAAACGATACATCAAAGCTCCTTAATTCCGAGTCAAATACAAGCATACGTCTTTTTTGAGAAACACTAAAACAAAGATCTTGTTTAGGAAACTTAATAAATGTTAACTAAAAAGCCAAGATAATCACGAAATGGCACCTACCAAAAATTGCTTTGATTTTATATAAATTAATTGAAAAGTAAAAATTATTGTCCCTAGCAAAAATTATCCTCCGCTAAAATACTCTTAACATTACTTTTTATGCTTTAAAAAACGAACAGACCAGCATTTTTAAAATATGCGTTACTTGCAAAAAAAAAAACATTCGCGATTACTGCCCATGTGAACCCATGCAGACTGCACGAACAACACGCCATAATATTCCTGTCACAAAAATGGAAAAATATTATTTTATGAATATATTATCTGAGTCACGTGTGGTCATGTAGCCACCCCTAGATGCTAGGGGTACCCAGTTCCTACCCCATAGGTACCCATTGCTCACTCAGGACTCTGTGATGACCGCACAGGGACTTAGGAATCGGGTTCTCCCTGTCGGTGCTTGGTGCTCGCCTGTCGTGAGTAGTTGAGCTTGTAAAAGCCGCAAACAAAGAAAAATCAATAACGCGTGGGGTCGTGTTCATGTCAAATTCTTGGCCGTAATCTGTCGCTTTAAGTATTGCGAAATTACGTCAATTGTACGTTTGCTCTAATTTGAGCATTTTAAAGTCATACATTTCGAGAAAGAAACATTTAACGTGCGAGAAATTGCAGAATGAAAAGAATGCTTTTAGGTTTACATGAAAATTCAATAAGCTGTGTATTTTAAGTATCGTAATTTATTTTTGTGGTATTATGACGTGTTGCTCTTCCTCTTTCTTTATCCAACATTTAGAACAGCATTACAGTGTCCATCATCAGGGCAAAATTTTAGATTGCGATGAAGTGAGTTTAGTAGGTAGACGCGATACCTTCTTGCGCAACTCATTCCTCTTATTGCCGGAAATTGTCACTATAATTCGTTAGTAACTACAAATTGTCCCAAAAACTTTCTGACCGTGAGCTCTGGTATCTTGAACTTTTTCCACCTTTTTCTCGGTGCAAAGATTTTAAGTTATTTTCTTCGTGAGTTCTTGAATATACACGCTCTTCTATTATGCTGACCCTTGACATGGCCCGACTTAAGTATCTGATTCACTTGGTTGTGCCATGTTTTCCACGGGCGTCTCCGATTTCTTCTACCATTCACATTTGCGTGGTGTATTCTCCTTAAACTTTTTTCCTCGCTCTACATGCCCAATGATGATTTTAAAAAAACGAAGTTATGATTTCAGATAAAAATTTACAGAATGTTAGATTTTACTTGAGAAAGTCAAAAATACATTTTCATTAATTTTGTTGTCAGTAAGCCAATTATATGAGATAATTTTTTTGTAACGAAACCCTTCAGTATTTTTATGGCAGGCTTTAAGCGGAGAAAAATAACAAGCTGATTATGTTATTTTATTTTAGCTCTGAGATTCCGCAGTTTTTCCCTCCAAATATATTTTAGTTCAATTGTTTCGACTTCTGATGTCATATTCTGCCCCCCGTAGCTTGAGATTAATGATAGTCATCCCCGACTTCATTTATCATTCGCATTCGCCGCCCATATCTGTAAAATAAATTCTTGTGTAGATACCCTATTCCATCCCCACCCCAGGAGGGTTGATGTGTGAATATTTCTGCGATTTAACAGCCCTCAGTGTCTTCCCCATACGTTTTATCAGTATTGTCATAATTATTCATTTCAATCGTGTGCTATTTGTTGTATATTACCACATAACAGACAATCTCAAGAAGTGTGATATTTTCCTGCTAGAAAGAATCTCAATGTCGCCAATTTTCACAAGTCCTTTTCCACTCCGAGTCCCAGACAGGCCAATGAATTTGATTTTTACTTCAAAAAAGAATTTGAAAATATGAAAACAAATTCAATTTTGGCACATGCCACGTGGACACGCCCACCCTTCTGTTATATCGTTTCAGTGTTATCAAAAATACGAATTCCGGTAATCTGTGATTATAACTTCGGTACAATAAATACGGATTGTCATTGTCAAAATTGGAACTGACGTGTCAAAAATTCGAACAAGCGATAAAGTATGTAGATTCTATTTTAAACTTAATATTTTAACAAAAAATTATTTTAATTGTCATCTTCAAAAACAATTTCAATTTTCAAACATATGTAGATACCTACGTATTATCAATATTTTTTTTTCGGAAAATTATTGCAATTCTTTATTTGAAATGTGGAGATGTTTTCATTAAAATTTTTTTGGGTTAGTAAATTCACGAAAAATACTCTCAGTATTGCCCTAGTGTAAGACAACCATTCAGAATTGAAACGTTGCTTGAAATATCTTTCGTCGTATTTGGTGATCAGATCTGAGTAGCCAGGTACTCCCCCACCTTTCTCTTCCTCATCTTCTTCTCCTCTCCACTACCTTCAGCCTGGCAAGGGACGGCATAGTCTGACTCCAAGCGGTTGGGAGCAATAGGGACTCTTGTGCAGTATTCACATCAAAAATAATAAATAAGTAATATAGTCATTTTATTATTTTTGATCTAATAGTTCACTATATTGCGTAGATTTCGGGTTTGATTCCTGATCCCGCGACACTGTGGGTTTTTCTACGAATTTAAAAAAATATTATTTGTACTATTTTGTTAAAAATGTTATAATCTATAATACTATTATAAACACAAAATTATTTAGAAAACGTACCTTTAAACGGGTGTTACAGATCTTGTAAAAAATAATATTAATTCACATTATTTGGTTTCGGGTTATGCCCTTTAATATTAAAAGTTTTTTGAAAATGCTAATGTTGAGATGAGTTTCATAATTGAATATCAAAATAATTAAAACTTGAAAAGGCCAAAAAATTTTTATTGTAATATGTTGAAATTTAATGTTCTTTGCCCTTTTCTGTTGGCTAAATTAACCCTTTTACACACGAGTGATTACATTCATGCGTAAACACAATATTATTATTACATGTTAATATGTAAACTTACCTTATATATATTGGGATTTTTTAGTAGAACCTTTTCAAAATTACTAACACGATTTAAAGTAAAGTCAAAACCTAACGTGGGTACGCAAAAACACAGCTTTTTTTAAAAATATTAAAATAAATTTGTGTCTTCTTTTTTCGTTATTTGTTTATGGGGTGTTATGCCGTGTTAAGCTACTTCCTTCTTTAGCCAACGTTTCGGACAGAGTTGCAGTGTCCATCATCAGGGCAGATCCGGATGTGTAATTGTTTGTGGTGAAATGTGCGCTTATGTAATATCGTGTTGCCAGCTCCACTCCACTACGAGCTGGTATTACTGTACATAAAGAAGGAGGTAGCGCATTATGGCATAACACCCCAAAAATAAATAACGAAAATACTTTTGGCCGTGAAAATCTAAAGAAGTAAATTTGTGTCGTTTAAATTCACAAAAATGTAGTTGTATAAATAAAAACAAAACACTCAAAAGCCCTAAAAGTTTCCTTTTTAGTTATTATTAATTTTTTAACTTTTTTACCCAAATCGGTAGGGGGGTACGATTACCGCCACCTAGGAAATCATTTATTGGATACGTATCTTACTTGCCACTCCAAGTGGTTTGCTACGTTTGGTGACTACGTAGGGGTACCTCTGTGCATGGGGTGAGATTTATCTAGGTCTTGGCGGAGGATGCGTTTGCTGGAGGGCTGGGTCGGGGGAGACTGGTTGAGGGAGACTTTTGGATCTCTCCAGCTGGACCCTCTCAACCCATCGCCTTACACCTTAGTGACAGGGATCGATTAATACGTCCGTCACTCCTGAGAAAATTGACCCCCAGATTCTTACATACTTTTTTCTTCTCAGAACTTACTCTCCTTACTTTCTCTAAAAAGACTCCCCACACAGCATACCCAAAGATGACATAGGCCCTAGGCGATTTTTTTCCTCGGGCTTCCTGTGTGGAACTATTGTAAAAAAAATATCTAGTATGTTCATTTTAAAATGACATATTTTACAAGTTTTCAAAAGAAATCATTACTCCAAAATATTATGACAAATCGTTTTCTATTAAGGGCCATTAACCAGTCAGCGGCCGAGAATTCAAATTTCGTCGAAAGATGCTCTTACGATCGTACAGATTAATTATTCTCAGTACCAGCTTTTTTAAATAATAACTAAATATCGATTTTATTTCATTAAAAATTTGCTTTAAGTTAAACCTACATTCAAAATCGCGTGATGTTAAAACTATAAAAATTATTTACTTTTTGTAATTATTTTTTGATCGTAAGTATTTATAATTTTTCAATAATGTTTAAGCAAAATAAGAATGTAAAAAAATCTCATATATATTAGTTTGCAAGACAGCAAATAAATAAACAAACTGAAGTATTTTCGTCACAAAACACGTGCGCGGATCTTTTTTTAATGATTTTATTTAAACGAAAAATAAAATTCCGAAAAGCAGCTTTCCCGGATAATTTATTTTACTGCATGATTATGTGATTTGAAATGTTTGTTGTACGATACAAAATTTTGTTTGAAAGTTGAACAAATCTGCCAACGACCTACGGCATAACCTTATTATACTAAAAATAAACATATTTTTCCCATAATTTAAAACATTAGTTTACTAGAGATAAAAGAACAATCTTTCAAAATCAATTTAAACTTTTTTGTGGAAAAGTGTCAATAGGGCTAGAATTTTATTATAAAATGACATGTTTCGGGTTGTGTCTGGTTATTCCCTCTTAAGAACAGTCAAGACACGATTCATTAATATATTATCATAATGGAAAATCTAGTTTGTTTCATCTTGATCACTCAATTTGGCAAAGTATTACAATCATTTCAGGCTAGTTCTGTTTACTATCCTAAATGTAGAGCGTAGTATTAAGTAATAACCTACTCAAGATATTTATAGCCATCCATTCTGAGTAACGTGCTAGTATAAATTCAGCTGTCGCGTCATAATACTATGTTTCTATTAGCGCAATCAACACATAATATGAAACCTACATTAGTATATGTGAGTCTGAAGTAAAATATAGGCGATCACCACATACGAACATAACTTTGGTGTACTGTTGTTTCTTCTGGTGAATAATACAACTCTGATGATCGGGAGTTTCTAAATACTTCGGTTCGTTTAGATTACGAGTCGTGTTTATTATCTTCTTATTTTTAATGAAAATCTAACTGGACTTAACGTCCGCTGTGATAATCTGGAGCGTGGGAAGAGCTCACTGAAGGTGTCCACCTGAAGATCGGGAACTGACCTGTGGTGGGACATCTTAAAATTACAAAAAACTATATTTTTTAATGTAGCTATCACTTTGTGGTTATCCATTATAGAAAAATGAAACAATACAACTTTGTATAAACCACTTATATAATGCGTAAATCTTACTGGTTTCGGAACAAACGTTCCTTCTTCAGGGAAAGCTTATACTAATTTGACAGTTTCAAACAATGTCAACGGCTCCACCCCTACCATAATAAAACATTGTTCGAAACTGTCAAATTAGTATAAGCTTTCCCTGAAGAAGGAACGTTTGTTCCGAAACCGGTAGAATTTACGCATTATATAAGTGGTTTATATATAGTTGTATTGTTTCATTTTTTTTACATATAACTGCTTATATTAACGACATGTCGAGAGACATTTAAACTACATACTCGTACATACATATAAGTACAATAACCCACTAAAGTATAATAATTAGAAGTGTGATCTTTACCTACCGATTTGATAGAAAATGTTCTATCAAATCGGTAGGTAAAGATCACACTTCTAATTATTATACTTTAGTGGGTTATTGTACTTATATGTATGATCAATGGATAACAACATTGATGAGATTTATCAACACATTGGTCCCGACAAGCCAATGAAATTAATTATCATTTTAAGAAAGTTTTTCGATATTTAAAAATGTTTTACGAGTTTCACTGGAAACACGGGATAAAGAAGAAAACTAGAAGTGCCTTGTATTTCCCTTATACTTGCCTGACATCTTAGATCTCTTTCCCATTTGAATTTCGTAAATACAGTTGTATTACGAAGCTCAAATCATGTGTTTTTGGTTTGATAATTTAATCACTCGTAAATATTTTCGATGCTTTAATTAAAGTCTGCGAAAAAACACATTTTTAGCCTTTAAAATAATCGAAGTTACTTTAACAAGTCTTTTTATAAGGCCGGAAAAGATAAAGTAACACGCCTATAAAACTGCTTTAAAGTTCAAAATCTCCTACTTACAAATCCCTCTTCGGTTATTGTTTTAATGTATGATGTGGCAAATTTTGTTGTTTATAAAATGATCGTGAAACAAATGTGCCTGGCAAAATAAACTAAAACATGCTTTTTGGTGATGCTTTTTTCTGTCACAAAACAGGCGGTGTTAAGCCGCCGCCACCCGAATTTCTGCTGATTTCTTACATATCTGCCTTAAAAATTTGAAGATTAAAGCTCTTAAAAAATGTAAGTTTAGTCGGATTACTTGAAATGACGTGACTAGATCTGAACAGCCAGGTACGTTTTCCACAACTCCTTCCCCTCCCCACTACCCTCAGTATCACACCATACCAAAATTGAGGATGCCATTGGCAATCACTGGCTCGAGACGGTTGAGAGCAGTTGGGACTCTAGTGTAATTTTCAGATAAAAAAGTTATACGTAAGGAGGAATCTTTTACGTTTTTTTTTTGTTAAACTGACTGCACGTATAAGTATGTCGTATTTTGTATTTCCGCATGCGTTTTCGGAGAGTCGAAATTATTGTTAGTAAAAATATTTTGACAGCGGATTTTCACTCAAGATGCCTTCAGATATAAGTACATCGACTTTGGTTGTACGGCCGTATATCCTCTTTACATACTTACTTGAAGAAAAAATCTTCTAAAGGATCAGGCCGAATCAATTGTCGCCGGATCAACTGTCCACCGGATCAACTGTCTGCCGGATCAAGTGTCGGCCGGATCAAATGTCGGCCGAATCAAATGTCGCCGGACCAACTGTCGCCGGACCAGATGTTGCCGGATCAACTGTCATGGAACTATATTCCTCACGCCGAAACGAAAATTATATGAAATTCCCTCGATAGGAAAAATCGCAAAGTATGCTCCGAAAATTATTTTAAGCACGTTTGTTTCAGTTATTTTACAAGTTATATGTATGGAAAAATTCAGAGTGTTTCTTTAAATGCTGTTTTAGACAGCCCCCAGGAGATTTTTAATCTATTTTAAACGAGTCGTGTTTTATTAAACATTTTCACAATTCGCTTCGATTTCATCGTTTTAAATATTAGCGCGCTCTCTCCAGCATTCGTAATTACATGTCTCTTCATCTTCTTCTTTTTAAGTAAGGGTTCGGCGCCTTTAGCGGGAAATTAAACCTTACCACCAACTGGATGAGGAATGTTATTGTGAGTTGCTCGATTCCATATGTTACAGAACGTGGTGCATCGCATTATGGCCCGATTGGCGATACATATGAATCATGAACACGTCGCATAGCATTTATTGTGCTCGTACTTATTCTACGGCTGAAAGTAATTGATAATTGAGCTTGCTTCAGGTACATGGACACACCCACAAATGACCTTCCGTCTGTTTATCTCTTCTGTCTGAGTCTGATGTCTGAAGGTCGCGAGATCGAATCCCGGCGAGCGCAAATAAATTTTATTTGATGAATTAATTATTAAAATAATATATATTATATTTGTTCTGTCTCTTTATCTCTTATGTCTGAGTCTGATGTCCGAGTCCTTGGAGGAAAGTGATTCAAAAGTTAAGTCAAGACAAAAATTAGGAAAATAAATTAGAAAAATCGTCAAGTTTATAACTTGAGTTCGGAATGTCAGCTCCACCCACGTGGATGCTTTTTTATCACTAGCACACAGACCTGTGAAATATTTGGCGATGTTATGTTTGTTAGTAACATATTCTTTAAAATTACAGACCCTTGAAAATACACGCTGAAAAGTTTGAAAAACTAAAATAGACATTCCAAAAATTGAATTAAAATATTTTTTTAAAGGATGGCGCAAAACTACCGAAATGGTTTGAATCTTATTACACATTACAATAAGATTCAAAATAAAACGGTAGTTTTGCGCCACCCTATAGTTAAAAGAAAATAATTGTACTGTAGAAATTATGTTCTTTATCGCTTCTTTGAATTCTTTGCAAGTACAGTACCAATTTTCAGAATGAAAAATAAAATAGTTTTTTGTTAAAATATTACGCTACAGGTAGGTTTGACGGCCTCCGTGGTCGAAGGTTCTTGCCGCGCAATCCTAAGGTCGCGGGATCGAATCCCGGCGTGCGCAAATAAATTTTATTTGATTAATTTGTATTATTTCACAATTAATTTATTAAAAATAATATATAGTATATTTGTTCCAGAGTAAAAGATACTCTCAGTATCAACCTGGTGTGAGACCACCATTCATAATTGAAACGTTACTTGAAATGGCTTTAGCCATGTTTGGTGACTAGAACCAAATAGCCGGGTACTTTCCCACCTTCCTATTCCCCATCTCCATCCTCTACCCACTACCTTTAGCCTCACAACATACCCTAATTGGAGATGCCATCAGTGGCGGCTTGTGACTTGTGGGTACGCGAGAGTGCTGGTATTAGAAAAAATGGCATTATTGATGTTGCTATAGCCGAAAAACTAAATATTTTTGAAAATCAGTTTTTTGTATGAAAAATTTCAGAAAGTTTCTGTTTGGTCGTGTACCGCAAGGATTTCCTGAAATTTCATCATGCCAAACATAAATTTTTGAAAAAAAAAAAATTTTTGCCTACGACCACATCCATAATGCCATTTTTTTAATATTAGCACCCTAGCACACCCAAAAGTCACGAGCCGCCACTGGATGCCATAGTCTCGCCATGGCTCCAGACAAGAGCAGCTGAGACTCTCTTTGGATATTCACAAAAAATGTTACTTTATTGCTTGTCTAAATTCTTGGATGATGATTGATTAATTGTTGGTAGTAGTTTGAGGCCAATTAAGTTATTTGTACGCCCACTTACGAGTGTAAAATATTTTCGGAAAATAGTAAAAAAGGTTTTTGCAAGTGAAGCAAGTAATTAACTCCAGTCTAGGCTAATTACCTCCGTTTTGAGGTCAATGGAATAGTGAATTTTCTTAATAAACACGGGCGCGCCTATTAAAATGCGGGAACAATAATATTTATACTAGAAAATTAAAAAAAATATTTTTACAACGGTTTAATGTGTTTATGTTTGAAGTTAATTACATCGTCTCGATGGTTCGTATTCGGTAGTGCGATTCATAGTTAGCACGTTTTATAAAATTTTGTTATGAAGAGCTCTGGCAATCGGCAAAGCATGTCTTGAGTGAAATAATAGTAAACTTAGCAACTTTTAATGGTAAACAGACTCAAATACAAACCATGTTTTGATAAATGAAGATCGGATTTCGTCCAAAAAGGCAACGTTTTTTAAATTATATAAAATAATATTCTTATTTAAATTAGCAACTATTGGAACTTTTTTTTTTTTAATTGTACAACTTATATGACTACTGAATAAAAAGAGTGTGTGCAATACGCAGTTGAAGTGAAACCTTTTGAAAACTAAATTAGACAAAGTGGGAAAGCTACGAAGTACCGCACTAAGAGGGGACCGACAGGCTTCGAAGCACCGCACAAAGAGGGGACATATTATACTCGTACCATGTTATTCTCTCGCAAGCTAAATCTTATAGACGTATGTGTTTGTCTCTTTTTAGTGTCACTATTTTTCGTTTCATCGAGTTTCAAATCACAACGGTTCTAAAGAAGTTTTCACTTCAAAAAAGTGTAAAAATACTTTTTTTAATTTACAGTTTATAAAATTGAATAATGTCAAGTACTTTATTTTTTTTAATGATAATAAACAACTTTTAAGACATTAAACATTTTTAAAGTGAAAACTTCTTTTGCACGGTTATGGTTTGAAACACGATGAAACGAAAAAGCCACACTAAAAAGAGACAAACATCTATAGGATTTAGCCTGCGAGAGAATGAGATTGAATAATCTGTGTCCTCTTTGTGCGGTGCTTCGTAGCCTCCCCATTATTATCTACTTTAGTTTTCTGAAGATTTCACTTCTACCGCGAGCGAACTGCAAACTTTTTTTTATATGGTGGTGTGTACTAAGTTACTTATTTTCATTAAATTAAAATGACGACGCAGAGTGAATTTGCGATAATTACCTAATGTAGGTATTTTGGATTTTGATAATGGCGTTGAACTCCGAAATAGTTATCTCAAAAATAAAAACGAAAATACCTGCAGTACTGATACTTAAAAATATCAAATTTGATTTGCTTTAAAAAAATGCACGCAGTTTTACTACAAATTAAATACTGTACGTAACGCAGTAACAATGCATGCACTAGTACAATCTATTCTTCAGTATGCCATTATCAGTTGGGGAGCAGCTTACAAAACTAGTTTGACCCCCATAGAAATTGTTCAAAGACTCATTATAAAAATTATACTAAAAAAACCTCCAGACTTCCCCACTGAACGCATATTCGAAGAATTCAAAGTTCCAACATTTAAAAACTTATTTGCGAAAAATTCAATCATACAAATTATAAAAGAAAAAGATAAATTCTCATTCATAACTGAAAATCGTACAAGACTAACACATGTATTTGTATGCCCCAAAATAAACACGTCTTTTGCCCAACACCATTATACACACCAAGGAAAATATTTCTTTAATAACCTTCCAGTAGAAATCAGAAGCATTAATGACAAAGTACAATTGTTGAACTCCATCAAAAAGCATTTTAGAGAAATCACCAATGGGAAAATTGCTGCTTCCCCCATCACCACATGAATGTCACACTAAAAATTATACCTATTTTTCTTCTTACTGAATACATGTAGATGATTTTTTCTTTTAGTTAAAGGGTCTTGATTGCGATATAATTAAACTGTGTTTTAACGGTATATTAACAGGATATTAACTGTGAATCTGTACATATTATGTGAAACATCTGATTGTATAAATTGTACCTACATATTTAAAATGTAAACTCTTCCTCCATCCACAAGCAAATGCTTTTAATGGAGGAAAAGTAACATTGAAACATGTTCCATTTTTTTAAGATAAGTACTAAAATAAAAAAAAAATAAAAAATACTAGTCAATATCGTTTGCTTTTGAAAATAACGAAAACCACAAATTTTTCACTGCGATTGTCACACCATTAGAGAAGTGTGTTATAATAAAATGCTTGTATATACAAATGGGGTGATTTTTCCAAGCTTGTTAAATGGAAAAACATTGAGGAGCCAAATGATTATTGAAGGATAAACGTTTTGGGAGCAGTCACTCAGTGACCAACCGCGGAACAAACAATATCACAAACAAACATAATTTCACTCCAAGTTTTACAAATACCTCTCAAAACGTAATTAATTAGTAGTACACGTTAAATGGTCACAACCGAATTGTTAATTTTGTTCATTTTATGAGATTGGGAGACTCTTTACTCGCACAAACTCTTTGCCAATACATTAGTTTCTGGTAATAGTATGTGCCACCAATAAGAATAAATCGATACGTTCTCGATGCCTTGTAGCACGCGAAGTAATGAAATAGATTTAATTTGTGATCTAAGATTAACATACCTAGTGAGATTAACGTAGTGAGAAACCCTATAATCCTGAGATTATTTAGTGAGATATTTTCTCCTGGACACCTTCGTCAGAGATGTCGAAAATGCAGGAAGCTTTAAGCTCCATACTTCGCGGTGTAAAGCTTTGATGCCGGTTGTTGTGGGAAGGCTCCAGCGGTGTTTTCAGAATCGCCATTCCGGAATTCGGATGAAAGAGCTTCCAACTTTGTATAGAAAAACGACAAAGCTGTCAAAGCAAATATTCCCGTCACAAAGAGTGTTTGTGAAGTGATAAAAGTGAAAAATAATAACGTGTATTTTCATTTTACACTACTTTACCCAGAGTATTTTTTTTATTTCGTTATTAAATTATCGTTGCTTCTTACTTTAACCTTTGTGAGAAGTAAAATGTAATGTATTTCTTAGCTAATGGCTTCCACTGTAAAGTAGTTTAGAAATACAGCTTAAAAATACAGTTTGAAAATACTGAAATACAATTAAAGTAATGTAAAGACCACATCAGAACTTTCAATTCATTTCAAATCTGTTATTTAATAATATCTATTCGGATCACAAAGTATACAGAATTTATGATATAATTCCTGTATGTTAGCCAAATATTTCTAAGGATACAATAATAACATAAAATAATTTAACGTGATTGTAAGTTAACGTGTTTTGCTTATTGCTAAAGGAGGCGGCAGTTTATAAGATGCATTTAAATAAAGAGATTTTATATTCAAAACAGACTATCCTTTAATGTCAAAATTACAAATATTGTTATCAGAAAAGGTTTTAAACACTGAGTTTCGATGTATGTATGAACTACGATATTATTACGAGCGACACTCGAAACAGAACAACGGTTGGCTTCAAAACTGCTCTGCCATTACAGTGTGTTCAACTAAATTAAAATTGCCGGTATTTAAAATCAAATTACCAGTACGTCCTACAATTGTTTATGAGAAATAAGAACAGAAAGAGCGCTGAAACCTGTAATATATATTTTAAAAGAACATTTGATGAAACAACATTTTTCTTAATTGTTTCATGGGGCTAATAAATATTATTAAATGTATTTTTGAATGAAGCTATTACTTTGTGGTTATCCATTGTAGGAAATGAAATAATTCAACTTTGTATAAACCACTTATATGATGCGCAAATCCGACCGGTTTCGGAACAAACGTTCTTTCGTCAGGGAAAGCTTATACTAATTTGACAGTTTCGAACAATGTTTTATTATGGTAGGGGTGGAGCCGTTGCTAGATAATAATGCAGATTGGGTGGGTAGGTATTAGTGTAGAGTGGGTGGGTAGGGGAACAAATCTATGATTGGGCTCGGTGACAATATTTTTTGTTTGTTGATAATAGATTCATTATTTTTAAGGGATTTTTTAATTTCCAAGGCTTCTAAGTTATCTAAACGTTTTCCTTTATGATTAATACGAAGAATATTTATCCCTGTATTTAAAAAAAAAAAAAATACAGGGACAAATATTCTTCATATTAATCATAAAGGAAAACGTTTAGATAACTTAGAAGCCTTGGAAATTAAAAAATCCCTTAAAAATAATGAATCTATTATCAACAAACAAAAAATATTGTCATATAGCCCAATCATGGATTTGTTCCCCTACCCACCCACTGTACACTAATACCTACCCACCCAATCTGCATTATTATCTAGCAACGGCTCCACCCCTACCATAATAAAACATTGTTCGAAACTGTCAAATTAGTATAAGCTTTCCCTGACGAAAGAACGTTTGTTCCGAAACCGGTCGGATTTGCGCATCATATAAGTGGTTTATACAAAGTTGAATTATTTCATTTCTTATTATTTATTATAATATGTAATTGATTGTTCCCGCCACAGGTTGGAGTCATGTGTACAAAGATAAAGGGGATTTATTCTATTGGTCCTTTACTCCGACAAAGGAGAACCACAAAAATATTTCAGCTACCTGAAAATGAACTCCCCTACGGCTTACCTAAAGGTTTCTTTCTAAAACAAAACAGTGAGAAGTCTGCTGGTGTCAGCCAACATATATTTCTTTTATCTTCACACAAGCTTTCTGTATTTTAAATTACATACTTACGGTGTTAGGTTCCAAGTATTGAGAAATGAAAAGTTTTTTTTTAATCGAATGTTCTTTACCATCATAGAATAAACAAAAAACTGGAAGTTTTTCCATACAAATTTGAATGGAAACAATTATTCCATTTAGTCCAATTAGCACTCGCTTTGTCTCACTTACACTCGCCTGACATCGTAGATCTCCAACCCATTTGAATTTCGAAAACATAGTTTTATATTGGAAATTTAAGGTCCGTTTGGTTAAATATTTGGATCAGAAGACATTTCTCTTGTTCTTTTTTTTTCTATGTTTACGGATTTATTTTCTTGTACCCTTACGAGTCTTCGATAAGAATTTACAGGATCGGTTAAAGAATATAAAATAGATGTGTAGCTTTCCTTGTACGAGTTATTTGAACATTTTAGTTCAAATATACCTGGTACATTTTGTATCATTGATAATTTCGCTGAGGCGCAATTTGAAGTAAAAATTAATATCGTCGGACAAGATTTAAGCGAGTTATTAGTATAGTTGTGTATAAAACGCGTTAAAACGCACACCACCGAATAGGTCGCTCTAATGCAACCAGAATTTGCTTGAACGCTGTTCGTGATGTGTTTTGACCCACCGGAGTCGACACAAAACGTTTTGTGCTTTAAAAACGCTTTAATAAGTTGTACAACAATTTAATTAATGTATGTGACACACAGTTAAACCACATTTGATTTAATAAATCTTAAAAGAGACATCAGTTTCATTTACTTTGGTTTGTGACATGTTGTGAGGAAAACTTTTATCAATTTGCTCATTTATGGAATCATAATTTCTGGTCAACTTGAAAACTTTCCCTTGTGATAAAGTTCTGGTGTTGTGCTATTTCAAAACAAACTAAAGTGGGTGGTACCCCTTCGGAGCTAACTCCAATTCCCTCCAAATAATAATTATAATACAGAAGCAGTCCCTTGGTTTCGATACAAGAATACACCCATTAGTACATTAGTAGCGAGCAACAGTCTTGAATCGGTGATTTATTACTCTTGTATGTATGGAATAATAATTGATGTTGGTAGCACTTCCTTGTGGATAAACACTAATGTAACTAGCTTAACTTGTACGGATTTGGAAAGACGTACAGTAACACGTAGTTCAGCTAAGTTCTGGGAGCAAAACCTCATTATAACGAGGTAACATGAAGGCTCTTGCAAACTTTTCGAACTTCTTGTTAACGTTGAGACGCTTACATAGTAATTGAAAATCAAGTGAAACAAAAATCATATTGTTTTATTTTTTTATTTTTATTTATTGTTTGAAACATTTACAGAGTGTTAACAAATTATTGCATTAATATTATTACGTTGGAATATGAACTGATATTAACACTCCAATTAGAAATGTTCACAGCATGCGTAATTAAGGTTTAGTTGTTGCTAGACAGAGATGCTAGTAATGAAAAGAAAACAGAAATAATAATAATAATAAAAAAGAAATATAAGACATGAAATTTAAAACATGGTAAGTGTACAGAGAAAGAAACGTTTCTGGAAAGGATAATAAAGTTAAAATAAAGAAAAGACATAATAATAAAGCAATTAACAATCGTGACATATCATTAATCCTGACATATCATCAATTAACAATAATTAAAAATCTTCTTCCATGACATATCATGGTAGAAGATTTTTAATTTGTTTTTTAAAATATTCGAGACTGTTTGCGAAGATATCAATAAGGTCACATTCAATTGTGTTATACAAACGACACATTCGAGACAGTGGATTGAAGTATGCAATATTGTTATTAAATATTTCAATATGGAATATATTTTGACTTCTTAAGTTACGTCTATTAGGAACTTTAATATGTATGTTGCTCAGACAATGGGTGGTTAAAAGTTTATCATGAATAATTTTATATAAACATATTAAGTCAGCAAATTGTCTTCTTTTTTCCAATGTTGTAAAATTAAAGTGTTGTAATCGTTCCTCATAGGATTGGAGTATGGCATTAAATCCAAGTTTAAATGATAGCAGTCTTAGGAATTTTTTTTGCACAGATTCAATTGTTTTAGAATATTTTAAATAATGTGGATTCCAGATAACACTCCCATATTCCAAATTACTTCTGACCAACGAGTTGTACAAGGTTATAATGGATTGGGGGTATTTAAATGGTTTTGATATTCTATGGATGAATCCAATCATTTTCAATGATTTACTTATAATTTTACTGATGTGTACATCAAACATAAACTTTGAATCAAGAGTGATTCCTAGATCTCTTATAGTGGTGACTGCATTTAATAGAACATTATTAATGGAATATGCATAATCCTTTCGTCTTCTGTTACGAGTAAAAGTAATAGTGTAACATTTTTCAATATTTAAAAACATATCGTTTTGAATGCACCAGTTATTTAGTGTGTAAAGGTCTTCTTGAAGCTTAACATGATCAGAATCAGTGGAAATTTTACGGTAAATCTTGAGATCATCGGCAAATAGAACAAAATCACAGCGTAACATGGGGCCAAGGTCATTAATAAAGATTAAAAATAGCAGAGGGCCAAGGTTAGACCCCTGGGGTACGCCTGATGTTACAATTACGGGAGGTGATTCGTACCCATTAATAAGTACTAATTGTGTTCTATGTTCCAAGTAAGACTTAAACCATCTAAATAGATCACCGTGAATACCAATTCGATCAAGTTTCTGTAGTAAAATAGAATGGTTAACTTTATCAAACGCCTTTTGAAAATCTGCGTAAATGGCATCTACTTGAGTTCTTTCGTTAAAAGCATTACAAACGTAATCACAAAAGTCGAGAAGATTTGAGTTTGTGGATTTGTTGGGAACAAATCCATGTTGATTGATGCATAATTGGGGTTTAAAGTGTGAAAATACAGAAATATAAATTATAGATTCAAAGGCTTTTGCAAAACACGATAAAATGCTGATAGGTCGATAATTTTTCACAAAAGATTGATCACCAGATTTGTGTATTGGAACAATATTTGCATTTTTCCATAAATCTGGGAAAGTTCCTGTAGTTAATGATTCATTATAAATTATAAAAAGTGGCTTAATCAGCGCGCTGGAACAACATCTTACAAACAAGGGAGGTATTTTGTCCGGTCCTGGGCCTTTGGATGTATCAATTTTTTCTAAACAAGATTTGATGGTTTCCATGCTAACGTTGATTTTGCCAAGATTAAATTGGTTGTTTTGTATAACTTTCGGCGTGGCAGTATATAATAAGGGATTAGATTGGGTATAAACGGATGCAAAATAATTAGAGAACAGATTGGCAATCTGTTGTCCATTATCTGCAGATATAGAGTCCAGGTGCATTAATTTGGGAATGCAATTAGTAGTGCGCATTGATTTTGAGTATGCCCAGAAAGCTTTTACATTTTCCTGTATGCCTTGTTCAACAGAGTTAATGTATGATGAATAGCATTCTTTTTGCATTTTTTTCGACCTTTTTCTTAGAATAGCAAACTCAGCATAGTCTAGTGGGTTTTTATATTTATTAGCCCGCAGTCTTACCTTATTTTTCTCTTTGAGGAGCTTGATAAGAGACTGACTAAACCATCTGGGGTAGTGATTTACAATTTGTGTCTTTTTTTTTGGAATATGTTTATCAATAATATCCCATAAAGTATCGTAGAATAATTGTACCTTATTGTTGACATTTGAGTTACTGAAAAGTGAGATCCAATTAACATTTGACAGGTCCAGACGACATCCTTCATAATTTCCTTTCTTAAAATTGTATTTAAAAGGGCAGTGATTATCTTTTAAGTATTTTAATTTTTCATGTTTTAAAATGATTTCAAAAGGGGGATGATGAATGTCGACATTAGATAACCCTGTTGTTCTGGACAGATTAATATTACAATGATCGCAAAAAATCAGGTCAAGAATATTAGAATTTCCATTAAGAACATAATTAAATTGGTGAAGGTTACACACCGAGGCCAAATTGACAACACAGTGAGCTTTATGGCTAATGTAGTTTGACGGAGCAAGAATTTTGTTGTTAAATGCTATGTCAGGTGTCCATTTAATCTCAGGTAAGTTAAAATCACCAATAATTATAAATTTAGATTTGGGATTACTATGTTGTAAATAAACATCCTGAATATTCTTGATTCTTTTAGAGTATTCATCAACAGACAAATTGGGGGGAATATAAAGTATACATATGTAAATAAATGAGTTCGAATATTCATGCAGTTTTATCGATAACCATAGATCCTCACCATCACTTTCCCAAGATGATTTGTTTGTTGTTATTAGTTTTTTATCAACTGCTGCTAAAACTCCACCGCCTTCTTTGGATGTAGAATTAGTGGATTCGCGATCTCTTCGAAAAACTAGATAACGCTCGTCAAACAATTCATTGCTAAATATTGATGAATTTAACCAAGTTTCAGTGAAGCAGATAACATCGTAATTGTTGATCATAATTTCATTTTTTATGTCATTTGTTTTTGTTCTAACTCCCCTTACATTTTGATAGAAAATTTTAATATCCATTTTGTTGTGAATTTGACATACATCTTATACATTATATAGTTATATAACAATAGAAAAATTAGGTAAGAGAAGCCAAAGAGTCATGATTACGGATTAATACCACGCGCGCGGAGTTTTCATCCTTTCGAACGAAGATACGCCCATTTCTGATCCACACAAATTTATGATTAGTTTCTTTGGCTCTGATCCTTGTAGCTGCGTGCAGGGCCTTGTGTGCGGGAGAGAGGTGTTCGCTTACGTATATTGGTGATTTCGTGCCGTCAATGCCTAGGTGCGCAGAGTTTAGCTTGTTTGTCCTATTTTTCTTATTGAAGTTAGCCACTGCAGCCAGGACTTCATCCTTTACCCTCACGCTTGGGAGCTTTACTATGATTGCCTTGGGTCGGTTGGACTCTGGTTTGAACTTGGCAACACGGTGTATGTTTAGTATTTCCGACTCAGCAATGGGGCGCGTAATTAAGGTTCCAAGCCGTTGGACGATAGCTACCAAGTTCTCGGATCTATGCTCAGGTACACATTGAATCTCTACGTTAGTCTCTCTGGCCATCTGTTCCATGTGGGACACGCGTGTGTTAAGATCGTGTATTTGTGTGTGAAGTTTGGTGTTATCGGCTTGCAAACTTTTGATAGTAGTCAGCGATTCCGAGAACATTTTCTTCAGGTCCTCGTACTCAGCCGAGATGTAGTTTACGGATTCTTTTAGCTCCGGCAGAATGTTGAGTTTTGCGTGGAAGGCCTCGAACTCCGATGCGATACACCGTCGAACTACTTGCATAATTTGCTCGACATCCAGATTCTGTAGTGACTTCGTACCGCAGGCAGGGGAGGAAGTCGAAGCACTGTTGGCGCTTGCTTGGTTAGCGCTCTGTTGGTTCCCCCTTAGATCATCTTTGCAGGCAGAACAGGTCCAGATATCACGCTTGGCTCCCATCTTCCGAAAGTTAGTTTCTTTCATATTCACACAGAAAAAGTGGAAATTTTGCAGGCATGTTGAGCATTTAATGCCATCACCGGAGAGTATTTCACTCTGACAGTGTTTACAAGACATATTTATATAGTTGATGTGGGATGTTTAATTTTTTTTTTTTTTTTGCGCCTGTTGGTTGGCAAATTTCACAACACTTTCGCTAACTGGTACAAACGCCTGTTGGCAGGCAATCTGATAGGCACTGAGAGGTAAAAATGTTATTTACCCACAAACGAATCACCGCTTCAAGTTTTTAAATGGTGGAATCGCTGTTAAAAACATAGATTTGGGCACGGTTTTTGATGACTGTCGCATAAGCACTTTTGTATTGTTATTATACAATGTTATCTTTTAATATGATTTACTGTAAGAAGATATTTAGGTAGAATAACGATAATCACTTTGGAGTTCAGTGTTATTTTTTAGATTGCACAAAAAACTGACACAGATGTCGATGATGAGTATAAAAATACGCTCATGCGGTACGCGGTAGTCACTTTATCCTTCTCTGACACTTTATAACTTGTGCTGATTGGTATTTTGATTGTAAATTTCAAAAACACTACCGTAAACACTATTAAACACCACTGTCAGCTGACATCCATAGACAAAAAAAAAAAAAAAAAAAAAAAAAAAAAAAAAAAAAAAAAAAAAAAAAAAAAAGAAAAAAAAAAAAAAAAAAAAAAAAAAAAAAAAAAAAAAAAAAAAAAAAAAAAAAAAAAAAAAAAAGAAAAAAAAAAAAAAAAAAAAAAAAAAAAGAAAAAAAAAAGAAAAAAAAAAAAACCTGAACCTACTATTTGAGTTGCTTCACTATAAAATTATTCTTTCTACAACCCTCAAAGATTCCTCGTCACGTCTATGAAATTCGCTTACATTTTCTTGTGCTCTAGAAAGAAGTGTTGGTTCTACAACTTCAAGCCACCAAAATGTCGTTCTGTGGGCTTAATAAAAGAGGGCTCTTTAGTAGTCAGATATTATGTTCCATCAACACTTCGTGCTTAACACACTGTAGGTGTCACAGTCTGTGGTAAATATTGCTATTCATGGACTTTTCATACGTTTCACATAGCTCTTATTATAATATATATCTCTCAATAAACCATTTTGATTTTATACTTTCGATTGTAGCCATAACTTTGTGGTTATCCATTATAAATAAATTAAACGGTTTTACTTCATTTTAACCTCCATACTTAGAGTACCTGAGGAAGGAACGGTTGTCCGAAACCGGTTGGCATGTATAAAAATGGTTCCGTGACAACTCAACAAAGTGGCATTTAAAAACCCCTTTTAAAAGTCATTAAAAGTAGTGAAATAATAGCCCAACCTAACCTAACGTAACTTTTAATGGCTTTCAAAGAAGTAATGAAGTTGCACGTTGTTGAGTTGTCCGGTCAGCTAAAAAAATATAGTTGACCGGACATTTCAGGTATGGGTATCTCCGCCTCGGGAACCATTTTTTGGATAAACAACGCCTCTGCCATACGTCACCCCAAGTGGTTTGCTACGTTTGTTGACTTAGCAGGGGTGTCCGGGCTCATTGGTTTAGGTTTGATTGTTTTGGTTAACATTGGTTGAGGTTTGTCCGGATCTTGACGGTTGATGCCTCTGCTCACCGACTGCATGGCAGGCCGGAACGGGAGAGACTTGTTTCGAAACTTAATTAAGATCTTTTGATCTCTCCGGTGGGACTCTCTCGGAACACCGCCTTGCACCGCAGTGAGAGGGATAGATTCATACGCCCGTCACTCCTGGACGCACTTACCCCCAAATTCCCACCCACCCTCGATGACATTTTCCTTTCCGGAACTCCCCATCTCCTTCCTGCCCTAAAAAGACCCTACACACAGTATCCCAAAAGATTAAATTTAAATAAATAACGTAGACCCTGATGGGAATTATTTTCCTCCGGGCCTCATGAGTGGAACTAATGAAAAAAAATAGTGGTTCAAACAATGTAATATAGTATCATATTGTCTTTTCCGAAATGTCAAAAATCACTTCTTATTATTTATCACAAGATTGATATCGTCCTAGGGGTTGAGTCTATAAATCCAAATTAACCCAAAATGGATGGGACTTTTTGACGCCCTCTTTGCATCGAGCACAAAAGCAATTAATTCTTTGACTGCCATTCAGGTCACAATAGGACCGATCCTTACAAGGCTTGTCACTTTTTCATCGGACCCCCGTCACCCCGTCACTGGGACACCCAGAGTAGGTCGCTGAAAGGGTTGGAGCGAGGTTTATCCGCCCAAAATCATGTTAAAAATCTATTGGCCCTTCATGGGAAACTTTATCTCTCTACTGAGAAAAAAACGTCTCCAAATTATGCGGGTTTTGTGGGTTGACGAGAAGGCTGCCTAAATCTCATGATTTTCGAGAACATTACAATTTGGTTTTAGAGGTTTTATATTTGTTACAAATATACCCATTGAGAGAAGCCGATAGAATTGTATACAATTAAATTCACTTTTTTTAACTTCACAATGTTGGGCCCTTTTAAATTCATATATTATAAAATTAGCTACTACACCAGCAGCAACAAAGCTTGCCGTTTAAAGGCACCTTCATAATCGCTAAATATGTCGACATCAGAATTGATTCTAATCAATTCCAAGATTCCTCCCAACCGATATGACCATTGGCAAGTTAGTTCTGCAAGCTTCATTTATACCTGCGTGGTTTTTTTGAAGAAAAAAAGGATTTTCTAACGATTCTTTACCGGTCAAAAAAAGTGTGTACTTTTGAATGGAATACGTTTTTTTAGCATGGGTCACGTGGAGAAATCCTGCAATCAAGAACATACTTCTTGAACTTCAGTACGGGTTCACAATATTACTTATTAATCTTTGTCAATAAGTAATATTAATACATTTATTAAAAATAAATTAACATACATCATTATTTAGATAATTTTAATGAGATTCCTAAAAATTCTTTATTTGTAAGTTGATTTTTTTTCTTTGTCAATAACGTTTTATTTTCCTATTATTCACAAGAAAATTATAAGATGATATTACTTAGAAACTTTATTTACAATTTTTTTTTAAATTTATATTGTCAAAAAAATGGTTTTTATATAAAACATTGTATTTTTTATCCTTTAAAACATGGTAAAACATGTTTCTTTTTTAATCCCTGAAACATGTTTTTCATTTTGGGGACATGACATCACTGGCTGGTAGATAAAACAGTCAATATCTACGAATCAGTTTGTAGAAATGCATATCACTTATATATGTATTCTGACCTGTACGATGTACAAATTTGTACTTGAATAAGCGTAAAATGATGAAACATTTTCATACTCTCAACAGTATATATTGGTGTCTTATAGATGTTTTAGATATCAGTTTGCTTTGAAGCCGATGTAGATTATCTTTCGCAAAATTTATTGAGCGGATACCCCAAATTTTCCAAGTAAATATTACCAACATTTTGAATTTTTCCGACGTTTTTTCATCAAAGGATGATTGAGTCCAAGGGCCCAATTTTGACAAGAGTTTACACAAAGGAATCATAGTTCAACGGTTTTATATACCTGTATAGGAGTACATAAAAAGTAAAACCGTAATGATTAAGATTTATAGAGGGAAGCTTAGACGGTTTGTTCTTTGTGCCTATAGAAAGAATGAATGAAGAAAAAAGTATTAAGAGAATATACATGATGCGAATGTGAATGGCAGAAGAAGTCGGAAACGCACGAAGTGGACATGACACAATTAAGTGTGCCAAATACTAAAGTCGAGACATATCAAGAGTCAGAAAACATAAGGATATGTATGAGACTATGTATGAATTGAATAAAGCAAGGAGAGTATGCCTAGATCGAATTATTGGCGGTCCATCCTCCCTGCCTACAACTGCGGGGAAACGATGTAATTGTTAGTTGGTTAGTCAGTTGGATATAAAAGCTCTAGATTCCTTAAATTGTTTTGTCTTCTTACAAGTATTGTATTTTTGAGAAAACAAATCCTTCTTCTAGGCATAACGAAATTAATTATCTTTTTAATCTAACACATTATGACGTTGTACGCGTACAAGGAACCCATGTCCTAAAAATGTACAGAAAAGGAAAGCATGGCAAGGTGTTTTCTATTGGTATTTTCAACCAAGATTTTTTATGAAACGTTTTCTCCCGTCTGCGTCTTGCGCAGGTAAACAAAGCACCGTAAACGGTTTAATATTTGCAGAAAACATCCCTCAGGCAAATCCTAAATCTCTTCCCAGAAAGATACTGAAATTTGAAATGAAATTTAGTTGTTTGTATTAAAAACATGCTGCATACCTAACTGAAGACAACATTTACAAGACATTCATTTCGAAATTTTAATAGTTAAACAAATACTACGTGCTTATTGATTATTGGTTGTTTGTGGTTGTCATGTTTATTGGTTGACAGATACCTATTATATAAACTTTTCTCTTTATATTATTATTATACTGTAATTTGATTTTTTGAATATATTATATATGTTTTTAATTCCAACTGTATATGTGTATTATCGTGGTTGATTTTCGGGGAATTGCTCCCGTCTTTATGCCAACGTTTTTTTAAATTTTTTTGTTAGTTTCTTCCGCAATGTTTGTACATGATGTTACAATGTAAAGCATAGAAAGCAAACAATTATTTAAATCAAAGCTTTCCTTAGTATGGTTTCCTGTTCTGAGTCTCCTGTAATTTTTTTTAATAAGTTTCTAGTTGTCTTTACATTGTCTTTATAATGTTTGCATGTTGGTTGCTTATTTTGACAGCTCTATTATCAGCTATCATTTTATATATAACATATCGGAAATAATTATTTTATTAAGAGCGTTTAACCAGCCAGCGGCCGAAAATCCACATTTCGTCGAAAGTTGTTCTTACGATCGTGCAGGGCGGTTACAATGAAAAAGATTAATTATTCTCCACACCAGCTTTTTAAAATCATAACTCAATATCTATTTTATTTCATTCCAAATTTGCTTTAATTTGAACCTACAACCAAAAATGCTGAAAGGCGTGATGATAAAACTATTAAAATAATGTACTTTTAGTAATTATTTTTTGATTATAAGTATTTACCATTTTTCAATAATGTCTAAGTTAAATAAGAATGTTAAAAAAATCTGAAATATATCAATTTGTAAGGGCGCAAATAAATACACTTTACGGACCAATTTTCGTCAAGAAACACATGTACTTACATATTTTTTAATGATTTTATTTAAACTAAAATTAAAATTCTAAAACATGTGATGCCCAGAAAATGAATTGATTTATTTTAGTGCATGATTTATGATTTTAAATGGTTGTGGTATAATACAAAATCTTTTTTAAAAATTTAACAAATCTGCCAACGACCTTATTATAATAAAAATAAACATTTTTTCTCAAAATTTAAAACATGCGAATGCTAGATAAAAGAACAATCTTTCGAAATCCATTTAAAATTTTTTGAGGAAAAGAGTCAAAACGTCTAAAATCTGATTTAAAAATGACATATTTCTGGTTTTCTCTGGTAATACCCTCTTAATATATCGGATTTTTTTTTAAATTCACATAAGTGATTGATTATCCATCTTTTCACGTGTTAAACGTAACAGACAAGGGGTCTTTCAATTTTTGCGAGATCTTTGTCCATCGGGTGTACAAATATTTCGCAAGGTAACAAAAAAGCGTAATAAATAGCCAATTAACTTACGTATCTGTTTTAGGACGGGATGTTTAAAAACATTTGAACAATTCATCAAATATTTTAAGTTAATTTTCGCGTTCTGTGAAAATTGTATTCAAGTTCTGTTATTATATAATTATATTAGTCAGTTGCTATATAAAACTGAAATACTCACAGAACTTGAATGGAACTTTCACCGAACGTGAAAATTAACATAAAAAATTGATGATTTTAACCCATTCTTACATTCCTTGATTGGTACATAATGTGCATACATCTTATATATTTTTATAAACGCTTCGGCTTTGCTACACTTATGTGCAATCAAAAATATTCTGGAAACATAAACAATCAGGTTTATCCATGTGCGTATTATAAACATGATGAAAAGCAGTATCTTATATTTTGAAAGTTTATTAAAATAATCTCACATAAATTGCACTTTAGAGTCCTACAGTGCAAATGCACTATATGGGTTTAGCTATTTTCCGTAATAAATATTACGGAAAATAGCTAAACCCATACATTTTTAATTATCTATATAATAAACAAGTTTGATTTTTTTTATATAAAATTTTGTCATTTGAACTCAGATCGTCAATTTTACTGTCCTAATACGAGAATTTCCTAGTTGGACAGTAAAAGTTTTCAAATAATTTATTTTCTTACAATAAATAAAAATTTTAAAATCTTCTCAAACAGATCTCAAATATTTCATTAACCAAATTGTGCCAAGTCTTTCTCCATTCCCAAATTCATCCTACGTTCATCCACTTGCGCCTAGCACAATCTCCAAAATAACCCCTTTTTCATTCATCCACTCTGCACAGCCAAATCACCTAATCGCTCCAGCGTTATTCTTATTTGTCTTGCTTAATTGGTTTTTCTTTCCTAACTATGTAATTCATGGTAATAACAAATATGCTTCAGCGATATCTATAGCACTGAATAGTCCATTTTTTAGCCTTTTCTCTGATAACTCTGTGACACAAGACTTTTATTAAATACTCTTTAATTCCGTACTTCACGTATATTGAAAAAACTGCATCGTGCCCTATAACGTAGGCGTACGAAGCTCCCTTGTTGGTATTTTAACTTTTAACCCCAGGTTTTGGGATCGTAGGCAATAGTGCTCACCACTCTCCACTGAGCCACTTGGGCACGTTTCCCAGGTGATTGTTTGCAAGTAGTACGATAACTAGGTCAAATGTTCGATGCCTGGATAGTTGGATAATTTTTTAATGAGTTTTCTTTTCCTTGATATGCGCGTATTTCAATTATTATATGTGCAAAGGGAAGATTTGGATTTAGAAATAACGTTAAGATAAGATAGATATTGAAAGAAGGGTAAATGCCGGTAACTCCATTAATGGAGGACTGAATGCCGTTGGCGCTAATAAAAAACTGTCAAAAAAAGCGAAGCTAGCAGTCCACAATGGAGTCCTGGTACCTACCCTGATGTATGGCAGTGAGGCATGGAACTGGCAGAGGAAGGATGAAAGTAAACTGAATGCTGTTGAAATGAGATCCCTGAGACGTATGTGTGGTAAAACAATGTATGATCGTGTTAGAAATGTGGATATCCGCAAAGAATGTAAGGCTGATGTAAGTATAATGAGCAAAATTAAGAAAGGGACCCTCAGATGGTTTGGGCACGTAGAGCGAATGAGCGAAGAAAGTAGTGTAAAAAGAATATATGATGCAAATGTGAATGGTAGAAGAAGTCGGGGACGCCCGAGGAAGACATGGCACGATCAAGTGAATCAGATACTTGAGACGGGCCATGTCAAAAGTCAGAATAATAGAAGAGTATGTATGAGACGATGTATGAATGTGAGTGAGGCAAAGAGTGTGTGCCAAGACCGAGTTGTTTGGCGGTCCGTCCTCTCTGCCTACCCCTGCGGGGAAACGGCGTGATGGTTAGTTAGTTAGTTAGTTAAGATAAATATCTAGTAAATAACCATCTAGCCAGCTTCACCCGATATTCATAGCTCTATTATGGGATTTTTTCTATTTTAAACCACCGCTACTAGATATTCTACCGATTTCTTACATATCCTCCTTAAACATTTGAAGTTTTAAGCTCTTAAAAAATATATGTTATTTTTGAAGAAAATATCTATATAATCCCCACGCCGAAACGCAAATTATATGAAATTCCCTCGATAGGAAAAAATCGCAAAGTATGCTCCAAAAATTATTATTTTGACGTCTGATTCAGTTATTTTACAAGTTATATCTATGAAAAAATTCACAGTGTTTCATTTAATGCTGTTTTAGACAGCCCCCAAGAGATTATTGCTTTTTTTTAAACGAGTCGTGTTTTATGAAACATTTTCACAATTTTGCTTCAATTTTACCGATTTAAATATTAACGAACTCTCTCCAACAGTCGTAATTACATATCTATCCAACTTCTTATAGGTACTACGGAATAATAGAATTGAAGTACCTTTTCGGATATGGAGAGATTACATATGACGTCATTGCCTGTCACGGTTACTTTAACTCGGTGACCAGCTGTCATTAGATCACAGTGAATTCGAGGAACTGGCTATTTTTGGAACCAGTTCTTATCGGGTTTATAAAATGGTTACCTACACTCAAACTGGACAAAATCGAACCAAAAGTCGCCCGCAGGGCTTAGCAGCAAAAAACTGCGTGCGGGTTTTTCAACTGTTAGTTAAAATGAATAGTTTCAACGTAATCTTAATATATATAAAACAAAGTCGGATTAGTTACACCATTTATGGCTCAAGAAGGGCTGAACCGATTTTTATGATCTTTGATTTGTTGGATTTTTATTTGAAAAATTCACGAAAAAAAAGTTATGAGGAAAATTAATTTTTTCTTACATTTTGTATTTCTCATCTTTTGAAAGAGCTGCAGCAATATTGTGGTAAGTATAATATTCAATAGTGAGTGAATTCCAAAAATTCATAAACGTCAAATGTCAGTGCGCTGATTGTTTTGCTTTTGTTCTTGAACATATTATAATGCTGCTCCTCTTTCTTACACACTAAATGTCAACAGTCGAAAATGAAACAAACGGTGAACGTACTCGTATGCCTGCACCCCTCCAAAGGGTTTAATTATAATAAATTTCCCTCACATGTACAAAGAAAATGAAACACAACTTTCATAAGAAAATGGAAAGTAAGAAAATCACAACAATTATAAATCCGTACACGACGCCAACTCCGATACTGACAAAAACAAAATTCGGACAATTGCGTATCGATAATTGCTTCATTGTGTAATTTTTAACTTGATAAAAAAAAAACGAATTTAATTCAGCCAATAAGTTAACACAACAGTTATTGATTCTGAGGCGTTGCGAAGTTCGCCGGGTCAGCTAATGGTAAATAAATTGACAAACGGAGGTAAGAATCAAATAATTGCCAGTGTTCTAAAGAATCTAAACCATTCCCCGCCATGAACAATAGTTTCAAGTGATACTATTTGAAATGTAATTGAACTTTCCAACTACCCAATACACGCCTGAGTAAGGGTTGGTCGGACTCTTGTTTGCTTGAAGGGTTGTGGAAATATCACCGCAGAATAGCCTTCCATACCTACATGGGGAGCCGGAGGGCTGGGGGTGGATTGTGGGGGAGGTTTGTGGGTAGAGATTGGGGGCGGGGGGTGAGGTCGCACCCGCTACATACCAACCCCTGAAGAGAGGCACGTGCGCTACCCTTGCAACTCCGAGACAGTTGTTCTATAAATCAGCTGCCACTTCTTTAGCCTCTTTCCGTTTTTTGTTTATAAGAAAACGATCAATTATTATTTTTGAAAACGTCACTCTGAAGTTACTCACAAATCTGATTTATAAATTCTTGCGCAAAACAAAATGTAGTGCAATGTAAGGTTTTTTTAAATACAAAAGAAATTATGTGAATACAATACATGTAGGTACGTGATGTACAGTACGAGTGAATAAAAGAAGTCGAGAACGTCCGAACTATATCAAAATTTGGAATAACGGAGTAAGAAGATGGATTGTACGAGTATGTATGTATGTATGAATTCATCGAATTATGGAGGTAAAAACAATTTTTCAGGACAGAGTTGTATGGTGTTCTGTATTCTGCCCTCTTTTCTTATGCTGTGGGTAGAAAACAATGCAGAAACGGCGTGGCGATTAGCTAGTAAGTAGAATTTTCACAATAAATCCTTCCGATCTTTTGATTTTGGTCAACACATACAAACTAGACACCATATCGTAGAAGAATGGTTTCTCGGTGAATTATATGACCTCCGTTACCGTTGATTGACTGATTACGTGACCTCAGCATCCCATTGTGACCTCCACCATACGACTAACTAATTAACTATCACACCATTTCTCCGCAGGAGTAGGTAGAGAGGAGAGGATAGATCGACAAGCAATTCAATTTTGGCACAGGCATTTTGTTTCATTCACATTAAAACACCGTCTCGTGAGTACCATTCTTTTATTCCGACTCTTAACACGGCCCAATCCAAGTATTTAATTTTCTTGTTAGTGCTTTGTCTTTTCGGGCGTCCGCGACTTTTTCTACTATTCACATTCGCATCATATATTCTCCACATACTTGTATCTTTGTTCGTTCACTCAACATGCACAATCTCTAAGCGTCCCTTTCTAATCTTACTTACTATATTGCATGCTTTGCGAATCTCCACATTTCTCACACGACGGAACATGGTTTTATTTTACATACGCATCAGGATCTCATTACTACAGCATTCAGTCTACGTTCATTCTTCCAACACATCGGGGTAGGTTCCAGCACTCCACTGTGGACTGTTAGCTTCGCTTATTCGGACAAGAAGAAGTAAATACATTATCTCAACAAAATTTGACTGACTGCAGATGCCCTTTGAAGTGAAGGGTGTTCTTTGAGAGTCTAATCATATAACATCTGAAGAATTCAGTTGTCCATATACTCCACTTCCTTAAGTATCCAATGGTCCAAATATAACTCCAGAGCTCGGACATAATATTTCTTGTTTGGGGTGACTGCTTCCTTGAAAGTCCTTCCCAATCCCGGAATATCTGATTCAATTATAATACTGTTGGAGTATGTATTCCGGCTTAAGATGGGTTTCACGCCAAGTGGGTTGAATTATTTATTCAAATTGGTATTAATCTTCGTGCTAACCTTGTAACCGATAATTCGATATCAATGGTGGGCTAAAAGTTACAGTGAGCACCTACCCATTACTTACTGACTATTTTGTATATCTACCTTTTTTAAAACTATCACAATGGACATTATTTCGTGTTTTTCTCACTCTAAATACATATATAGTAAATTAGTTTTAAACGACCATCTGAGTAATATTGTAAGTGTAAAAGCATTCTAACCACGTGGATTTTTACATTCAAACAAATATTAGGCATATTTGTACCTTTTTCAATGAGAAGTTATCTTCATTGGAATAGCTTTACATTCAAAATCGTCTACGGTTCTCGCTCGATTATAAACACAACAGCCTTACTAAAAAACCCAGTGAAAATTTTATTCAATTGACAAACGGCCGCGGATGTGAAAACATTACTAATTAAAAAAATTTTCATGGAAAAAAATACACATGGTTTCCACGGCCTGGGGGGGTAGTTTATCTCTGTTTTAACGATTGATGTTCGGACGAAATATGGAATTTTTCCTAAGTATTTTGAATGTTCTATATATTTCTTATTTTTGAAGGTGTCGTAAAAACCAATACCATTTATGAAAACTAGACAAAATTACCTTTTAGATTCGTGTATTTAAAATACACTTTAGTTTTCAAAAACTGCCATAATTTAAGATCCAAACTCGGAAAAAAATGGAAAAAATTTCTTACCCAAACATATTTGATGAAAGTGTACAGAAATTTATAAAAAAAACAAAATTTGAAAAATACTGACCTTTTATATAATGAATTTGGAACGAAACTGCCACCTCACTTTTTCCTCGTACATACAATAAAAAAATAATAAAAAATTTCAAAGTTTTTTTATTGCCAAAAAACTAACCTAAAAAAATAATACCGACTTTTATAACAGATTTCTAGCAACTTTAAAACGTTAATTTCGTTGATAAGTTTAGGTACACATGTATTAGATATTAATATTTAAAAAAAACACCACATTTATGAAATTCACATAAAATAAAGATCTTAAAATGTTAATTTTATCTTTTAAGAAAACTATCTATAGTTCTATAGAACAATATTCTGACAGTCCAACTTTGAAAGTACGGCGTTTGTACAATAACTCGATTAAACTGATGTAAACCACACACATAACATAATAAATATATCAATCATGTGAATAGAAGAGTAAAATCGTCACTACAATAGAAATTAATAAGTAAAATCACAACATTTAGGCACTAACAAATTTTTCTGACACCCCGCCATAAAAAACACACCGGGCTATGTTCATCGCGGTGCCGTTGAGAAGGCGCGCCAATAATGCCCCTGGCGGAGAAGAATTAAAACAACATTGTTTCCTAGGAAATTAAAACCATTTGCAATGTTGTCAGATCTTAATGCATTTTAACAGCGTGACCACGCAAGAAACGTTATTAGTAACAAATTGGGATCTAGCGTACACAAGGTTTATTTATGTTATTGCAATAATACAGTTAATCGGTCGCGCTGTGGTTTTTTTTTAGTAAGGCTGTAAATCTTTTTTTTTAAGTGATTGTTGAACATTAGGTTAGGATTGTGTTACACTAAATAATTTTGACTGATTTCCGTCGTAAATGCCTTTTTTAATACTGATAATATAAACATTCTAACATTATATTTATACATGCTTGGTGTTAATGGACTTACTTGACTTACGGTCGGTTTACAATTTACACAAAAAAAATATGCTCTTGATAAATTAAAGCTTTTCCTACAGTTTTCATTTGGTGCAATGAATATAAAATTATTTATCGCCGTAAAAAAAACATAAGCGTTAACTACTAAAAATGTATTTTTTCACTTTAAATGTATGAGCGCAAATAAGAAATAACTTTTTTAAAATAGTGTTTTATGGCTAAAATTATCTGTGACAGTTTCAATTGATCAACTTTTTTCTTTCTCATCAAATTATTCTCAAAATAAATTAAAAGCATTATGGCGCTTTAAACGTGACCTCTCGACTCCGTTTGCCAAGTGATTTTTATGCTTATTACCTGTATTCGTGGCGATGTAAGGCACATTAAGAATACATTCATTTTTGAATAGTGGTTTCCTCTTAACACCAGCCGCCACGCAATAAAAACTTCGCTCAAATGCATGTTTTATCTTATTTTGTCAAGTTCGGGAACAAATAATATCAGGATCATAATCTAAAGAACTCAATTTGCTACATTATACCCATATTTATTTATTATATTTTTTCTGGGCTTATAAAAAGACTTACCAAAAAGGGCTTTATTTGAGTAAAGGCGTAGTATTCTACTCGCAGCATTTAATTAAATTTATCCACAATAGACTTCAAACCAAAAACAAATGATTTTACATTATTACCTAGATTACGAGAGATGGAAGGGCTGACAGAGATATCGAAAGAAGGGTAAATGCAGTCAACTCTGTTAATGGAGGACTGGACGCCGTTGGCGTCAACAAAAAACTGTCCAAAGAAGTGAAGTTAGCCGTCCATAATGGAGTGCTGGTACCTACCCTGATGTATGGCAGTGAGGTATGGAACTAGCAGAGGAAGGATGAAAGTAGACTGAATGCTGTTGAAATGACATCCCTGAGGCGTATATGTGGTAAAACCATGTACGATCGTGTGAGAAATGTAGAGATCCGCGAAGAATGCAAGGCTGATCTATGCGTAATGAGTAAGATTAAGAAAGGGACGCTCAGATGGTTTGGGCATGTAGAGCGAATGAACGAGGAAAGGAGCGTAAGGAGAATATATGACGCAAATGTAAATGGAAGAAGAAGTCGGGGACGCCCGAGGACGACATGGCACGACCAAGTGAATCAAATACTTGAGTCGGGCCATGTGAAGAGTCGGAATAATAAAAGAGCATGTGTGAGACGATGTATGAATGTGAACGAGGCAAGAAGTGTCTGCCAAGACCGAGTTGTTTGGCGGTCCGTCCTCTCTGCCTACCCCTGCGGGGAAACGGCGTGATGGTTAGTTAGTTAGTTACCTAGCAGTGGACTAGGTAATAATGTAACATTTGGACCCCTAAAGTCCAAGCAAATTATAAATATTATTTTTTTTTTATTTTCATAGTATCATTATTTACGCAACCGGTTTCAGCCTATGAGGCTATCTTCAGACTCTTCAGCGTCGAGGTATTTACACTTTTTAATATTTTTGATACTGACATTAAAACTATTTTATACTCTTTTGCTGCGACTTTATTTCTGACCGTAGTGTTATTATATATGCTCCCAATGGTAATAACATTAATCTAATAATTGTTAATACGTTGTTAAACTTCTCAAGCAATAAATAAATAAATCTGCACCAGGGATTATTCCAAATTTCTCCATTTTTCTACAGTTAAGCACATCGTTGAGACTTAATTTCCTATTTTTAAACTATCTCAATTTGCGAATCCGCACATTATTTTCGCCGATCCTTACACGTACCTTTACACGTATCTAGGCAATAAAAATAAAACTTTGTAAAAGCCCGAGATAAACACGTCCCGTCCGCTGTATATTGCCGAGAGTAAATAATTGTACCATATAAATTCTGAGAGGAGTTTCATTGGTAATTTCGGAGCTAACCGAAGAGCGAGCCATTCATTGCTGGAATTTGTAAATATTTTCACGAAAGCTCAAAGAAACATTCCTATGAATGGTGCTAATGGGTAATAGGGGGCGGGAGAAAACCCACGACAAGATAAAAACACTTACGTTCGTCTGTTCCTAACTAAATTATTACTCAGAAAAGTTTAGTAAGAGTGTTTCTTTTTTGTATGAATCATAACAAAAAGAATAAATGGTAGCGACCATATTAACCCTTTCACATGTATTCAACTTTCAGAATAATGCTCTAACTTATCGTAATTTATTTTTAGGGTATTATGCCGTATTGCGTTTTCTTCTTCTTTAGCCAACGTTTTGGACAGCGAAACAGTGCCTAAAATGAGGAAAGATGCGTATGTGTAGGGATTTTTTAATTTCCAAGGCTTCTAAGTTATCTAAACGTTGAAAATAACCATAGTTTTGAAAAAAATGCATGGGTTAATATTCTTCATATTAATCATAAAGGAAAACTTAGAAGCCTTGGAAATTAAAAAATCCCTTAAAAATAATGAATCTATTATTATCAACAAACAAAAAATATTGTCTTATAGCCCAATCATGGATTTGTTCCCCTAGCCACCCAATCTACATTATTACCTACCCACCCAATCTACATTAATAACTAGCAACGGCTCCACCCCTACCATAATAAAACATTGTTTGGAACTGTCAAATTAGTATAAGCTTTCCCTGAAGAAGGAACGTTTGTTCCGAAACCGGTCGGATGTACGCATTATATAAGTGGTTTATACAAAGTTGAATTGTTTCATTTTTCTAATATTTTTATGTTCATAAAAATCGGTAAATTTATGAACGCATGAATTCTGCGTATTATTTATTTTAAAATTGGCGTAGGTAGTACCTATTTGGAGAACATTAAATAATAAGACTTCTATATATTGTCTAGTTCATTAGTTCATGGATTCTCAACCTTTTTTTGCCCACCGCCCACTTTGAGAATATTTTTATTTCTAGCGCCCCCTAACACGTGAATCCGAAACAGCAATTACCACGACGGAGGAGACGTAATGGGATACCACGATAGGGTTAAATTTGCCACAACGGAGGGGGTGTAACGGGATACTAAAGATGGAGGGGGCTTAATGGGATACCGCCGTGAGGTTACGTTTGCCACAACGGAAGGGGCGTAATGGGATAGGGAAAATATTTTAAGGTGTGACGTAATTTATGGATGGCCCCTAATGGGATGGAATGGGGCAAGATTGGATGGGGTGGGATGAGTTTCTCTGGGTCTCTTACCGCCCTCCCCCCGGAATGTCGTGAAAGGCCCCAAAATTTTCTCTTGGTTTTCTACCGCCCCCTGAAGGTCTAAAGCGCACCCAAGGGGGCATTATCATCCACGTTGAGAACCTTTGAACTCTACTTGATAACCGGTTCACAGATGTAAATTTAAATTCAAACATTGATGGCCGGCGTAGTGCAGCGGTAAGGCGCTTGACTAGCATTCCGAAGGTCGCGGGATCGAATCCCGGCGTGGCAAATAAATTTTATTTGATTAATTTGTGCATTTCACAATTTATTCATTTAAAATCATATATAGTATATTTGCGGCACGTTCCAGAGTGGAAGATACTTTCTGTATCGCCCTGGTATAAGACCACCATTCAGAATTGAAACGTTGCCTGAAACGGCTTTAGCCGTGTTTGGTGACCAGATCTGAATAGCCAGGCACTCTCCTTCCCTCCCCACTACCTTCAGCCTCACACCATACCCCATTTGGGGATGCCATAGTCTCACTGGCTCCAGACGGGAGCAGTTGGGACTCTTGTGCGGTATTCATGTAAAAAAAAAAGTTTTTTTATATTACGGAAAACTTGATTAATGAATTATAAGAAAAAATATTTCAATAATTTCGGTTACATGTATTATGTAGAGATGCGAGACATCTCTTTTTGAAAAGAGAAAGTATGAAGGACGCGTGATCTTTTGAAGTAATTCCAAAAATGTTTAAACTATAACTCCAAATTAACCCCAATTTGGCCAGCGTTTGCAAACTGGCCAAAATGTAGGTAAAAACGCTTCACTGATTATGTTTCATATTTAGTTTTATTAGCAAGTATTATATTTTTTTTCAATGATACTCATATATTGCATTGTTGGGTATACTTCCAATGAAAATAATGCCAATGAATTTAAATATTATAAATATTAAAAAGCCCGCGGGCAATGCCAAGCAAAGGCTGATGAAATTAGAAATAAATAGAATGAAATATTCGTATCCAATCTCCTAAGATTTTCTATTTTGCCAGAGGTTTAAATTTTATTCATAATTAGTAATTTCTAACCATTTCTATAAGACAACGTTCGTAAACAATACCATTTTTGTTATGGAAACACGGCGACTTGCCTGATTTTTTTGCCTTAGATTTTTATCGAAATTTTCCACTTGATTATTTTGAAGTTGGGAGCTTAAAACATGTATCTTAAGCCGTCAGGCTAATTTATTCGCTTTTTGGAACAACTCATATAAGTATCATAGAAATCGTTGTTTCTCTCTTACTGTCATAGCAAGAAATATGATCTAAACGGTATTAGAAAGAAAATATACCACTCTTTATAGTCAAATCTAAAAATTAACCACAAATCTAGTAAAAGTTATTATGAGACCAAAATTTCGGATCACAATTTGAAAAAAAAATAGAAGCTTTGGGAATTTTTTATTACTTATTTTTACTTGGAGCGACAAAAAAGTGAGGCGACGTTAACGTTTATAATTCATTTGTCTAATAATATATGTGTGCGTGTTTTTATTTTTTTCGTTTTCACTATTATCAGTAAGTTTAGTTGGAAAAAAAATATGAGGCGATCCATTTTTAAAACATTTTTATTGCATGCAAAATTTTTACATATTTAAAAAATTACACATTTATTTCAATTATGAAGTTTAACACCGTTGGAAAACAGTTTTTTATACGTTCAAAAATATTCAGATACGTTCAGAAATATTCCATTTATTTGTATTTTATTTCGAAGCGGAAACATTTTGGCCCTCTGATGACCGAGGACCGTGGGGTTAACTTTTGTTTTTCAAATAAATTTTCGTCAAGCCACAATTTACCTTTCTAGAGATTTCTTCCTCATACAGCTGACGTGTGCCTAAAGTTAAGATTCAATATATATTTGTGCTTAACATGACTTACATTCGAGTAGCATAAATAAAATTGAGACATTATTTCTAATGTACACGTAAAGGAAACGATTTACAACAAATATATTTAACTCGCTGATATACCATGCCAAAGAACAAGTATATTTTTTACGACTTTCTTATAAACACGGTGTCGTTAAACATACGAACCATTCAGCAGAATTTCAGCATTGAAATGAATAACAACTTTATGGTGTCATAAAGCTGTAGGTGCGTTTGCAACTCACATTAAATTATATTATGAAAACGTTGGAACTTTGGTAAACTTAAGCTCCTTTTCTTATTTTTAAAAACACTTATTTAGCAAAAAAAGTAAACTTACGAAACTTTCAATAACTTAGAAAACAAAAGTTTTTGAAGCGTCGGGTGAAGCTTTCGCGTGAATTTAAAAACAGTTATTATTTCGAGTTACATGCTTCGTTTATTTATCCAGAAACATTTGAAAGCTTAACGGGGTTACTTACTTACAGTTTTCAGGAATTGTTTTGAAAAACACATTTATGGAAATCACAAATTAAGAGGCTTGGTTCGTAGAAACATATTGAATATTTAGGGACACAAACTTAACTATTTCGCATCTACCCCGATGATGGACATTATAATGCTCTTTAAAACGTTGGCACAACGCGGCATAATACCCCAAAAGTAAACCAAGTTAATTAAACTATTCGATTTAATATAAAATATCTATATCTATAAAAATATTTTATTATGGTTAACTGTTTATGCTGTATATTTTTCTTTTGTCTAAAAAATATCATTTCCAATTTAAACATTTTATAGAGCTTAATTACGTTAACAAAGTCATTTTTTAACCTTAATATACAAAGTTCAAATGTTAATTAAATTCTTAAAATGAACCGATTTTTTGTAAAACGTCTGATGTTTATGTCAAAATAATTCTTGACTAATTGAAAGATAGTTTGTACCAAATACTAGCAGTAAATAACACTATTAAATTAAAAAATTTGAATACTGTAATTTCTAATTATAATTATGCTGCTTTCAAAAACAGTATTTTATTTTGATATGCGTTCAAAACAAGCGAATTTGTCATATGATAACTATACACGGAAGGCCCTAAGGAAAATAATTTCCTTTTGGGCCTGTATCATGTTGGGAGATGCTGTGTGTTGGGTCTTTTTAAGGAGAAGGAATGGAAGGAAAGGAAGAATGGGAAGGAAAAATGCGTGAGGGTTGGCGTTGAAATCTGAGGGTCAGTGTGACGGTGCAAGGTCGGGTATGCTAAATCGCCAAACTAGCGAACCACTTGGGAGGACTTATGGTTGAGGTGTTGGTATTAAAAAAGCCCTAAAAGCATTATCACGTCCACCTATAATTATTAAGCAATGGTCTTGCACTAATTGACAGCTAAAAATAATTCTACCAGATCAAAAGCTTTATTTATTTCGGATCAGTAATTTGAAAGATGTTTTCAATTCCTAATTCAAGTTGAAATATTATCTATTTACGCCTAGACTGGGCTGAAAAGAGTTTAAATTTTTATTTTATTTGCGGTTTAATGAAACAGTTTGTTCATTTTCAAGCCCTATTCAACTTCTGTCAGTTTCAATCCTGTAAAGCAACTAATATAAACACAAAACTTGGATGAAACCTTTACGGAACTTGAAAATTAACTCTGATATTTAATGAATTGTTCAAATTAAGTGAAACAACTGGCCCTAAATATTTATATTATGATCGAAAAAAAATTAACGCTGACATAAAAATAAAAATAATTAACAGTATTTTGGAATATGTACGAAACAAAAACTAACGCATATAAAAAATCGTACGACAGTCAATGACGTTATACAAATAGACTTGCCATAGTCTCACAAACTCAAGATATAATGTGGCAATTAATTAAAACTCTTTTCTTTTTAGTGATTTTTAATAATTTCTTAATTCAAAAGTTATTCGTGTATGATAAAGAAAGACGCTTAAAAGAATATGTGCATATGAATGAAACAAAAGATAGAACGCGGGCGGCATTTTCGTATTCAAAATCATCATCATCTCAAGGCCGACGAAAGTAGGAGGCCTGGGCACCAGTCGAATTTTGAGGTGTCAAATAGCTATAATGATCAACGATAGTTTGCAAATGGCGTTGATTGTTATTGTATTTGTTGTTTCTGCTGATTTGTATGTTGTTTTGCCGCAGGCAAGTAAATAAAGAATCATTAGATTATTATTATAAAAAGTAAATTTTACTTAGCGACGGCATGGCATCGACTTTGTAATTTGGCTGTTGCGCATCCAGACCTGTACTTTAGTAGGCCTTGAGTTCTCTAATGACGCATAAAATCTTTGGGCGGAAAGCGATTGTATTATTTTTATAATCGATAATAATAAGTAATTTGCATGTATTTACAAATGAAATGTTATTCCTTCGCTTTTACGACTGTTTACCGTGTAACGGAAATATTTTCTCATCACACAGGAGGGAATTTTGGCGCTTTTTAATGCAATTTACTTACTAGTAGGACACGACCTTACTCGACGCGCGGCAGTTTAGTACTGAAGTACTAGAAATCGAGTACTCTACAATTGTCTTGTTGTTGGCTTCCCATTTTGAGATTTCTACCCCGCGTCTAAAGTATGTAACGTCTTTGACGACAGTTTGAATTCTTGTTTCTTGACAAATCGCTTCCAATTTTTAGATAATAAGTAGGTAGGTACTTCACCGCTTGTCCGAATTCTTTACACAACTGATTCTAATTTTAAGTGTGGATTTCTAAATTGCATAGGAGAACAATGTTAGTGTATTTGATAATACATAATTATTACGAACAATGTGCTTAAATTAATAATTACTGACCAATAAACACAGATTTACAAGTAGCAGGTTAAAAACGCCATGTTATTTTTTAAAAATGTAAACGTACAAAAAACGTACTAAATCGTAAAATGTAGCAGGCACGTGCTTCATTTATGGGAAAAGTTTAGTTTCTGAATTAAAAATAGATTCTAATCCCGTTTAATCCAAAGCCATTCTTCATAGTTTTCAGAATAATTAAACCCTCGTAAAGGATAAACTGGTAATCCCTCCCACCGGCAATAAATCACACGGGCTGTTTTTTAGCGGAGTTGCTGATAAATAATTAGATTTGATCTCATTTTCATTAACTCTATGACGAGTTTATTGCTTGGTGGATTTCATTATTTACCCAGTAAACTGGCCGACGGTTTTCGATGAGTGCAGTTAATATTCCAGCGGTTTTATGGGTAGATCATGATTCATAATGGGAAGGTGTGGGTTATGGGCGCTGTGGGATAATTAACATTTAAACCGTGAACATGTTTCATAGTTATTTTTTTAATTGAAAATTATAATTAATCGCTTACTGGATTGGGTATTTTCCTGCGAAAAAACGTGCTATATACATGCTACTGATATTATTTTAAAATATTTATATTGTAGATACATTGTTTTAATGCATGCTTTAAAATAAGCTCTACTCAAGATCCGTCTTAGTTAATTTATACAAAAACAACAAAACACTATACAAAGCTACACAAACAATACACAATACCCGAGCCATAAACAAAGAACTCCTTTAAACTCCTTTTTCCAAAACCTCCTTTGGACAAAGTCACTCGAAATACATAGTTTGCAAACTATACAATACACTACCAGCCAGTGGCGTAGCGAGGGGGGGGGGGCGGATCACCCCGGGTGCCACTCGACCAAGATATTGCATATACATGAATAATAATAATAATTACATAGCAGAACGATTGTTTATAAATAAACTATTTTTATAAATTGACGAATAATATTATTGAATGTATGAAAGAAATATTTTTTTTTAATATTTAATATTTTGGTGGAATTAGGTACCTTGAACGATAAAGCAAACTTATATTTCTGTTTCTATTAAAAACTACATTTAATTGTGGGACTAAAATGTATTGATATTTCGCTTTGTTAAAACTTTTTTTTTCAAATATGGTAATATTCCTCATTTGTTAAAATTCGCACAAATGATTTGAGTTTTCTTATTATTCAGTGTGTCCAACAGGTAATTGAATTTACCTGAATTTGCATTAAGAGGTTACCGTAAAATATAAACCCCAAGTTATTTATTATTCACTTAAAACTGTCTCACGAAAAATGTATTGTGAAAACGCTCCTCAAATAGGGTTTTTATCATAAATTCGGTACAGTTAGATTGACAGAGATTTACTTCAAAGATCTTAATAACATAAATAATAATAATAATAACGCAGTATTTATATAGCGCAGTTTTGTGTTATTTCACTTCAAGTGCGCTTAACTAAAATAAACTTAAAAGTAAGTGTTAAATAAATAAGTGTTAAATATTAAATAAGTAAGTGTTCCTTACCAGTCCTTATAAAAATTGCAAAATAATACACAAAGCACATTAACAACAGCAGTGCTGTTTTAGCACGGGACAATAAATAATGATAAACAATATAATGGTGCCATTACATAAGAAACAGTAAAACTAAAATATAATGTAGAACAGGAGACAGTTTATGATTAAAAATAAGAAAAAATCGGAGTGCACATTAGCGTGTGTCGCTCTCTATAGAGAGAAAACAAATGGCCTTATATTTAAACGCCCGGGGTCTCAAAAGTTTCGTATGATCTGTAGCTATTCGAAAACGTAAAAAAAATGAAATTATTGTTCACTATTAGCCCGCTAAAATGGCCGGAAGTTTCGAAAAAAAATAGATTTCGTGATTTGGAAAAAAAATAAAACAAAGGGTTCATATTTTATATTTGTAACAAACTTATTTTTCATTGCATAACTGCAGTACAAAGATCCAAAAAAAAATTTTTTTTAAGTCGGTTAAAAAAATAAAAGGGGAAAATAAGACTTTTTCTGGATTAAATCAGAATTCTTGTTGACTTACTTATATTCATAAAGTTGAACTTTTTTTTCAATTTTGTCAGTTATACGCATTTTTTAATAATAAACAAACGTTAAAAGGTTAGATTATACTGAAAAAAAAAATAAAAAAAAAAACGGTTTTAGGTTTGTTTTCTGATTTTCAATGCATTTTAGCGGGCTAATAACCATTTAAAAAAAAAAATTTAAATGCAGTTCTCATTTTCTTTGCAAGACGCAACTTTTGAGACCCCGGGCGTTTCTGAATTCAAAAGTTGAAATAATTGACACACGCTAGTGCACATTAAACATAAAAGCACAGAGGAGGTAATCGAAACCAAACAACTACCGGAACTTGAGTATATTGATAACGAATTCATGAAAAGTATGATTTTTTAAATAAGTTTGTTTTTAAAGCCCGTTTAAATTCAGCCAAGTTCTGGATATTAGTATGAGTTGAGGGAGGAAGAGCTGAGGGAACATTCTTTATTATATTGAGGTGACGCGAGAAATCGTCTTAAAATACCTTAAGGAAATTGATATTTGCAAAGGTGCTGGTCCTGACGAAATACCTTCAATCCTTATTAAACGATGTGCAAACAATCTAGCCTTACCCCTTTCTTTGATTTTCAATCGTTCTCTTACCGAATGCACTGTCCCAGTTATATGGAAATCCGCGTTTGTGTCTCCCATCTTCAAGAATGGTAAAAAAACTGATGTCAAAAACTACAGGCCAATCTCTAAACTTTGCATATTCAACAAAATTTTTGAAAAAATAATCTATGATCAATTATATGCTGCTCTTAAACCTAGCCTGAATATAAACCAGCACGGTTTCATTAGTGGTAAATCAACAAGCACAAATCTTTTAACTTTCACAGAGTACCTCCAGGATAATTTGGATAACCGAATACAAGTGGACACTATCTATACCGACTTTAGTAAGGCGTTTGACAGGGTCGATCACTCAATCTTGTTAAACAAGCTCTTAGAGATTGGTATTCATGGCAATCTTTATCGTTGGCTCTCTTCGTATATCTCCAACCGTAGCCAAATAGTAGTGGTTGCTGGATTTAAATCAAATTCTGTCGCTGTTACATCAGGAGTTCCTCAAGGCAGTCTGTTAGGACCATTATTATTTAACATATATATCAATGATGTTGGTAACTGTTTTCTAAATTCCCAAACTATCCTGTATGCAGATGACATGAAAATATTTTCACCTATAAATTCAATCGAGGACTGTCAGAAGCTGCAAGATGATTTGCTACGTTTGAGCACGTATTGTAATGCCCATTGTCTAGAAATAAATATTTCTAAATGCTTCATCGTGCGCTTTACTAGAAATAAAAACGTATTAATCCATGAATACTCAATTAATCATGTACCGTTGTCTATCAAATTCGAAAGTAAGGACCTTGGGGTTATACTTGATAGTAAACTGAATTTCAATAAACATATCGACCATATAGTCACTAACGCATCTTCTATGCTTGGTTTCATAATCCGCTCCTGTAAACAATTTAAAGACCTTACTACTTTCAAAACACTGTATTTCTCATATGTTCGTAGTATCCTTGAATACGCATCTCAGGTATGGAACCCAGGCTATGCAGTGCACAAAAATAGAATTGAAAGCGTTCAAAACAGATTTTTAAGGTACCTCAATTTCCGCTCTTTTCGATCGCATGTTAGTAATGAAGACTCTGCAAAGTTCTTCAAAATGCAAACGTTAACTTGTCGAAGAAATATAGCAGATTCGGTAATGTTATTTAAAATTACAAATAACTTAATCGATTGTCCTGATCTTCTTCAACGCCTACCCTTCCATGTTCCAAATCACAACAGTAGACAGTCGCTTACCTTTAATCTCCCTCTTTGCAAGACCAACTCTAAACAGAACTCATTTATCTACAGATCCACACACTCATCTAACTTAAATTATTACCACATTGACATTTTTAACTCAACTTTACGTGACATAAAACGAAAACTCACCAAGCAACATGACACAAACTAGAAAGTTCAATCCCTATATATTCCCGTCATTTACCACTTAATCCTATCCCTATGTTCCTCCTCCCCCCCCCCCCCCCCTTTTTATGTTTTGTAACTAAACAATAAAACTAAGAAAATACCCTTACACTGTCACACTTTATTATCTATTATTAATTATTATCAGTGGAAAGTTCATAATTGGCATAATTATCATATTATTATTGTATTATTTTGTAATCTCTGATTTGCTGTCAACTTTCCCTAAAATAAATAAAATAAAAATAAAAAATAAAATACTTAATTTTGAAAAAAATGTATTTAAGTTTCGAGCTGTAAAAGTTTACAGGTGAACAAATTATTAAGACACAATTACCAATATTACAACAACTGCCCTAAACCAATCATCCACTCGTGTCCACTCAATTTAGACAATCCGGAAACCACATCTAATATTAATTGTACGTGTTCGACCCTCAAATCATCAAAAATAGTTAAATATTTGGGAATAATCATAGACAACCAACTACGTTGGGAAGCTCACATCGGTGACACAGTAAAAAAACTTCGTAAACTCTGCCATATATTCTACTCCCTTAGGTCTGTCTTAGATTTACAGACTCTAAGAAGCGTATACTTTGCCCTTTTCCAATCCATAGCAATATACGGTATAATGGGATGGGGTGGTTGTGCTGAATCCATTATTAGACCAATTATTTTAGTTCAAAAACTAATTCTGAGAATTATATTTAAATGTCAACCTACCCATCCGTCAAATGAACTCTTTGCAAAAATCAGGGTCTTAGATATTCGACAGCTATTTACTAAAACAAGCATTTGTTATATACGAAAAAATAATCTACTAATTGCTCCACAACATCAAGCACACACCCGCTTTTCATCAAACCTGGGTTGCGTGGTCCCAAAAACTAACACCTCATTCGCTCAACGACAATTCTGGTTCATCGCTCCTAAAATATATAATGCTCTGAGTACTGACATAAAGTCAAGTAATTCTAATTCTCTTTTTATAACACGTGTACAACATTGGATTTTTGAAAGGGGACGAACGCACTTTAAAGAATTCATGAGTTCTAACACTACATTTTAATTATTAATTTTTGCATTTCAAAATTTTAATTTCCATTTGTATTTCTATTTTACTTTAAAATGTTGTTATTTTTTTCTCTTAGTTTTTCACTAAATTTATATATGTTTTTAATTTTGATTTATATAATTATATGTTTTAATTTATACAGAACACTTGAGTTCTTAACATTTAATTTTTATTATTAATTTTTGTATTTCAAAATTTGAATTTGAATTTTCATTTTTACTTTTCTTTAAAATATGGTCTTTTTTTTTCTCTTTAGTTTTAAGTATTTCTTAATATTTTTTGAAATGTTAAAATATTAAATGTACGACTACCACAATACGGGCTTAGCCTAGTGTAGTAGCCAAAAAAAAACAAATATCTGTTACTAATAAAAAATATATGAAATAAAAAAAAAAATATATATATATATATATATATATCTTTTCTACAGTAAAATTGAATTCCGCCATTAACAAAATTAGAAATAACACTAGTTTCTCTTTGAATCCCATTAATGTTAAAAAATAAATACGTATATTATAGAACGTAGGTTCTGCAAGCGTGCTCTGAGTTAAGGGTTGAAACTTCATAGAATTAAAATCTACGTGCATAAGTATGGGCTTCACTCGTAGGTACTATGTCGGAAATGTTTTCGGTCATTACCCAAAACACATACTCGTACTTGTAACTTGTAACTGCGAAATTCGCGCTGATTTATAGCTTTTGAAATAAAATGTCGCATGACCCTACTGTTACGCTTTCATTTTATAGTATCGATAAATATTTTATAGACTTGACAAGGCAATGTTTAAATTGAAATACCGTGTAAAAGCGTGTTAAAAGCCATTTGATTACCCTTACATTATAATTAGGGAGTGGGTGATAAGCCTGAAAATAATAGTGTTTTTAATGAAGTACCTCTTTCTAACTTTTACGTAATGCGTGAAAAATTGTTTGTTTCATAAAATGAAGACTTTTACGGCAGCAAGATGGTCGTTAAAAAACCCTTTCTGAAATAAACTTTTGAAAATTTTCTAGCTTTTTGCGGCTGGCCTAATATTCTGTGGTAAAATTTAAAGTTTTCGGTGAAAAATCTTCAATTTTTGAATGAACGGCTGATTATGAATAGGTTCTAGTAAATAGTTACTAATTAGAACCATGTGATTTATTTCAGTGGAACTTACCTACGGAGATGAGTGTCATTAATCTACTTCTATATTACTACCTCCTGTTCAGCGTGCTCTAGCTTACTTGGTGACACCCAACGCTAGCCTAAAGTAATCAATAATCATTAGCCTAGTTTCGACGCTATTTACAATTTCTTTGAAAATCATTATTAAGAGACATTTACTCTTCTTAGTTGTAAACATTAATTAGCATATTAAGAGAAGAAAGTAATTTTATTTATTGCAATACCCATTCGTTCCTTTTTATAAATTTCATATAAACGAGTTAAATAATATGAAATTGACAAAATTTTAAAATAATAATTAACCGGAAAAGGTTTTAGTTATTAATATGTGCAAAATTGCATCTAAACAATTTTTAGATTCTAGGATATCCATACAGTAAAATGAGTTGAAAATAGCTTTTAGATAACAAATCTTAATTTAGTTCAAAACGTACAGTATTCCATCGTTAAATTACTCTTTTAAATGCTGTAAATAAACAAATACATGATGTATTTAAATTATTATTATACATTCAGTGAATTTATTATCTGTTCGTGTTCTGTTATGGATTAAAATTGTGAGTCAGCATACACCTCAAAAAATAAAATATTTTTCAGGATTAAATAACATGTGTTCACAATAATGTCCTCTGCGTGCGAACTCTATCTAAATTTCTTTTAATGGACAATATACAGTGTTAATTTCAAGCGACCTCTCAGGTGAGAATGGTCCTGTTTTCATTAAATTTTAGGCAGCATCGCGTTCATTGGTCAAAATATTGTACATATATTTTCGTATCGGTGATCAATGAACCAATTATCAGAATGGTCTTGGCCTATGGATGTGAGGCGGGAACACTGACAGCAAAGTCAGCGGAACGGCTGGACAACTTCGAAAGAAAGGTACTTCGAAGAATCTTAGGAGCGGTGCGAGAGGGAGAGGCATGGAGAATCCACCACAATAATGAGCTCTATGATATTTACCAAGCTCCCAGACTCTCCACCCATTTAAGACTCCAAAGATTAAGATGGGCCGGAGATGTGCACCGAATGCCAAGCACACGAGTACCGAAGAAGGTTTGACAGGACACCCGGGAGGTAAACGAAAGGCGTGCAGACCTAGACTAAGATGGGAGGATGATGTCAGGAAGGATGCAAGAGGATTACTCCAGGTTGCAGATTGGAAGAAGACGGCCGAGGACAGAGGGCGGTGGAGGCCTATTTTGAAGGAGGCCAAGGCTCGAAATGGGCTGTAGCGCCATTGAAGAAGAAGAAGATCAATGAACCAGTGTATGCAATTTTTAGCCATAGGTTGTTTTTAATTGTTTGCCTAGCTTGTAGTTTTTTAGATTTTAGAAATGTATTATAAGTTTGTACAGCGCCCTTGAGGTGGTTTTTCACAAAAACGGCTCTATATAAATCATCCAAATTATTATTATTATTAATCTGAATATAACGAAATAGTGGAACATGCTTATAAGACTGAAAATATATTTTTTCTTTCACATTAGCAATTTCCGTCATGACATCTTTGGGGATTCTGTGTGGAGGGTCTTTTTGTAAAAGGAAGGGGAGGAAGTTCTGGGAAGGAAAAGGGTATTAGGGGTGGGTAGGAATCTGGGGGTCAGAGGGTCCAGTAGTGACGGACGAACGTATGAATCCATTTCTCCCACTGCGGTGCAAGGTGATGTTCCGAGAGAGTACGGCTGGAGAAGTCAAAGAGACCCCCTCGACCATTCTCTCCCGATCCGGCCTTCCTTGCAGCTAGTGGACAAACCTCACCCTACTCACCCCGGGCACCCCTGCTAACTCACCAAAAACAGCAAATCACTTGGAGTAACCTATGGCATAGGCGTTGGTTATCCAATAAATGGTTTCCGGGGCGTCGGAACCCAAACCGTCCTCCCAAAAAAAAAAGATGAAGTTATATTCCCAGATACCCTAAATAAATACGACCAAATAATCTAAGAATATAATTTTCTTAAAATTTACCACATGTTGAAAAAATTCCGAACAAAAATTGTGAACAAATTTTCAGAAAAAAAATCTTACTTTTAAAAATTCGAACTTTTTCTGATCCTATATTCTTTTTTTGTTGATTTTATATTTTATTATATTTTATTTACATAAGTATCTCATGTCTAGGATCCACAATAATAATGCTTTATAATACGTATAGATTGTAAATTTAAAAATACAAAGTAGATTGTTAATAAAAACCCGTCGACAAACTGCGATCTAATGGAACTGCATTATAGTTATATGTAAATGAAAAAATGTACAATTTCTTGTAATAATAAACAGGTTTTGTTATCAGAGTACCTACCGGGTTGCTTATTTTTCCAAAGAGAATATAATAAAGCAAAAGGGAGACTTAGGCAAAAAGCTTTGGTTATTATTATTACCTTTTGGCTTTTCACGGTCGATATGAACTGAACTTAAAAGATTCCGCTCCGTTAGCCAAATTTCCATACTTAAACTATACCGAGCTTGAAATCTTTTCGGTTATTAAGTCTGATAATATGAAAGCTTACATTGACCATGAATATTCGCACAACGGTTTATGCTTTCAACGCAACAGTTACCGTCAAAACTGACATACCTAGCATCATCCTTTATCTACCTCGAAAAACACTAGGATATCCCTCATCTACGTGTATAAAGCAGAACCACTAATTTTAGAAGTGTCAATATAAAGGATGTTTTTTTTAGATGTATACAAATTCAAAATTAAAAAAAAAACACATTAAAATAATTTTAATGTCTATGATATTGGTTTTACTTAATAGACCATTTTATGCCATTATTATTTTAAAATGATTTCGGGAATATGAGCACCACGGCTAGCTCGAATGAAGGGCAATCGTGAAATCCAATTTTCATCAACTTGATCGATCAACTGGGGCCATGTATCGGCAATAACACGGCGAATGTTGATTTCCAAATGGTCCAACGTCTCTGGTTTATCAGCATAGACTAGTGACTTCATACCCAAAGAAAGTAATCTAATGGTGTGAGATCACACGATCGAGGAGGCCAGTTCACAGGTTCATTACGTGAAATTATGCGCTCACCAAAAGTTTCCAACAATAAATTGATGGTGGCACCCGCCGTGTTTTGCACAATTTTTCAAAATTTGAACAATTTGCAAGCGCTTTTCTGACGTCAGTCTATTCATGGTGAAATGGCAAAACGTACTGACTACAAATCAACTGTCAACTGTCAAATTGACAGTCTATAGAAACAATGTTGCCATTTTAAAAACCCTATATAAGTGTATATGATAGAGAAAATACAAAATTCTCTAAATAAAAATTCTCTAAGGAAAATATAAAATCCAAAAAACTATGATATCATTTGAGACAGAAAATTCAAAAGAAGTTTTCCGAGATATTTATATCTAGAGACTTCGGATATTATCCCTTGTTATATCCATCATTTTTGTCCGGCTTGCTGGGTGTTGATAGCCTCGCCGATAGAAAGAAAGCTACTTTGCTAATAACAGCATATAATCTTCCAAACGGTAATATCTGTATTCCCGGTATAAAATTAGAGTTTTATGATCCCGAAAACTTCACAGGAGCGCACAAACACAGAATTTTTGTTTGTTCCGAGATGCGGAACTAACTTTCCAGTAGTAATTATATAGTAATGGTATTGTGCATTTAAAATAAAATAAATAAAATATAACACTGAAATTTCAGAATAGACACTTCTGAACGAAACTTAATTTTATTAAATATTGGATTTAACGATGAGCGTTTTGGTGTCAAATGTCGGCATTTCTTTAAGAACCTTAAAAATTAATTCAGCATTGTTTGAAACATGCACGAAAACCTTAATAACTAATCCCTAACAATTACAGAGTGGGCAGAAAGGATGGGATTTCCCACATTTCCGTTCTGGTTGTATTCTTGTTGCTTAAATTATTCAGAATCATACAACCCCCACACACATACATACATACCGACTCTTATATGAGTATTACTCTTGGACTGAAGTAATCGATTTACTTGTTTGTAATGCCTTCGTAACTTGAACGGTCGCGACTTTTTCTTCCGCGGCTTTAGACGTGTTTTATAATTAGGTCTGAATACCAAGGTATTTTTCAACCTCCCTCTTGCTCATCTATTTCCCCTTCCACTTCCTTCATTTTCATAACATAACCCAATTGAGGAGGTTGCTCCATATGCTCTATAGATACATTGTATCCAGAAACTAGTGGTACAAGCGAGAAACTGGTAAAGTTGCAGATTTTAGGTCAAATTGAAAAAAGTTAGTCGCTATTGGGTTACTTTCAGCTATTTATTGTCTTTTAGTGCAGCTAAGCGTTGACCCAGATCCAAAATTTTTTTTTAACCCTTTTTAGTTGTCGTAAAAAAAAATTTAAAAAAAAATTATCGGATGAACAACCAAAATGGTTTTTTTTGGGGTTCTCTGTGTGTTGTGGATTTACCAGTCTTCGGCTTGTACACTAGGGTGTGTCAATTATTTCAACTTTTGAATTCAGAAACGCCCGGGGTCTCAAAAGTTGCGTCTTACAGAGAAAATGAGAACTGTATTTAAATTTATTTTTTTTACAATGGTAATTAGCCCGCTAAAATGCATTGAAAATCAGAAGACAAACCTAAAACCATTTTTTTTTTATTTTTAATTAATTTTTTTTCAATAATTTAACCTTTTAACGTTTGTTTGTTATTAAAAATGCGTATAATTGTTATAACAAGTTTATGAATACAAGTAGGTCAACAAGAATTCTGATTAGCTAGTAACTTTTACAAATTAAAATTTATTTTGCCTCATTGTACTCTTAAACTCATATATTTTTCTATGGTCGAATCCATCCTTAGATATGGTATTCGAACTTGGGGACATGCAAGCACTACTTACATTAAATATATTGAAAATTTACAAACTGCCATAATAAAAAAAATTGTCACAACAAATATTTACAAACAGAGACATAACTTAAAACTACTGTATGGCTCAGAGAGCCTACTAACAATAAAAGGTCTCCACTGGTTCACTACTATTATGGATAATATGGGGGAAAGCCCTTACAAACACCTACTTGTACACAAACATACCATAAGATTTAGAGAAGGAAAGGGCCTAAAAACTCCTCGAATATTAAATAAATATGGAAGCCGTACTCTTGAATATCTAATACCAGTGATTTTCAATAAAATCAATAAAAACATAAAATTTGAAAAAATGAGAGACTAAGTCCTAAAATGATAAAACTATGGTTAATGAACAAAAACTCCATGTATCTTTGAATATCTTAATATAGCTGCCTACATATCTTGTTATTAGGCAGGTATATTGAAATATCTTATATATTTATGGTTGTAAGTTAAATTATCTAATATTACTATGTGATCTATTCTAATGTTTCCTTAAAACTATAAATGTATTTACAAATTTAAATTAATAAATTACTTCGTTTTTACCACTTTTATTAGTATTTACAAGTTAGAAGAAGTATTTACAAATATTTTCTTAGATATTATATTAAGAATGTTTAAATTGTTAGAACCTGCAGACAAGCTGCCATATGACAGCTTTGTGGGACTACTCAAATTTTTGTACAAAATGTATTATGTAATTTAATAAATAAAAAAAAATTAAAATTTATCCAGAAAAAGTGGTATTTTCCCCTTTTATATTTTTAGCCAACACATCATATATGTTTAGAAAAAAAAATATTTTTGGTTACTTGTACTGCAGTTATGGAATGAAAATTAAGTTTGGTAAAAAATATAAAATATGAACCCTTTATTTTATTTTTTCCAATTCACGAAATCTATTTATTTTCAAAACTTCCGGCCATTTTAGCGGGCTAAGAGTGAACAATATTTTTTTTTACATTTTCTAATAGCTACAGATCATACGAAACTTTTGAGTCGCCGGGCGTTTAAAAAAAATAAGGCCATTTTTTTCTCTCTATGGATAGCGACACAAGCTATTGTACACATGGAAAGCATCGTTTTTTTAATAGTAACTATTTATTATACTTAAATCGGTCTTATTTTGTCGTGTCTTTTGGATCTCCTAATTGGAAACTCGACATTGGAGTCAAATGTTGACAGTTTCACATTGATGGAATAAATTACATTTGCGTCAGTTACACTCTCACTACAGGAACAATTTCGGGAAATGGTTTTAGTGAGGGAGCGAATGCGAAATATAAGTGAACACATCCAGATTATGTAATGATTGAAGTAACTTACCACCACCTGTGAACTGATTCAAGTCAATATTTATATAAATATATAAACAAATATTATGATAATTGTTTTTTTTTATTTATCGCCTACCAGCCAAACAACTTGTGCTCTTTTATTCTTGTCGAACTTTTCGGTTTGCAAAGTTCGAACTCGCCTAAAAATGTTATAAACCATCTAAAGAATTTAAGTCTTGCGCTAGGTTCTCAAATGAATGCACAATGGACCGTGTTTTCGTGTTTGTAAGTACAGAGTATTTTAAAACGGACACGATATATTTATCCTTACCGAAACATGGCTCGTTCCAGAAATAAAATCTCCAGAACTTGGTTTTACAAACCACAAGGTATTTCGGCGTGACAGAAATCCAAAATCTAGTACCAAATCCAGAGGAGGCGGAGTATTGATTGCAATTAAGGAAAATATATCAGCGAAAAAACTAACCACGCAAAATACCTCATTGGAGCAATTATTTGTACAAATTGTTACTCCTATGGAAAAAATCATCATTGGAACTGTATACATACCGCCAAACTCCGATATCCAAACTTACAAGAAACACTGCGAAGACATTGAATTTCTTCTGTCAAAACACCCTACATCGAAAATAATTATCGTCGGTGATTATAATCTTCCCAATTTAAACTGGACATCTAGTGAAAATGGTTATATTACTAACGAGAGTTCTAACGACCCAGCACGTGAAGTGATAGATATGATTAACTATTTAAATTTGCATCAACACAATTTTGTAACCAATATACAGTGGCGGCTCGAGCACTTCTTTAATGGTGGGGATCGACGTATGTTACGTACTGTAGGTACCATAATCTCACCAACCGTAGAACGTAATATAATTCGCAAAAAAAATTTGATGGTCTTATCATGCTAATCGGATATGTAAATACGAAATAATATAAAATGTCTATAGATATATACCAATTTACAATAAGTATAATAAAAATAAAGCTTTATCTTGCAAGATTGTTATCGAACTTAATTTGAACGCGAGCGATTCCCGCCCGTAACTGCGCAAACAAATGGTTCAGAGGGGATCCAAAGAATTGTCCCCGCGGGTATTTGAATTCACGTACGAGTGCGCATGCGCCGTTGCATACAATCGCGAAACAACGCAAGGAAAGTATGGGGATAGTTCGGATTATCCCCCAAGTGCGCAGTACATTCTGCGCACTGAGAATCTGAGAAATAGACCCGCTGTTCTTATGCGCCGTACATTGTTCGCTGTACGCGCGTAGGGTCTTATTTAAAATTATTCGGAATTTTTTTTTTTATTTTCTTTCTGCAAATATTAATTACTTTTATGTTTAAAGAATTCATTCATTTTGGTGAAGTGTTGAGTGTAATTGGTGGGGACTGTCCCCATTGTCCCCCTGTGAAGAACCGCCACTGCCAATATATGTAATCGTCTACTAGATCTCGCTCTTTCAAACTGTTCTAAACTATGTGTTGAAATGTCAAACGATCAGCTTGTGCAGGTGGATAATTATCATCCCCCCTTACACATTGTCGTAAATATGTACACAAACAAACCCCCACTGAAACAAACAACGCTCAACTTCAAAAATGCCGATTACGACTCTATTAACTACCAACTTAATAATACAGATTGGACTTTCTTGACCAAAAATAGTGATATCGAACAAAATCTAGAAAAACTTTATGAAACATTTTCCGAAAACATAAAATCTCATGTCCCCTCATATATACCTAAACACAGAACATATCCAATTTGGTTCTCCACAGACCTTATACTCTTACTGGCTAGGAACAAAAAATCTTTGGAATTTTAAAAAAAAATTAAACAATGAAAGTACAGACTACCCCCCTACAATGCATTATGATGGAAAAATAGCCAACAGCACCCATGATATTGTTAATTTGTTTGCGGATCATTTCCAAAGTGTATATGAAAGCGAAATATCTGACAACAACGTACCGTCATACATATACCCAAGCACAATACATTTACAGAACTACCTCATTACACGGGAATCATGCTTAAATAAAATAATTTCCCTTGACCCCAACAAATCTGCAGGCCCAGATAACATCCCACCAATATTTCTCAAACAATGCGCATCTGCAATATCCGGTCCACTCACCACACTATTTAACCACTTACTTTCTTCAGGACATTTTCCAACCCGTTGGAAATCTAGTTATATTACTCCGATTTTCAAAAAAGGTGATGACACAGACATTAAAAACTACCGTCCAATCTGCATACAATCAGCGCTCCCGAAAATCTTTGAATCCCTTGTTCTCGATTTAATTTATCCGTCAATATTAAAAGTTATAGATAAAAACCAACACGGATTCGTTTCTGGTAGGTCAACTGCTACTAACCTGTTACTTTACCATAACTATATTACAGAATCTTTTACAAAAAAAAAACAAGTTGACAGTATTTACACAGATTTTTCCAAAGCTTTCGACAAAGTATCACATAAATTATTACTTAGAAAACTTTATGCAATAGGGCTGAGAGGCAAGTTGTTGGATTGGTTCTCAAGTTACTTGTCTAACAGAATCTTATTTGTCAAAATTAAACACTCCAAATCTAAGTTATTTTATGCAACTAGTGGTCTACCGCAAGGGAGTCATCTCGGACCCATCCTTTTCCTTATATTCATAAATGATATAATAAGTTGTTTCGACGATGTAGAAGTTCTGCTTTTTGCCGATGACATCAAATTATATAAACAAATATCTAATATAAGAGACTGCCTTATCCTACAGTCAAACATTGACAAATTACACAATTGGTGTGTTGCAAACAACTTATTCCTCAATATCGATAAATGTAAGACACTAACATTTTGTAGAACAAAGACCCCGTTATCTTTTGAATACACAATAAATAACAAAATCTTAGAAAAAGTCAAAGAAATCAGGGATCTTGGAGTTTTATTTGACACCCAATTAAATTTTATAAACCACATACAAGAAATAACCAACAAAGGCATGAAGACACTAGGATTTATAATCAGAACCATCAAAGACTTTGATTCACTAGAAGCTATTAAAATTGTATATTTGTCACTAGTACGCAGCTTGCTGGAATACAATTCCATCGTTTGGTCCCCATATTATCAAATTCATATAAAAAATATTGAACGAGTGCAGCACAAATTTTTACGATTTATTAACTTCAAGTTACATATACCTATTCAACACATTAACTATACATTCCTACTAAATACACTTAAATTGCATTCCCTAGAAAACAGAAGAAAAATAATTGACCTAACTTTTTTGTTTAAAATTATTCACTCCGAATTAAACTGTTGTGAACTTCTGCATCTCATTGACTTTAAGGTACCAACCCGAGCGACAAGGCAAAACATATTATTCTGTAACAATAATTCTCTAACCAACTATCACACACATGCATCAATTTCTCGACTTCACACACTAGGGAACAAATACACCTCAAATATCGATGTATTTAATATAAGTTTACCGTTATTCAAGAAATATCTAAACAATATTTTTATGTAGAATATTTTGATATCTAAGGAGCATCACCTAGGGTCTATTGCATATATTTGTGTATTTCTATATTAATCTACAATGTAAAAACTTGTTAACGTTTTCGTTTTATGTATCTTGCATTTTGTCATGTATTATTCATGACATTTAATCAGTCACCTGTAAATTTTGTAATTGCTAACATACCTACTAGTTTATTTCTATGTCATTTACAACTTAGAAACTTTCTCTTTTATTGTAATGCACTATCATTCCTAAATTTATCTGTATGATGTTTACCTACTAGTTATATTTTTATAGTTCATCTTTTTTATTAAAAAAAAAAACTGTCTCTGTATTATAATCTTGTCATGTAAAAGCCCATCAGGGCGTTGAAAATTAATAAATAAATAAAATAAATAAAAATAAAACATTACGTGTATATCTCCTTCGAATGAAAAATGTTCTTTATGTATTGTGTGGCTACGACAGGTTCGAAAGTTTTGGTGATTTCTTAGAAGACTTGTTCTCATATCAGGCCATCTCTTCATATTAGGACATTTTACCGAGGTCACAAATTTGTTCACTTTGGCAAATTTATCACACTTGGCCGAAGGAGGAATTATTTGTTTAAATCTACTTTTTTAACTGTGACTTCTACACTAGAGCCATCACCGATTGTGATGCGTATCGCGATGTCGATCTGTGTAATGCGTATCGCGCGCAATATGGCAGAAGAAGTGTTAAAATGTTGTTACTTTTTAAAAGCAGTCATGCAAGGAGATGAAAAAAGAAGTATCTCCGGATCGCGTGATAAACTTCACTGCAGTTGCAAGAAATCCTCTCCGCACCAATTCAGACTTCCCATAATATGCGACGGAACTAGACTATGAAGTCAAAAGCTCCGTGAAATAATGTCCCAGATACATTTCCCCAAAGCTACACGGGAAGTGATACAAGCTTCATGTGGTGCCACGGCACGGTACTGTTGAAGCCTTCCTTATGGTTATAGGTATTGGGGGACTACTTTACCCTAATGGAAAACTAAGCAATTCCTTTAACGACGCACATATTTAGCAACCACTTCGCAAGCAACCCATCGTAGCTCCTGGAATCCCGGCTTGGAATGTCTGCCAGCTTTTTATTCGTGGCTATAAAATCTAAAGGCGTTTTGTAAAAATTTAAACAGGATCTAGGCTTTTTAATGTCGGTTGATGCAATTCGACTATGTACGGAGAAATGAATTTAAAAAAAGTATTTTTAACTATATTCGTTCCATCAAAAATGCGTTATTGTAATCTCTGAGTACCTATGAGTACAATAGTAAAAAAGTTATTAACACTATCTTAATTTCTGCGACTGAGCATGATATTTGCGTACGTTCCGAGGTGGAAGATCAGAATTGAAGCGTTGCTTGCAATGACTTTATTCATGTTTTGTGACTAGATCTGAAAGGCCAAATGTTTTCCCGCCTTCCTCTTTCCCATCTCCTCTCCTTCCCCGCTTCATTTAGCCTCATAAAATTCCCCGATTGGGGATGTCATAGTCTCACTGGCACAAGTCGGTTGGGAGCAGTTGGATCTCTTCTGTGTTTTTTACGTAAAAAAAGATAAAGGCTTATTCTGAATATTTTTTAATGTAAATAGCTCACTATAGTCCCAACTAATCAGAAAGTTGAACTATGGCTTCCCCGATGGGGATTTTTCGTGAGGCTTCTTCGTGGTGGGGATGTGGGAAAGAGGTTTTTTTGGGAAGTTACTGGCTATTCAGAACTAGTCACTATATTTGACTAAAGTAATTTTAAGCCAGGTTTTCGATTCTGAATGTTGGTCTTTCACTAGGTCTATATTCTCAGCAATTGTCACTCTGGAAAATGCTACCCAAAATATATATTACTAGCTGACCCGACAAACGTTGTTCTGCCATATAAATTATTTCTAGTGAATATTTTGGTTGTTAAATAAAAAATAACGAATGTTTTGCAAGTGTGTGGGGATGGGATCTATGACAAAAAGAGGAATGGAGCGCTGTAAACGATGACCGCCGATAAAGTAAAAAAACACCAACTAAAGTAAGAAAATGAAATAAAGAAAATCAATATGAATTTCGAAGAGCAATTGAGTGAATGATATTTTTTGTCAATCCGTCTTTAGCCAACACAAATAAGCTCGATGGTTTTCCCACGCGAGAACATGATGCCGAATAAAATATCAAAATGACGCGACGCTTCTCGTGAATATCTTACGCATGTGTGAATGAAAGTTCGATGAGGCGGACGTGGCGCCATCTGTCATTCAACAACATAAATAATTTCGTTCTGTCTGAAATACGAAAGACAGTTAAATTTGTTCATACAAAAATACTAAAATCGCGTTTAAAAATGGGAGGGTGGGGGTAGGAGAAATGAAATTTGGAGTTATAGGTATTGTTTGATGCCAAATAAAAAAAATACAAAAAAAAATTGTCAAAAAAATTGAAACTTTTTTTCTTGGGTAGAGACACCCTAACCACCTCTCTCTCTGGTTTCAATCCTGGGATTGGTTTGCAGCAATTTCATCTATTCGTTTCTTCCACTCTTCCCTGTCTTGTGCGGCTCTTTTGAAGTCTGCATCCTCCAGGTACTCTCGGCGTGGGCGTCCCCTAGCGTTTTCCCCTCGGTCATACCCTCAATCACCTAGCGGTATGAAATATACTTTAAAACCTATTCTCATACTTACCAAATATACATAAAAATCATAAAAATCTGTCAAGCCGTTTCGAAGGAGTGCAACCAAAAACACCGTGACACGAGATTTTCATATATAAGATTTTTAAATAAACAACCGATGGGTTCTTAGTTAAAAGTTTAGGAAACGCTTTTGTTAATTTTCTGGCAATCGAATCAAATAATTAGTACGTTCATTACGTAAAGTCACTTTTCCTCCATAAATTATCCCACAACTCAAGGCTTTGTTAAATGTTCTTAAATTAATATTCCAAGTAGACAAGACAGATATATTTCATCCCGAATTGGCAAAGGGGTAGAGCATCTCCAAGTCGTCAGCCGCTGGGCGGGGCGACGATCCATTCTCCGCTTTTTGCCTAGCTACCCTTAAACTTCTTGCACAAATTACTCCGGTCGTTTTCAATGGAAACGACATTAAAATATACCGTGGGTTGGTACAAGTAACATTAATAACTTGGAACATTGTAACACACTACTAGTACTAGCCTTGCGGGCAATAAGTCAACGTATGAGCTTAACTAGCAGTTCCGAACGTGGGTCCAACTCGGAGTTCCATATTATCTTTGTTTCAAATTTTTCTGTTATGTTTTGAACTGTACCACAGCTATCGTATAAATTACTGCAAAAAACCTAATAATTTAATTGAATATTATTGTACAACTTATATAAGTATTATATAAATTAGGTTTATGTATTGACGACCTTCACATATTTATCTTTTTTTTCGTTTAGCACAATATCGTTTCCATCTAGTTTCTAATCTCTATCTCCATCTCTACATATTATAAATTAAAGCCCTCCGACGCGTCTGTCTGTCTGTTCGCGATAAACTAAAAAACGACTGAACGGATTGTCATGCGTTTTTCACCAATAGATAGAGTGATTCATGAGGAAGGTTTGTGTATGTAATTTGTCAAGATTTTGTGTAAATTGGTTGAAATATAATACATAAACGAGAATGTCTGTATGTGGTGAACGAGCTGACTGGCAAGCGGTCAGTTTGGATTTGATTTGTATGCAAATTAATAGATGGCGGTGGTTATAAATGTTGGGTAACCATCCAGTAGATGGCGTTGTGTTTGCGGGTCAGCTAGTTGTTTCACAATGAAATGTTAATTTCTTCTTCAAACTTTGCAAATACACTTTGTAGCGTCATTTTTATTTAAATGAAATTAAATAACTTTTTTTTTAAATAAAACAATAACTTTGTAAACACCACTTTTATTAAATGTGGTGTTTACAAAGTTATTGTTTTATTTTAAATTAATAATGTCGCATCACAAAGTATCCGCTTCATATGAATTAAATAACTTTGTTAAATTAGCACTACATAAAATGGAAGTGTATATAATATTTAGAGGTGTTTTAACGAAGTAATTTGTTTTCATACAATTTAAATTTATTTATGTATGAATCTGGAGTTCAAAGTGTCCATGAATGACGGACGAATGAATCCAACACCCCCACTGCGAAACAAGGCGATGAGTTAAGAGAGTCCGGCTAGAGAGATAAAAAAGAGGCCTTTTGTCTCTCGATGTGGGAAGATGCATCCGCCGTTAAGACCTGGACAAACCTCACCCCATGCACCCGGACATCGCGGTGTTGCAGGAAATGATTTTTCTGACTACGTTTTATAGTCTAAGCGGGTCAAGAAATTTTTCTTGATTTTGCGACATAAATCAATATCATTATTTTGCGACATAATCATAAATTCACAATCAGATACGTTTTTAGATTTTCACGGCCAAAAGTATTGTCGTTATTTATTTTTGGGGTGTTATGCCGTGTTGCACTCCCTCCTTCTTTAGCCCACACATCTACCGGATCTGCCCTGATGATGGACACTGCAACGCTATCCGAAACGTTGGCTAAAGAAGGAGGTAGCGCAACACGGCATAACACCCCAAAAACAAATAATAAAAATATTCAAAATCATGCTATATTTCTTTCATGTTAATTTTCAACGTTTAAATTTTACGTTTGCGATCTGGAAAACGTGTTAGGTGTTAAGGACTCCTGTGTGAATCGCCACCCCCGTATTATTTGTTAACTGAGATTTTGTGAGGACATAATTATATTCCTCACATTTCTGGTCGGCATTTATTAAGTTTAGTGTCTATATAATGACTCAGGGAGCTTTATTTGGATTTTCAGAAGTCGTGCTGTGTTTAATGTCACTTGTCAAACAGCTTTTAGTTGAATTACTAACCCGAATACCGTTATGTATTAATGAACAAGATTTCTCCCTACTCGGATAATATTAGATACCATATAATATACCTCGTCATTCACATCTTGAAATGAAAGTAGACTGAACGCTGTAGAAATGAGTTCCCTGAGTATCGTTCGCTAAAAATGCAAGGCTGTGATGCGATTTATGAATGTGAATGAGGCAAGAAGTTGTTTGGCGGTCCATCCTCTCTGCCTAACCCTACGAGGAAACGGCGTGATGGTTAGTTATTTCGTTACATTTACAAAACATTTGTGTTGTCGTTCAGAACTTCTTGTTTGTTCTCCTGAAAAGGTTTCAAATAAAAATACTAATTTTGGTTGGGTGTCTGTAACTGCGGTTCGATGAACTCTAATACTATGACTTTTCAAAATTAGAAATGCTTTTGGGGACAATATTCTTGATCTATTAATTAATAATTCTTTATCTTAAATATGTATATCTTTTGTTTAAATTTTTGACAGATGGCATTATTTTTCAACTTAACTAACATTGTTCATTGCAAATAAAATTACTGATCGTCTCTAAAATTGACGATGTTTGTTCTTAAAAACGTTGATCCTTAGGCAAATATTTTAATACTATCAGCTTCACAAGTCCTGTATTCATAATACTCCGAGATTTTTTGATGGGTTTGCGCTAGTAATATAATGACATAAATCATAAGTAATTTCAAATAAATTCGAGTGCAGTTTACACGCGGTAGAAGCGAAACTTTGCCAAAACATTCTCAACCAATACTTGAAAAGTGAGGTCATAATCAGAGCGACCAATGAGTGGATACCAGTGTAATTTCCGTTTCATTATCTCAACCAATAGAAGACTTTAAAAGTGACTTCATAATCAAAGCGGTCAATGAGCGCAGTTATGCGTCGCAGGTGCAATAATCGTCATTTCCGTTACATCCGAAATCCAAATCATAGCGGGGCTATAGAAGTTTCACTTTGAAAATCTGTCATTTATTAGTAAAATTATCCTTTTGTCAGGCGCTCTGTTGTGGTTCCATCCTCCGTGAAAATCTATCATAACTCAGAAGTTCGCCTGGTGCCTGGTTCCGATACTGGTTGCTGGCAAATACCGACTACAGTGCAGGCCACGACGCGCGACGGATATTAAAGTGTGACGTCATCAAGTCAGTGCCATCGAGAAATGACAGATTGTAAATAGTGATTCTTTTTGTTGATTTACCACAAGCATATTATATTAATTGAGTTATCTACTGGAACGTGGCACTATTTAAAATACCTCGGATTGCTTTGAGGCCAATTTTGACAAATTTTCCCTTATTCGTAAGTAATTAAGTAGAAGTTTAATGTATGTATATTAATTAGGTCCTTACATATAAAATTGGCGTTTTGTATGGGAGGAACATAAAGTCGATTTTTGTTTAATATAATATATTTATTTAATCAAAGTATGTACCATTGCTATCTATGCACTTTTGCCATATCATAGGTAGTTCGTCGATCCCTTTACTAAAAAAACCATTCGGACGGGAATCAATGAAGGCGGTTTGGACTGCCCCATCGGAGTTGAATTTTTTCCCTTGCAAGAAGTTATCCAAATTTCTAAAAAAGTGGTAATCTGTTGGGGCAAGGTCCGGAGAGTACGGTGGATGTCTTAGACATTCCAATTGTAGCTCCTCTAATTTGTTGGCCGTCTGTTGTGCAGTGTGTGGTCTAGCGTTCTAACGCGCGTTTGTTGATTTGCTTCACTCAATTCGTGAGGTACCCACCTTTCAAGCTTTTTCACCTTCCCAATATGCTTCAAGTGGATTAATTTTTAATTTTTTATTATTTCATAAATGATTAAATGTTACATTTTTGGCCATTTTTGACTACCATACTAGGCTATTGCCCGTGTTGTGGTAGTCATACATGTAATATAATTTTATATAAACAGATAATAAAATATAAGAAGAGAAAAGAAAAAAATAACATATTTAGGGATAAATAAAACTAAAAACATATAAAAATATAAGAATTTGCAAGTTATCTAAGAAATAAAGAAAATTTAAAGAAGATTGAAATAAACATTGGTGAGCATTATTCTTCTTGAAATAAAAATAGAAAAAAAAAAATTAAAACAGTTTTATCACTAACACCGCAGCCTGCAGCTAACTCGGGCGTGGTTTGCGATGGATCCGCTTCCACAATAGCCTTCAATTCTTCATCATCAACTTTGGTCTCCGGCCGTCCACGGGGCTTGTTCTGCAGGTCGAAATTTCTAGAACGAAAACGTTGGAACCAAAAACGTACCGTGTTTTCTTTTGCGGCACCGTCGCCAAACACATCATTAATCCTTCGAGCCGTTTCTGCAGCATTGGTGCCACGGTGGAACTCGTACTCGAAATAACGCGATATTTCAAGTTTTCCATTTTGTAAACTAAGTGACGCAAAGAAAAAAAACAATTAAGGAAAAAACAAATGAATTATAATTTTCGAAACGCAAATACATGAGTAAATTAGCTGTATAAATTTGAATTTGGAATTCCTAACCAAAGAGAAGATATTTGAGATCGAAGTTGCCAGTACGGCAAAACGCCAATTTCATATGTAAGGACCTAATATTTAAGTATGTTGACTTCGTAATTTGGCGGTCGTGCACCCAGGCTTGTTCTCTAGTCAGCCTTGGTGCTGGGTGGGTGACGTGGTACGTGGTACTGTTACCTCTTGACGCGTGTTCCCTTCCCTTTTGTTTGCACCTTCCCCTCAGCTTGTAGAGGGAGTAGATACTAGTTGAAGTTAGCCAGTTCATTAGACAACGCTTGTTTCAACCCTCCCCCGTGAGATGCTCGTTGCTTGTAAAAACACGGAGTAAATAATTAGACTAATTTAAACTCTGGCATTTGCAGAGTTTCAAATATGTGTAAAAATCTTTTAAAATTAAATCGACTGCCTCCGTGGTTGAGTGGATCTCTTCTACGGATCCGAAAGTCGCTGATGAAATCATTTAAAATAATATGTAGTAAATTTGCGAATCGTTCTGGAGTGGAATACACTCCCGGTATCGTTCTGGTGAAAGACCATCACTCAGAATCGTAATATTGCTTGAAATAAAAACTTCTCTTTCAGGCATGTTTGAACCACATACTATTTGTATGAAAAAATGTCTTCTTCAATCTATGCAAATTCAATGTTCATCTTAAGTCGGGTCCATTGCGCGGGCAAATGCCAGTCAAGGCAAATGCCTTGCTTTGACAGTCAAGGTCAACAACATTCAAGGTCATAAATGTTTGACGATTTTTGTAGTGTTTGAGCTTCCCGTGTTCGGCGGAAAACAAAACAAAAACAAAACTTAAACATCCCATCTCGGATGAAGCGGGAAGGCAGGCGGGGGCCGGCGGGGGGGAGAATTCATTTTTTGACAGAAGATACGCAATGCGGTCGTGTGTGGGGATAAACGGAATGGCCTTTTAAGGTTTTGTGTATCATGAGCGAGCATAATCACGAGTTTAAAATATTATTATACCTAAATATAATATAATAATCAAAATATTTGATAAGAAAAATTATAATTATTCTGTTTTTGACGTAAATGTTTACGCACTCTAAATTCTAGTAACTTTAGGTCATGCAATACAATGACGTTATTATATAATGTTATTGGTGCAATAATCGATATTTGTCGGAAATCTTTCCTGATAAATAAATATCTGTGGTTTCTTCCTGGTGTAGCATCTTTTCCACATCGAACGCATTTTAACATTTACGTAAACGATAAACGTCAAACGTTAAGTTTTTTGGTTATCAACTGCGCGGATCTAATAATTATTAAGGATTTTAAATAAACACACTGCCGTAATGGATGATTATTTCTTTCGTGAACTCACTTGTAAATAAAGTCTATTAATTTATAAATCTGTTTCAGAGACACGGGATAATTTGACCAATTTAAATTTATTCTATTTTTGATGCTACGTAGTTATTCATGCGCTCTAAATTCAATAGTAATCGATATTAGTTGGAAATCTTTCCTGATAAATAAATATCTATTAAAATATCTGTGCATCTCAAATTCAATAGTAACTTAGGACATGCAATAAACGCCAAACGTCAAGTATTGCGTACGCGTGGACGTCCGTATTCCAGACCAGTTGTCAAATTGTGTGAACCGCGCGAACTTTACCCTAATCTTACAAATGTAATTGTTTGAAAGTCCTTCAATGACCTTCAAACGCCGAACACGGGAAGCTCAAACACTACAAACATTTATGACCTTGAATGTTGTGTTATGAGACTGTCAAAGCAAAAGTCTGGCGTTTGCCCGCGCAATGGACCCGTCTTTATCCTGATGAAACATGTCGATAATTTTGAATAAATTGTGTAGTTTAACAAAGTTAATGAAAAAAATGTCTAATTAAATTGTATAAAAACCTTAGCAATACAAGAAGTGTTTGTATGTCACCAAAACACAAACATTTCTTCAGAAAGACATACATGTGAAAAGCATATTTCATCCGATAGTATTGGTACAGATTACCTAGATAAAAGGGCGCTAGTATAAAGAGAACTACTAAGAAGTAGCGGTAGAAATGGCCAAAGAAGCTCTTATCAAGATTCACTCTTTGTTCTAGGACTTTGAGTTCCCTCGAGTGGTGAATAGTCCTTCGCTACTTTGTGCAATGTTAGAATTTTTCCTGTATGCTTTCGATACTTAGATGTGGAGAGAAAGCTTATTGAACAAGATCTAAGTTACCCTGGAGATTGCCGATGTACACTTTCGGACAATACCAACCACAAACGCTAAGGAAAATTTACAAGGAAAGATAGCTTCTTAAAAATAAACAGAAACTCAAAAGGCAAACCACGTATATAACACACCATGAAGCAACAAGTGTTACAAATTCAAAAATTGTACAGCGTTCTCCCAAAGAGAAATATCGACGAAAACTTTTTTTCGGTTGGACAGCTTTAAGTAAAAAAAACCCAAGTTCAATATTTTATGATAATCTTTAAATGCACATTTAAATAACAGTTAGACATGAAGAATATTAAGACAACCCGATTCATTTGTGAAAAGCCATCTGTATTTAAAAAGAAGTTGAATATTGCCAATTTTTACAAAAGAAAAATATCTACAAATTTGAAAAACAAAAATGGTTTTCACAAAGCGAAATATCTCTTATATTTTTGTTCAAAAAATATTTACTTTTTTATGAAAATAATAATAGATGCTTACTTTATTATGCTTAAAAAAATATGTAATTAATTTGAAAAGTAAACCGACCGCTTATATGTAGGTACATACGAAATATGCATAAGGCAAAAAATGTGATGGAGAATCATAAATAAAGTTTATTTTTTATAAGGTGCTACTCTGGCACATTGAAATATTATAATAATGTATATTTTACATTACGTACCTCCTTGTTATTTCGATTTTATATAGATGTAGGTACGTGAAAATTTGTCATTTTCTTTTGTAAATATAATACTTTTAAATTTGATTAAGGTATTTCGGAGACAATTATGTATAGAATAAAAATGAACAAATAACGTTTGGAGTAGATATTTCTCTTTGTGAAAACAATTATCAATTAATCTTGAAAGGAGTACGGGAAACTGAAAGCAATGGAGGGCGTATATGTTTTCCTGACTGAGGAACATTCGTCTGTGGACATGGTATAAAACCACCAGGCGATCGCGTTTTTCAGAATTCCACCGGCTATTGCACAGCGGTGTTTCCGTAGCACTACAATTTAATTTAAATTTTGCAGGAGTATTTTAACTATACATCTGGGTAAATTGTTAATTAACTCTACAAAACAGCTTCATAATACTAACATTATTTTATGTCCATGATTTTGTTAATAAATCCGCAAAATTGCATTAAAACACTCTTCACAAATAAATATGGAATACTTAAAATAAGAAATAAGCCTTAAAGTAGCAACTTCTTAAAATGCTAAAATAAATGGCAGTGATACTGATGTCAATTACATTAACGTCTTCGTCTTCATCAATTTGGTGATTAACTTTCTGGCAATTTTCGCGGATAACATGCGAAACAATGGCTAAAATATCATTAAAAACTCGATGACTATCACTTTGTGTCCGAGTGGATAGGAAGTGTGTTATTTAGATGCGTGTGTTATTTGGCGAACCGACGTGTGACTAACCAAAAACAAGGAGATTAAATTTGATAATAATTACTGATATATCGGTGAGTTTGTAAACTGTCGAAGTGCTGTCCAAATACCGTAGGGACGTAGGCGCCAGCAGTTTAAGGTGTGGATGGTTTGCTGTGGGCCGAGAGAAGGTTGACAATATGGTCTCCATAATTTATTATTTTGATGACAGCACTCCGAAACAGAAGTGGTTTAGCCCGTGTGTCTTCCCTTTGGGTCGGTAATCGACATAAACAGAAGACACTGCGCAGAAAAGTAAAGTTCGCTACTGTTAGCAGCGCAGACGTTGTGTCCTCGGTTTATGTCGATTTCTTACCCTTACCGACCAATGCAATGGGACGACGAGCTTAGAATTCCGGGATACGTTACAATAAGAATTTATAACGGAAGAAATAAGTAAGTGTATGCAGAATATGAACATTGCGGATATGAAAATCGAGACTGGTCTGTTCTCAGAACAATGTATTACTCTTCACCCTCCGTTAGAAACAGAACATATGGAATATGTGATTTATTTAATGATGAACTGAACCTTTATCAAATCCAAGCTAATACACTCGTCACTAAGTACCATCTTTTGCCTTTATTACCAGCACTTGTTTTATCTGTTTCAAGATCAATTAATTGACCTTATTTTATAGTATTTACCATACGAAAACTCTGAATGAACTACAACAGTGTTGTAAAATATCTGAATAACGACATAGTTAAGAAGACATTACGACTATTACAGTCATTAAATTAAAACATTATATTTAATGGCAAAATTTTCGAATTCATTACTCCTGAAAGCGTGGAGAGGAATCTTGCTTTACTATCCACTTTAAATACCGGAAACATTAACTTTTGCGAAGCCTCCATACGATGTTTTGTATTACAGAAGCCGCGCTTCTAAATGATTGATATGACAATCTTTCTAGAATACTGACTTTTTAAACGGTTTCTTTTTCGTGCTAGGTGTATACATTTAAAATCTATTTTTTGCTACAATTTCGGACCGAAATTGTTCCCTCTGACAAAGCTTTGTTGTCAGTTAGATTAATGCCCCTACCTTTGCCCTTACACAATACATTAAAGGTAACGGAACCTTCAATGCTTTTAATACATCACACACCTGATCAACATAGTAATATATCTTGTCTCTTAGGATGTAAAATGGGCAATTTGTTTACCAAATTGAAGTCGCCGAGAATTTACGTCTCCGGTGCTTTATTGCCCATGTCAAGAACTTTACTACATTGATTTACAAAAGTTTTTAAAATTCTGATAAGTTTCTGAAGAGTTCAAGGTTTTTCAGGAGATTAAGAGAACTGTTAGCAAAGTAGTTGTGATAACAATCATGTAGGTTCCAGGTTCTATAATGTATTTGTTATTGTTAATGAAAACAGGTTTTGGAAATATATATAAGTATATCTGATCGTAAAAAATATATTTACAGTACCGGGGAACAATATTTCTCCCTCTTCACATCTTAACTGGGGGTGGAGGTGCGTAAATGAGAAGATAATACACGTTTTTAATTATTTTTTGTACCTATAACATTTATACAAAAATGTTTATGATATTGTGTTTTTTGTGCCTCTAGCAATCTTTTTTTTTCATCTCACTACGGTAAACGAGATTGTACGATGGAATTTGGGGGTGAGTTCTGCCTGATCAGGGGCCGAGGTTGGATATAGATATAGAGGAATTCGGGTTTAATTCTAAGATGGAGTGAAAAGTTTTGGCTAAATCTATTACATGTTTTCGGATTGGAGCAATTTTCGAGCCCGTGTTAATTAGCCCTGACGAACCAGGGACTTTTGACGAATTGTCGGAGCGGTGCATTCTGGAATGATCGTAGCCTTTTTAAGTACATCTATTTGAATTTCGATTTTGTTTGTTTGATTGAATAAATTAATGAATGAATACCTACGCTTTCTCTGAAATCTGATGACCTTAAAGCAGTAAATAATAAGTCGTATCATCTAACCTTGGTTGATAGACTCCAGTTCCTGAGTAGAACGGTTGAAACCACAGTGAAACCATAAAAAAAATTTAAAAACCACTTGAATAGAGATGTATAATAAAATATGTTATTTGTGGGTTGATTTTTTGTGTTAGACGTAGCCCATATGGGTGATGCGTATGTTAGGGCTCTTTCAATTGAGACGTTTCGTGTCGGACTTGGTCGGACTGCTGCCGCACGTTTACTTTGCCGCTGCAGTACGGTAGCAGTCCGATACCAAACGCCTAAATTGAAAGCGTTTCTGACTGACGTACGTTTGTATGCTAGTGATGTTTAGACGTGGGTCGTTTGATGTTTTAAATTCATTTTGAACATATAAGATGTTTAAATAATAATTATTATTCTGAATTTGCCAACCATATTTTGGAAACAAGTCATTCTTTTGATATTAATAAAGGTCTTAAAATTTTACATACTTACACAACGGGCATACAATTAGATAATTTAGAAATTTTAGAAATTAGCAAATATATAATAGTTAATTAAATATTATAAATAACCAAACAATTTTTAAAAATAGCCATCTCTTAAATTTATTTTCTTATTAATAATTATAATTATTTATTTTGTTAATTAATCGCGTCTCCTTTTTAATATTTTTGTCTATGTTCTAATTTATTCTTACTTGTTTTTCCTTGTTTGTCATTTATTTTTTAAATTAACATCTTTCCTGATAAAGGTAACATTGTTATCGAAACATGTAGATTGATTATTAAATATAGTGTTGTAAACAAAGTAATACATTTTTCATTATAGAATAATATTTGATTTAAATAAATAGTTACCTGCTGAGTTTTTTTCACCAGTAGTTTTATTTTTAAAATCCTCTATAAATTTTTCACAGATTCCTTCCCAAGCATTTTTTGTTATTTATAAATTCTTCCACGTTTAATCATCCATTTTAAGCAATCAGTAAACTTGAAAATTCGATGAAGTTAGCTCTCAGCTCTCACGTCTTGTCACCGCACTATTCAACAGCAAAATGAACACGTGGAGCTTGAGACTTTGCCATCCTGCTGTCGAGCGTTCTCGGTACCGACGCCGCACTGTTGCCGCACGGTGCATTTTGTATAAAAACAAACTACCGTCCGTGCGCCGTACGACAAACGCACTGCTTCGGCACTGCAGCCGTACGACATGAAAGGTCTAAATTGAAGGCGCACTTAGTTTTGGTCGGATTGTCGAAGTGTAAATGAGAAGTTTGTTTTTATAGTTGAGTTTACAGTAGCTGATGAGGGAGTATATTTTAATTGCCGGAAACGGACCTTTATAGAGTGCGTTTGTTGTCCGTCTCGCTTTCGCTAGTGTTTTGTTAATGTGTGTTCCATTATAGTTTTCTGTCGACGACTGTCGAGAAAATATCAATTAATATTATAAATTTACGCTTCGTGGTTGGGCATGAATTTAATTTTTAACGGTTGTGATTTTTATCCGGCAAATATGAAGACTAGTTTCTTCTTCTTTTTTTGCATTGGAAGGTCAGAGTAGACATCTACGTCTGCGAGCTAGTCAAGGGACTGCGGCGTCGCCCTGTGGACCTCAATAATCCCTGTATGGAATAAATGGAGCGGGTATTCGTTGACCACACGTTCGTGGGTCTGCACCCCACCGCATTTACACATTACTGACTCTTAAAGCCCCATCTATGCATCATGTGGGTACAGCGGCTATGGGAGCACCTTATACTATTGATGGTGGACTAGAGTTAACGAGGCAATAAGAACCCAGGCTGTCTCCCGGTGAGGTTGTGTATGGGATTGGCATTTCCATTGCCATTCAAGTTTCCACCTATCTTCTGGGGTGGGAGGATTACTTTCTAATAGATCAAGTCTCGGAGAGATTGTACAGGATTCATTTTTTTTAATTGCTCTCTTGTAATGTTATGGTTACATGTCAGACATGAAAATGTCTCAATGTATTTTGACTGGACAGTGGTTGAGTGATCCCATCCGGGCGTCGCGTCTTCAATTCCTCGGCTGGCTAAGTCCTCCATCACAACACAAGCAACATTTTCGGCTTTTTGTGGTGGTAGTAGGAGATTTTCAAATATTGTTGGGTTATTCGTAACCCGGGAATGTTTGTCTTTCTTTAAAAAAAAAAAAAATAAATAAAAAACTTTTTTTTTAAGTATCTCATAGGTGACTATCATCGACTTCTTCTACATTGCACTTTTACAGTGACTGTGAGTTTCTCCTGTTGTAAACATTTGTTAGACTTGGACATTTAAAAATTTTACTCCTTGAAACATTCAAAATACTTTAATTTACATTTAAGTTAAATAATTAACGGCCTTGAACGCAAACAGTTTTCACAATAATTACAACTAAAATACTTGCAAAACTCAATACCTACTCAAATTATTAAATATGAAATACTTAAAATTTTAACAATATATCTATAAAGTTCTACGAATTAAACACAATCCAATCAAGCAATGGCTACCCATAGTTGGGTCGATAGATTTTTATAAAATGCAACGATTTTTATAATTTTTTTATACAAACTAAAATTATGGTTAAAGCGGTGAAATCTAGATGGATTTATTGGCCGTAAATCGCAGTTTCCATATAATACTCGGAGGTAGAACTTAATTAAATCGAATGGCCAAATCGAAAACACAGCTGGAGTGGTTAAAAATAAATACTTTCAGTAGATTAATGTTGGTAGGCTTAATTTTTACCCCTTGCGACCTTCGTCATCATCGTTTTCAGGGTTCAATATTTGATATTTATTTCTAACGCAAATATTATCATTATTCTCTCTCTTTCAGATCATCTAAGATCATACCTTATGAGTTAAGAGTTACCACCTTAAACCTATGAGATCGAAGGTATATTTCGATACTTATCTTTAACCATCATCCCCAGACTCATATTTTGGTATTTAAACAACAATAAATAAACAAAAAATCTTCTTTAATTTAATTCTTATAATGAAAACAATAATATGTCTAATTTAAAGAAATCAGTAAACAGATTATCTGCAAATTGTAATATAATCACGGTTTTAAAATAACCATCAATTGCTTAGGACAAAACGAACGGCAAATGCAAAACGGTTTTAATTTTCGCTAAAAATAAAAGCATCACTGAAGTGGAATGAGAAGCAGTCGTGGTTGATTATTAGAAAACTTAACGAGTTGCAAGTGCCGCTTGGGGCGGGGGGTTGGGGCTGGTGACTGTGGGGTGGTACCGTTGGCGAAGGGGAGGGGGAGGGGGAGGGGTACTGTTGGCGGCAGACAAAGGACTCTCCAACCCGCGCCGGAATAATGGAGTATAATGCTCCGTGTGTTCCCATCGCCGGAGAAATATTGCGAGAAATGGGAAAATAATCATTATTGCCTTGTGATATCTTATCACAGATAAATTACAACCGTTAATATATTACAGATTAGGTTTTGTTCATTTTATTACCACGTATTATTAATTTAAAATTATAATTATTTTTACGCCGAAATTTAATTATTAAAATAATATTCAAACAGCGTATAATATTAAAAAAAATGCTGAAAATAAGAAAAAAAAATGCTGAAAATAAGAAAAATTTCAAAGGAAATCAAAACTAAATCAAATTATTTAAAATAAACTATTTTTCCACCGTTGAAAATATTCAACGCCATAAACCTTCCATACAAATCACGCATCGCTTTATCTAAAATCATACATGACCTTTTGGTAAATATGCATAGAGTCCACCTCACGGATAATACGGAACGTTCTTGTTGTCGAAGTTTGATGCACGGATAATACGGAATATTCCTTTTTTAACTAATAGATAATCAAATATGACATTTGTCGGAAGTACCAATCTTAAAAAATAAATTCTCGTCAAAATAAAACAAAAAGTACCTACTTCGAATTATTGGGTTGAGATTCAAACTGCGAAAGCTGCGTGTCATCATAAATTAGATATACATCCCAGGTTTTTAATGGTTGGTTTGGCAAAGCAGGGTTTGTCTAGCGGGTATGTGTTATTATTATTCTAATACATTTCTTTCCATGTTCTGCTGATACAAATAAATTCTAAATAACGTGAATAAATTCTTGTTTTATATGGCAATAATATTTTTTCTATGATTGGCTGCATTGATTGATTGTCTATGACATGTTAAATAAAAACGATAAATATAGAAATGGCGTATCCGCGTAAGTGGATTAATATTAACAAAATTAAAATGTTAAATGCATATTTTTTGCATGTTTTTTGTCTCCCCGACATGAATATTCAATTTTCATAATAATAAAGCTAAATCTAACTGTTTGAATTCAAAATATTCCGTATTAACGAGTAAGCGGTTCAATGCATAAATAATGACCTTTTTATTAATAGTTTTGTGATATTGGAACAGTCATAAAATGCATACATTATAAAATAATTTCACAACGGTACAACCTGCTTGTGGGCATTACAATATTTTAACATATTTTTACGATTTAAGATTTTTTTAAATAATAATAATAATAAAACGTTTATTTGTTATAGAGAATACATCAGTACAAAGAAGCTTTGACTGTCCAACTAGGAAGGTCTCCCGTTCTAGGACAGTCAAATGACAAACATTTTGATAGGCGTAAATTTAATTTAAAAATGACCAATTTGGGACACAAATCAACAAATCATCGCCAAAAAACTTTATCTTATTTACTAAAGCTCAGGCAAAAATATTTAATTATTTATAATGTATGCATAATTTAATTATTTACTAATTTAGTTATTATTAATTATTTATAATTATGCACAAGTGTCCTTTACGTACATGTTTTTTTTTCAATATAGAAAAAAGAAAGAAATGTAAAATTATAAGTTTACTTGTAAATAAACCAAAAGAAAAATAATACATAAGAAAAATAATACCTATTAATTATAAATAAACCAAAAGAAAAATAATACATATTAATACAAAGTTATTGAAAGCAGTGAAGAAGAAGCAAACAGAAAATACTTGTATATGGTGACCTTGTTAAAACACGTACTGCTAAATTATTTAATTAGTACAGCTTTATACTTCGGTAGAGGCATACAAAAAATATCAGAATCGTTAGCATAAAAGGTTTTCAAAAATGTAAGTGTTTTCCAATCGTACTTTAAAGAACTTAATCAGCCATTAAATAAACTAAATCCGAAAGATTTTTAAATTAAGCATTTTATTTCTATATATGTATAAGAATCGAAATGTGCTTTCTTGGGTGTAGATATATGAGTACGTGAGATGTCTATGTATCATATATCAAGCATAGGAAATGTTTGAAACTTTCAAAATACCTTCTTTCCATTCTCTCGAAGGTTTCCTGATTATTACAACCACGTGACAATATGTACATTTGAAAAGTTTGTTTAATCGTTATAAAAACTCTTATAAAGCTGTTAAAAAAGTCACAATTTGAGAATGACGTTTTGCAGAACAATGATTGTTCAATCAAAATTCAACATATATCATACGTCAATGCTTCAAATTAATGAATTTATTTAAAGTACTCACTTATGGTACTAACCAAAATCGAATACTTTGAATCTAATCAAAAATTATATTAGGTACCAAATTTGATTGATTATTCTTATAATATACGAAAATGAATGTTTGTAAAAGAAAATTTGTAAAAAAAATTCAATACGTGGCAAGTGAATGTACCGGGACTGAATATATTGAACACGGGAGAGGGGAGGGGATCACGGGAGGGGGGTTCGAGGGAGAGGGGAGAGGGAAGGCGGGGCAGGTGGAGGAGGAACACGTGAGGGGAAGAGGGCATAAGAGGGGAAGGGGAGGCGGAAGGGGAACGGTACGAATGGGAAAAGACACGCAGGGAGAAACAATTTCTTTATTAGTGGCATTGCAACGCATGCCGGGAACTCGCTGGTATTTCATAAAGTATTCATTTTGCAGGAAAAATCTCTTTCGTGATATTACGTTTCACATTTGCCGCCTCAAGTATTTGGTCCTATTTATCCTTCACGTCCTTCTCAGAAGGAGTCTTTTCATTTCCATTATTCTTTTGAAGCAGGCTATTGAAAAATACTAACAATTTCAAAGACATTTTTATGCAATACCTATTATGAATAAAAGTCTTTTTGTACTATCGATATATGCTATACCACCTTATTCAGTACAAACACAATATCCAAGACACTATCCAGATTGTATTTTGTTCGGAAAGAATTTTGCCATCACACGTAAAAATAGCAGCCAATAAAAATATGTGTTAAGAAAAAATGAAGATAATACCTGGTCTTGGGTTCAATGTTTAAATGCAACCTTTTTTTTATTCATCTGTTTCAAATTTTCGTTTGAGAGTTGCTAATATTGCTTTCAATGATTAAATATTACAATGTCTGCGTTACCCTCTTTAATCTATGTGCACAGACATAATAATACAGATTATTTCACGCAAGGCCGCCAACATAGGCTTTTGATTTTTCGAAAGTGCAGAACTAACTTAATTGACTGCCTCTTTGGAAGTGTGGATATTTTCTTCATGTCCTACAACAAATTTGAGTACGAAATATATTTTTAATTATAACTGTTTTGCAAAAAAAAATCTTTACAAATCTATAAAAATGTGGTAGATAAATCATAAAAGACCCCCTTTCTGAATATATACAGTAAATCAGGAAAGCATTTATATAAGTTCATTGAATCAGGAGCTGACGTGTTTTTGATTTGTTCTAAGCGCACAAAATTCAAAACACCAGGCGAAAAGAAAAGTAGAAACACACTCGTTTTATAAATCTGCCTTGAAACAAGCTAAGCTTAAAAAAATAACAAAACAATATAACATCATATCGGTAATATTCCTAATAGTAGTAGTTTGCCAAGGTGATAACAAAATCATTTTTCCCTTCCATTCAAACAAACGACCCACGTTTATGCCATTGCTTTCACAAAATATTGGGATTCCAAAGTAATTCTTTCGGTTTCGCCCAATACTTAAAGCCACTACGACCTGCCAATCGTTACAAAGAGTTTTATACGCACATTGAAGGCTCTGTGGATGAGCACATCTCGAGTGTCCCCCTTCCCCCTTACCTCCCTCTCCTTGTTCCACCCCTCACTATCCCTCCCACCCGCTTACAAAGTGTCGATACCCAAGAACAACTCGACACTTGAGCCTGAAAGCTAATGCCTTTACTTATGCCACCGCTACCAAGCTTCAATTCCGGAATGGCTTGGTCCTGCGAAATAGAATTGGGGAGATACCTATTGTTATCAATTATTGTAACTTAGATTTTACGTGGGATTAAGTAATAACAACATAATAAATGTTTTATTGAAATGATGATCTACACCACAGCCGGGCATTTAAGAGGGAATGACCAGAGAAAACCGGAAATATGTCATTTTTAAATCAAATTTAAGATGTGTTGACTCTTTTCCATAAAAAATTATAAATTGATTTCGAAAGACTGTTCTTTTGTCTAGTAAAGCTATGTTTTAAATTTTGAGAAAATGTGTTTATTTTAATTTTTCAAAAGAAGCAAACACATTGTGACTTGACATTTTAAATAAATAAAAAGAAAACACTTTGTTTTACGTCACTTTATTGACGGAAGAAATATCAATAAAGTGACGTAAAACAAAGTGTTTTCTTTTTATTTATTTATGTTTATTTTAAGTACAATAAGTTTTACCATAGGTCGTTGGCAGATTTGTTAAAATTTCAAACAAAATTTTGTATTATACAACACACATTTCAAATCATATAATCAATCATGCAGTGAAATAAATCAACAAATTATCTGGAAAAACTATATTTCAGAATTTTAATTTTAGTTTAAATAAAATCATTTAAAACAAGATCCGCACACGTGACGAAAATACTTCAGTTTGTCTATTTATTTACGGTCTTATAAGCTAATATTTTCAAGTTTTTTTTTACATTCTTATTTTAGTTATTATTTTAAAAAGCTGGTACAGAGAATAATTAACTTTTCTCATTGGTCCGCCTTGCACGATCGTAAGAACATCTTTCGACGAAATTTGAATTCTCGGCCGCTGGCGGGTTAATGGCCCTTAATGTTGTTGAATTCAAAGAGCTTTGAAAACATCATTCATGCAAAATAAAGCCCTAATTATGGCAACTGATCTGTAAAGGATTGGGTTTTGTATTTACAATAAAAGAAGTACTGAACATTCAAGATTTATATTGAAACAACGAAATCCTAAACAAAATTCTATCTACAATATAAAACACATATAAATTTGTTGTAGACCACTTTTATTTTATACACACTCTACCGGTTTCGGAAGCAAGAAGGAAGGGTGCTTCCGAAACCGGTAGAGTGTGTATAAAATAAAAGTGGTCTACAACAAATTTATATGTGTTTTATATTGTAAATTATGGCGAGCCACAAAGTTAATGCTTTTTACAAATACGTAAAATTCTATCTGGTTAAAGGGCTCGTTTAAGAGGTTTAAGGAAGTAAGTAGTAATATGGAGTGATTCCGTTTGATCTTGGAACGAAGATGAACAGCGTTGCAGACAGGAATATCATCTGGATTTTCAAAAATAATCTTATTTCCAGAGCAAGTGAGGCATTGTCGACCATGATTCTACGACCAAAAGCCCGTGTGGGTGTAGAATCGTTCTCCGATTACGAAATCCTCCAAGAATCTAGTTTCCAATATGAAGTAATGATGGCATTATTGCCAGTCCAGAGCTGGTTCAAAGGTCTCGGCTATCGTGGAAGGACTCGAATCTTGCCACATTTTAACTCCCAGTGTTGGCAATGTGGCCGATGATGTTGGCAACGAATTTTTTAATATTGAAAGTACCACACACCTAAACCGTGGCAAATACACGTCCAAAAGAATCCACATACCTTGTTACAAATTCCTGTAACTTACATAGAATTTAACACGCATGAATTTCGCTTTATCGATCAGTTCAGGGACGTATTTTAATGTAAAAAAATCTTCCAAAAATAAGAAAATACCAACCTATTTTAATTTTATATTTAACATTAAATAAACATATTATTAAACAATAACCGGGGGGATAGGAAAGTATGAATAATACGAAGTACGAAGAATGTACATGAAACAGAATGCATGTAAAAAATCCGTGCTCTTTTCCTGCCCTTTGGTGAAATTGCGTGACGATTAGTTTTTGTTCTTTCGAGAAATAATATTCGGTGTCCAGTAATTATACTTTGCTTCGGCGACCTATTGGTTTTGTCAATTCTGTGCGTTTCGAGCCGGTACTTACATTAATTAAGATTTTATCCTTATATACTTTATTAGTCAGAAGTTATGAAAGCAATCAAAAAGTGCAATGAAATTCGTTTAAATTAATTAAGAGATTGCGTGGAATTGGAGAACCCCGAAAAATTGGGACTGCAGGTGCTCATCTGGTGTATTTTCTTTCAACGGTTTGTGCATTGTGATTTGCCGGAAGTTTCCATTGCTCCGCTGAAAGATTTATAGTATGAAACATATTTTAAGGGTGAGATTTAAGATTCCTTAAACATGAGTGCTATTTTAGCACGTGGAAACTTGATAAATTGGGAAAGCGCCTACTCGGAACACGTTACTCATAATAAAACGTTTTGAACCATTTTGAGAGAAAATATTATTTACAGGGTCATTATTTATTAATAAAGTGCAATTTTTAATATGGGTGTAACCGCGGATATAGAAAAGAAAAATCATTTTTATGGTATTTTTTTATTTTATTTATCATGCATTTCTTATTGTAAATATTTTTTTTTTTTTATTTATTTATTTTTTTTTTTATTGAATGAAAAGAACATGGTTTCACATGGTTTAATGAATTTCTACGCCAATGAAGAGTACTAGCTCTTGAGCTTGGCATAGGAGTTATTTTACGCTATTTCATTTTTATGACATACATTCTACTTACAGTATACAGTAAATATAAACTATATATAAATTTAATATATAAACCATTATTTCATTTTTATAACATACATTTTGCTCAGTGTATACAATAAATATAAACTATGTTGTGATGTTAATTTTGATTTGACATGAATTGAAGTTATAACATTTTGATTGGTGATGTTATGGTTGTTGTTTTTTTTTTAAACATTAATTTTACTTTTTTCTTGAATGATACAAAATCTGTAATTTTTTTAATTTCTTCAGGAAGACTATTAAAATGTTTTATGCCTTTGTAAATATAATTATTGTGCATTTGTTGTGTTGAAAACAGAGGGATTTGGATGTTAAATTTATGCCGAGTGATGCGCCGATTTTTTTAATTTCTTCAGGAAGACTATTAAAATGTTTTATGCCTTTGTAAATATAATTATTGTGCATTTGTTGTGTTGAAAACAGAGGGATTTGGATGTTAAATTTATGCCGAGTGATGCGCCGAGTGATGTGCCGATTTATGATGAGTTGAGTTTAAATTTTTTAGTTACATTTTCTTTGAATATTTGAAGTATTGAGTCTTTTTTATAGAGGTCTTCAATTTTTGGTACTTGGAAAATTTTGAACAATGATGCTGAAGGGAATGTTGGTTGTTTTTTTAATATAACTTTAATAATTAGTTTTTGTACCACTTTTACAGGACTTACAATTTTTTCATATGCACCTCCCCATCCGATGATTCCATATTGAATTAGTGATTGGACTAGTGCGTAATAGACTTTTTTTAGGTTGTTTAATTTGAGAATATTTCTTAATCTAATGAATATATAGATACATTTCCTAATACGCTTAACCAGTTCACATATGTGTCTGTTCCATTTCATATGTTGGTCTACAATTACACCCAGGTACTTTATTTCGGTTACATGGTTTAATATGGTACATGAATTATTACAGACATCTTTGTTACATTTTTTGTTGTGTATAATTATATTAATGTTGGGATAAGTTTTGGCTTTATTTATTGAGAAAGGAATATAAACTGTTTTTTTTTGCATTGATTGTAAGAAGGTTTGTATCGAACCAGGTTTTTAGGATTTGGATGTCATTATTTGCATTTTCATTTACAATTTTCCAGTCACTACCCTTAATTATGATAATCGTGTCGTCCGCGTAAGATATAACGGTTCCACTGAGGTTTTGTTTAAGAATATCGTTTACGTACATGATAAAAAGTAATGGTCCCAAAACAGTACCTTGCGGTATCCCAAAATCACTTGTGAGTGGTAGACTTGATGTGTGATTGATTTTTACAGTTTGTGTTCTTTTGTGAAGATAACTTTTTAGCCAATTTAGTGCTCTGTCGTTAAAACCCACAACCTTTAATTTTTGTATTAATTTGACATGTGATATACTGTCGAAAGCTTTTTGGAGATCTACAAAAATACCAACACATTTTAATGATTTGTCTAAAGCGTCTTGTATAGTACTAGATAATTTAGCAATGGCGTCTTTTGTGCTTTTGTTTTCCATGAATCCAAACTGGTTTTCGTGAATTATGTTATTGACCTTAATGAAATGAGTTATTCTTTTTTTGGCAATTTTTTCAAATATTTTTGCAATGTTAGATAGTAAAGAAATAGGACGGTAATTGGTTGGTTCTTCCGGATTGCCGGTCTTAAATATTGGTATAATTACGGATTGTTTGTACATGGACGGAAATATTCCGGTTTGAAAACTTGTATTGATTATATGAGTTAATGGTTTTGATACTTGTGATTTTATACTTTTCAGTGTTTGTATTGTGATCCCATCAAAACCTGGGGCAGAACCACCCTTCATACTTGTAATGATTTGTTCGATTTCTTCTTTTGTTGTTGGTTGAAATAGTTCAAATGAATACTCATTATTTACTGTAGTGTTTGGGTGATTTGGGGTCAGGTCTTGTTGGATTTTGCTAGCAAGGTTTTTTCCTACATTAGCAAAGAAGTTGTTAAATACATTTGCGGCTTCTAAGGGTTTATCTTTACAGCAAATTTTTGAATCATTGTGTCTTATTGAGTTGACTGTTTTATTTTTGAATTGTTTTTTTTCTATAATTTCATTTATGATGGACCAAGTCTTTTTACTGTCATTTTCAGCTAATTCAAGTTTTTGTTTGTAGTAGTCATCCTTTATGTTTTTTATAAGATATGTAAGTTTTTTTTATAAGCTTTGAAATGTTTTTGTAATGTTATGTTTTCCGGTTGTTTTGTATATTGTCTATAGAGTGTTTCTTTGTGTCTAATTGAGATGATTAATCCTTGGGTTATCCATGGTTTGATTGGCTTAAATTTTGAGGATGGTTTTTGAGATGTGATATTCCTACAAGCATTTATGTGTACACTCAGTTTTTTATCAAATATTTTGCAGCATTCTTCTACATCGTTACATTGATATATTTCCAGCCATTCTTTTTCGTTACTTAGTATTTTAGTGAGAGAATTTATGTTAATACTATGTTTGTATTTATCAATATTATTTACCGGAGTTGTGGTTGGTAATGAGAGGTTTTGATGTTTGTAGTCGTATTTAAATATACATGCATAATGATCCGTTACAGTTGTTTTTATTACAGCAGATGATATATTTTGTATGTCTTTGGTATTGGTGAATATATGATCGATACAAGATGGTCGTTGTCCAAAAATGTTTCTAGTATATGAATTTATACATGAAATGTAATTTAATTCTGCTAACATGTTTAGATAGTTATCTTTATCGTTAGAGTAGTAATCATTAGCAATATTCACGTTAATATCTCCAATGATTATTGTTCTTTTGTTTTTATGATGTTGTAATATGTTTTTTAATTCTTCTATGTATGAGGTTAGAGCAGAAGAGCGTGTCCGATAAATAGCAATGATATTAAATGATCTATTCATGAAATTTATCTCCAAATTTAATAAATTAACATTATTCACCATTATTTCATCTACACTTGTGACAGCATAAACATTAGATACAAATACGGCAATGCCGCTATTTCTGTTAATTTTATATTTTGTGGCATAGTACGAGTAACCCGGTATATTATAATTAATTTCACTCGATGAATGCGTCTCTGATAATATTATACAATCAAGTCTGTTTAATTGTCTAATAGTTATTAGAAATTCTTCAAAATTTTTTTCCAAACTTCTCACGTTCATGTGTATTATTATTAAGCTAGCTGTAGGTTTTACATCTATAAAATCGTTTGTTTTATTTACCGTATCAAAAATTCTTTCGTCTATTTTATATGATTCATCGATTGCGTTTATTATAAAGTCGTTCATTTTGAGGTAGTAATAAATATAATAATAATATTGACATTCGGCTGGAAATACACTTCACATTTGCAAATATAGTAATATATGTGTAGACTTGTATATATACTAGTAACGTAGAACTTGTATATATGCAAGTAATTTAAAAGGTTAGTTTCTATGGTTATAATACTAATTTTGTATTTATGAATGAGGATGTTAAGATGATAGAAATTATTTGAATAAGTGGTACCATAGGTTTTTAAAAGTGGTAGTTCTAGAGTAAATATGTTCTCTAGAGTTAAGTTAAATCGCTTTTATTCATCATTTAAATTTATGTGATATTGTAATAAATCAAACGTTTAGGTCTAATGAATTTATTTCGTAATCAAGCGACTTCTTAATTTTAGGAGCGTACCTATTTTTTAGAAATTTCTTTCTTTCAACACGTTTTCATAAAGAATTTTAAAACCAAAACAGTCCTAAGCCACTTTAAATTAATTAATCACGGTCCCTGGCAAAGCAGCCCCTGATTACTTTAAAATAAATAAAATTCGTGTTCACTTATTTTCCCTTAATTTCAGTTTTAAATCTGGTACTTACTTTTACTTCGAAAGTGCCTTTAAAGGACTAAATAATCGCCCCCTGGAGAATAGGATAAAGAAAATTTTAAAAAGAACATATAGGAATTATTTTTTATATAATATTGGATTTAACATCAGTTTTATAAATCAATGTAGTAAATGCTAATATTGTAGTGGGTTTTTCACGAATTACACCAATACCGGACCAATCAATGTCTGATGTCAATCAATGTCTTCGCGTCTTTATCCCATCCAGAAGTTGTGAGTTCAATAATGAGGCTGGCTAAGTCCCCCATCACGGCACAAGCAACATTATGTATTTACTATGATGGTAGTGGGATATTTTCAATTTACCATCAGGTTATTCGTAACAAGGGTACTTTTTTATTAACGCCCTTTTTATTAGCTTTCAGATATGGATAAAAAAAAATTACACACTATTTATTGTACATAACTAAACTGCTTCAGTAACAACATCGTCAAGAAGATGTCAACTGAATTGGTATGATTATTTCCTTCCACCAGTATACTGGGCAAAGAGGAATACATATGGAAGTTAGTCCCAGAATTTTTACACTGAAATAAATCTCGGATCCGAAAGCTAATCTTTAATAATAAATTCTGGACCATCAACTACATCATTTAATAATTTATATAAAAAAAATACCAAGTCAGTGAAAACCCTTCTGTCTGACAATTTAAGCATAATCATACCATTTGAAAGAGTATCATAGTTCATCAAAATTGCTGGAATACCAAGTTAAAAATTCATAAAAAAATTTTTTGTTCTCCTTCAATAGTTTGTTCGTGAATATTATAATATTATTCAAGTTGACGTCTAACAAAGGCAAAATATAACAGTTGAATGAGTTTAATTTTGTTGAAATTTTTAGTTATGTATAATAAAATATGTTGATTCAAAACGTCTTATACAGCGCCATTACTTGTAAGATAATGCACTCACAGTCAACATTATTAATTAAGTTTTCCTTCCTCCCTTCTGTTTGTATAAATACAACCCCTTCAATGCGGGAGAACTCGCGAATACAATAATAATTAACGTTGTCTCCGCTTCGACGTCTTCATAGCTTCCTATGCAATTAAATTCTTCGGGCTAATGGATGTGTTTAAAAATAATTACAAGAGGCTGATACAAAAACTAAGATGTTATTTTGTCGTAACGATCTCTCGCCGTTTATTCTGCTTCGGGCAACATTGACTCATTGTTTAATTCCTTCTCAATTTAGAATTGAAATGTTTTAGTACTTAGAGTGTATATACATGTAGATATTAAGTTTCCAAGTAAACTTATGTTGACATTATTCAAGTATTCCTTTCAACTCGTGAGTCTGGTTAAGTTAAACTCGAGTTGAACTCATCAACGCAGTGAAAACTAACATGTGTTTAAAGTTTTCCCTAACGAGTTCCGAAACGTTAATTCAATGAGAAGTAAAGAGATCTGAAACCCACCACGTAACATTATGTAACATGAAGTAATTCGATTATCATATTCATGAGATTTATGTCTGAAAAAATATTTCTGAACCACGTCCAGTCGAAATGAATGATTACCTCTTTTCAAGTCAAACAAATAAAATAAACATCATTTATATCACTCACGTCCCATCATGCTGGAGATATTGTAGACATTTATTACAATCCTTAAACTGTAATATTGGATTACATCAAACAAATATAGATGTAGATAACCTTAGTAATATATAAAACTATTTTCTTTATCATCAAGAGCGTATTTTAGAAGACTAAATAAAGTTTAATTGATTTTAATGTCGTAAATTATTTTGTTTCGAAGTTTCAAAATGTGCATTTGTTCCTTAATTTTTGCCTACTCGTGTATTCAGAGGGTCCGGTAATATTATCCTGCCCCTGAGAATCTAAGCGTATGTATCTACTCATATAATTGTAATTCAAATTCATATCTATGTAAACCTGATTGCTCTGTACTCACTGTTAAAACCAATATTAAATACCTGGGTGTAACTATAGATAGTAACGTAAAGTGGAAGAAGACTAAGAAAATTAGTGTTTTTTTAATTAGTCATTTTCATTAGAATCCGAAACATTTTAAATATTAGGATATTAAGAACCATTTATTTTTCCTTAATCCAATCAGTGCTACAACCAAAGATATTCAAATATAGAAGAGATATGCTATGGTGTCAGCACAACTGTCGGCGGACTACGCCCTAATTAGAGTAGTTTGCATACAAAAAAAATTGTTCATTTCGTTGATTTTTCGAAAATGTGCATTAGTATTGGTTAACAATATAGTTTGAATACGGAAAGAATTCGTTCATTTAGTTTACCGTTCGTTTAGTTTATTCGTTAATTATTCGTTCATTTAGTTTATTTGTTAATTGATAAACAATATCGGCGACACCCGGAAGCGCAGTCCCACCTAGTAAAAACTGCAGATAGCTCATCTACTTATATTTGAATATCTTTGGCTACAACATAGAATTGTTGGTTGGGGTGGTGCTTTCAAAAGTTCTCTTTTACCCAGTGGCGGCGTAAGGGGGGGCGGAGGGGGCGGTCCGCCCCGGGTGCCAAGCATCAAGGGGTGACAACGACAACTCACTCGTATAGCCAAAGAATGCGTTTAAAATCTCCCTCTGTAAAGACATGTCAATAATTAACTACCTACTCTTGTACCTAGCTACTTACATACTAATATCATATTTTGAAACGCATCGAGCGCGGTGGGAAATATTAATGAAAAGTGTAGGCGTGTCCGTTAAACGACTATCAGAGACAAGATGGAGTGCTCATCACGACGCTGTTTAACCAATGAAGAATAATTTTGAGAAGCTTGTATCAATACTCGAAGAGATGTGTGATCCCAGCACCAGCAAAGAAAGCGTTGAAAAAAGAGAAGCAGCATCAACACTCGTACCAGCTGTGTGTGACTTCAGTTTTCTATGCTATCTTTCCTTTTGGTGTGAAGTCCTGGAAGAAGGTATTCGGACAAAAAAATATACCTATGCAAAAATCCGGCCTATAATTGGAAAAATGTGTAATGAAAAATAAAGCCCTTAAAATTTTCTTCAAAATGAACGCAACCAAAGGCTATTTGCTACGCAACAAAAAAAAGTTTGGACTTAGACATTCCAATTGAAGGAAAAAGAGGAAGGAGGAGATTTCGAAAACGTATGCTTTGAGAAATGGTCAATATGTCAGAGGAGCTGCAGAGAACAGTGTTAGAATGTCACGATATATTTTATGAAGAATTAGACCTTCGTCGCAGGTTTTTATTTAACAATGTGTGTTTCGGTGACTTCACGTGAAAAAAGCTTTTCAAAGTTAAAATTAATAAAATATAAAAAACGTCTACGATGAGCGAAGCGCGACTAACCAATCTTTCAATCAATTTTGATAAAGTGTTCTAATATTTTAGTAAAATAAAGTCTCGTTTGTAAGCATGCTTAGTACGTGGTGTTTTATTTTAAGTAGGGGTGCTCAATACAAAACCGCCCGGGTGCAAATCTACCCTACGCCGCCACTGCTTTTACCCTTGGAAATCACTCAACAAATAATTACGAAAAATAATAATAAAAAACCATATGATTACCCCACCATCAAATTATTTCCAGATTTTAAAGTACCTTCACTTTATGTTATTTATAAAAAAATTACAATCTTACAAATATGCAAAGATTGCTTCAATAATGGGAGCTTTACTCGAGTTTCATCGAGTTTCAAATCACAAAGGTGCTTAATAAATTTTCACTTCAAAAATCTAAAAAGATTATCCCCACGACCTTCATTTGACTCTTTGAAGTAGGTATTATTACTGTCGTAAAATGAAAATGTTGACAATAAATATGAATTATTCTTGACAAAATCGTAAACTTCAATTATAATTGTTGTGTCACATTAAAGCAGCGCGGCGTCAGTGCTAATTATTGGGTTTGTCAACCGCAGAGGAAACGGGTGTTAAATAAAATAATGATTATAATGAAAGATTTCCCCGCAGCAGCCAGAGGGGGGGGGGGGGGTGTAGGGTAGAGGGGGGGGGGGGCGGCTGAGCCACTTAGACACCCTTTTATTCCGCGCTGCGTAACATATTTAACGTCTTTACCATTTAATGTCTAAGATATTTACATAGTTATTATGAGTTCATTACAGCGGTTTTGATGACAGCATTTGGTTAAAAATGATGTTATTATCAAATGATAATAACAAAATAAAGCAACACATTATCTGGGTATCGCATGTTTTAGAATTTTAATTTTAGCTTAAATAAAATCATTAAAAAATATATATGTTGTACATGTCTTTTTGACGCTGTAACTAAAATTAGTTACAGCGTCTTAGCTGATGATCTATATTGAGCTAAGTCTCATACCAGTATAAAACTAACTAACTAACCATCACGCCGTTTCCCCGCAGGGGTAGGCAGAGAGGACGGACCGCCAAACATTCCGGTCTTGGCACACATTCCTTACCTCGTTTACATTCATACAACGTCTCATACATTCTCTTCTATTATTCTGACTCTTGACATGGCCCGACTCAAGAATCTGATTCACTTGGTCGTGCCATGTCTTTCTTGGGCGTCCTCGACTTCTTCTACCGTTCACATTTGCGTCATATATTCTCCTTACACTCCTTTCCTCGTTCATTCGCTCTACATGCCCAAACCATCTGAGCGTTCCTTTCTTGATCTTACTCATTACGCTTACATCAGCCTTTGCATTCTTTGCGGATTTCCACATTTCTCACACGATCATATATGGTTTTACCACACATACGCCTCAGGGATCTCATTTCTACAGCGTTCAGTCTACTTTCATCCTTCCTCTGCCAGTTCCATGCCTCACTGCCAGTTTTATGGTAATGAAAACATAAAACTTTACCAATATAGTATTTTCTAAAATGTTGGAGCCAACAAAAAACGATCCAAAGAAGCGAACCTAGCCGTCCATAATGGAGTGCTGGTACCTACCCTGATGTATGGCAGTGAGGCATGGAACTGGAAGGGAAAGGATGAAAGTAGACTGAATGCTGTTGAAATGAGATCCCTGAGGCGTATGTGTAGTAAAACCATGTACGGTCATGTGAGAAACAAGAAGATCCGCAAAGAATGGAAGGCTGATGTAAGCGTAATGAGTAAAATTAAGAAAGGGACCCTCAGATAGTTTGGGCATGTAGAGCGAATGAACGGGTAAAGGAGTGTAAGGAGAATATATGACGCAAGTGTGAATGGTAGAAGAAGTCGAGAACGTCCGAGGAAGACATGTCATGACCAAGTGAATCAGATACTTGAGTCGGATCATGTCAAGAGTCAGAATAATAGAAGAGCCTGTATGAGGAGATCTATGAATGTGAACGAGGCAAGGAGTGTGTGCCTAGATCGAATTATTCCCTGCGGGAAAACGACGTGATGGTTAGTTAATTAGTTAGTTATATTCCTATTATTCTTATGATCTAACTTACTGTATTACCGACCTCAAGGCAGAGGCATATTTTTAGTTTCTCAATAACGATTGGTTTCAGAAAATCATTCTCTTTCATGTTAACACAAAAAAGAATGAAGATGGTATTTGTTGAAGGTTTCCCTCCGAACAAAACCTCGTCACTTCATTTGGGTACTGTTCCACCTTGTTCTGAGATATGTGGTGTCAAAGTTTGGAAAGACGATTTCTTATTATCTATTTACCAATTTCCGGTTTTGAGGTTGAATCTTGTGTAAAGTATTTAAATTCAACATATTTTAGAGGAAAGTATCAAATGGGACGAATACTTACAGTTTTAGAACATACCTAAACATGCAAGTACCATGTGCAACCAGTTATGGCATAATAATTCATTGCACAAGGTTCTAATTACATTTCCCTAATGCTAATGCAATTACAAAATAGGGCGACGTCCTATATAAATATTTTCCATTAAAATGTGACAAACTAAAATACTTTTACTAAATTGATTAATAGATTACGAGATTCGTCTTTGGAAACTTAGAAACCTTAGAAATTGTTGAGGCGTAGTTAGAACCCTATCGAAATGAAGTGACGAACCGTAATGCACCTCATCAACTGTTGATACAAACAAAATCGAGAGTGTACGTGATGTTAGAACCTTGTAAAATTAATGATTATTGAAAATGCTTGATGTTAGAATTTGTCATACATATATCTATGAAATTACAACACAGATGTTTCTGAAAATTATTTTCAGTATAGAAATGAGCAAAAGAAATGCTTTGGTATTCAAAGGTCATTTTTGAAAAAAATGTCAGTTTGAACCACATCCAAATGAGGTAACGACTGACGAGTGACGACCTCTGTTCCTGTCTTTGTAACTATAAAATCCATGAAGATTATAAAGCGTGAATTTACAAAGTGAATATAATAATCGATCTGATACTACAAAAGTGTTTTGTATTACGAGTTGTCTAGAAAACCTCCACCGGCCAACAAAGCGCCTAAAAAGCATCAGTATTATTAACAGCCTAATCAGGAAAAAATCACTTCCTAACCGTTGAACGGTGTTTTAGTTATATATTAAATAAAAGATGGTACAATTTCTATTTCGAATTATTACAAATAAAAAATGTCTATAACTGTGCTGCAAAAGATCTGGCAACATTGCATTTTGGTACACTGGCGCATGCGCCATGTGCGTGAGTTATCCGGCGAGATGAAAGTTTTAGTTAACATAGTTGTGAATGATGAATACTTGGAGCAGGTGGATGAGTTTGTGTATCTGGGTAGTGTGTTTACGAGAGATGGGAAGGCTGATAGAGATATTGAAAGAAGGGTGAATGCCGGTAACTCCATTAATGGTGGACTGAATGCCGTTGGCGCTAATAAAAAACTGTCAAAAGAAGCGAAGCTAGCAGTCCACAATGGAGTCCTGGTACCTACCCTGATGTATGGCAGTGAGGCATGGAACTGGCAGAGGAAGGATGAAAGTAAGCTGAATGCTGTTGAAATGAGATCCCTGAGACGTATGTGTGGTAAAACAATGTATGATCGTGTGAGAAATGTGGATATCCGCAAAGAATGTAAGGCTGATGTAAGCATAATGAGTAAGATTAAGAAAGGGACCCTCAGATGGTTTGGGCATGTAGAGCGAATGAACGAAGAAAGTAGTGTAAGAAGAATATACGACGCGAATGTGAATGGTAGAAGAAGTCGGGGACGCCCGAGGAAGACGTGGCACGATCAAGTGAATCAAATACTTGAGTCGGGCCATGTCAAAAGTCAGAATAATAAAAGAGAATATATGAGACGATGTATGAATGTGAGTGAGGCAAAGAGTGTGTGCCAAGATCGAGTTGTTTGGCGGTCCGTCCTCTCTGCCTACCCCTGCGGGGAAACGGCGTGATGGTTAGTTAGTTAGTTAGTTAGTTAGTAAATTTACATAGAAGAACATATTTGGAGATATGAAAAATGATCATTGGAATAATTTAGATTCTAGATTGCTTGAAACAGATTTATATATACCTAGAGCCTTATAAACTAAGCACAAACTCTGTATAAACCAGACCAAAAGATTTTTTTGTTGAAAATGGAAAAATGATTATTTTGTACTATCAAACGTTCAGCACATGTTTAAATAAGTAAATTCTTCAAATAAGTCATTTCGTATCCCGTGTGATACGCACTAATGAATTGTTGTCTCAGTAAACTTCAGGTTATAACGATAAATCCACATCCCTAACGCCTTGCGCAATTGTGATTCAACACCGAGGTGTAAGGAAAAATAGTATATTACAGGAATAAATTTCACTTCTCATTTCGTATTCAGTAAAAAGCGATTCTACATAATTTTCAACATATTTTAATGCATTTTTATTCTACGACGTGTTGTCTTCTGAAAAACCTTGTAGAAATAACTCGATTCTAAGACAATGCATTCGAGAATAATTACACTTCCACAAATAATATTGCCTTTCGCAGTGAGGATTTTTCAATATTCGGTACTGCAATATTGCGATGGGAATATCTTATTTTAACCTTTTTTATCTTCTTCTTCTTCTTGTGCCCTGTCCGTTCAACGGACGTTGGCTATCATGCTGGCTATGCGGACTTTGTTTACTGCGGCTCAACATTTTTTACCTACTCTACTATAAACAATTATTAAGTCAATATTAAAAAGGGTGGTCGTTCTGGTAAGATTCTCAAAGAACGGTTACCAAATTTAACAAAAAATATTAACCACATAGACAAACAATGCAATTTTAAATAAAATATTGGAAATTATCTGGATAATTTCATAATTATTTGCAAACAATGCAGCAAAGTAATTTAAATGAAATTTTGCAAATTATGTATATATATTTTTTACATATTAATATTATTTTTTTCTAATTCAAAATAAATAAATATTAATAATGTCAGATACTGCAAATTTATCAACGCCATTATTAAATATGAAAATTAATTAAAGTTAACTATCTTTAATTTGGGTTGCGGGAATACCGCCGCCCCGGGAACCATTTATTAAATAACCAACACCTCTGCCATACGGTACCACCCCAAGTGTTTTTCTGCGCTTAGTGCCTAGAGATTAGGTTTCACTCCACTCAATTCATGGAGTGAAACCAGATTTATTATAATTTGTTTTGTTCTTATTTTTTATAATAAAAGAGACAATTCTATTTCATGAGATTCTAAGTATTATTCCAATAGATTTTTTTACACTTTGTTTTTAAAAGTTCCATGTGCAGTTGTTACTTAAATTTTAATTTATCTGCTACCGGTTTTGACACAATCGTGTCATTCACTAGCCAACTTAAAAATAACTTAAAATTTATACAATCAGAATGATTAGATTTTTTTAGGGGGGGGGGGGGTAGTGGAAGAGGTGGATTTTAAGGGGAGGCGGAGAATGATAGGAGGAGTCAGCATAACATGGGAATATTGTCAATAAGGGTGATTTATGGGGTGCTATTATTTTGTTAACTAAATCAATTTTTCATTATTGTTTTGTAGGCACCGCGAATATTATTTTTGTGTCCAAACATCATCTTTAAACTGGCAACACTGCCTGCGTAGTCGAAATGCGCAGAAGACAGAAGTCAGCTCGGATTTGACATAATATTCTAGGTCATTCTGTCTGATTCTGTCAACGACGCTCCTCCCCGCCAGTAAATCTAACTAAATCGCTTGCGTATAATATTGTCGCGGATATACTTCTGTAATCTTTGAACTTGTGTTTATTAAATTTAACTATATTAAATATCAAATGGTGTTATAAATTAAATGAGTTACGTGGTCTTTCGATGCGAGATATCACTGACAGGTAAGCGGAGATATCTCGACCATCTAAAGTTTATTTCTACGAAAGTAAATAAAAATTAAAGTAACAAATGTACATGGAAATTCGAAACAAAATGTGAACAAATTGTTACATACGTGTGGTTAATGCCCAAGAAATTCAAAAGATTTTTTAACTCTAACTTTGCCTAAACGATAACAAAATTTTAAATTTTAAATCAAAAACTTTAGGAAGAAGTTATTTTAATTTCTCGACATCAGATCTCACAATTTCTATTTAACTCAAGAAGGTTTATTACTCGGACCAGGGCCAAATAATATACCAGCACTGGCCTCAACGAACGGTGACCAGCGAGAAAATTTCACTGTTCTCTATTTCCGAAATTGCTTTCAAGATCCTGGATTCACTCCCATTTCGCATTATTTATGGGAGGATATAAATTAAAAATATCCAATACTAATGGACAACAATGTATCCGGCTTGCGACGGAAATACTCGTTCTGAAGAATAGATGGGAGATTAAGGAACGCTAAGCTGAATTCATATAACAGATTGCTGAATAATCCGTGCATGTATCTACTAGTCCAAGTACTTACTCCCTCTGTACTCTGTAACTGTATTAATAATATAAGTAACTATACGGCACACCCGTTCGTGTGATATTTTTAAAGAAAAACACTAATGCTTGCCTTATAAGACTGTTATCAACATTTAATAACATTCTCCCTGATATAGATACTTTCAATTGTGGCCAAAATAAATATTAAAAAAACTCTAAAAAATGTATTAAAAACTAAACTCTTTGAAAGTGAATAAAAAATGTTTTAAATGAGTACAAAACTACATAAATGTAATGATATATTATGTAATGACATAAATTATGTACTGCCTACCTCCTGTTATAATAATGTATTATTTTTAACTAGCAGACCCGGCCACACGTTATTTAGCACAATATTATACTTTTTTTTTTTTTTTTATTATTCATCTTTATTAGTTTTGAGTTACAATTTGTTTTATTCTATGCCTGTCTCACTAGGAGAACCTGTGTTGATAGCAGGCGCTTAGCATGAGCAGTTTATAATAATAACACATACAAAGTACAAATAATAACACAATATTACAAGTAACAGTTAATCATCAACGTAAAATTAAAAAAATAAATACTTATTAGTTAGTTTTGATAAAATCTTTGATGTTGGATCTATTTTGGCTGGTAATCCAGGACTTGGTGTCAGATTTATATTTAAGATACATTGTGTTTTGTCTAATTGCCAGTGGAAGTGTATTATATAGTTTTGTTGCAAAGTATCTAAAATTTCTTTGGCCAAAGGTTGTTTTAGCAAAAGGGATAAGTAGGAGATTATGCCCTTTGGTTCTAGTATCGCGAGCAGTTTGGACATTTTCAAAGGTAGTTCTGTGTTTGAAGAGGTATGCTAATATGTATTTATATACATAATTTATTAAATTTTGACTGCCCAACTAGGAGTATTATCCCGTTTTAGGACAGTCAAATAATTATGGGTATGAGCATGTGGAACATGATTTGTACAAAAAAGAAAGACAATTGATGAAATAAAAAAAAAATATAAAGAAGAGAAAGAATATAAAATAAAATAATGAAAAAAATTTAAAATATAGTACCTAACTGTTATTTGTTTAGCATAGCAAAAGAAAAAAAAGAGAAGCGAAAGAATAAAAAAAAATTAAATAACCAATTAAAACATAAAATAGCCGTGGATTGTTTAGCATAGTTGTTGAAATACTAATAATAATAAATAAAAATGTATTTACAAGCAAATGACTAAAATATAATGTATTATACATATAAACCTTCCTCTTGAATCACTCTATCTATTGGTGAAAACCGCATGAAAATCCGTTGCGTAGTTTAAAAGATCTATGCGCACATACATTTTGGGCGACTTCATTTTATACTATGTAATGATGAAGATTACTGTTTAATTTCTAGACACTATATGATAGTACAAGTATAATGGGGAAATCTATAATTGGTTTCTTAGTTAGGTAAATTATACATGTTTAAATTAATCTAAAACCTAAGTGTAAACTGTTGATTTCCCTAAAATAAATAAAATAAAATAAATAAAGGCTGCTGCATTATTATAATGCATCAGCCTTAACTCACCATTTTTCAAACTAGTGGTGAATATTATTCGTATTATCACAGCAAGATCAGAAAATCTTAATACATAAAACAAAGTCGGGTTAGTTACACCATTTATAACTCAAGAACGGCTGAACCGATTTTTATGATCTTTGATTTTTTTGGAATTGTCTCCTAAGTTGTATGTGTGCGTTTATTACATTATTATTATGAAATTTCACCACGAATTATCAGAATCAAAAATAGAAATAATAAATAGTTTACATTTCGTTTTAATTTTTTTCCAAAATGTTTCATCAAATATATTTTTCTAATATAATATAATTCATGGTAACATACAACCCTTAGACTGTCCGCTGGCTGCATCCCTTGTGTTCGCGAGCCCGCGGATGAAAAAATGTTAAAAATGTAGTAAATCAGAGTTCTTGTCCCGAAGTTTCCGCACTTCTTTGCAGAGAGCGGATGTCGCGTGGACGTTGTACGATCTACGTTGTTCATACATTATACGGAAAGCAGAGCAGGAGATAGTTGGAAACTTTCAGAGCAGAAACGCCTTGGGAGCGATTGTGAAATTCTCTCAAATAAAACAACTGAAATTCCAAGAGGAGTATCGCCGTTTGACTGGAACAATTCTTCATTAAAAGTTAAATTGGATTTTAGTCAATTACCATAAATTCGTTTGGTGGGAGATCTCGCTAAGCGAGGAATTATTTCATCTACGAAAAATAAGGCTTTTGGGCGTAACAGTCATAACGATACAATTTGTTGCCGAGCTGAAAAGAATATACTTATTTTTTATAAAAATAAATACAGAAACATTCATTCCATCGCGTACTTTTTCCTTTCAAGGATCTATCCTGGCAGTGATGAATTTTTCGATTTGAAGACTGATTGCTGCATTGATTTTACGAACGAGACTGTAAGAAATTATGGTCATTACCCGGCTTCGCTCGAAAATATTATTTTTTAAATTTATTTTGTAATGAAAAATCCAGTCTCTCTTGACATTAACCTCATATTTTAATATTTCTATTTTTGAGACCGACAATTCATGTGGAATAAAGTTTGATATTAGTTTTATTAAAATATCTCATATTTTATTTTTATAGATTTGTTGTTCGTAATGCGTGAATATTAATTAATGGAATTGCAATATGGAGAATATGAAGCACTTGTTAGCAGTATCATGGAATACAGCTCCATCATTTGGGCCTCTGCTGAACAAAACCATATCCTTAAAATAGAAATAGTACAAAAGAGGTTTACGCATGTATCTGGGAATATACATAACTATCCATTCCCGTATCCAGAAAACAATTTAACTTAACAGGAACGCTTGGCACTTGCGATCACCGGTGACTTTTTTGGTGTCTTTTTTTTCAAATATTTTTTCTCCAAAACCAAACAAAACGAAAATCTTTCACGTGTTTTCAATAGTCATCCACCCGAGTAACCACCCAACCCCCTACACCGATCATACTTGTCCAATAACAACTGATTTTTTGTGTTTTAAATTGAAAAAAATCATCGAAAATGCCACGGGACACGAAAATTTCATTCACATTTTTAACTCCAAAGAATATCAGGAATCACTAGTTAAAGTAAATAAAGGAAGTACGTCCCTTGAAACCCTATGTAAATACTATAAAGTAGTTAATTGGCAAAACCATCAATCCTTTCAATTCCTATAAATGCTTCGTTAAAAAATAGATATGATGGCAATCATTTTCTCAATCAGTTCCAAATCAAATAAAAAAAGCAAATACCTTATTCGCGTGAAAAACAGTTTGAATATCCCGGCAAAGCCCGTTATTGCTTCAGATATTCTCCGAACATACTGACATCGAATTAGTGATATCAAATGGAATAATTGGAATAATAACAGGCTCGTTCCGGTCCCCAATAGAGTACTAGCGGCCGCATTCACTACTCAATACCCCAATACCCTCTGTGTGCGGTAAACGAGCTTACCAATATTGTACACAAATCCACTCAACCTTGTATCTATGTCCGATCCAAATCAAATGGATTCCTGAATTGTTTCAGAATAAAGGCAATCGTGATTTTGTACAGGGTCGGACGTTCTTCTGTGTTCTTTAAAAATATAAAGTATATCATTAATCTTCAATTTTATTATTATTGTTATAAGTCGTAACTAAAAACATTCCTTTCAAACAAATGTCACTACACCTTAAACCCGAACTGGCCAACCCAAATTGCACCACGGGCCGCATTGACGACCGAAAGCTGAATAGGTTTAATGCTTTTTCATATCTAGTCACAACTGGGGACTTTTTCATATTCTGTTACTCGCCAATCGCAAACACGGACACAATAAAGATTTTTCTCGACTGTCAGGTTTTTCCCCACTGGGACTATTTAAATAAGACTTTTGTGATTATGAATAGTTACAGTTGGAATAAGAGAGTGGTTTTCCCCACTATGAGTCAGCGGGCGCGTCTTAAACTGTACTTTTATAAGTATAAATAGATGCAGTCGGGACAAGAGAATGGTTTTCTCCACTCTAAGTCAGTATGTGACTATTTAAATTGGACTTTTGTGATCATGAATAGTTACAGTTGGAACAAGAGAGTGGTTTTCCCCACTGTGTACGTTTCTGAGCATGAATGGCTGCAGTCGAGACACGAGAATGGTTTTCTCCACTGTAAATCAGTATGTGACTATTTAAATTAGACTTTTGTTAACATGCGGTCACAGTTCGTGTCATTAAGTTAATTTTAATCATCGCATATATACATTGAATTTATGCCGCACAAGAGTCCCAACTACTCCTAACCGTTTGATGCCAGTGAGACTATGGCGTCCCTAAATTGGGTGTGTTGTGAGGCTATAGGTAGTGTGGAGGAGAAGGAGGTGAAGAAGAGGAAGGTGGGGAAGTACCTGGCTTGTCAGAAATAATTTCACCTGGGCGATGTTGAGAGTATCTTCCACTCTGGAACAATACAATTAAATTTTTTAAAGTGATTGTTATATGAAACAGTTTATTAAATAAAGTGTACTTGCGCACGCCCGGATTTAAGCCCACGTCCTCCGGATTTCTAGTCGAGAGCTTTACTTCTCAGATTCATAATGCATAACAAGGTAACAATCAAAATCAAAGAAAATCATCATCAAGCCTTCTGAGTTTCTACGTCTTTCTTTATTTCGTGTTCTCCAAATTACATGCCTTTCATTCCGATTTCAATTTTTAAAAAATTACCCTTGTGACTGACAAGAATTTCCTCCAGGTTATACGATAATTTAATATTATAAAGACTGAGATTCAACTTCAATTTTATTTTATTCATTATTGATATCATTTGTCAGGCGAGTTGTGTCGTGATGTGCTCTGTCGTGATGGCTAGCATTCACATCTGTTCTGATTAGAGGTGGGTAAGTTCTGCATTTTTCCGGAAGCCTCCGAGACTTGCTTCCTTTTAAAAGTACACGAGTTCTAGGAGCAGGTCCCGGGTCCGAGTTCTTAGGTGCGGACTGGGCACTGGGTATTGTTGCGGCGCACCGAAACGGGACGCACGGGTTCAAAGAACTCGGAACCAGGACCTACTCGTAGAACCCACACGAGAACTCAGAACCCCGGAGTCGGACAAGACCCGTACGAGGACAAAGACCCGTCACCCGTGCAATGTAGGTACATTCAATGTATCTACACTGCACGGTCTTTTATTGAGAATTTAAATAAGTAAATTAGTAAGCTGTAATGCTTTACTATAAACTATTATTTTATAATGCACGTCACCCGTTGATTAACGATACCAGATAAGACGCTCTAATTAAAAACTACTCCGTGTCTAGCCGAAGCGGTCACGCACGTGTGTGTCGATCAACGAACAGCGATCGAATGAACGCCCAGCGCCCAGCTCGTGACTCAAGGGGAAGTGTCATAGTTGGCCGGCCGCGGGTAGCGGGGAGTGTCGGGAACTCACCGAGACCCGCGACTCATGAGTGGAATGGTGAGTGACGCCGGACCGTGGATCGCGGAGCAAGCCGGCGGCCACGGGGTGAGTCGAATGTATCGTAGTTCGCGCGAGTCCGGGAGTGGGCGGAATGAATGGATTGTGTCGCGATTCACGTAGCTTGGAACAAGGCGCTTGGGTTTAAAGGAACCCGGGACTTGTATTCGAGTGCGGTTTTCGCGCTTCGGCGTTGAGTTGCTCGGACCGCCGGATTACCGCCGGATTTATTTGGATGCGGAGAGTACTGGGACTGGGCCGGGTTCTCTGGGAGTAGTCGATTTGAAAAAGGAGTGGGAGTAGGAACCGCTTCCCGCAAAGGAGCGGATCACATGAACCCATTCCAGCTGAACTGACACATCGCTAGTTCTGATGCCTTATGACGATATTTATATATATACCCGTCACTACACAGCACGTGGTACATACACACTAGCCAACATGCGGCCGTCCCGGCGCCCCTCACCTTCTCCGCTCTGTCGAAAATCAAAATAGCTTCTGTCGCGTCACGACAGAACGCATCATGACACAACACGACAGACTAATATAATCGTCACCGTACTAAATGTACGAAACCGATACCGTTATGACGCGTCACGTCACGTTACGACAGACAAATGTAATTCCTCCTTTACTCTAAAACCGTTTGTTGAAACATGGGTTACCATCTGTTGAATCAAACGGATACGTTCGTTTTAAATCAATCTACCATCAAACAATTCAAAACAAAATACAACATTACATCTAAACTTCAAGTTACACATACCTATTCAACACATTAACTACACATCTTTACTAAATACACTTAAATTGCATTCCTTAGAAAACAGAAGAAAAAAAAACGACCTAACCTTTTTGTTTAAAATTATTCACTCCGAATTAGATTGTTGCGAACTCCTGCATCTCATTGACTTTAAGGTACCAACTCGAGCGACAAGGCAAAACATATTATTCTGCAACAATAATTCTCTAACTAACTATCACACACATGCATCAATTTCTCGACTACACACACTAGGGAACAAATACACCTCAAATATCGATGTATTTAATACAAGTTTACCGTTATTCAAGAAATATCTGAACAATATTTTTATGTAGAATATTTTGATATCTAAGGAGCATCACCTAGGGTCTATTGCATATATTTGTGTATTTCTATATTAATCCACAATGTACAAACTTGTTAACGTTTTCTTTTTATGTATCTTACATTTTGTCATGTATTATTCATGACATTTAATCAATCACCTGTAATTTATTTAAATTACTAACATACCTACTAGTTTATTTCTATGCCATTTACAACTTAGAAACATTCTCTTTTATTATAATGCACTATCTTTCCTAAATTTATCTGCATACCTACCGTTCATATGATGTTTACTAGTTATATTTTTATATTTTATCTTTTTTATTTAAAAAAAAAGTGTCTCTGTATTATAAACTTATAATGTAAAAGCCCATCAGGGCGTTGAAAATTAATAAATAAAAATAAATAAACAGCATCCATATGTGAGACGAAATCATATGTCAATATTGTTTTTAGGTAATTTGCGGCTAGAATCAAACTCGAGACTGCCCGATTCAACTTCGGACGTAAACAAAAGACTTTAGAAGCTGTGGTAGAATATCCTAGTATTTTTTATACATAAAAAACAATTGTTACAAGATTATATTACTAAAAAATGTTTGTAGGTATTAATAGTACAGTTAATGGCTATCCTACGAAAAGCTGCAACGATTTTAGACTTACTAAGACAAATTTATCTGATATCCAAAACAATATTTATTTTAAAGATTGTAATACGTTCAATAAACTTACAAAAAACGTTGCAGTTTTTCGTGGGTTTTGTCTCAATGTTGCAAAGTTCAATTTTAGTACGACGGTAATAGAATATTATTGTAGAAGTTTTAGAATAAATATACTGTAGGTGTAAAATGTGAAAAATAGTAGATATTTCAAACATACTTAAAAATAATAATAGTAATGAAAAAAAAAACAAAAAAAGAGATTCTTGGAAATATGATCAAAAAAATGCTTTAATAATAGAAATTTATTAAAGCAGTTTTGTTTACGAACGATTTAACAAAACTTATGAACATGTTTCAAAACCAATCGTTTTTTCATCGGGATACAAGTATGTATGTTAAAAATTAATACGTACAAGAAAAAAATATTATTAATAATTGCATATTCAAAATCGATTCTGTTGTTTTATTTTATAAAAGTTGAAATCACCGCTTATTATATTTTTGTCTATCGGCACTTATTTGTCTATTCCTTCATGTATTCATTTGTTGTATATGTCGGCGGATATGTCGGCGGACGATAGTAAAATCAGGCAGATCATGACGCGCCTAGCCACATCGTGATCTGCCGCCATTTCACAATGTACCGGATATAAGTTAGGCACATTATTGTCGCACGACATTGTTACACGAACGTGAATAAAGCGCAGACAGCGCCGCTATTGGTGCATTTTTGAACGCGGAATGACGGACATTCATCTTCGATCGATACGCCTGGTGGTAAACCTGCCTTTTCGTGATGTGTCCCGGCACATTGTGAAATGACGGCAGATCACGATGTGGCTAGGGGCTAGGCGCATCATTATATGCCTGATTTTACTATGATCGATCTTTTCGTGTAAATGGCCCGCTCATTTGGAACAAACTTCCCTCAGCTCTTACTAATATCCAGAACTTGGCTGAATTCAAAAGAGCTTTAAAAACAAACTTATTTAAAAAATCATACCCTTTATGAATTTTAACTCCTTTTCAATCTACTATAATAAGCCATGTTCCTCAAGTTTCTGGTAATTGTTTGGTTTCATAACCTCCTTGCTATAGTTTTATGTGCACTCTGAATTTGTATTATTTCTAAATGTTAACTGCCTTCTGTTCTATATAATTTAGTTTAAATGATTCTTGTTGAATGGCACCGTGATGGTTTATTATTATATATTGTCCTGTGCCAAAACAGCACAAACTATTGTTGTTAATATTGTTCTTTAGGAATTGCTTTGTATATTTTTGTATATTCGTTATTTCACATTATTTAATTATTTTTTTAAGGACTCGTAAGGAACACTGTAGGTTAATTTTAAGTTTATTATAATTAAGCGCACTTGAAGTGAAATATCACAAAACTGCGCTATATAAATACTACGTTATTATTATTATTATTATTTATCGGCCGCCGACATATACATATTTTGTATTTCGATGAAATCCACAGGATTTTGGAACAAAAATTTGTTATTTTATTTACTAGATAATGTTTTTCAATTATATTTATTAACATTTTAACCTGCTGAACTACTTATGTAGTTCGTCAGCAGTTTTTTAATGACAACATTTTGACAATAAAATGGTACATTTTCAAACGGTGTATATGTATGTATAATGTCGTTGATAAAATAACAATGAGATAAATTGTTTAATTTACAGAATAGTTTAAATGTAAATATGTAAATATATGATATGATATGGTTTTATTACACTTTACACATTACATATTACTTATCTTTTTTCACATTACAATAAGATTCAAAATAAAACGGTAGTTTTGTGCCACCCTATACTTTAAGCCTCATATAAAAGTACAAGTACAGTGAATTTAATATAAACAAATGAATATAATCAACAAGCAAATAAATAGCGTCATAAACATGAATTATTAACTGACGGCCGGCCGACCGGCGCGGCGTAGTGCAGCGGTAAGGCTCTTGACTCCGAAGGTCGCGGGATCGAATCCCGGCGTGGCAAATAAATTTTATGTGATTAATTTATTTTTGTTTGACAATTTATTCATTTAAAATAATATATAGTATATTTGCGGCACGTTCCAGAGTGGAAGATACTCTCAGTGTCGCCCTGGTGTAAAACCACCATTCTGGATTGAAACGTTGCTTGAAATGGCTTTAGCCGTGTTTGGTGACCAGATCTGAATAGCTAGGTACTTCCCCACCTTCCTCTTCCCTATCTCCTTCCCCTCCCCACTACCTTCAGCCTCACAACACACCCCAATTGGGGATGCCATAGTTCCACTGGCTCCAGACGGGAGCAGTTGGGACTCTTGTACGGTATTCATGTAAAAAATATAATGATATTATATAAAATTATAATGATATTCCATTTCCTTTGAAAGTGAATTCCAATTGGGAATACAAGGGCTTCGATCGGGCATCAATATGAATCATCAGTTTCTGGTAGCCATTTCCTTAGATTGTATTTGACTTTAGCAGTAGAGACCTAATTATTTTTAATTGTCATTGGTAGTTTATTAAATATTTTGGGTACAATATATGTAGTTTAAGGCACCGTATTTATTGATACATTTCGGAACCACCAATCCTTTATTTTAAGTTAATCTTGTATAATGTTTACGGTAAACTTTTTCCCTATACAAGGAATCAGACAATTTAACATGTTGACTTATAATAATATAAAACAATAATCCTCTGACAGTTAAAAATTTCAGAGACATTAATTTAGTGTTGATTCTGTGTGCATTAGTATACTTATGGATTAATTACTTTGTAAGGGAGTTTTGTAATGTTTGGATACAACTTAAAATAGTTTTACAAGAATTTCCGCAAGAAGTAATAATAATGACACTATTTTTGAATACTGCAAAGCTGGTATTATAAAATGGTTTGAAAAGCACTGTCGGTAACCCACTAAGCTTAGCTACTTATAAAATGGGATGTTAACAATTCAAAAACATATAAGTGGGTTTATGTATTTAGATTCAATAAAGCATATTTATGCCCAACGTGTGTGCTCAGCTGAACGAACGGCTCCAGGCGAAGAGTCAACAAAACCCTTTTTGTTTGTTTTCCTACTAAAGTGGAAATGAAAAATTATCCATCGCCCGAGGCTAGTTAAAAACATATATTCAGTCCATTCTCCCCACTCTACGCGAGTTTCAAGCAGCGAATTCCGCCTCAGAACAATGAAAGCTGAAATAACGTTTTTGCTTTACATATCTGAAAATTAAAAAAAGGTTTATGTGGTAATTGCCACTAAAAATGAGATAGAAATGTTTTTTATCCTTTGCCTTTTTTACGGAATGCATGCGAGCGTAATTAATTTTTTGTTTAAAGAAAATATTTTAAACCTATTCCATTTTTTAAGGCTAAATGCGTATAACAAAAGTTGCCTTAGCGAAATGAACAAATTTTGGAGTGGATTTTCTTAAGCCAACCTTAAAATTTACTTGAAAGAGAGAGAAAAATTTATTTGACAAAGTTAAAATATAATAACGTGTTCTTTGACAAAATACGACATTATCGCACGCCCGAAGTCCAGACCAAAGCTTTATTCGAATGCTCCAATTATAATAATGTCTGCTTTCGTGTGTCAGAAAACCATTAACCTAATTAGTTCACTAATTTCTTATTTTCGTGCCTCAATTTTCCTACACTGTAAAATTAATAAAAATTCTTTAACTTAGCAATACATTGGCAATCAATCAAGTTTATTGCCACGCATAAAATATAATAAACGCTGAAAATGAAAGTCATTTTACTTTTTTTAACATTAGTTCCACTTAAGAGGTCCTGAGAATACTTATCTCAAAAACGACCTAAGTCACCTGAGATGATGTTGTGTGGAAGGTCTTTTTAAAGAAGAAGAGAAAATTCTGCAAAATAAAAGTCTATGAAGGCTAGGTTAGTGTCTCCAGGAGTGACGGACGTACGAATCCATCCCTCCAAGTACGGTGCAACGCAATGGGTCCAGAGAGCCCAGCTGGAGAGGTGAAAAGGCCTTCATCAACCAGTCTCTCTCGATCCGGACCGCCACTCAGCAGGTATAGCAGAGATGTTGTTTATCCAATAAATGGTTCCCGAGGCAGCGGTACCCATACTCACCTCCATTGTTGTTGCATTGAATCCATTATATAAGTTTTAAAGAAATTTGTATAATACTTCACATTCTAAAAACATTTATTGCTTTCTTTAGGGCGAATAGTGAAGTTGTAAGCATAATAAGTTGTCAAATTTCCAGAGTTTTTTTTATAATCATGCTTATTGTAACACGAGTTGGAATCGATAAGGCACCAATGTATTGAATTTATCGAGAAACAAAACAAAAGAATCTCGTGTTGCTCGAATCTAATAGACAACACACGAATCTGAATTTACTGTCGTAGTCGGCGCGTAGAAATGAAATAGCTCTGGTTTTCGTCAATAATCGTTTCTCGCCAGAGAATTGTTTTGGAAGACAACAAATTCAAAGTTATTATTTAGGGATTGTGTCGGTCCAATGCGATAGTTTACCTTCTTCCTTACTAATGAGTCGCAGTTGGCCTAATATAACTTTGCATCTTAAACGTGTTGATAATTTTAAGAACATTTAGCGAGTACTTTGCGACAACATGGACTATTTATTTTCTACGTGATAACTTCTCGGTATTTAATACTATTATGTGTGTGTATTCTAATTTCGGATTCAGTGCTACACACCTAACGCAAACTAATAACATAGTTCGTGATCACTAATCACGTAGAGAAATTGAGGTAAGGTATTTTCTCCGTGGACTTCTCATAATCTATCTACGGGTATCTACAATAGGCTTATTTTTCGTTAGTTGTTTTTGGTGTGTTATGCCGTGTTGTGCTACCTCCTTCTTTAACCAACGTCATCAGGGCAGATGTGTTGGCGATAGAGGAAGTAGCGCAGCACGGAATAACACCCCAAAAACAACTAACGAAAATACATTTGGTCGTGAAAATCTAAAATTATATCCAATTGGCATATTATACAAAGAACGCGTCTCCGTGTGGGTTGTGGTCAAAGATATTGAAATATAAGAGATGTGCTATCCGCAGTTAGGTGGGACTGCGCTTCCGGGTGTCGCCGATATTGTTTACCATTTAACGAATAAACTTAACGAAATTTAAACTAAATGAACGAATTCTTTCCATATTCAAACTATATTATTAATCAATACTAACGCACACCTTCAAAAAAATCAATGAACAAATTCTTTTCGTTTGCAAACTACTCCGAATAGGTAGTAGTACGCTGATAGTCGCGAGGACATCTTAGCGTATCTACTTAATGAACGAATTCTTTCCGTATTCAAACTATATTGTTAACCAAAACTAATGCGCACCTTCAAAAATCAACGAAATTAACCAATTCGTTTCGTATGCAAACTTCTTCGATTAGGTAATACGAGTAGTCCACCGACATCCGCGCGGACATCTTAGCATATCTCTTTCGTATTTGAATATCTTTGGTTGTGATTTTGTTTTTAAATAAATTTTACAGTTCTATTCCGAGATTAATGAAATGTTTAATATTTTGCCAGTAAATAGAAATAAAACGGTAATTTCAACGATTGGATTGGCTGAAAAACACAATTTAGGTATTAAAAAAGTAAAACATTGGGATTAGAGAAAGGTTTGGAGATTATTTGGAGGTTAGAGTACTGTTCTTAAAATGAGGTACAAATCTAATGGTGATTTCAGATTTTGAAATAGAAAACAGATTTATTAAAGTGTTCGTGGTTCAGTGTATTCTATTCACACTACAATATACCGATGGTGTTAAACAGATGGGTAAATAGAATCCTAATTTTAGATGGTTTTCGTTTGATGTTGGAACAGATGTATTCCGCTCTTTGTGAATACTTACCACTTATTAGCAGGTCATGATTGCATTCATTCTTTCGGCACTTTGAATACATAATCATTGACGAAGATAGTATCATCAATGAAAATTTGAAACAGACATCGAAATTAATAAGGCAACGGTGGCAATTGGGACACGAACCCAGAACCTCTAGTCTAAATGAGGTCTTTATGAGCTTCAATGTCCCAGATTCTCAAACCTCAAAAGGGCAAAAAAGTTTTAAATACAATGCTACAAAGCTATGCATTCAATTCTCTAACTATTGACATTAGAAACACGCAACACAAAAGTACATTTAAAAGTAAAATCATTGATTTACCTCCAAAAAGCATATCCATCGGGTGTATTTCATAACATATTTTCATTTAGGCCTACTGTGTATATATATATGTAATACTATGTACATTTGACTAAATTTCACGTGCCTTTTTTCTTATCATTTATCACTTTGCCTTTTTGTCAAACTGAAATTTAATGTAATACATCGTTGAAGAAGAAGAAGATAACAATAATAATCAAAACGAAAATAATAAATAATAATCAATATGAAAGAGAACAAGACACAGAAAAATATAAAAAGACAATGGACGCAACTGGGACTCGAATCCACACCTCTCGCTTAACACGTTCCGGTTAGTTCGGTCTGGGTTCGAGTCCCAGTTGCGACCATTGTCTTTTTCTATTTTTCTGTGTCTTGTTATCTTTCATATTTTCGTGTAGATTATTATTGTTATCTTCTTCTTCAATGATATATTACATTTATGGGAATAACGTTCAAAAGTTATGAGAAGAGAATTTTTATTTAAAAAAATTGAAATTTAATTGCTTTAAAATTTATTCTCGTTTCGTTTTAATCTTCTACATTATAAATTGAATTGTATAATTTTAAAAAATCCTGATTTAATTTTTGTCTGTCACTATTTTTTTGCATATAAAATATAAATTGTGTACATGTTCATGTTCAAATATCTTAATACCACTCTTCCATGGAAGCATTAGCTTGTGTCTAGAAGAGTAGTGTACATTGTTTAATGCGAAATTATATTATAAGTACTTAAATTACAACGTGAAGGGAAAAAAAACAATAAGTTGTAAGTTCGGTGAGTAATTATAAGTATTTATCAAAAACAAATTTACAAACAATGTCAAACAATTTTACTATTTGTGTAATGTATCTAGAATTATTGTAATTGGTTGTTAAAAAAAAACAAAATTTAAATTATTTCAAGAATAAGTAAGAATAAGTAATAATAATAATAATATAATAATAATATTTGGATGACTTGTATACATAGGTACAAACTTACAACATATCACCACAATCTTACATCTAGCTACAAACTAGACAAACCGTTAAAACAACTTATGGCTCAAAATTGCATGCACCGCTTCATCGATCATCGGTACGCAACTATATGTACAATGATTTGACGAATTAACGTAAAAATTTACTGTACAAACAGAAAATATACAGGACCATACTTACCTGGGAGGTCACTAAAGATTGACACTGTTTATTTTTTATTCAGAGAAATTTAGGTACAGTTCGCACGCAGAGGCCATAACTCATAATATTATCTAAACAGCAAACAACCAGCAAACTAACTAACTAACAACCACTCTGTAAATTGCTATCTCAACACTGGCGTTACACACCTCGTGAGATGGGCAAAACGTCATTACCATAATTAAATGTAGCGTTAAAATAATTAAAGGAAAAATTAAAATGAAAATTGGTTACCCCTAATAAAATTTACTTTAAAACCACTGGAGCGATAACGGGAAATAAATAAATTTGTTTCGATTGCTCGTGATTTCCCAGAAAATCATTTTTAAAATGTTTCGCCCATATTAAAAAATTCATACCTTCGAATTTTAACATGGAGATATAAAAACTAATTATAGTGCTGTATAGCCAATGAATTAACCTGTATTTTGCCGTTTATCTTACATTTGTAGGATGTGTGAAAAAATATTAAAAAATCGTGAAGTTTATGACCGCGCGAATCCTTATACTTTTCGGTACTTACTTACAGGGGTACTTATTCGAGTCAACTATTTTAATATTTTCGATTTCTGTATGTTTTCTGTGGTATACTTGATAATGAAAGGTGAATATCTATGGAAAGGGGACTTAATTTTAACCGTTAACAGCTGATCAAAAATTGCGCGGGAAAAAATATTTTTTAAATTTATTTTTAACATCGTTTTGAAATAGTCTACGAAGTTTGGATTAGCATCATCTATGGTCATAATAGATAAAGCATTTCAATAGCTTCGTTCTAAAATAAATGGCTGGCCAAGGAAATGCTTTTAATAATTATAATAAATGTCTTACGAATGGTAGGAGAATGTGGTCCAAAGTTTGACCGCAATGTTGAATCGCAGAAAAAAAAAGTGGTCCATTTTTCGACAATGATCGCTCCAGTGGTTAAACAAATTTGAGCATGTAGAAAAACCAAATAAGAAGCTTGACGTTATGAAAAATCATCTAATTCGACTAAAGATTAAATAAGCTTTTAAATCGTTGAATATATTCCATGGTTGTTTGTCAGTTATCACCAGATGAGTCGCACAACGCACGTGGGCCGTTACCGATTAAATAATTAAGAAGTCCTAACTGCAAAATAAAGTGAATGAAATTAATTGTGGCTATAACAGTGTATTTCACTATTCTGACCATCACGTGAATGTTCAATTATAGTTTATTATGTAACTTACTAGCTGGTTGGGAGCGGCTTAGGTGCGTTGTATTGAAAGACTATAAAAGGTTTATTTTTGTAGGGATTGATAAATCCTTTAACGTATGTCTTTCAGTACCTAATTAAAGAAACTGAAGACACTTTTATTTATTTGCAAATATTTCAGATAGGTTCCTATATAATATGTACATAAAGCATACCACCAAACATAACATAATGTGTTTTACTTATTGACATCAAGATAGATTTTAGCACTTTTTTGTTGTTTTTGCGAAAATTACGGAATTCGCTGAAAAAAAAAATTTTAATTTTGAAATTTTTTGAAATTTTAGTAATTTTTTGAAATTTTTGAAAAATTTTTGAAGTGAAAACTTCATTAGCACCGTTGTGTTTTGAAACTCTATGAAACGAAAAAGCGACACCAAAAAGAGACAAACACATACATCTGTAGGATTTAGCCTGCGAAAGAATGAGATAGTATAATCGTTCTCCTCTTTGTGCGGTGCTACGTGTTTCCACACTCTTGTCTACTTCAGTTTTCTGAAGGTTTCACTTCTACCGCGTATGAATTGCATACTCTGTTTTTTTCCTAAAAAGTTACTTGTATGGACTTCGATTGATTTTGCCAAAAAAATTTTATGGGTAATTACCGTTTATTTTGGTGAAACCAAAAACCTTTTCTCAATAAAGGTTTGCTCCCTGGATGTGATATTCTTTACTAAACGGCGCCATAAAAAGTGTTGGGCGCGGATCGTTATAATACTGTTTACCTTTCCACGATGCAAAACACAGATCCATACCAGCGTCTCATGTAAGGCACCATTAGGCGCCCAACGTGTTTTGTGTATCTGTATGCACACCCGCCCCGTAGAAGGCAGACATCCAACGTAGCTAGATGCCTTCTACGCTATAATAGCAGGTAGTCCTGGTATCTATACAACAGGTAAAATAATAATAGGAGACGTCTCCTCGGGTCGTCGGCCGTAACGTACCCTGCTTTACGGCCTTCCGTCTTCAGTCTGGCAAGGGACGCGAATAAAATGGATGCTGTCCCACGATAGATGAAAGTTTTACTAGTCATTCACCCTTTATAGAATGCGAGAGAAAAAAACTGTCTCGTTTTTAATACCGTGGCAAAATCGTATTAGGTTTCCTGGAACATTTTCGACAATTTCTTAATTATTTTCGTTTTGAAAATGCGTAATGTTTTTATACTAACAATTTCTGTTTTTGATACTAAAAATTCGTGGTGGAATTTCATTAAAATATTTTGTATTTAAACCATTTAAAACTTTTTTTACCATTTCCGCTTTCAGCCTATCACAGCCATCTTCGGAGCGTGTAATTTTTGTCTACAACTCATGGGGTGCGTGGGAGTGCTAACAATGACTTTATTTAAAATATGTATAAATGTGTATATATATATTTTTTTTTTATTTATTAAGGAGAAAATACAGATACAGATTTCTATTAACAGGATTATACAAACAACAACTAGAGAACTCACCTGCATCCAAACTATTTCTCACGAATTTACTTAGATACAGCAGATAAAAACATATACAAATATTTTTATTTATAATTAGGGAAGAAAGTAAGTAAGTTTAATCAGTATTACGGTACACTGGATTTGCATATATATTATAGGGATTACTTCATTAATTTTATAAATGTTTATACAATTCAGGTTATAAAAATTTTAAAGATGAACATTTTTTATGAGTTTACCGTTGGGTTATCCAACCTTTCCAATTGTAAGGCGGGTATGGGAACCGCCGTCCCGGGAACCATTTATTGGATAACAAACACCTCTGCCATAGGTCACCCCAAGTGGTTCGCTACTTTTAGTGACTTAGCAGAGTTCATGGGGTGAGGTTTTTCCGGGTCTTGGCGGATGATGCGTCAGCCCACCAGCTGCATGGCAGACCGCATAGGGAGAGAATGGTTGAGGGAGTCCCTTTGATTTCTCCGGCCGTACTCTCTCCGAACATCGCCTTGCACCGCAGTTGGAGGGATGGATTCATACGTTCGTCACTCTTGGACACGCTGACCCCCAGATATCTACCCACCCTTAATACCCTTTTCCTTCCCAGAACTTCCTCTGCTTCCTTTCCAAAAAGACCCTACACATGGCTTCCGCAAAGATCACAAAGGCCCTGAGGGGATTTTTTTTTCATTAGGCCCTCCTATGTGGAGCTAATATCAAATTAAAAAGTTGCTATCTCCCGTTTTACAATTCAATTACCAATAATTTGGTGATATTACCAGCACTGAAACCGATAAAGGTAAAAAAGTGGATAAAAGTTCTAAATTGTTTTAATTATTCAATATACTTTATTGAACAAATTGTGGACGGAAAAGATTCTAAATTCGTTTGGTAGAGAAGTCCTTAAGGAATGGTGCTTTTTTGGAAATGATGCACATCGATCACGGAAATTTAAAATGTTGTAAAAGGCTAAGAAAGTTATTTATTTTTTAATAAATCACATCCCCTGTTTTTCTATACCTATAATGATGGTATTTTTTTATAAAATAACATTGACTAGAATAACGTTTTTTTTTGTAAATTTCATTAATAACTGTATTAAATTTATTTTTAATTTTACAGAAAAATCCTCAATGCATGTCGTAAAAGACGCACTTATTTTCCTAGAAATATTTCAACAACGCAGGTCGAAAGAGAATAAAAACGGAGAACTTGATATACAAAACAAAATTTTGGATTTATTGACTTTTCCAGCATTTCGAAATTCCGCTATCGATATTATTAATGAAGAATACCCATTTACATAATTACCAATTCTTTAATTCTAGTAAGCACATGAAAAACTAATAAATCACTATTTCTTTGTTTCAGGTAAGTGTTTCAATAATTTATTTTCTACTATTTATCGCCGCAGTAGACTCTACTGCGGCGATGAGAACTCCGTTGTAACCTCCCTTACTACTATACGAACGTTCATGGGAAAGAGCGAGAGGTTACAGTGTAGCTATCTGCGGTACACCTTTGCTCAACTCAGTGGTAAGTCATCTAAGTTACATAGTAAAATGTTTAGAACATAAAAATTATTGTCTACGTACTTGGAAATGTTTTCTCGGTTATGTTAGCTCATATTATTACTTGTTAAAAACACCTGAAGTTGCGTTAGGACTTTATATGAACATCTCACCCAACTTTTATGAGTTATAAAATACAGTACACATCACTAATATTACAGGAACTCTTGAGAACAACCTACCCTTGAATATCTCCCTAAATTATTTATAAAAAATACGTCAAAATTGATTAATGAATGCATATCGCAAATACATACCACTTCCCACTTATTTTTACGGCTTCATTGGTTGAACGATTACAATCCTCTGCTACAAATCCGGAGATCGCAGGTTCAAATCCCGGCACGCGCGAGTGCATTTCGTTCGATTAATTTGTGTTTTTTATTCAATTCAATAATATGAAGTATTTTTCGGCACGTTCCAGAGTGGTAGATACTTTCTGTATCCACCATTCAGAATCGAAGCATTGCTTCCAATGGCTTTAGTCAGTGTTTGGTGACCAGATCTACCCCGTTTGGTGATGGATTAATCCCACTGGCTCGAGACGATCAAAAGCATTTGGGACCCTAGAATGGTACATTAAAAAAATGGTAATTTAAATATTCCATTTATGAACTTTGGTTTCACCTCTGCTCTCGAACCTGAAGACTCTCGACTCTTAATCCTTTTGATAGATTCTAGTCTTATCGGACTATTTACAATATTATTTAGAATAAGTTCTTCAGGTGGGAATGATCTTTTCTTCAACCGGTAAATCAATGTAAAGTGGTGATAAAGGAAAGCGCTGCGACGAACTATTCGACCTTTACCTCACCGATACACAGCCAAGAAATAATATTTCAAATGCGTATTAAATATTTTAAGATGTATGCAGATTGTAGATCCTTAGATCGTGGAGAATGGGTCATTTTTACATCCATTTATTTTGCTCAACAATTCGGCTATACTGTATCTTAAATATTTGTGTGGTTTTTTACGACCTAGGTACACTACTTCCTCTACTAAAAAGGTCCTACCCATAATGTCCTAAAATACGACGGCACTGAGGAAAACCTAAGAAGCTTCTCTTGTGAAAAAAAACTACGGTTTAACGAAATATTACATATTGTTTCCGACTTACCTACGTATTATTTTCCCTTTTGGAGTATATTGTAAAGGAAATTGTTGATAGATATAGGCACCTGGAGAATGTATGTTTTATTGTCCAATGTGCGGGCTATCAAAATATGGAGCTTAACTTCATTTACATCAGTTTTTAAAACAATTTATAACCTTATTATAGATTTGCAATTTTTCTTGGTTACCTTTTCAATTAAATCAAAATAATTAATTTTGCTACCATTGGTAATTTTTATTAAATAGCGGTATAAAAATTGTGTTTTTTTTTTCCATTTGACGAACGTAACATTAGACTGCTGCATTCAGTGAGGCTTTACTACTAACGAGTCCCGCGAAGCCTCCTTCAGACTTTCCTGTCCGGTGGCGCATCCGGTTTCTTGGCGGGAAAAATACCATTTCCCGGAAATACCTTCCGCCTGAGTTTTTATTTCGCGCCGGCCGCTCCGATATTTATGGAAAGAGAATATTCTCCGGGGAGAGAATTTCTGGATTGAATAAACGAACTGTGTTTGATTTTTCTCTGCTTGAAACAATGACTTTGCATTTAGAGATTTTCTCTCGCTGAATTTCGATAGCGTTGACTTTTTTATAGCAAACGCAAATCAATCAATCATTAAATTATTTTTTTTAAGGTTTAAAAAAAGATTCTGCAATTTGTATATTTTGATCGATAAGAATTTGTACGTCTGTATGTCTGTAGATTGTCTTTTTAAGAGCAGCCTTTCGGCGGTATTGTACAAAAATGGCGTTATTCAAATTTTCAAAGAAGCATAATTTTTTAATAGAAAACTTCTTTAGCACACATACATCTATAGGATTAAAAAAAGAGAAAAACACATACATCTATTCATACGAGTGAGATAGACTAATCGGTGTCCTCTTCGTGCGGTGTTTCTTGGTAACTTGGTAACAATGTTATAATAAATAAACCGTGCAATTATCCTACTCCTGATACTCTGCGTTCGTCTCTTTCTCTCGAAGTTTAGTTTTCGGGAGGTTTCACTTCTACCGCGTGTGAATTGTACACTCTGATTTTTTTGTTGCGTTTTTTTTTTAAATGATATATTGACTGTATAACTTAAGTACAGATAAAAAAGTGTGCTTGTACAAAATAAGTTTTTTCGAGTATTTTTGTACCCAGTTACTGCAAAAAATTATTTCTATCTAAAAATTAAAAATTGCTATTCCTAAAGTAGTGGCTTTCCACAAAAATAAGCATAATGTATTATTTTATTTAAGCTGCCGGTGCTTACCACTCCAGCGATTTATGATAATTTTTACAAAACATCTTAGTTGTACTTCTAGGTACCACCTAGAGTACTTGTATAACCTAAAATACGGGATAAACGGTGAAATCTAGATGGATTCATTGGCTTTAAACCGCAGTATGCAGTTCCATGTTAATATTTTGAGAAATGATATTAATTAAATCTAATGGCCAAATCGAAAACCGAACAGTAATCGCTCGAGTGGTAATCACCACATAATGAAAACCATTTTTACAAATTTGTAGTCAAAATATCCCAGAAAATATATCTTGCAATTTACGCGATGATGACGCCAATAATATTCTGTACGTAGGTTTTACCGTCTCGTCTATCTTGGCTGAAGTTATGTTGAGTCATCAGGCATCTCACTGCACTCCTCGTCCCTCTCCATCCTTCTCCCTTCACCTCTCTTCCCTAGCATCCTCGCATGCTCGCTGTTCGCCTCCTTGCATTCCCCGTGTGGCGCCTTTAGAGTCCCGTCACGTGCGGGTGGCCAGGTATTTACGTCAGTTGGGACGAATCGACGTTCCTGATTGCTTGAAAAGTTTCACTCAATTCTGTCGAACTTTTAGTTCATCAGTTTTACCATTCTGCTTTCTTTCTACAAGAAATTTTATCGAAGGATAAATTTCTCAAGAAAACTTTTAGAATCATTGGCCACGCTTAAAGCGCGCCTTCCACTGCGAGCGGAGCGGACTCATTACGGAATCCGCTCGACTAGCAAACGTTAACTGCATACAAGTGCTTCCATCAAGAACGAGGCCAGCGAAGCGGACTAAACGAGTTAAATAGCTTCGAACGAGTCCGCTCCGCTAATGCGAGCGGAGCGGACTCCGTATGATCTCCGCTCGACTCGCACACGTTAACTGCATACAAGTGCTTCCATCAGGAACGAGGAGAGCGGAGCGGACCGAACTTGTTAAAATAGGTCCGAAAGAGACCGCTCGCGCACACCATCGCCGACTAGTTTCTAGCGGACTCCGCTCAAGAACTGTAGCCAATTCAATTGCGTCGCTGCGTTTTTGTCGAGATGGAGGTGTTTATTGAAGCCGTTTGCCAATTTCGTTTATAGGATACGACTAGCAAAGATTGTCAACATAATGGATTCGGCTTAGAAAACCATTATTGAGATGATATTGGCGGAAATAAGAAAGTAAATTATTTTTTTAAAGTTCTTACATATTTGAGATGTATTTTTATAAATGATGTATATAGATGTATTTATCTTTTTATAAATGTACATTAATTTCATACGTAACATTTTTTTCTTCATTGCATACATGCTGTCAGAATCATATTCACTAGAATCAGTACTTGACATCACAAAAATCACTCCGTTCACTTCGAAACAAAGCGATACTGACTCGTTTTCAATGGAAGGGCAAAACTATTTCTCATTTTTCATTGACCTTTTCATGACCAGGCAGTAGAAGGCAAACACCTATCTTCTAAGTGACTCTTTTTTGATGGAAGGTCAAAACTATTTCGCTCAGCTCCCACTCCGCGCCCTTAAAATACGTTTTTGAATAAAACACTTTGGTTTAACTTAATTACTATAAAAGACAACTAGAGGGATCGTAAAAATTTCTTTTGTATTTTCTCGACCATTAGTACATAGGCTCCCATATCTGAGATCCACTCTCGAGAATACTTCGCACCAGGCTAAAGTAAAGCAGCCTTATAACTGTAAGATTGATCAATTCCTTTGAATTATGTATGACTAAAACCAATATCTTTGTCGATGATTTGCAAATCTTTTAAATCCTTGCAAGTCGCCATGTATTTCAATGACGTGTCTTTCATTTTATAATTAAAATATATGGTCTTTTGTGACCTCGTAAAGCACATAACTGAACACTTTTTGAAGTTGAAACCGAGTTTATTATCGATACTCCTGTCGAGATCATGATACTCGTTTATAACTTCCTGGAGTTTTCTACAATCTTCTAATGATCTTATTCTCAAGAAGTCTCTAATGTATCTGAAAATGGTAAAAAATGGACAAATTTGATGTTTTTCTGAAAGTGTTTATAAAAATTAAAAGCAATAAGACACCTACCTAAATTTCATCCCTGCGGCGCAACAGAGTTTGTAGGATACGCGTTAGAGTTAAACTTACCACACTTAGGACACAAATTGTTCCCTTTCATTCAAATAATTACCAAAGAGTTTTAGTTAGTTTTCGGAAAAACCAATTTCCTCGAGCCTTTTTAGGAGCACTAAGTGATCCACCTTATCAAAAGCCTACGCAAAGTCGTGGTATGATGTGTCGACCTGCTCATTGTTATCGATTGCTCTCGCCACGTAATATGTAAATACCATTAAATTTGTAGTGGTTGATCGGCCAGGCCTAAATCCATGTTGTTGTTTGATCAAGAATGGTTCAACTTTGGTACATACATATTTTTGGATAGTTATTTATAATAACTTGGCAGGTGTGAAAATAATCGCTATAGAATGGTAGTTGGTTGCTTGACACTTGTCACCATCTTTGTGTAAGGGGGTCACTTTGACAGCTTCCATAATTTAGGAAAAATTACGGTTTTTTTAATAGTTAGACTAAATAAATGTAAAAGTGGCTTAGATATCAGAATATCCCTTAATGATAAAGGATGGAATTAAATCAGGACCAAACGATATTTTTAGTTTAATTTTTTTACTGTTAAACTGAAATCCACGGTATTAACCGGACAAATGCCAATGAGTCTCCGGAGAACATTTGAGCATTCTAATATTATTAGAACCAATTGCGATGCGATTTTGACCTTTATGGTTTGAAAAATGTGTGGAAAACAAAATAAAACTTTAGATTCTACTTTTAATTTTATGAATGGAGCCTCTCTGATGGCTTTAATTTTAATTTTCTGTTTTCTGCTTTAAGGTTAAGCGTGGACATCTATCCTAAAAGAATCACTACCCACAGTTAACTAATCGTTAAGGTAACCATCGTTATGAAAAGTTGCACTTTGCAATATTATTTTTTTTAAATTCAAGTAATCTCGTAATGTACGCACTTGAAGAAAAATATTTTCGTTGTGAATTGAACTTCTTTAAAATTATCAACCACGACTCAAAATAATAATAATAATAAAAACATTTTTTCATCAATACATTTTTACAATTTTATAGATTTTATACAATTTGTTTTGTTATTATTAATTCTATGGTCAAAAAGGTCTCTGCTTAGCTTCATATCAAAATTTCTCTGAATGTATGTAATTATTAAATATAACAAATGTTTCTTTTTACGTACGTTTACTACCCTGTTTCGCTCGAGATTTTCGCCCCGTTTCTGCACAGAGTCAAGGGTTTTTTTTAGGTATTTTTGGAGCTCCAGACCAGAGGTGGCTACCAAATTCCGTGGGGCGCACTTGCGATCTGTACAGGGTTAGCAGTTGTGTACTATTAAAGTATCTGCGGGCCCTCTGCAGTACGCCCAGTTTCTGAGAGGCTAACTTAACTCTGGTTTCAATGGAGCCCCCGTACCTGAGCTGGTCACTTAAGAGTTACACCAAGCACATCGATGGAGGTCCTGTTCGGAAGATTACTTCCGTTGAAGGAGACTAGATTTTCATTTCGATCCCTTTTAGACGTTATCAAACATGATTGGGTCTTTGATGATATATTAGACATTAAAAATTGTGCAATTTTTTTAAGTTAACTCACCGTTTAATAGTTTTAATGTATCAAAACAAATATTTTGTGCTGCGTTGAAATAAAACAATTATTACGACTACTGATGTCTGCAATTCAAATAATATGAATACTAATAATGACAGTAGTTTTATGATGGTTCCATTTGGATGTTCATCCATTGTATTTACATTTCCTAAATGTAACAACAACTTGACTCCGATACATTTGAAAAGGTTATGGCCTTATCTTGACTACCAAAGACGTTTTTTTACGACGCTTTTAACAATAAAATGCTTATTTTACGCTTCCCGTCGGAAAAAAAGTTATCTTTTCCGAATGAAATGTCTCGATTACTTTCGTGCTTATTACTCCGAATTCGGTATTTTTATTCCAAATTTAGTCGTATCCGAATTTAAAGTTTTTTTTTGGTATGAACGAATAAAGCAAGTTACGGCCCAATGAAGTAGCGTTTTATGATTAAGTTTCTGAATTATTTCTTCATTCCGTACCTAGGGAATATTACGATTCATAAAAACCTGAGTAAGTTCTTGTTCTAAGATTGCTTTGAGTTCTGAGAAAGACAGGTTCAAGGTTGCAATACCCGTATTCCAATTTGCAGCTAAGAAAAAGTTTTGGGCGAGAAATATCGTGAATACATTTTACCCACCTGTACGTGATGTTAAAACAATGGATATCTTTAGAATTTGGACTGATGTACCTACTCATATTAATACTAAAAGCTAAAAGCGTTGGGAGAGATAAAGGCACATAATTGTAAATTGTAATGAGTATTTATTATGAATTATGTCATTTATTATTTATTAATTATGTATTCCACGAATTTCATATATGTATAAGTAGTATTAGGCGTTTCACGGCATTTTTTTTGAGGGGCACCATTTTTGAATTGAAAAAAATTTTTAAAGTAAAAACTTCTTTAGCACCGTTGTGATTTGAAACTCAATGAAACAAAAAATAGCAACACTAAAAAGAGACAAACACGTACATCTACAGGATTTAGCCTGCGAAAGAAAGATATAATATAATCGGTCTCCTCTTTGTGTGGTGCTTCGTAGTCTCCCCACTCTTCTTTACTTTAGTTTTCTGAAGGTTTCACTTCTATCGCGTGTTAACTGCCCACTTTGTTTTTTTTTTTTTTTATTTATCTGCATTAAGTTTATTTACATGCGATTTTTCGGTGTCTGCCTCACTAGGATGTACCTGTGTCGAGACAGGCGTAGAGGTACATAAAAGTATGTAAACATGGTTACATAAATATTTAATGTGAAAATATTTTACTTTTAATACAATCAGAAAAAAAGGTAATTCGAAGTGTGGGTAAATCCCGTAAAGAATTAATATTGTTTTTTTCAGTTAGTATTTTTTTTATATTCGTGGACATAGGTTTAGATGACATAGGCCTTGAGGGAAGTTATTTTCCTCAGGGCCTCTTGTGTGGAGTTAATGTAAAAAAAAAAAACTACTTTTTTAAAGTCAAAGTTAAAAATTAATTGCGGTTATTTGTAATGCATAGGACTAAGAATCGATACTTAGTTCTACTTAGCATGTACAATAGGTGGATTAAAAAGGGGGTAAAACAAAATAAAAACATTCCAAAGTTATAAATGAGTTATAGGCCAGATGTTTTTACATAGAATTACTTACTTGTTACTTACTTACTTACTTAAAAGAGCACGGGACTGGAATTCCCACCCACCGGACTACCGACCAACTTTAAATTCATATAACGCTGAAATAAATTGTAGAAGGAGTCAAAGAAGCTATGAGAAGATTGGCGTAATTGAATTGATCAATTTATCTCTTAAAAGGTTGCCGACGTCAAGAATTGAATGAGAAAATTATGTAAAAATGATAATGAATTAAATTATATTTACTGGGATTGTCTACCCTGGTGAAGGAATCGAATGGTTTGATAATAAGTTAGTGACTTGTCTACCCTGGTGAAGGAATCGAATGGTTTGATAATAAGTTAGTGACTTGTCTACCTGCGGTATATGCTGTTAACATATTCCAGCTAAATAAAATATGCAAGTAAGTACTTACGTCTAAAACAACTAACACATCACAGACTGGATCAAAAACAAGGTATTCACTTTACTCAAAACATTATAATACCTGATCAAACATTACCCAACCCAAACAATTAAAAAATAATATTTTTAAAAAAACTTTGTTTTGGGTCAGAAAATACATACTACCAGAATATTATATCAAGGAGGATACTGTGTTTTTACGTGTGTCAACAGAATAGCAACTTAATCCTAAACATGCCAACACTTCAGAACAAGTTCTCCCAGTGAGGTGTTCACAAAATGCTACATCTAACCTTTTTTACATACAGATATTGAATATTAACATTAACTTTAATTTATTTTAACAGATGATTTGTTTTAAAAGAGGCTTCCATCGTCAAGAAAAATAAATAAGCAGAACAGTTTATAGTGAACACATTTCGTTAGGAGTTTTCGTTATTTTATAAAACGACGTATATTTTAATGCTTTTCATGAAAATGGGTAGTTTTTTTTCTGAATCGTCACGTGGTCGCCTCTCGTGCATCATCTTGCAGGAGCCATCTCCGGAGAACAATCGTCCATTGTCCTCATGGTTGGCCAGGTGGAGGTGGTGAAGGGGGGGGGGCGGCAGCTGCTACCATTATTATTACTTCACCCGCCGCGTCACATTGTCTCCTCGCACAATTATCACTGGAGCAGTCGGGGACAGAGATGTGAATGTTTACAGGGTGAAGAGGAATGAGAAGTTATAAAAACATTGACATTATTATTATTGGAAATGTTGTACCGTCACTCAAATTTGGCATTTCCCGGGGTTATTTTTAATCTTCCGTTCTTCTGTTATCTTTACCCTGCAGATTGCAGCCCATTTGGAAATACGTTCACTCACATCGCAGGCTTGCAGCACTGTGCAGGGCTCGCAGATACTTTAATAGTATACAATTGCTAACCCTGTATAAACCGCAAGTGCGCCCCTCGGTTGATTTTGGTAGCCACCTCTAGTCTGAGCCCCAAAATACTTGAAAAACCCTTGACTCTTTTTTTATATTAATTTTTATTTTAGTAATTTGTACATTTAAGTTTACAAAATTTCTGATTAATTATAATATTTCATATTACAAACTAAATTTTATGTAGTTTTATTTACCTCCTACAATACATCTTGAACTTTCCAATTGGTGTAGACTTTAAAGTTTCTGGTAGCGTGTTATATGTATAACGTCATCACTTTGTACAGTTTGTACCGTGTAGAAACGGGCGGTTCGTTTGATAGATTCTCCTATCTTGACAAACGGATTGCAATCCTTGAAGCACAGGCGTCGAGTGGGAATGCTGTCCTTGATCGTCCTGGTATTTCAATGGAAGATGTTTCGGGGAACTAGCGTCATTAATCCCCTTAGTCTCAATGGTTGGGAAACACGCCAAACACGCGCCCAACATACACGTACAAGTTACCCTCATACAACTTCTCTTGAAGACCCATGTTCACTCCTTCCTTTCTTAAAAAAGACCCCCCACAGAGCATCCACAAAGATGACATAGGCCCTGAGGGAAATTGTTTTCTTCAGAGCCTTATATATGTGGAGTTAATATTAAAAAAAATGGAATCAATTTTAAGTCCTGTGATGCTTTGTCAAACCTTGTATCCTATCATTTTTTTCCTTATCTATATCTTTAATTTGAGTAGGATTACCATCGGTCCGAATTAATCCGGACATGTCCGGACTTCTAGCCTTTGGTCCGGAATTTGTCCGGTCCTTTAATTTGATCGAATTTTTTGGCTTAGATGAAATTTGAGTAATAATACTTACATAAGTAATATCAAATAAGTCTTTAATCTTTATTAATTTTCCACTCATCTAAAAACAAAATACAAATCTTTTTTGACAATCAACTCATGGCGATCAAACAATAAATTTTAATTGCAGTTGCAAACAATCAACAAGTTCAAACATAAAATATCTTCTTCAAAACTTAACACTTGTTTTTGACAAATATATAAATTTTAATATTTTTCAGTGCCAGATACTTGACGGAGTTGGTAGCTCCAGTTCATTCAAAATTTTCTTATAGAATTCTTCGCAGCTCATAGTTTTAAGGTTTTATTGAATCATCATCAACGATCTGACCGAGGGTACAGATAATCTATTACGCTCTTTTGTCCACTGTGCTCCCATTTGAGAAAACACTCTTTCTACAGTTGTGTTTTGAGCTTTATGTGATGAAAATGTCCGGACTTTTCTTGGACTGTCAGGCTTTTTGCCAGGACTTTTCAATTTTCTAAATGGTAACCCTAAATACAAGTTAGGGAGAGGCAAAAAAATAATTACTTTTCTTGCCTCTTCCTCACTCTATGAAAAAAATGAGATGACGCGAGCCGTTACCGTCGCCTTGCCGTTTCTACGGAAATTATAAAAGCAGCCAATATATCTACGTGTGTGACATTTTCATCAAATAAATTATTGTAAAATCAGTCTGTTAAATTAACCTGTGCAATCATCAACTATATTAATCTCTCGGTGTATTTAACCCTTCAAAAATTTGTAATTTTTTCAGATGGTCAAAATATTTTCGCTTCACGATAAAATGCAAATATTTAGAATATTTCTGAGCGCATTCAAAAACCAAAAACTGATTTAGAAAGGTGATGAAATACGCTTTCAAGTTATAGAATTCGAAATAAACATTTTTTTTATCATAAAAATTTTGCATACCTACATAAAAAAGTTTTCAAAATGGCTCACCTTACGTTTTTTTCTAACTAAAGTTACTGATAAAAAAAATAAAAAAAACACACATACACATTTTATGAGACAAATGTACAACAAACACATATTGTAACCTCACTTTTTTGTCGCTCTATGTAAAAATATATATTTTTAAATTCCCGAAGTTTCAAATATTTTTTTTTTGTTTGCGATTCAAAACTTTGTGTACATAAAAGTGTACATTTAACTTTTTTGGTGGCTATTTTTTAGATTGGAATATAAAGCGTGGTGTTTTTCCTTTCTAACACAGATTAGAACATATTTCTAACTATGATAGTAAGGGAGTTACAGCGTTTTATATGAGACCTATGTGCGTTAGGACAAATATGATCTCCTGTGATTAAACGGTTTTATCGAATCTGTCATGTGCTTATGCAGTGATTATAATGTCGATTCACATCAATACAGTATCAGAATAAAAGGGTCTTTAAAATAAATCTGTGCAATTATCAACTATAGTGACCTCTCAGTGCGTTTACTACGAATCTGTCATGTGCTTATGCAGTGATTATAATGTCGATTCACATCAATACAGTATCAGAATAAAAGGGTCTTTAAAATAAATCTGTGCAATTATCAACTATAGTGACCTCTCAGTGCGTTTACTACGAATCTGTCATGTGCTTATGCAGTGATTATAATGTCGATTCACATCAATACAGTATCAGAATAAAAGGGTCTTTAAAATAAATCTGTGCAATTATCAACTATAGTGACCTCTCAGTGCGTTTACTACGAATCTGTCATGTGCTTATGCAGTGATTATAATGTCGATTCACATCAATACAGTATCAGAATAAAAGGGTCTTTAAAATAAATCTGGGCAATTATCAACTATAGTGACCTCTCAGTGCGTTTACTACGAATATGTCAAGTGCTTGTGCAGTGATTACCGCCACCTTTGTCCCGTAAGGTAATAATATCGATTTACCGTAATACCAGGTCAGAGGAATTATAGGGGTAAGTCAGTAGTTATAATTATCCATTGTAATAACTCCCACATAGTTTTTCATATGCGGTTCCACTAAATTGCAATATTTAAAATATACTGAGATCACGATAATCTTAGTATCGCTAAATTTAAAGGACACACAGATAAATTTATTCGCAGTCAATATGTGCAACTACATCTACATTAATAACCTTCACTGTATGATTTCTAATATTTTGAGAATACGATTATTGGCCTACATTTCAAAAATTAAAAATAACAAATAGCTGTTATTCTGAGTTTTAAAATTAGTTTTAGGTCAAGTTTATATCATCTTAGCGAATGCACTCCGAGCCAACCCAGTGTAAACCCTTACGTTTGAAATGATTCCTATTTGTAGTTGACCCATATTTTGAATTTCTATCGAGGAAAACAATATGCTAATCATCTTAAAGTTATTTAAATTTATGATGATTGTCTAATTAAATTTATTATGTACGCAGTAAGTCAGGGGTCCCCAACATAAATCGTTTGGTGTGCCTAAAATATATTACTGAGCTTAACCGTTGGATTCGTTCATAAATGCATGTAATTGGCGGATATTACCATTAATTTTTACCGGTATTTCGGTGTCCAAAAATGATATTATTGTGCAACCGCAACCTTGAATGGTACAAGGCGTAAGCTGACTGTATAAGCCTATGTGTATCCTTTGCACTTACCCTTCACTTATTAAAATCAGGTCATTTGCATTCGATCTTCCGAGAAATGTGCAACATAAATATGTGCGACATGGTTGGGATTGATTGCGAAAATAAATTCCTAGTGCGGCCTTGCGCCTGGCACTTTTCAAAACATAAATCAAAAACCCCATCGAGAGAAATCAAAGAATTTCAAGAAAGTTCTAATTACACAAAGTATGATATAAATGCAATAAATTTGTAAATTTTTTTTGTATGAATACAAAAAAAACAAAACATAAAATATAATATAAAACACATATAAATTTGTTGTAGACCACTTTTATTTTATACACACTCTACCGGTTTCGGAAGCACCCTTCCTTCTTCAGGAGAATATTATAACTAAACTATGATACAGAATGTTGACAGATATACAAATCAGGTGTTTGAGTGAGAGGTAGGCAAAGGGGTGGGGGTAATTAGGGGATTTCCGGAAAGAACAGAGCGGTTAATTGGAAAAATATTTAGAATGGGACTGAAAGATAAGTTAATTTGGTTTCTTTCCGGAAATCCCCTAATTACCCCCACCCCTTTGCCTACCTCTCACTCAAACACATGATTTGTATATCTGTCAACATTCTGTATCATAGTTTAGTTATAATATTCTCCTGACGAAGGAAGGGTGCTTCCGAAACCGGTAGAGTATGTATAAAATAAAAATGGTCTACAACAAATTTATATGTGTTTTATATTGTAAATTATGGCGAGCCACAAAGTTAATGCTTTTTACAAATACGCAAAACATAAAAAGTTGAAAACTTCATTTTGGGCCGCAAAAAGTCTTCAATTGGGCCAATACATTAATGTCTGATCTAAACCTACCACTACTTTCTACCCGGCGTACTATTAATGACATTCTTATACTTTTTAAATTACTGAACAATCTCATAGACTGCTCTCAAATGTTAAGAGTTATAAATATTCGTGTCCCTGTTAAATCAACTCGACTTCACCACCTTTTCCACAGTGACAATCATAGCACTAACTATTCCTATCATTCACCGCTAGTGCGTTTTCACCGAACTGCCAATACGTATACAGACCTTTTCGATATTTTCAAAACCTCACCGTCTTGCATCAAAGCAAAAATAACTAGTTATTTATGTAACTGATATGTTTGTAAAATGATAAATACTTGTTGTACTAATATGCATCATATGTATGTACTGTATGTTATTCTATATATATATAATGTTTGTAAATATTCGATACACCTGTATTATGTATGTAATAGCCCTATGTACGGGCGTTTAAATAATAAATAAAAAAAATCCAACCCAAGGACCGCAGAATAGGCGTGCCTGCAGTAAGCAGTTACCGTTGAAATCATTTAAATCTAGATCCACCAAACAGAGTTTAATAATTTTTTATAACAAGCAATTTATTGTTAAAGAAAAATGAAACAATTCAACTTCGTATAAACTCCTTATATAATGCGTAAATCCGACCGGTTTCAGAACAAACGTTCTTTCTTCAGAGAAAGCTTATACTAATTTGACAGTTTCGAACAATGTTTTATTATGGCAGGGGTGGAGCCATTGCTAGTTATTAATGTAGATTGGGTGGGTAGGTATTAATGTAGAGTGGGTGGGTAGGGTAAGTGGCATTGTTATTTTGAAATCTTTCCATCCGTATAAAATCCAACAAAACCTCTAAACTTTTGAAAACTAAGCTTTTTTGTAAAATATTTTTGAGTCAATTATACATTTTATTTTAATGCTAAAAATATACTTAGCTGGAAAGAATTATAGATTATAATATAAAATAATGAGTATATTTAACTTTGAAGAACAACTGAGCTTTAAGAAATTCGCTTTGCTTGTGTGCTCAATAGAGCAATTGTTATATTTGTTGTGAATGGAAAGAAAATACATTCAAAATAAGTCAATTATGTCACATATTTTATCAACAAATAAAAGTGTACAACATTATATTAATTCTGAAGAAAAATATTATTCGCAAGAGTCTTATTTTCCAAACTACCTCTCCACCGTTCGCAGTAAGGAAACATTGCGTTCTTTTCACCACCTAAGCGCCCTGTAGGGGTCCCTACAGTGTGGTTAGATCGTTAGATGGTGAAAACTTCTGCCAGGTTGTTACAAAGTGACTGCACCTTGTGAGACTTGTTTTATTTTATGTCCGAGCCGAACCCTGGTGTTAATTAATGAACACTCCAATTTAATTTAAAGTAATGTCACCCGTTCGTGTTCTCAGAATAATTAACAAAACACTTTCATTTCATTTAAAGAATGTTTTGCATGCCTACCCATATTACTGACATTATTTATAAAAAGGGAATTTCAAACGTTGTTTTTTGCCTTCTTTAATTATTAAACGACTTCAAAAAGGAGGAGGTTCTCAATTCGACTGTATTTTTTTTGTGTTTGTTACCTCAGAACTTTCGACTGGGAGAACCGATATTGATGATTTTTTTTTATTTGAAAGCTGGTGCTTCCCGTGTGGTCCCATTTTAATTTGGTCCAGTTCCGATAATGGCATCATTAGAAAACCATATAAGACTTAAATTTGCATTAAGTATGTGCGCGACAAATGGACGAATAACTCAATATCACGCTAACCTTTCGATGATTCTTTTTTCATTGGAAAGGATGTACTTTAAGGGTAGTTTAGTGAGAGTTTGGTTAGGTTCTGATTATGGGATCCATGACAAAGTAAAGGAACTCTTCAATTCTTAAGAGCAAATTAACGAAACTCGGCCGAATTTCTTAATTTGACCCTAACGTCGTTATGGTCAAATTATGTCTGTCTCATATGAGCAGCACGTTTAGTAGGTCTACCCGTATTTAAACAAATTAGTTAGTGTACTTCAGATTCACTAAAAATCAAAAAATAAAAAATAAAAATTAACAAAACAAAAAAACGACTTCAAAAAATGCACTAAAAACTAAAAAAAATAATTTCGTTTTCTTCTACAACTACATAATCAACTTACTTTTTCTACTCATCAATATGTAGGTACAATTGTTAATTTTGGAGTCGGTGTCAGCAAAGGTACCCGGCCCGGTGTTCACTTGACAGCTCCCCTCACGCCGCGGCCCCGCTATCGCCTCTCGCCTCGTCAAGTAGCTCGTGCGACACTAGCACATCTCACCTATAACTATGTAAGTACGCTAGAAAGGCAAGTTACAAAAAGTAAAGTTACAAACCTACCTTGACTGACACCGACTCCAAAATTAACGATCGTACCTACATATTGATGAGTAGAAAAAGTAAGTTGATTATGAAGTTGTAGAAGAAAACGAAATTATTTTTTTACTTTTTAGTGCATTTTTTGAAGTCGTTTTTTTGTTTTGTTAACCCTAGATTCATCCAAGAGGAACATTATTCATAATCATTCATCTCACAGACGACTAAATTTAAGTGACGAGTTTTGGGGTACTTGTAAATAAAATAAATAAATTAAGTATGGCACTCTTTAATATGTTTAATTAACATAAAAATGTAGGTAACATAAAAAATAATAAATGAGTTAAAATTAAATTTCATCGGTGCATTCCACACACATGAGGCCGCGATGGTCCATGCACATATACTTTTTGCATTGCTTGCATTGGAACCTTGTCATACGCCGTTTTTTATAATCACAATAACCACAAACCTTTTTTTGAGTACTTACCACTTGGATCAGGTGTGGCAATGGTAGGCGTTTCACCTAAAACTTCGGCGATTTTCCTTTTTAGGCATCTCTTCAAAGTTGGCATTTCATGTCTTTTACGTAACCATGGTTCGGTCAACTTCTCCGAAACATCCTTCACGAAACATCGTCTGCTTGTTGATCTTCGAAACATGATCTTCGACATCACTCATTTCTACATCCTTTTGCTGACTGGTAAAATCATCATCACCAGAATCAGATAAACGATTCAAAGAGTCCTCAATTTGCCGATCATCCATTCTAAAATAAAATAAAAAGATTTGATGTAAAATACACACAATAATACATTTTGAACGATAAAATAAGATGTAACTATAAATAATAACTCATGTCGAATAATATCATATACTTACTCTGTATAACCAGAACTCAAAACAATGTTTTCAAAATAACTTGCAGTCTCGTCAAAAGTTACACAATTCATAAACATTCGTCTCTCAGACGTTCAAAGGTCTATAACTTGTGCACAAGACGTCACTTCGAGGCAAGCGCACCCGCGTTACTAATGAATAAGCGATCTAGGAAGGTACTTGAGAGGTCATCATTCTATCTCTTTCACTCGAGACACTAGAAACAAATTTACGTTTTGCGCGGTCTGTGGGACGAATGGTTATGAATCTAGGGTTAAAATTTTTGTTTATTTTGGTTTGACGAGACATTGAATAAAAGATTGACCTTTTTGTGTTTTCAATCGCTACCCCGTGTGTATTATGTATTTCGACGTAAAATCCGTAATTCAATAATGCATTATATTCTAAGTTGCTTCGTCCCTGGCATACAATTTCCGTGGTAGAGCGGTAATAATAATAAACATATTTGTATCATTGTATTGTGTCATTTTTGTTTACAAAAAAATCACCTCAAAGATGCTTTATGTGTGTTCCAAGACTGCCAAGTGCAACAGATTTTTATTTATTTAATCATTCTCACTTTTACATATATTAAATCGCAGATCAACTAAGTTTAAAATGTTATTGATGTAAAATAGGCACATGTACGCGGTAGTTCGATCATAGTACATTTTCAGTCTAGTTCTGAGTGATTAATTTTAAACAAAAAAGTTTAGTCAGTTATTTTCTTCTATTTTCTTGAGTTCTTATTTTATGCTTGTTTTGGGTTGAATTTGTATATTGTGAAGTTTGGGGTTAATGAACGCAAAAATTTGCGCTGCGATCAAAATTTCCTACATGAATGAGGTAGTTATGGAGGCCACCCGAATGAATAACTGTATTCTAAATTCTAATGAGCTCTCAAGCAATGAACATACGATTTTTATAACTTCCAATAACAATAACATATCTTAGCCTTTGATGGTTCTGAGTTGGTTGGTTGGTTAGTTGGTTCTTTGGTGGTTTCCAGGGTCTTCGTGCCGTTCTTAATTATTTATTTAACCTGGTTTACAAAATTCAAATGTATGTCGAACATGACTCCGAGATCCATAATTTTGTTGACTTTTTCCAAGGTGTTGTTGTCCATAGCGTAATCAAATGACAACGGGGTATGGATTCGACAAAATGTTAGTGTCTTACATTCATCAACGTTTAGGAATAAGTTGCGAGCGATACACTAATTGTATAATTGTGCATTATTTGACTGAAGGATTAGACATTCACTAATATTGGATAATTCTTTAAATACTTTGATATCATCAGCAAAAACCTTTTAATAATAATAATTTTCGGAATTTCGGAAGTGCAATGCAATCAAATGCAATACATTCCGTATTTCGAAATAACAAAAAAAAATTATCAAGTTATAGATTAAAGTTAAAAGTAAGTAACATCATCATCATCATCACTATTGGCTCTCCAACCCCTGGTGGGTCTTGGCCTCCTCAAGAATCTTCCTCCACTTATCTCGGTTTTTTGCCAGCTCTCTCCAGTTTAGAAGCTCCAAGATAGATATGTCTTTGAGGACGTTGTCGCTCCATCTTAGTCTTGGTCTTCCCAGGCTCCATCGCCCTATTGGTCTTGAGTTCAGCAGGGACTTCGGTGCTTGATGCTCGGTCGTTCTTTCCACATGACCCAGCCACCGAAGTCTTCCCAGTTTTATAAATTTTGCGACGTTTAGCTCCTTAAACAAAGTATAGAGCTCATTGTTATAACGTCTGCGCCAAAATCCATTTTCTAGAACCGGTCCGAAGATGCGCCTCAAAATTTTTCTTTAAAAAACGTCCAGTGCTCGCTCATTCCTCTTAGTTAGTACCCAAGTCTCAGCTGCGTATGTAAGTACTGGTCTGATAAATGTTTTGTACACTAATATCTTCGTGTTTCTGGACAGCAGTCTGAACTTTAATTGGTTTTGTGGGCGGAAATAAAAGCGATTTGCGTTCACTATGCGCTTCTGGATCTCCTCTGTAGTATTATTGTCGTTTCTTATCAGGGAGCCTAGGTATGGTATGAATCTTGGTACCGTTTCGAAATATTGGTTTCCACATGAGAGAGTTGGGATTTGTTGGGTGCATCCTACGGCCATGTATTTTGCCAAATAACATCACATAAATAAAATAAAATAAAACGAATAAACATTAAAAACATGAAAAAATAATTAACTCTAAAATGAATTCAGCTGTTTACACCGGGTATTTCATCGACTCCCATCTCCAGAGGGGCATCAGATCAGGGGGGACTCCATCAGGCAGTCATGGCGGTGATGATCGCAATTCTTACCTTACCTTTTTTTTTTTTTTTTTTTTTTCTATTTTTTTTTTAATCAACAAACAAGTCCTGCTAAGCCAATTGAATTGGCTTGTCAACAGGTGCTTATGTTTTAATTACATATAGATTTTTACATTTAAAATTTACATCTTATATCTACAGATTCAACTTTTTTTTTATACATATCAATATCAATATAATTTTTTTTTCCGATAACCAATTTTTCACCATATATTTAACCTTATTCATAGAATTACATTTCTTTATATTGTCAGGTAATAAATTAAATATCTTCGGTATGATGTATTCAAACGTTCTCTGTCCGTACTTATTGTTAAATTTCGGAACTATTAACCCGTCGTTGCGCGTGAATCTAGTGCTGTATTTATGTTCTAATTTCTCTTTATGCTGCGGGGTAAATATATGTTGAATTATAATTTTGTGCCATAGTATTGCTTTAACAGGTAAAATTTTGGCACTCTGAAACAGCAACGGTGTATCATGTCTCTGTTTGAAAATATTAGGGATGACTAATAATTTTACAATTGCGTATTGTACAACTTGTACTTGTTTCAGATTGGTTGTAGAAGTATTTCCCCATATTGTTAATCCATTAACAATATGGGGAAATTAATTAGCATTGTATTTTCATATATTTTCTGTTATATTCTTGTTGATAAGAATCGTTATCGAAACATCGCAAACATTCACGAAAAAGAAAGTTATGAAGAAAATTCATTTCCTCATACATTTTGTATGGAATGAATTTTCATCTTTTGAAAGAGCTGTAACAATGTTGTGATAGTTGAAGTTTGCGTGAATTCCAAAAATTCAAAAACGTCAAATGTCAATGCGCTGATTGTTTCGCTTTTGTTCTTTAACATATAATGCTTAGTCTCTTTCTTACACACTAAATGTCAACAGTCGAAAATGAGACAAACGGTTAACGTGTGTCTTCACCCTTCCAAAGGAAAAATACAATAATTATAATAAATTTCCCTCACACGTATAAAGAAAATGAAACGCAATTCCCGTAAGGGGCCATCCATAAATTACGTCACACATTAAGGGGGGGGGGGAGTAGAAAGTGTGACTAGGGGTACGGGGTGGTCATCAGCTCTGTAACGTCACATGTAAAAAAAATTGAACCACTGTTTTGATTATTTTTAGATGTCACACTATGGGGGAGGGGTCTCATAAATGTGACGATGTGTGACAGGGACGGGGGGTAAAAAATATCACGAAATTCGTGTGACGTAATTTATGGATGGCCCCTAAGTAAGTGGAAAAGTAAGAAAATCACAAAAATGTAAATTCGTACACAAGGTCGTCTCTGATACAAAACACGGACAGTTGCGGATCGATAATTGCTTCGTTGTGTAATTTTTAACTTAATTAACTTAATATAAACTGAATTTAATTCAGCTAATAAATTATCACAACAGTTATTTATTCTGAGGGGGTGCGAAGTTCGCCGGGTCAGCTAGTTAGACATAAAAGATCCGAAATTATACAAAGCGAGAGACTGCCAGATGATCACTGCCCAGATTTCTTGAGTCGATATTAAATTGCATTGAGAGATCAATTTGTTGTTTATTACACGGGGTTCATCAATAGACTCTAATGTACCATAACATATTGTTGCAAATGTCATCACACACGTAGGTATATCGGCCAGACACTGTCAGATAGGGACAGGTACTACAGTGGCGTAGCGTGGGCTTCGGGGCGGAGGAAAATTTTGCCGCCCCCCCCCCCCCCCCTAACTTCTACAGGTACTTTTTCCGCAGATTTTCATGCGCTGACTGGGGGGGGGGTAGATATCCTATTTTTATAATCCTATGTGCCGAGTACTCTTACAATAAAATCATGCTTATAAATTCTACTACAAATTTATATATAACTGCTCTCAGAAATCGAGAATTGTATGCTTGTAATAGAATTTCGCATCTTCATCACGCATACGTATGGAATGCATCTCAAATGCAAAGCTTCACTCGGTACACGATGAATCGGCAACTTATTGATATATTGATAACACAAAACTGGTTTAAATTAAAATAAGTATGCGGTTTATCAAAACTATACTCAGAACATAAAAATGGTTTTTCTTTGATTCTAGCGGCAATTATATTCTAAATATAAAACTGGTTTGAATTAAATCTGTACGCGGTGAATTAAAACTATACTCAAAACATGAAAAGGGTTTTTCTTTGATTCTGCCGGCATTTACATTCTGAACACAAAACTGGTTTTAATTAAATCTGTTTGTGGTGAATTAAACCTACACTCAGAACATCGGGGCGGAGGAAAATTTCGCCGCCCCCTTAATTGGGACTTCAATTTTTTTTAATAATCACATTTGATGAGTATTCTTTCAACGAAAATCATGTACATAAATTCTACTCCAAAGTTGATTGATTGATACTGCCTTAGAGTCCCCACATAATAGTTACACACGCAACAATCAATTTCTCAGAATTTTACAGCATTATGTAACTCAAATGTAAAGCTTCATTCGATGCAGGATGAATCTGCAACTCGTTATTTAAATTATCGTTGTATTCTGAACACAAAACCAGTTTGCATGCGGTGAATTAAAACAACACTCAGAACATGAAAATGGTTTTTCTTTGATTCTGGCAGCACATACATAGTCTGCAAATAGAATTTAATAACTGAACTTCGAATAAAATAATGTTTTCCTTTGAATTGTGTCAGCAGATGAATTCTCAAATGGAATTTTACATGCTGAAAACTGGTTTAACCCTTCGAATAATAAGAAAAAAATATCAATAAACTTTTGCCTGTCAATGTTTGCGCACAAAATTTCCGGTTCTTCCCATGCAACGTTCCTTTTTATTAAAACAAAACTGTTCTAAAATCTAGATAAAGTAACTTTTTCGACGTGCTTATTAGAACATTATTGTTTCTAAATATTACAATTTTCATATTGGAAATGTGAATTGGCTCAAAAATACACGCCTGCGAATATTAGTACCTAAAATAGAATAAACTTAAAATTTTAAATACAGATTCCTTTTCTTAAAAAATGTTATAAAACTGTATCTTAACTTTTTATTGCAATCACAAATTTATTTAAAATTAAATGTGTGGGACATAATTTCACAATTTTATTTTAAAATTAAATGTGTGGGATAATTTGCGTCTCCTGTGATTAGACGGGTCAAATTAAATCTGTATTTCACGAATTAAAACTACACCCATAAAATGAAAATGGTTTCTCTTTGATTCTGGCAGCACATACATAATCTACAACTAGAATTTTATAACTGCACTTCGAATAAAATAATGGTCTCTTTCGAAATGTATCAGCAGATGAATACACAACTGAAATTCAGTCGTTAATACATTCTGAACACAATTCTGATTTTAATTAAGAGTGAATCTGTTTGCGAGTTATCAGCTTTAGTTAGTATTACTCTCATAATATGCGTACGGTTTTCCTACGAATTGCGAAATTCGCAGCTTAAAAAAATATAGTAATTGATATTTTTGATGAATTAACAAAAGAGTTGGATTCGTAAACGAAAGGATCGTAGAACATGTTCAAATAATGATTTGAAATGGTTTAAATTTTTAGATAATGCTATTATTTATTGTGAAAATTTGCCGCCCCCCTTAAAAGTGCCGCCCAGGGCGGGCCGCCCCCCCCCCCCCCCACGATACGCCACTGAGGTACTAGAATAAGAGGTTGGGTGGAGGAAGGGGACATATGTTTCAGGGGGATATCTACGAGTATAGTTGCGTCTACCGACATTTTTCTAAATTTTCTGTTTAAAATTATTATTTATCCTGTACTTAAATAGTAATCGGCAACATAATATTTCAAAGTACCTACCTACTAAATTCCGAGTACGTTAGCATTATTAATGTGCGTCTCACGATAGAAGAGCTGGCTGGGGTTGGTTGTCAATATAGACTGTTCCTTAATCCTGTGGGCGGGATGTAAACAATGGTCCTTTATCCACATCACAAGGAAATAAATCCTACTTAATCAATTTACCATAATTCAATTTAACTTCCGTCAAGTAAACTAAGGTTATTTTAAATCGGATTTACACGATACTTATTGGTAACTAGCATTCATTCATCCTTGTATCTTTTTCCAAAATTGTAATTCCTACCTACAAATACTTTTTTTTCCTACCTACCTTTTGCCGACTAAATACGTGTGTCATCGTGTTCAGTTAAAATTTAATAATCGTCCTGTCAACACATATTGTGACCGTTGATTACGGAGCCGTATTTAAAACAGATGAGAACCATCGTGAGCTCGCGAGTTTGGTGATTAATGTGATGAACCAGCGGAATTTAGTACGTTGGCAATCCTGGATTATCCCGTTTCTTTCCGCTTTGCGGGTATCTCTTGGTCCCCAATAATACGAGATATTCAATCGTTTATTTTATATAACCGTGAAATAAAATAAATGAATTTAAGTAGCTACGAATGATTTCTACATTGAAATTTCAATAATTTACTAGCAGTTAAAAACCCGCCCTGCTCGGCCCTGCGCGTGGCTTTTGATTCGGCTTCGCCCAGTTAATGTTGGTGATCATTTCATAAATGCACTTGGAACTGGTTCCAAAATTCGTTTCTCGTATCCGCTGTCAACGTGTCAACCAGTAAAAGCTAGTCACCAAAGTAACCAGGTCGGTCGATGACGTCATATGTAATATACTTGCTTGATTCAACTGAATATTACCGCCAATCTCTCGAAATCTGGGAGATACTCCAGGTTCATAAATTCGTAGAACTTATATCTAGGAAGGACACGTCCCTTCGCGTCTTGCCGACGAAATTTCCGACATCTTGTGGCAAATTTTTGAATTAGAAACCGAATTACAACGTTAGCTTTGTCTGAAAATCTACGTACACAGACGTTATTTGTGACGCGGCGTGTGAGGCGTGGCATCGGACATGCAATCGAAACCGGATTTTGAAATTCAACCACGCAGACACTACGTTCGATGTAAAAGCTCTATACAGATATTGTACAATATACTAGCTGACCCGGAGAACTTCGTACCGCCTCAAAATAAATAACTGTTGTGATAATTTATTAGCTGAATTAAATTCAGTTTTTTAATTAAGTTAATAATTACACAATGAAGCTATTATCGATGCGCAAATGACCGTGTTTTGTTTTTGTCATTATCAGAGATGGCATTGTGTACGGATTTTGTAAATTTCTTACTTTTCCACTTACTTACGGGAATTGCGTTTCATTTTCTTTATACGTGTGAGAGAGATTTATTATAATTATTGAATTTTTCCTTTGGAGGGTTGTAGATATTTAAGACTGTTGACATTTAGTGTGTATGAAAGAGGGGCAGCATTATATGTTTAAGAATAAAAGCAAAAGAATCAGCGCATTGACATTTGAATTTTTTGAATTTTTGGAATTCACTCACTGTTCAATATTATATCTGCTTACCACAATATTCCTGCACCTCTTTCAAAAGATGAGAGTTCGTTCCATACAAAATGTATGAGCCGTTCTGAAGTTATGAATGGTGTAACTAATCCGACTTTGTTTTATGTATTAAGACAAGATGCAACTGGTTACAAAAATGTTAATATCGATAGTCACGTGTGAGAAGGACTAAAATAAATAATTGTTCCCTTTCATGAAATGAAAAAAAAATTCAGTTCTCATAAAAATTGTGAAATAATATTTAAAAAATGAAACTGTCAAAAATATCAACGAAGGAATTCCACCGTGATTAATTATTATTCCGTATTGCGCTACGTATTTCTTTGGCAACGTTTCGGACAGCGTTACAGTGTTCATCATCTGAGCGGACGTGTAGATTACATATCTGCCCTGAAAAGCTAAAGAAAGTGATAGCGCAATACGGTATAATACCAAAACAATATCACAATAATAATTTTGGTCGTAAAAATCTCTAATCGTATCCGAAGTAGTACTGTATTAAAATATAACTAGCCGTTGGAAACAATAGTTATATTGTTTCAACGTCCAACGCTGTTAAAAATAATTAGCGCCAACAGTTGAAATATAATACCTAACATTATTCAACGCAGTCAACGATTCAACTGCCTAATAAATAAAAAGGGTTAAGAGTTTGCACTTCGTGAACAACATTACTCGATATTTCAAACGGTCTTTTGGTAATGTACGTATCTACTGCACGTTTTTTTATTTTCCCATCCAATACGGCCGATACGCATCGCCACAGCGAACAAGCAAATTTATCAACGACAAGTAAAAAATAACCTATTGATAATTTATTATCAACGCCGGTCGCCTAAACAGCTATGTTTTGTACCTATTGTTTTCAACGGTATTGGCCCGTTAAATCAAAAGGGTCAAGAGATCACACTTCGTGAACGATATTATATCTAATTTAAAATGGTCTTTTGTTAATGACGTACCTACTGCACGTTTTTTTTTTTCCCATCCAATACGGCCGATCCGTAGCGCCAAGCAACAAGCGAATTTATCAGTGACAAGCAAAATATATCTTCAACGTCTTTAATATTTCAACAGGGTAATATTTTCAACGCCTAAACCAACGCGCAACGTCTTCCCACAGTTTCAACTTTCAACGTTATTATAGGATTATTATTATTACGTGTGTGGGGCGTGGGGCATAGTGATAAGTGATAATAATAATACATCAATGATTCGGGGAACCACCCGTTAAAAGGGATTCCTTAATACGATTTTGATATATTTTTTGTTAGTATCGTGTCGATCTCCTAATTTATAGTTGCGTCAACGTCGACGTTATTTTCAACAGATATTTTCAACAGTTGAAAATCGCCAACGATAACGACGTTGGCGTTGGATGGAATTATCGTCAACGCCCAGTACTAATCCGAAGGTATACTACGTTAAATCTAAACATATTAGGTACTTGCTTATAAAAAATTTCATGAATTCCTACTTTTCAACAATTCAATTTAATTTACGTCTAATATACGATAACAGTCACTGTCGATAAAGCTCAATTTTGAGTACAGAAATGTATAGATTTGTGAATTGAGTTCTATATATTGAACATTAAGTTTGCACTACATACTGCGAACATTATATAATATGTTTTTAAATGATGGTGCTTATAAAGATACTATTTAAAATTGAAAATTTCTTTTTTCAAAAAAAGGATTTCGCTTTTGCCAATATAGAGAGTGAAACACGAATAAATGGGTTGTTTCTGCGACTCTATCTTGAGTTCAACAGCTCGGCTGTAGAATTATTTCCGTATTTCCGGCCACTGTGTTTCCTCCAAATATATTGAAATACAAAAGGGATCTGCTATGATGTCCGCGAGACTGTCGGCGGACTGCTACCTAATCGGAGTATTTTGCATACTTGTAACCCTAAGTGACCAGCTCAGGTATGGGGGCTCCATCGAAGCCAGAGTAAAGTTGGGTGTACTGCACAGGGCCCGCAGATACTTTAATAATACAAAACTGCTAACCCTGTACAAAACACAAGTGCGCCCCACGATTGAATTTGGCAGCCACCTCTGCTCTGGAGCTCCAAAATACCTGAAAAATACCCTCGACTCTGTGCACAAACGGGCGGTCCGTTTAATAGATTCTCCCATCTTAATAGACGGATTGCAATCTTTAGAGCATATGCGTCGGGTGGGAATGCTATTCTTGTTCTACCGGTATTACAATGGAAGATGCTCCGAGGAACTAGTATCATTGATCCCTTCGGCGCCGGTGCATAGTCGGGAAACACACCAAACGCGTGCCCAACACGGTTGAAATTTGTCACATGAGAACGGGTCGTTTCTTCGACTCGTTCTTGTGTTCAACAGCTCGGCGGTGGAATGATTTGCCGGCCTCTGTGTTTCCTCCTTCCTACAACATGGGTCTCTTCAAGACCAATGTTCATTCCTTCCTCTTCTCAAAAAGACCCTCCAAACAGCGTCCCAGATGACATAGGCCCTGAGGGAAATTATTTTCCTCATGGCCCCCTGCGTGGAGTGAATATAAAAAAAAAACGACAAGAATTTTTATCATTTCGTTTATTTTTTGAAGGTGTGCATTAGTATTGGTTAACAATATAGTTTGAATACGGAAAGAATTCGTTCATTTAGTTAAATGTTCGTTTAGTTTATTCGTTAATTGGTAAACGATATCGGCGACACCCGGAAGGGCAGTCCCACCCAGTAAAAACTGCGGATAGCACATCTCTTATATTTTAACATGTTTGGTTTCCTCCCTCCAACGACAAATGTCTCTTCAAGACCAAGTTTTACACCTTCCTTTGCTTAAATATATATAGCATTATATATATTTAAGCAAAGGAAGGTGTAAAACTATTAGCATTATAGCATTCCCAAAGATGATATAGAGAAATGTATATGTAGATATGAGAGAAATTGTTTTCCCCCGAGCCTCCTGTGTGGAGTTATTTTTTTTTAAATGGTTATTGTTATGTTAAATACATCCAAAATAAAGTTTGGCTGTTAAGAAAGGCAACGATGTTTTTAAATTTACGAAAAAAATAATTTTGGAAGGCATATTGAAATGAACACTGAACACTCTTCACTTTGCGTGTATAAAGTTTAACCCAGAATAACTTGAGAATGTTTTGAAGATTTAAGTTAATATATTATGTTCCCGAATTGAAATACGATAGATAAACTTTTCAATGGTATCTTTCAGAATCAAAGCTCCTATTCAACTTGAATCTTTCAAAACACGACCATTTCCACACACTTTACGAATAAACTTTAGCTTCTACAAATACCTCCGAGAAATTCTTCCGAACCAAGTCGTGTCCCATTTATTCCACTGAAGATTTGATTTGATCCCCGAAGGTTGAGTTTTGTAGGTGCCTATACATTGTCAAGTCCTGGTTAATCCTTGTAGTGACATTGCTTAGTTCGTGCGACGTCGGAGACTAATACTACGGAGACCAAACTTTACGCAGAGCAATTTTTCAAAGGATAAAATAACATATTGTCGGTGAATTCTTAATGCGAATACCGTATAGAATTTCTAAGGAAAGTGTCAAACGTTATTAATGGTAACCACGGTACTTGGATTCCTCTGTAAAATTTCATTAGAATGTTTTGTTAAGTAATGTGTCGTCTTTTACGAAATTATTTCCAACGTGAAAGAGAATATTTTATAAAGCACAAGTTAAATTTTTCATTTTTCAAAGTGTATTAACGGTTCATATTAAGGTGATTAGCCACTGGAGCGTTTGTAAGCATGCTCGAACGTTCTCTGGCCAATTTGAAAAGATCTTTTAAAGCATTTATTGAAATTATTTCAAAAGTTCCGCGCGTTGTTTAAGAGCGTTTAACCAGCCAGCGGACGAAAATCCACATTTCGTCGAAAGTTGTTCTTACGATCGTGCAGGGCGGTTACAATGAGAAAGATTAATTATTCTCAGTACCAGCTTTTTAAAATTATAACTCAATATCGAATTTATTTCAATCCAAATTAACTTTAATTTATACCTTCATCCATAAATGCTGAAAGGCGTGATGATAAAACTATTAAAATAATGTACTTTTTGTAATTATTTTTGATTATAAGTATTTATTATTTTTCAAAAATGTCTAAATTTAATAAGAATTTAAAAAAAATCCGAAATACATTAGTTTGTAAGTGCGCAAATAAATACATAAATGGACCAATTTTCGTTAAGAAACACATGTGCGTACATATTTTTTAATGATTTTATTGAAACTAAAATTAAAATTCTAAAACATGCGTTTGCTAGATAATGTATTGATTTATTTTACTGCATGATTAAATTATTTGAAATGGGTGTGGTATAATACAAAATCTTTTTTGAAAATTTAACAAATCTGCCAACGACCTATGGAATAACCTTATTATACTAAAAATTAAAAAAAAATATCAAAATTTATTACATGCGAATGCTAGATGAAAAAACAATCTTTCGAAATCCATTTATAATTTTTTTGTGGAAAAGAGTAAATATGTCTAAAATCTGATTTGAAAATGACATATTTCTGGTTTTCTCTGGTAATGCCCTCTTAGGACGAATTTGAACACCATCAAATTTCAATGTTAATTTTCAAGTTCTGTGAAAGTTCAATTAAAGTTCTGTTATTGTTTCAGTTTTATGAAGCAACTGGCCCACACTGATATTATAACGGAACTTGAAAATGACTTTCAAAGAAATTGAAAATTACCTTTGAAATCTGATGATCTTTTCAAATCATACGAAAAAGCAGTCTCTAGTATTTTTACTTTTTAATAAGAAACGTCTCACATCCGTTAGGAATTATTTGTTATTGACATTTTGCGTACTTTATTTACAGTTGTCTCCACAATCAATTTCATAGGTATGGTTTTTTTTAATGAGGGCGGGAATTTCCAAATCAGATGTTCAAAAATCCCGTCTTATTTTAAAACCGAACTTCCTCGGTTTTAAAATGGTTTCACAACATTTAAGATTTCTATGAAAAAGGCAGCGTATAAGTAGTTTCGTTGTTACCTCCACACACTTGCATCAATTATTAATAATCAATAAATGAATCGTCATGCTTCTTACTTTATTAATTTTCTAATAGAACAAAAAATGTCCGGTAACAAACTGAGCAAGCCGAATATTGCCTGTAATCGGCACGCACATCGCACATATTTCAACTTTGGGTTTAACTTAAATTACTTTTGATAACTTTTAGAGAATTTCGTATAATTTGTTGGAACCTTTTACCCTTCTTGTGCGTTTTTATAATTTTACAAAATAAAGTTGGTTTCTACCTTGTAACAAAATAATATCAAACTTCTGTACTAATAATATCTAATATTCACTCAATAACATTAACAGTGGAGGTTATCCACCACTTACCCGCCCTGGAATAAGTAACAGATGGTTACTATAATTTTTTTGTTAAACGAAGCTACATTTATTTATTTTGAACCAATCTAGACCTCCAGTGTCCCTGCATACGTTGTTAGAAAGCAGTATGCAAGTGCTTAACACTTTATCTAATGTTAACATTCAGAAAATAGTGGAAAATACTCTCAGTATCGCCCTGGTGTAAGGCCACCATTCAGAATTGAAACGTTGCTTGAAATGGCTTTAGCCGTGTTTGGTGACCAGATCTGAAAAGTCTGGTATTTTCCACCTTCCTCTTCCCATGTCTTTCGCCTCCCCGTTGCTTTCAGTCTCACAACGTACCCCAATTGTGAATGCCAAGTCTCGGGAGCATCTGGGACTCTTATGAGGTATTCACATAAAAAATAAAAATAAAATTAGCGATTCACCACGCACCACGTCGTGTAAAATTCTAAATCAGTCCACTACCAGTAGCACTCCTTATGTAGCATTTATTTTTTTTAAGTTCAGGCACATTTCATACAAATGTATTCTTATCATCGTCTTAAAGAAGTTTATTTTCCACATTTACAATGAAACCATACCTGAAGGGAGATTTTGCACTCTAAAACGGTTTTCATAGGTCTGATTTTATAAAATAGCTATCCGTATTAGATACTTGCTATAGGAATCTTTTGATTTTAAAAAATAACTATTCTGTTTGGTCAAGTATTTTTGCCACAAATCCAAATTTAAGTTTTGTATGAAAAAAGCTGAAACTTGATTGTTTGTTCCTTGACTAAATCAATTCTGTCTAATTTCCTTTAAATGTGTGTAGGTCGTCTTGAATAATCTACACTCAAGATTCTACTTCAAAATGTTTAATCTTTATATAAACAAACAAATAGAGTAGACATTAAATGCCTTGCGAAGTTAATGAAATACACCTAGACCGTATACTCGTGCATAATATAGCAATTAGAACCATTTCCCTTAATTCCTAAAGCAATTATTTGCATTATGAGACTACTATTCCTACTTAATGTATTATTTAAATGGCCCAGTGAGCGAACGAAGTAAAAATTAATGTACGTCTAGAGAAAGCATGCCAAACATACGACCCATGAACCGCACGCGGCCCAATTTTTTTTATTTATTATGGATTAACGACTTCTACATAGAAATTACAATAATTTGAAATGGATATTCAAAGAAAAAAACATTCATATGACAAAAAATTAAAAAGCAATATTAAAAATATTATAAATAGAAATATAAAGAAAAAATAAATTTAAGGTTTTTTTTATGGCCAAAAGTGTAGTTATCAGCTTTTTGTTAAATATTTTGTGAAATTAGAGCATTCTTATTATTAGACCTCGGACTCTCGATGGGGTTTTTGACTTATTTATTTTTATTTCATAAAATTTTATTAGTTACAGATATTTGTTGTCATTTTGGCTACCACACTAGGCTTAATGCCCGTGTTGTGGTAGTCGTACATTTAATATTTTAAATAGGATTTAATAAAAACTGTTTTAAAAATAAATAAAAAAAAGTTTCAAAAGTGTCACTAAGAATTTATTTTCGCAATCAATTCCAACGCACATTTCTCGGAATATTGAATGCGACTGACCTAATTTTAATAAGTGGAGAGTGAGTGCAAAGGACACAAACAGTCGCCTGTATAGTGGAGAGAAACACGTGTCGTTTTATTTATTTATAACGTACCCTCCTCCCCCCCCACGATGTCACATGTATTATGAGGTAATAAAATAATAGATCCACATTTATTTTCTTCCCATTGGAATGTAAAAAATTTTAAATTTCGGCAATAATGCAAATAAATTTTATTTGAGAAAGAATTTGTAACTTCAAAATAATGCGTCTAACATCTGGCTTTATAAACTATAGCCTTTGTGTTATTCTGATATACGAGCTATATTATTGTAAAATTTCATTAAAATCCATTCAGTAGTTTTTACGTGAAAGAGTAACAAACACACATACATCCATACAAACTTTCGCGTTTAATTTTTTTTTAAATAGGCAATTCACCCTAAAAAGAGTGCTTTGTGATTTATAATATGAATCAGATCATAGTGATTAACTGAAATTACCGTCAGTACGACAAACTTTTAGATTAATGTACTATTTAATATTATAAGAGCGATTCAATTAAAGTTTTCAAAAACGACATTGAATCGTTCTCCCATGAAATTAAGACTTAATAAATTTAAAACCATTAATCACTGCGCGGAAATTGTTACCGGGATTTAATTAATGAAACAACGATAAGCAATCAGTTCAGCTTATCCTTACTTGGATATAAAGTTTAGTTTCCTATAACGGTTACATTATCCTACTATAATAATATTATAAAGGCGAATGTTTGTATGGGTGTATGGATGTTTGTTACTCCTTCACGCAAAATATACTGAATGGACTTTAAAAATTCTTTCACTAATAGAAAGCTACATTATTTGCGAGTAATACAGGCTGTGTATATTGGTAAGCTCTGGCGTTATGTATAAGCTCTGGCGTTATGAAATTTTTTATTATACGTTCATTGCCCAGACGAATAGCAACACATTGCTTGGTAACCATAAGTAATTATTTGACCTGCGCTGTCATTTTGTTCCATTTGATGGTTAAGAGCGTTTAACCAGCCAGCGGACGAAAATCCACATTTCGTCGAAAGTTGTTCTTCCGATCGTGCAGGGCGGTTACAATGAGAAAGAATTATTATTCTCCGCACCAGCTTTTTAAAATTATAACTCAATATCGAATTTATTTCAATCCAAATTAGCTTTAATTTGTACCTTCATCCAAAAATGCTGAAAGTCGTGATGATAAAACTATTAAAGTAGTGTATTTTTTTTTAGTTATTTTTTGATTATAAGTATTTATCATTTTTCAATAATGTCTAAATTTAATAAGAATGTTAAAAAATCTGAAATATATTAGTTTGTAAGTGCGTAAAAAAATACACAAATGGACCAATTTTCGTCAAGAAACACATGTACGTACATATTTTTTAATGATTTTATTGAAACTAAAATTAAAATTCTAAAACATACTTTTGCTAGATAATGTATTAATTTATTTTACTGCATGATTATATTATTTGAAATGGGTGTGGTATAATACAAAAACTTTTTTGAAAATTTAACAAATCTGTCAACGACCTATGGAATAACCTTATTATAATAAAAATTAAAAAAACATCTCAAAATTTATTACATACGAATGCTAGATAAAAGAACAATCTTTCGAAATCCATTTATAATTTTTTGTGGAAAAGAGTCAATACGTGTAAAATCTTTTTTGAAAATGACGTATTTCCGGTTTTCTCTGGTAATGCCCTCTTAAAATTATACTAATCTATACTAATATCATAAATGAGAAACTGCGTGTTTGATTGTTATGCTTTAATAGGTGCACGCGAGCTGTTTGAAAAAATGAATGTAACGGGTATGGAGGGGGTGGTGAGGGGTGGGGCGGTAAGGGATGGAGTGGGGGGTGGGGGAGAGGGGGAGAGGGGAGAGTGGAGTGGGGATGGGGTAGGTGAAGGAGGCGGAGTGGGAACCCCCCCAATATTATACGAGCGAAGCAGGGGGCAAAAGCTAGTTATATATAATACATTGCTAGTTATATATATTGCAATACGAAGAACATATATTATGAAGCACTTGTCCGCACTCCGCACCATCCTGGAATACAGCTCCATTATTTGGGCACCCTCTGAACAAAACCATATCCTAGAAATAGAAAAAGTACAAAAAGGTTTTATGCGTTACCTGTATATGAGGGAATATACATACTACCCATTCCTGTATCCATCATTGTTCTTAACAGGAATGCTCGATCTTAATACCTTAGAAGCCCGCCGTAGAATATTTTTGGGGAAACATTTTTTTAAGCTGATCTCCGGTACTGTACTGAATCCACCTATGTTGAAGGGATTAACCTATATAGTCCCTAACGCGTATACTCGTGGGAGATCCTACACACTTTTTTATGATCCGAAAGCGAGAACTTCTTCCTTTCAGAATGCGCCAATAAATAGAGCAAATAAACTTCTTAACGATTCTGTTTTGAGCATTGACATCTTCAATGTTACCTATAGAGAGTTCAGTAACTATCTTTTGACATATGTCTCAACATGGAAGGGGGGAAGTGGAGGAATCGAAGTGGGAATGCGAGAGGGGAAGTGGACGCGGGAGAGGAAGGGGAGGCGGAAGTCTCCGCGACGATTGGGAAAGGAAACGCAGAGAGAAACACTTTCTTTATTAAATGTCATAGCAACGCATGCCGGGAACCAGCTAGTTGTATATAAGTAAAAAAGCTTTAAAATAAAACTTAGATTGTTATGTTATTATTGTTTAGGAATAAGGCGTAATTTTATTATTAACATTTTGCATCTTACTTGAAATTATTTAAAAAAAAACCAATGTGATAGTCCTAAGAAAAAAATCCTTAAGCGGTATGTTCAAGTCGTAATAATCCTCTCTGGGAAGTGTGAAAATCTGCAGCTCTGTGAGCTCTAGCTTTCGATCTGTTTTTGTCTGAAATTCCTGATCACCTTTTTGTTAAGCTAACAAATTACTCTAGATTGGTATACCCAAGTGGTTCGCTACATTGGTGACAAAGCAAGGGTGCCTGGGTTCGTGGGGTTTGTCTAAGTCTTACACTTGTCACCCCTCATACTTTTTCCATCCCAGAACTTCCTCTCCTTCGTTTCCCTAAATTTTCCCTTTCTTGCGTGGGCTACTGTAAAAAAATCAAATGTGGCTATCTGGCAATCAAATACAATAAAAAAAAAATTGTGGATCATTCAAATGTGGCTATCAAACACGTAAAACACTCAAATCGAATTGGTAAAGTCTTTTTTCAGTGGTTTCGTAGTCTTCAAAGTACAACTTGGTAGAGTAATTTTATTTATTCGTAGGTACGTTTTGAGAAAACCAGAGATGAAATCACGAACCCTCAAATCTCTCTTAATTATAAATTGAATCATAATATTTTAGTTCAAACTTTTGAACCACGTATAATCATTAATCTCTATCAATCAACTTTTACGAATGCGTAAATATTTGTTTTTTATCTTACTCCCGTAAAGTTTTCATTTTGTGGCTAAAAGTATTTTACTTATTAATAGTTGGAAGACAGATATCTGTACCGCCGCTCCGGGAACCATTATTGGATTACGAATACATCTGCCATAGATCATCCCAAGTAGTTCGCTACGTTTGGTGACTTAGCAGGGGTGCCCGGGTTTATGGGGGTCAGGTTCGTCCGGAACTACGTGGCAGGCCGGATCGAGAGAGACCGGTTGAGGGAGATCTTTTGATCTCTTCAGCAGGACTCTCAGCAGAATTTGGACCGCAGTGGAAGGGATGAATTCATTCGTCCGTCACTTCTGGACACACTGACCCCAGATTCCTATCCACCCCTTATACCTTTTTCTTACCACAACTTCCTCTCCCTCCTTTACCCAAAAAGACCCTCCACACAACACCCTCAAAGATGACATAGGTCCTGAGGTTAATTATTTTTCTTGGCTGGGGTGCCCAAGTTGATGGGGTGAGGTTTGTCCAGGTCTTGGCGGCGGATGCGACTACCCACCTGCTGCTTGGCGTGGAGACTGGTTGAGAGAGACCTTTTGTCCTTTCCAGCCGGACTATCTCTACCCATCGCCTTGCACCGCAGTTGAAGGGATGGATACATACGTCCCATACGTACTGAGGCCTAGATTCCTACCCACCCCTCATATCTTTTTCCTTCCCAGGATTTCCTATCCTTCCCTTTCTTAAAAAGATCCTCCACATGGCATCCCTGACATAGTCCGTGAGGGAAATTATTTTCCTCAGGGCCTCCTGTGTGAAGGTAATGAAAAAAAAGTTGATAATCTATCAAATAAATAAAACAAATCTATGTTGAATATATTTATAAATTTTTGCGGGTATCTCCTACATGAAACGTGTTTTTTTTATCAAAAAAAATGCAAGGCCTGAATTTCGCATTAGGGTTATGCGGATAGATACATAATTGCCCCCTTTAAACATTAAATAATGGATTACCTTTCCATTGGCACGAAAAAAATATTACTTTACAATTCTAATGCCTGATCTCGACTGATTCAGAAATCGTGTCACGTACTCCCAAACGGCAGACGGAAATACCAAATATATCATTTAATTTTGGGCGTTCAAAAAATGGAAATATCCGCGAAAACATTTCACTTGGCGGCGACATCTGGGTAATGAAAAAAGAAAAAATTAACTCAAGGACTTTCGTTGCTATTTCACTCAGGCTTTTTCAACCCCATTTTCGCTAACAACCTAATTATCGTTTTTCAGTTTAATTCCACTACATTGGATATAGTATTCGAAGGCGCAACGATTTATTTTTTTGCTCGGGTGGTATAAAATAATTTCTTTGGACCTTTTTCCATTCAATTTCTCGATAGATGTATTTTTATCGTTTGTTCAACATTTTTAGCTATTTCACTATCTTAGGAAGCAGCTTTTTGAGAAAATTGTTAACTAACTCTTTCCAAAATACTTTGTTTCTTTATGGTAAAGCACAAACACTGGAATTACTTTGAAGTATTTTTTACTTTTATACTAATATTAAATTCTAGAATAGAGTGTAAGCTTTATTTCATTCATTGGAAAATTAAATTATAAATAATAATAATAATAATAATGATACTGGTCTTAAGGATATATATGGATTAAGCCGAAAAACGCACGTATGTAATTTTTTTCAAAAACTTTTTTGTTTATTTGAACATTTTTGTAAAAACCAATGATATTCAACCAAAAAGTTTTGAAAATTTTACTTATGTCGCATTGATTGCCCTTATTATAGCAACAAACAGCGCAGGCAAAAGGCAATTGTTTAAGTTACGCAATTTTCGGGTTTATTTTTTTTTCGCATTGAATTTTTGACGAAACTAGGCTTATTAGCAATGACGTTCTCATGCACATGTTATACTAAGGATTTGTACTTCTAATTCTTAGTATCTCATTGCAGATACTAAGATCATTTTGGATGGATCATTGCAGATAATCCCAATGAAAATCTGCATCCCATCCAATTCCTAATCCAGTTTTTTTTCTCTTTTTATTATTTAGTTCGTTTTCCAACACTTCTTTTTTTATTTATTTTAAAACGGAGAAGGTTTACCATTAGTTTCCGTGAGTATTTAGGCCATGGGCTCATTGTACTTTCTCCCATTTTACCTCAATCCTTTAACAATAACCCAGTCCCTTTAATAAAGTTCACCAGAGTTGTCATTGGATATGTGGCTAGGTCTTCTGGTTCTACAGCATGTCTCCCCAGGTATCTGAGCCTAGTTCCCACCAGGGCAGGACATTGGCACCATAAGTGAATTGGAGTCTCTTCATTCTCTTCACATTTTCTACATCTATTGGTGCTTTCCACTCCCAACAGCTGAGATGGCAGTGGCCTGTTAGTAGGCCTACCAGTTCCCTCAGCGAGTTTCTGTCCATATCGAGTAATCTCCTGGTTCGTCTGGGGTCGGGTCCGTTTATGAGTACTTTGGATTGTCTCATTCCGGGTGCCCTCTCCCATTCCTTCCAGTGCTGGGATTTGACCCACCTCTCGATATGTAATTTGGTGTGACAAGCTGTTACTCCTACGGCCGGCTCAGATCCAGCAAGTGGTGCTTTCGCCCCTTTCCTTGCTAGTTCGTCAGCCCGCTCGTTGCCCTCAATACCCTTATGTCCTGGTACCCATATCAGGGTTATTTTATTGATGGTAGCGAGTTCTGTAAGAACGGTTCTGCATTCGAACGTTCTACTTTCCAGTGCCATAAGGGCTGCCTGGCTATCCAACACTTCTAATACATCTTGGTATAAAAAAAACCTAATATTTATCGCGAACTCGTCCGTAACGCGCATTGTATCCATTTTTGTAGCGGTCTGCGTTTGAACTGTCCTGTGCTGCGCTTTCGAGGCTGTTCACGAATCTGGGACAGGACAATATTGCATTGTCTTCTATTTAAAATGTCCTGGTGTGAGCTCGACATAAGCCCCAAACAGGCCGATGAAATTGATTATCTGTCAAAGAAATAATTTCGACAATTGAACAAGTTAATTCCCCAAGACAAACCCGAGCCGAAAGCAGAAAAGTTGCGGATAAACAACAAAAGAAGGGAATTAAGACTAATAAACAAGCGTCAATCCCCACTAACTCCAACTCTACTCTTTCTACCACCACCGCAAATACATTCTCCTCTACTACAAGATCCTCACCAATAACACACGAGTCCAGTTCAGCGCTTCCATCTACCAACGAGGACAAAATTCCTCTTCTCAAAACTAAACGGATTCTGACTTCTGCTGAAATCCCCCAATACGCTTCTCTCCAGAAAACGAACCAGTCCGAGTCAGCCATGAATATTGTTCAAATTGCCACTCTGGCACTGAAAGCAGCCGAGCCTCTCAGAAATAACATAACCAAAGAAGTCCGTGACACAATAATCTCATCTCTACTGGAAATAATTGAGAAAGGAGCCACACTGGGAAAACAACTTCATGCTCTGGAAGTCGAATTACTGGAAACAAAGGTGCAGAATGCAGAAACTCAACTGAAGATGGAAGAAAGACACTGCAGGGAAATGTCAGCCTGCGCCAACGCTCAAAAAGAACCCGTACTCAGTTACGCCTCGGCAGTAGGGAATCGAGGAGACCGCACCAGACATGCCGTAATAGTATCTTCATCAGACCAAGAAGCAACATCAGAATCCATCACCACAACAATAAAGGATATTATCAAGCCAGCCGACCTCAGAGTGGGTGTCAGTGGAATGACAAAGGCCAAAAATAACAAGGTCATAATTACCTGCCCTAAAAAGACAGATGCCGAGAAGATCCTAACAGCAATTCCAGGGCTGACCAATGGTAACTTGGTTGCTCATGAGGGCAAACGTCTTAGACCTAATGTTATCTTGAAGGGGATCGAAAAAGAAACACAAGATTCCGAAATATTAGACATGATCTTGCAACAAAATGATACTATCTACGAAGCCACTGGAAATGATAAGGAAGCTATTAAAATTCTAAGATTCACAAACAACAGGAAAAACGATAGGCTACGAAATGTTATTCTGATCGTCAAAAAAGAAGTATATTCAGCTATGTTAAAACAAGAAAGAATAAGTATAGGTTTCCAGCGAGTCCGAGTCGAAGACAGCTGCCCAATCATGCAGTGCTATAAATGCATGGGATACGGTCACTCCGCCGCGAGATGTACTGAATCAAAAGATCGTTGTCTACACTGTGCTGGTGAACACAAATCATCTGACTGCACAAAAAAGGAACAAAAAGAAGAATTCCGTTGCTGGAACTGCTTTAAAATGGCCAAAGGCAAAATTGAGGCACCAAAACACAGATCAAACGATAGGGACTGCCCCTACCGTACCATAATGATGTCACGCACAATGGAGAGAGTTGACTATGGCTAACTCAACTGTAACTACAGCATCCGGGACCCAGGCCAGTATAACTGAATACAAATATGAGAAAATTGAAGACTATAAGCCAATAAAAAATAGCCTTCGAATAATGTATCTTAACGCGAGAAGTATCAGAAATAAAATTGACGAGATTGAAGAAACTTTAAAGAGCATCAAACCCACTGTACACGTACTTGCAATATCCGAAACCTGGTTGGAAGATGGTGAGGAGTGCTTCTTCAACATCGACGGCTACCAAAGTGCATTTGCGTCTCGCACCAATGAAAGAGGAGGAGGGGTGATTCTCTACACGCACCATTCACTAAATGCTACAACTATTGAAAAACATTGTAGTGAAAATTCTTTCTTAGGAATTAATATCCGTAATAGAAATTTTAAACCGTTAAATATTTATGTTATCTACAGAAAGCCTACCTCAAACATTAACGAATTCTTAATGTATCTTGAATCTATTTTAAATAACTGTAGAAATGATACCCTTATCTTTGGTGACTTCAACATTGACATTCTTCAAAAAAATAATACATCTCTTAAGTACATCAACACGCTAGACTCATACAACTGTTTCATATGTAACACATCCTATCCTACACGAGTAACAGATACCTCTACCTCTCTAATAGACCATATCATCTCAAACAGACAAAATATTTCCTCAACTACTGCAAATATAGATGCCTACCTAAGTGATCATAACATTTTGATATTAGATTACCAAAACAGCTTGAAACATCACACTAATAATAGAATACATTCTTTTTCAAACAACACCAAAACCGATAAAAACATGTTAAAAACATATTTAGAATCCCACAACTTTCCACACGAAACCACCAGTAATGCCAATGAAAACTATAATAATTTTAATGAATACATCAAAACAGCAATAAAATCATCCCAACATAAATCTGAGTTACGCATAGGAGACCAACGGAGGGGTAATACTCCATGGTTTGATGCAAAATTAAATGCACTTATCAAACAGCGCAACAATGCGTTTAACCTCTGGAAAAAAAATCAGCAAAGTGATACACTCACAGCACTGAGAAATAAAACAAGAAATCAAGTTACCAACTATAGAAGATATGCTAAAACCAAATACTACACGACTATATTTAAGGAAAACCTGCGTAATCCGCGACAGACATGGAAAATAATAAATGCAATTCTAACAAATAGCTCGACACCCCAGAAAGATGAAATTGAATGTCTTCTCATTAAGAATGAAGAAATAACATGCCCAACACAGATAGCTTCAACTTTTAACAACTTCTTTATATCAGTTGGGGAAAACTTAGCAGCTACAATTGCATCATATCCAGATGATTCTATCACTATAAACACGGATCAAAAAGCAAACCAGTCCTTATATATGGCCAAAACAAATAAAACAGAAGTTCTCAGTATCATCTCTCAACTAAAGTCTAATGCATCTCCAGGTTTAGATGGAATTACACCAGTGTACCTGAACTTTTGCAAAGATATATTAGCTGATCACCTTGTTTTTCTTATTAATCAATCCCTGGATAGTGGAATCTTCCCAGATCAACTAAAGATAGCAAAAATAATTCCGATTTACAAAGATGATTGCAAAAAAAATCCTTCTAATTATCGTCCTATATCCATCCTCTCTGTCGTCTCTAAAGTTTTTGAAAAGGTTATTAAGCTTAGGCTCACTAAATATCTCTTATCAAACAATTTACTCGCATCCCAACAGTATGGATTCAGAAACCAATCTAACACAAAATGTGCTGCCTTCGATTTTGTATACGCACTCCAAAAGCATATAGATCAGGGTAAGCATGCTGCAGGCTTATTTATAGATTTAAAAAAGGCTTTCGATACGGTTGACCATGGGATACTACTAAAGAAGCTAGAACACCTAGGCATAGTAGGCACTCCCCTGAAGTTACTGTGTAGCTACCTATCTAACCGACAATGTCAGACCTTTGTTGGAAAAGGGACAAGCAGCATGGGAACCATAAAATGTGGCGTGCCTCAGGGCTCCGTACTTGGACCATTACTATTTTTAATATATATAAATGATATTGCTAAATGGGGACTTAAGGGTACAATACAACTCTATGCAGATGACACAGTGATTCTTTATCACAATAATGATTTAAACGAACTTGAAAAGGAAATGGAAAGGGATATAGCTTGCCTGGCAAACTGGCTGCGATTAAACAAACTTAGCCTAAACATAAAAAAAACACATTACATACTGTTTGCAAATAAAAAAAATGTAAGTCTTAATATAAGTCTTGATAATAACCGCCTTGAAAGGGCTGATGTTACAAAATATCTTGGCCTTTTCATTGATTCACAACTCACATGGAATCACCAATTTAAACATGTTCTATCCAAAATTACTCCTATAACTGGTGTTTTATATAGACTTCGCGGGTTACTTCCTCCCTCTCTATTAAAATCGATTTACCATGCTATGATTCACTCACATCTAATATATCTCGCCGGAATCTGGGGATTTGCTACAAAAAAAATGATTTCAGAAGTCCAAGTCGTCCAAAATAGAGCCCTGCGAAATATTTTCAGTTTACCTTGGGACACACATGTCAAAGACATCTACAGAAACACCCAAATACTTCCTTTTAATACCATTCCCACTTTTGAAATAACGAAAACTATATTACAAGTAATTCAACACTCGGCACATTCCAACACTACACTCTATTACAATTGCGACGTACACCAACACAACACAAGAAATCACAACAAATTTCACATACCAAAAATCAAATCAACAAAATATGGACTAAGATCCCTAGAATACATAGCTCACACAAAATATAATCAACTACCCAACGAGATCAAATGTGCAAGTCAATGTAAAAAGACCCAAACTAACATGCTCAAACTTCATCTTATTAATGACTTTCTGAAATAATAATGTTGTGTATGTCCCCATCATATGTCCATTTAATACATACAGCTATATGTTTCATGTAATGCGTATCATTCCCGTAATGAGTTTATTAACTCCTGGGAGTACAATGCTTTATATAATATACTATATTCTGTATTGTATACTTTTGATAAATAAAAAAAAAAATAAAATAAAAGTTTGATCAGAACTCATCATTACTACATAGTATTTTTCTGCGTGATAATTCAATAATCTGAAAAGATCCAACAATCTTGCATCTAGATAAACCTTAATTACTGAATATTTCTAGTCGAAATTGTCATTGTTTATTGTGCCGTCAATACCTAAAAAATTGCGAAAACCTGCCTTAAAATATCTGTGGCTGAGTATATAAATGACGTAATGAAATCAACCGCGCTACCTTATTCTGGAGCATGCGTGTGCCACTGCGATAAAAAGCATTAATAAATAAAGCATATTCTGGTTTTATTAATATGCAGGTACCTCTACATAGTTTGATAAGGCTGATATTTGACAAATCAGGCGAGATTGATGATTACGTGCCTATTGATATCGGTTGAAATAAGTTATAATGAAATCCAGATAATGAAATTCCATTCAATCAAAACCAAACCCTTTTCATGTTGCTATTGTGATTCCTTACGATGAAGTTTTGTTTGTTTTAAACTAACAAAATTCTGATAAATATGTACCACTCAGCTAATGTAAAATGTTATACAACGTAGGATCTCTCAGATCGGAAAAAAATCCTTGAAATCTAGATTGTAGTTTCTTTCTTTTACCACGCTTTGGAGACTGTATAGTGTTCGTTAATTATAACATAATGTTTCTTCATCATCATTAGCGTTCTGTAGTCTAACTTTCCAACTAAGCCTTCCCTGAGCTGATTCATGGCGGCTCAAAAAGAAGAAAATGGAGATACATATACATATATTATCTTATTACGAATGTTAGAGCGAGTGCACTAATATTTAAAACGGTAAAATTGAAGCGAAAATTGTGAAATTGTTTAATAAAACACGACTCGTTTAAAATAGAGCAAAAATCTCTTGAAGGCTCTCTAAACAGCGTTAAAGAAAGACTGATTTTTTTCATAAATAACTGAAACAGACGTGAAAATAATAATTTTCAGAGCTTACTTTGCGATTTTTTTCTATCGATAGAATTTCATGTAATTTGCGTTTCGGCGTGGGGAATGAATAGATATTATCTTCAAAAATAAAATATATTTTTTTAAGAGCCTAAAAACTTTAAATGTTTAAAGGAGATATGTAAGAAATTGGTAGAAATTCGGGTAGCGGCGGCTTAAGACAGCCACCTCATTTGCGCTGTAAAATACCAATGTAACCAACAAGTAAGAAAAATAGCAGAACTTTTAAAGTTACAGCGAAAAGAGCAGAATTTCCTTATTGACATTCTTATGTTGAACTTTGCGCATGTGAAATGAGCTACCGGCGTTTAATCCAGACCTCTTCCAAGATCACATCAACGAAACCCTTTCCACAGCCCCTTCCAAACCGTCTAACAACTTTGATCAAGCTGGTGGCGATCTACGAGACCGCTGTGCAGCGCAAAGTAAGGAAAGCCGATGGTAAAACATTTATTAAAATTTCGAATAATTTACGAGTATATAGGTATTATATCCATATATTAATCTTACTCTTAACTGTTGATTATGAACTTATACAACATTTAATGCTCTTTATTAGAAAGTTAAAATTTAATCAGATTTGCTACAAGGCCTTTACACTAAGGGAGAGCGTTTGTGTTTTGAATTAAATTAAAATTGTAGACCACCGTGTTTATTAGCCTCCCCGCAGTTAAGTTGGCCGCGAAGTAATCCCCAGAGACGGAGATTAAAGTTAGGCCAAACAGTGTAAGAAAACTTTCATTCTAAAGAGGCCAGCATATAAAACAGGAAACAATGAATTAGTTCCTTTTTGAAGAATAGAGAACAGTAAACAAAGTAAAGACTTCTGAAACGTAAATTAAAACAAAGAGCTCAAAGAAATGCAGTGATTTTTTTTTCTGTTGGCTAATTAGTGCATCGCTGTTGTTTGCTTTTGTTTATTCAAAAGTTTTAAAGCTTTCTTCTTCTAAGGTTATTTGTTCAAAGTTTTTCTCGTAGATAAGAACATATGTTTGGCTTTATTCTAATTCGAGTATGGGTGCAAAGAATTTCTTAAAATAAATTACCATTTCAACACGTAGGTACCAAATGAAGATATCCAAACGTTTTATTTTTCATTATTTTTAATTGGTAAACCAATGTTTAAGACAAAATTTTTATGCATAGCACATATTATTATATGCTATAATTATCAGCCTGAAACACTTATCTACATTGAAAAAAATCTCTCGAGAAAAGATATAGACGCCACCTAGTGGGCGATTTAGCCCTTGCAATACCTTTCACACAAAATAATATTGGTTGTTTTCAGGTGGAAAAATGTAATAAGCAGTAAATGTTGAATGAAACACCAGTATATATTGAATTATTTGGCGGGTAGGAGATAAGCCGACGTAGCTCAGTGGATAAAAGAGCAGTTGACCGGATATCAGAAGGATGCGGGTTCATGTCCCGTCGGCGGCATGTATCTTTTCTCGGGAGATTTTTTCAATGTAGATAAGTGTTTCAGCCTAATAATTATTGCTTATAATATTTGTTTTATTTTTCCTTAGATTCATGTAACAGTGATTATTATTAAAGTATAATCTGGATTTATTTCACTTTCGGGGCAATTTCATTCAACTCGATTTCTTAAGACGAGCCAAAAACCACCTGTTCAAGTGATTATTTGCCTCAAAATTCGTTTTAAAGTTTACTTTGATGAAGATACGTAGGCACAAAGAAAGTGGGCATTGTTATGAATATTTTAGATCTTCGCCGTTTGTGAATTTTTTGTTCCAATTTAAAAAAAAATTGTTCCACGAAGTTGATAGGGTCGAATTAGCACAGTGGTTAGAGAAAAGCCACCGCAAGGCTAGGGTCATGGATTCAATTCTTAGAAGAGAACAATTTTTTTCCTAATTTTTTCATTTCAAAATTTTAGTTAGGGAATTGTTAATATTATTTTCATTAATAAAACGTCACAACTTTACGTCACAGGTTTTACTCCTTAAGTTATTCTTCTATTAAAAAATGAACATTGTAATGCATCTAGCGAAACAACAAAAGCTGGTAAATAAATATGTGTAAATGCAGCGAGTAATTATTTCTGAGTGTTTAAAATGTCAAAAATGAGTCAAATTTAAAAAATACAGAATGTAAGCAGTAAGAAAAAACACTGTTTGTGGAATTCAGGTACTGGGTCTAGTTGCTGAAATAAATGTATCGTAATATTTTTTCTTCTTCCGACAATGAAAAGCTCTCAGAAAGGCCCACTGACCTTGACATTTCCCAACCTTTTCCTCAATCTCACATTTCGCCAAGATTTATGTCGACGTTATTATTCTATTCCATCAAGTCTTAATCCTGTCTATTTTTATCTACTCTGAGAATAGTATTTTATCCCTGTATAAATACGTAAGGTACGAGTCAGGTGTGTGTGGTGTAATGTAATTTAAGTAGAAATCGGGTTCCTTGGCTGCTCTGGGATTTGCCTTCTTCCCTTATAATATATGTCCTCGTATCTCAATCGGTTAAACATGAATTTCTAAAAAGGGTACGCCTGTGATTTTTCCTCTTTCTACGAATACCTAAAAGAGTCTACAGCACATCTTTCGAAGTTCCCCCAAGTTTTTAAAAAAGTTTTGTTAAATATACAGCAGAACCTACTGAAATATGAATATAATTACTGTCAAATGAACATGGGCCAGATACTGTGTACAAAAAAGCAAGCCAATCCATAAATATTCTAGGAGACACAAAAGACGGGTTGTTTCACAGAATTTGATAAATTCATCAAATTTCAAAGTTAATTTTCATTTGTTCTATTCAAGTTGTGTATATAATGTAATTTGATTATTTCATCATCATTTAACTCAACTGTACTTTAAAGTTGAACACCATAAATCGCAGTTCTTTTAGAGATTCTAAGAGTAACGAATGTCGTTCAATAATACTGCAACAATTCTTATTGATGTCTCTGATGGAAAAGTTCTGTCATAGTTTGGTGGAAGTTTAGATTATTTGATGGATTGAAAGGGCGAAGAGAGTGGTTCATATATATTTAATGATGTTGATATTGGTGAGTTAGAAAATTCAAGGCGACAGTAATCAACATAGTATAAAATGAAATCGCTCAAAATGTATGTGCGCGTTAATCTTTTAAACTACGGAATGGATTTTCATACGGTTTTCACCAATAGATAGAGTGATTGAAGAGGAATGTTTATATGTATAATACATGTAAACTATATTAGAGAAAAGCCGAGAAATTCACTTTTGAAATTCCTGAAATAGATGTCCTAAAGTAAGTAGGTATTTGATTTTCCCTTTTCAAATATCCAGTGTTGCATTGCAAGCATCGTATAATTAGTGGCGATCGCTAACTATATTATTATAAAAATAAAAAAAAATAATAATATAGTTGATTCAAGAGGAAGGTTTATATCTATAATACATGGTTATTATAGTAGAGAAAAGCCGAGAAATTCAAATATTCAATTCAGGCAGCGGGCAGCGGGCAGCTGGCAAGCGGGTGGTGTGGATTTTATAAAGGGTAATGGCGTTGTGTTTCGTTAGCCACAGCAACGTGTGGTCGGGTCTACTAGTGTCTCTTATAATCGGAAGAAAGGCAATGGAAAGATTTGTTTTCGATATTCCTAATATTTGAGGCCCTGCGCCTATCGACATTTGGTCATGGCTTGAAAAAAATTATGTGTTTATATAGTTATCTGTATATATATAGATAAAATAAAATATGCTTGCTTATATATATGTAAGACGTTTATGTATTGCTATATTAAGCATAAGAAATGTTTGAAACTTTCAAAATACCTTCTTTCCATCTTCGAGAAGGTTTCTGGATTATTATAACCACAAGACAATTCATCTGAAAAGTTTTTTAAACATTACAAAAACTCTTACAAAACTCTCAAAAATGTCACATTTTTAGAATGAATTGATACAGCAAACCATAGATTGCTCAATCAAAATTCAATTTTCGAATAAACTCTTTAAATCAATGAATTTACTAAAGTACTGTAAGTAAGAATTATAGGTATTTTAAATTGGTATCTACGTTAGGTATCAAATTTGATTCATTGTTCTCATAGTATACAAAAATTAATGTTTGTAATACATAAAAAAATTTAATTTTAATAAAAAAAATTGTAATAGGTGACACACGAGATGTTTGAAAATTGAAGGTACTGTGACTGAATATATGGAACGCGGGAGATGGTTGGCAGGACCGGGAAACGGGAGAGCGGTGAGGGAAGACGGCGAAAGGAGAACGGGACGAATGGGAAAGGACACGCAGGCAGAAACAATTTTTTTATTAAGTTGCATTGCAATGCATGCCGGGAAATCGCTAGTCTCTTTTAAATAAAAATAAATGTCGAGTGGTAGAAACAGAAAGGTGCGGTGTTTGGTGGTCGAGTTCATCAAGCATTTAGTTGTGTTGCCGTTTTTGGACACGTTAAAATGCTAATTAATGTTGTTTTATTATATATTTTCTTCAAAATCATTAGAAATAAAAATACACCACCAAAAAAAACAATAACCACAATCTAACCCACCGGTCCAGCCCTCCCGTTACCTATAGCGTATAAGTTTTACGATTGCGCGAAGAGATTCCTCCTGTATCAATAACTACAAATGCGTGTCTTAAAATGGCCACCTCTTTATGAAACCGAATAGGGTGGCCGATGGAAGTGCCACATCCCTTTAAATTATTTCCCGATAGGGGTGGTGAAAGTAGAAAGAATGAAAAGTCCCAAATTCTCAACAAGACGTCGCAGCGCCTGATTCCCCCGTGAACAGTGACGCATGTAGTATTCTGACTGGCGTGGTGTGGCGAAAGATGCGAAAACAGAGTCGAACTAGTTTTTTTCGGCCACTTCGAAAACGCACACCTGAATAGGATCATTTTTTAAATTTTTATATTTACTCTACACAGGAGGCCCTGAGGAAAATAATTTCCTGCAGGGCCCACGTCATCTAAGATGCTGTGTTGAGAGTCTTTTTGAGTTGAGGAGAGGAAGGAATGAACATCGGTCTTGAAGAGACCCATGTTGTAAGAAGGCCGAAGGAGGAAACACAAATGCCGGCAAATCGAGTCAACGAGTCAACGAATCGAAAAAGCGTGCGTGACTCATGTGACAAATGTCAACCGTGTACATAATACGTTTGACGCGTTGTTGGCGTGTATTCCGACCATGTACTGGTGCTGAGGGGATCTATGACGCTGGTTCCTCAGAGAATCTTCCATTGTAATACCGGTAGAACAAGGACAGCATGCCCACCCGATGATTGTGCTCTAAAGATTGCAATTCGTTTGTCAAGTTAGGAGAATCTATCACACCGCCGCGCCGCCCGTTTCTGCACAGATTCAAATGTTTTTTTCAGGTATTTTGGGGCTCTATACCAGAGCTGGCTGTCAAATTCAACCTCGGGGCGCACTTGTGATTTGTACAGGGTTAGCAGTTGTGTACTATTAAAGGCCCTGTACAATACGCCAAGTTTTAGAGAGGCTAAATTAACTCTGGCTTCATTAGAGCCCCCATACCATATCTCAGCTGGTCTCTTAGAGTTACACCAAGCATATCAATGGATAGCCTTTTCAGAAGATTGCTTTCGTTGAAGGAGATTCGTCGATTGATGATTATATTATAGTCTCTATTTTCAATAACACCCCGCAAAATGGTAACATTTTTTTTAATGTATACAACTTGTTTTCATCCTGACGAATACCTAAAAAGTGCATGCTTGATTTTAATTATCTGTAGTGCTTTTTAGTGTATCTTGGTATCTTCTGGCATTCACACTCGGTAGCACTCACCCTTTCATAGACAACAACTCTTGTACTCCTTCCAAAAACATGATTTTTTAAGGATATTCAACGATCATCTATTTGCCTGCTACGATCTCATTACAGCCATTAATTCATTTTATCCCCTTCATATTTTAAAATCAATCGAAATCAAACGTTCAAACTTTGCCCCAACTTCCAGGACTAAAGTTTTCATTCGGTCTTTTAACATCCAAAAATATAGATGTTCAATATCAATCCAATTTACAAAAAACTTCTTTAACTCGTTTTCTCCATTTCTTCTGGTGGGTGGATATGGCGCCTCAGGCTGGTTCCCCAAATCCTCACCCCCCTCCCTCCCCCCATCCTTGCCCCGGCCCTGGAGTGAACCGAGGATTTACAAGCAGAAGTGAAGATGGAAAGAAAGATGTTACATTGAATCCAATGGAATTGCGGGTCGCCCTGAGAATACGCAAGTGGGAGACGCGTCGTCGAGGGAATATAAAGAGAGAATACATGATAAGATTAAGAATGGGTCGTTTTGATGGGTCAGTTAGGATGGGAACGGAGAGACAGGGTTGATAGGTTTATGAGAGACCCTTGATAACACTACGAAAAAAATAAGATACTAAAAGTCGAGTAATTACGATGTGATATTATGTTAATATGTTCAAAGGACCATACAATATTACGTAGGAGATATAACATAATGTATGATAAACCATAATAATTGCAAAGCACGAAGTCCTATGATTTCAGGTTGTACAATAATTATTGTAATATTTAATTAAATGAAGACAATATTAGCGAAACTCGGACGATCCGATTCGGTCATATTTAATTGTATCATATTTCGACTAAGAACTACCAACATATTGAAGATGCAGAAAACTCAATATTAAAAATAAAAATGGATAAAAAATTATCCAAGACACTCATATCGTTGCGAAAGTAGCGATGCCGGTGCCAGTGTCGTCGAATGGGAGTATTTTTCGGATTAATCATTCCCAAGTTACTAGGCTAAATGTTGTAACGCTAACATTGTATTTCACTCCATAAAGTAATCCATTCCATTCGCATTGGATACTTATGTTCACAGTGGCGTAAAATACAATTGCCGTCAAGACACGTCGGAAATGCACCAGGTTATAATATATAATATCTGCACTGCTCTAACTCATGATTTACCATTATGAGTGTAATTTGTGTTGCTTACATCGCCGTTTCGACGGGTCAAGCTGTCCCCGTGCGTAGTATCGAAATATGCACAATGGACTCGTTGCATGCGCAGGAGTCTTTTACTAGAAAATAGCTCAAATGAACTAGTGGGAATTATGATTGGAGCGTTCGTACTTTTCGATCATGGATGACTGGAACACAGATTTCGTTGTAAGTTATGTGAAAATTGAAGACAATTAGTGCAATGCACAAATGCACATACTAAGGAACGGTTACCCGACAATTGATCCGGTGACAATTGACCCGCCGATGGTTGATCCACCGGACCGTTGATCTGGCGGACAGTTGACCTGCCGGACAATTGATCCCTCTGCCAATTGATCCCTGAGACATATTGTTATGAAGCGATTGTATTTATCGTAAGTTAGGTACTATTTTTTTTAAATGCATTTTAATTGGTTAGGTTGGCAAACCTGGGGGAGTTTCGTTCAACGTGTCGGTAGGCGGCATTTTTTGGGTTTGGTTTCCGGATCCGCACTCTGGTTTTCACGGCGTGATGTGCGGTACGCCGTGAAAACAACGGTCAATTAATCTTAAGTTTTAATACGATGTGATTGTAATCCAAGCTTTGGGCATCTGAATTCGGGGGACGGAAACACGTTGTGTTTTTTTAAATATAAAAATCAAAGATTTATTCGCGTAAAATGCGAGTTTTCGCGCGGGTCCCAAAAGGGAGCACGAGTTTAATGGCGATGTACGTGTGTTACGATTAATGTACCTCTTTATCCGAGCCATCGGTGTATATAATAACCCGCCACGCTTATCATGGTGCGCGGTGCATCTAACCGAAGATTTATTCACGTAAAATGTGAGTTTCGCGAGGGTCCCAGTGACCACGAGTGAATTGGCAATGTCCGAGTGAAAAGACTATTGTACCTCATTATCCGAGTCATCGGATTAAATAATAACTCGCCGCGCCGTGATTATATGCAGGCCAACTATCGAATTCCCCCCAAGGGTTTATTTATGGAACAAACCGGAGAATACCGCCGTGTTGAACGATTCTTCGCCTCGAATTGCTGACGGGCCTTCCTTTACAATTTGGAGTAGAGTCTGGGTACTCCTTCCTTCTCCTGAGGGTCCAGGTCTAACATCACTTCCATGCAACTGCTGAGGAGGTCGCAGGGCCAAGCTGAGCCGCAGAGGTTGGGATCACCCTTGCCACCAGGAGCTGGGGTTGGTTCTCCCGACATCGGGAGTTCGGCGGCAGTAAATTTAATTAGGGTAGCTAGGAATAGCATAAAATTACGATATTGGTCCCGGGGGTGAGTCCATACCATTTATTTTATTATGTCTTACGAAAACAATACAGTGAACCGATTCTATACTCCACATTTTGTTTTATTAAGTAGATTCCTTGTGCAGCCTTTTCAGGAATGCTATGAAAACTAATGGCCCACACTCTGAGAATTGAGTACCGTGTTCTCCGCTGGTTGACATACCCAGACATTAGGCTGGGTTTGGCGTCCAAGGTTTCCTGTGAGGAAATCAAAGTTGACTAGCAGATTACACCCGAGCCCGACAAAGGCTCATTATTACATCTCCCTTTAATCTTATAACACTAACACATAACAATATGTCATTACACTTTAATGGTAACAATATAAACGATTTTTTATTCAATTAAGTATGCAAAGATGATATACGGCTGTACAAAAAGTCGCTATACTTATACCGGCAAGCGTCATGAGTGAAAATCCGCTAAAAAACTATCTTTACTAACAATTATTCTGACTCCCCGAAAAAGCACGAGGTAATTACAAAATACGATATAGTCATGTTTGTAGTCGGCTTGGCACAAAATCGCTAAAAGTTTCACTTTTTTTATTTGAATACCGCACAAGAGTCCCAACTGCTCCCAACCGTCTATAGCCAGTGAGAGTATGTCATCCCCAATTTTGGTTTGTTGTGAGGCTGAAGGTAGTGGGGAGGGGAAAGAGATGTGGAAAATGTACCTGGCCATTCAGATCTAGTCACCAAATACGGCTAAAGCCATTTCAAGTAACGTTTCAATTCTGAATTATGGTGTTACACCAGGGCGATACGAAAGTATTTCCGATTTACCAGCTTACCATTTCCACTCAAGATGCCTATAGATTTTTTTTATTTGTTTATTTCACGAAAAAAAGATACATTTGTTAGTATTATTTCACCCGCCATGCTAGGGATGTTCCTGTGTTATGTTCGCAGGTGAAGTTAACAGATTGGAATTATACATAAGGGAACGTACCCATACTACGTGACCTCTTCGGGGGGGGGGGGGGTCTTGGTCACGTAGTATGGGTACGTTCCCTAATATGCTTGACAATAATAGTAATTCGTTTATATAATTTAGATTAAGTTAAAAATATTTTACACAATATTTAAATTTTGTAGGGATTGTGGGAAGATATGAAGGTAGATTAGATGGATGGAGTGTTGTTAATTAATTGTTGTTAATATTATTGATTAAGTGTTGTTAATTAATTGTTAATTTTATTCTAGGTAGCTAAAATATTTAAGATATTATTGTTTAATTTATTTTTTAATTTATTGAAGTCAGGTTCTAATCTCAGCTCTATTGCTAGTTGATTAAATCACACCACTCCATTGTAGATATAAGTATATTGACTTTGGTTGTACGGCCGTATATCCTCTTTGCATACTTACTTAAGAAATAATCTTTAAGGGGATCAACTGTCTGAGGGATCAATTTGGCAGAGGAATCAACCATCCGACGGATTAACTGTCCGCCGGATCAACTATCCGGAAGGTCAACTGTCAGCGGGGCAACTGTCGTTGGATCAATTGTCATGGAATCCTAAGGAACTAACTGCCTCTGCTCCCTACTGTTATCATACTATGCGGCAATGTTTCTTTTATCGCGATGGTGGACTTAGAGCTAAATACAATACAATACAATATTTCTCTATTACGTCTCGCAATATTTGGCATCAAATGAACCACCTCTGTGTGTGTATTGTAACCAACTTTGAAAAGTCGTGTATTCTCATCTCGTGTTTACCCAGTAAGGTAGCAACACGTTATGTCCGCTGAAGTTAGTCTCTCCTCCCGGGAGATGGAGTACGATGTACGAGTAGATCTTTCCATCGCAGCCTCTTGTTTCCTTGAAATTATTATAATTTAATCACAGGAGTGAGCACAACATTTTACTTCATACATTATGCATGTCGAGTGTCGGCACGTAATTGGATTTTGTAATTTGAACAATATTTCTTCGGACAATTCTAAAGGCGAAGTTTAAATTAGAATCTATAATGAATAACTTATTACTTTGTATAAAACCACTATATTTAAAACAATATCAACATGTTTCGACAACAATGTTGTCTTCATCAGGATATGTTACTATGATAAATGAAAAACAAGTATAGACAAATTAAAATAAATTATAAATTATTGTCTATGTTATAATTTATTTTAATTTGTCTATACTTGTTTTTCATTTATCATAGTAACATATCCTGATGAAGACAACATTGTTGTCGAAACATGTTGATATTGTTTTAAATATAGTGGTTTTATACAAAGTAATAAGTTATTCATTATATGAAAATGATGCCACAAAATAAATTTGCGAAGTTTGAAGAAATAGAATCTATAATTTCAAGTGATTTAGGGGAAATTTTATTGTCTTATTACAATACCAAATACCTAATATAGGTGAAGGTTTACAGAGATTCTGTTCTTATATTTGAATATCATGAATATCGATAAATAAACAATCCTTCACGAGGAAGATATGATTTTAGTGCATGACTAAAATGGTTCCGCGACCTTCATCCCGCGATAAAATACCCCCCGACAAAATATTCCCGACAAACTATTCTACGGAAAAAACAAAAACTATGTAAACTAATTTTAAAAAAGTTAAAATTTTACATATGAATTTAGATATTCAAAATATTAGTTTCACATACAATATAGACGAAAAAATAAAAGACAGGTTGAGTAGAACAAACAACAATAGAAAACAATTAAAGAAAAAATGAACAAGGTTATACAGATATCGATGATTACAATTAAATGGGAAAGAAAAGAAGAGAAAAGAAACAAGACAATTGAACATGACAAGAAAATTACAAAGTTTCATCCTTAAACATACTTAAAAAATATTCTTTTAAAGCATTACTCTGAATTTTTTTAATTTTGCTGAATTCCCTTGTACATATCTGGTAGCGAATTATATAGTGTACAGGCAAGATAGTTCAGAGATTTTATTCCATATTTTGTAGTGTGTGTTTGAGGTATGCGGATTTTATTGCTATTTCGAGTATTGTGAGTGTGGATGTCTTGATTGTAAAGTGGCGTGATGTTAGTGTGAGTTAATTGTTGGGTAATTTGTAGGATAGTGCTTGTGATTTCATATTTAGTAAGGACTGTGATTGAAAGAATACCGGAAACTGATAGTAAAAGAAGCCTTATCATTGTTTTATTTATTTCAACAGCACTCTATTGTTAACTAAATGTTTCTTCATAAAAGAAAAGAAACTCAATTTGTTATTATTTTGTTGTTTTTATTTTGACTACACAATTTCAAATGGCGTTAAATATTGTAGGTATTATTATTTGTACAAAAATTACTTCACCAATTGAAACAAAAATGTGAATAAAATGTATTCCTTGCATTGAAAAAATGTAAGTAAGTTTTTTCATATTGTACCTTGTACCTACACATAGATTCCGGAAATAATATTTCATGTGATAAAAATTGAGATTTTTCTTACATTCAAATCTGAACAAAGTGTATTTTCTCCACAGTAAAAATAATACAATATTTATAATACTTTTCCGTTACTATGCAAGGAACATTTTTCGTTTCCTTTTGGGTTCCTTCTCAAAAAAGAATATACATTTGTGTTGTTTCCTAGAAGAGCGCCTACGCAGATGAAATTTTTAACAAAATATGAAATGAAAAGACGATTCGTTTACAATTTCAATTTTAAAAGTAATTACTACGCTGCAGGATAATAATGTCCTTCTTGTGATATTTTATCAATTCTGAAATACGATTATTCTTTGATTGCCTCATTATTTATTCTGTTCTTTGCGAATAAATTTAAATTAAGTTATTTTCATCACATTTCTTTTAAACGTTTCTATTTTTGTAAGTGAGTTAATAAACAATGTACCTAGTTTGCCGTTTTCATAATATTAAGATATTTCTCGAGTAAAACTTCAAACCAGTAAATTCAACCACCTCAAACTTTTAATTAAGGCTTATCTCAGATCCCTGGCGAGCATTTCAAAACATCTAAAAATAGCAATGTAAATGTAAGGGCTAATTATTTTTTTGATCTCTAACGTTATGCAAATAACAATTTATTCTCTATCTTTTGAACTTATTACTGAACAAGATAAGTCAACAAGAAACACCCTTGTCAAAGCACTTTGAAATCGGATCCACATAATTCTCGGACTTACACATTCATACTGTAACATACAACATCGCTGTTATTTCCGCCTACAAAATCCAGACTGATGTCCAGAAACACGAGGATATTAGTGTACAAAACACTTATCAGACCAGTACTTACGTACGCAGCTGAGACTTGGGTACTAACTAAGAGGAATGAGCGAGCACTGGACGTTTTTGAAAGGAAAATTTTGGCTGACACGTTACATTAATAACCTCTATGCTTTGTTTAAGGAGCTAAACGTCGCAAAATTTGTAAAACTGGGAAGACTTCGGTGGCTGTGTCATGTGGAGAGAATGACCGAGTATCAAGCACCAAAGCCCCTGCTGAAAAGTCCCAAAGACCAATAGGGCGAAGGATCCTGAGAAGACCAAGATTAAGATGGAGCGACAACGTCCTCAAAGACATATCTATCTTGGAGCTTCTAAACTGGAGAGAGCTGGCACAAAACCGAGATAAGTGGAGGAAGACTCTTGAGGAGGCCAAGACCCACCAGGGGTTGGAGAGCCAATAGTGATGATGATGATGACTGTAACATACATTCAACCATTCTGGGAGACAGAACTTAATCAACTAAGACAAGCTCCCTCCGTATCTGGTCTCCCAGACCAGATGACGAACCTATCATTATGCTGCATTGTACCACTCTCTTTTTACATACTCTCTATTATACAAAACGTGTCCAAACATTTTCCTTTCATTGTATCACATAATTCATTCATCTTTCTTTCTATTCCTCCTCTTATATTCCAAGTACCAATTCGGCATTGCTCACGTTCCGTCCTCCTCTTTGCACCACCGAAGGGATGGCGATGTGATGGATAGAGAGTTTCATGGAAGAATATATGACGCAAATTTGAATGGAAGAAGAAGTCGAGGACGCCCGAGGAAAACATGGTACAACCAAGTGAATCAGATACTTGAGTCGTGCCATGTGAAGAGCATGTATGAGACGATGTATGAATTTGAACGAGGCAAGGAGTGTGTTCCAAGATCGAGTTGTTTGACGGTCCGTACTATCTGCCTACCCCTACGTGGAAATAGCGTGATGGTTAGGTAGTTAGTTAGTTAAGATAAGTCAAATCATCTATTTTTTAAAAAGGTTAAGATTTACAAGAAATTAAACCATGCGAATGTAAAATAATGTTTCTATGTAAAAATCGATAAACATACAACAGCCTGTTAATTTAAAAACCTTTCCATTGTCAAAAGATTTTAAGCTCGTCAAAACCGAGGGGAAAATATTATATGCGATGTTTTTTCGTTCATAAAAGAAATCATTATTTCGACGAATGTTCACATTTGTTTGTTGATTTATTCTGACATTCAAATCCTAACATTATGTATAACGCCAAATTTGAAATAACGTCGACTTCAAGCGTTGATATATTTTTTTACAGATTCGGGCTTTTAAAATTTGTCAGCTTATGGTTTCCAGTCCGTCAACCCGAGAAAAAAGACTTTTCCGTACATTCTAAAAAAGCCTATTTCATTTGTGTAAAACAACAAATATTTCTGGATTATTATTCCTTTGTTCTTGTTCAATAAGTATCGCCCTTTCCTGAACAGGTGGTGTTTTGTAACTATAAATATTAATATGGAAATAAAAGTAAACATTTTTCTTTATCAGAATATATTCAACCAACTATATAATATCAACATCATGCAATATCGTATAATAAATTAGGGCAAGAATATTTTAACTCCAACATTATTCGATTTATACCATTTTCGTGTATTTGATTTAATTTCGTGTATTTGATTTAATTTCGTGTATCGATAAATCATTATTTTTATTATTACTTTGTTTATGCTCAATTATACCCTTTTTAGAATGTGCGGAGTTAAGAGGGTATTACCAGAGAAAACCAGAAATATGTCATTTTTAAATCAGATTTTAGACGTATTGACTCTTTTCCACAAAAAATTATAAATAGATTTCGAAAGATTGTTCTTTTGTCTAGCGTTCGTATGTGTTAAATTTTGAGAAAAAATGTTTATTTTTAGTATAATAAGGTTATACCATAGGTCGTTGGCAGATTTGTTAAATTTTCAAAAAAGATTTTGTATTATACTACACCCATTTCAAATCATATAATCATGCAGTAAAATAAATCAATATATTATCTGGGTATCGCATGTTTTAAAATTTTAATTTTAGTTTAAATAAAATCATTAAAAAATACATACGTACATTTGTTTCTTGACGAAAATTGGTCCGTTTGTGTATTTTTTGCGCACTTACAAACTAATATATTTCAGATTTTTTTAACATTCTTTTTTAACTTAGACATTATTAAAAAATGATAAATACTTATAATTAAAAAATAATTACCAAAAGTACATTATTTTAATAGTTTTATTATCATGCCTTTCAGCATTTTTGGATGTAGGTATAAATAAAGCAAATTTGAAATGAAATAAAATCGATATTGAGTTGTAATTTTAAAAAGCTGGTACGGAGAATAATTATTTTTTCTCATTGTAACCGCCCTGCACAATCGTAAGAACCACTTTCGACGAAATGTGGATTTTAGATCGCTGGCTGGTTAAACGCTCTTAAGTTCATATTTTTTTTTATAGATGGATACAAAAGAAAGTACAAATTACATATTAGGAAGCTTTGCCTGTCCAACTAGGAAAGTTTCCCGTTCCAGGACAGACAAATTGACAAGTTTAGTTCATATTATTCCTTAATAAATTTACATAATTACATAACAAAAAAATAGACAAAGTAACCTGGTAGCATATATTATATTCGGATTTACCGAATTAACCTGGTAACATGCAATATATTCGGATTTACAGTGTATGAGATAAATAGTTAAGTTAGTAAAAGAAACAAAGATTGGTGATGTTATGGCAGTTAATTTTTTTAAAATGTTTGTACCTTTTTCTTAAATGATACCAAATCTGTTATTTTATTAAATTCTTCGGGAAGATTATTGGGTATATGTTGTTTAGAAAATAAAGAAATTTGGTTGTAAGTTTTTTTTTATTATTACATTTTCTTTAAATATTTGTAATATTAAATCTTTTTACAGAGGTTTTCAATTTCCTTTACATTTTTGATATATTGCATATTATTATTTTTTTACTTCTAATATTAACAAGTGTATATTGAGCTAGAACCTGCAGACCAGCAGCCACGTGGCAGCTTCGCGGGACTACCGATAAATTGTCTAAATTATATAACTAGGTTTGTAAACTATGTTTTTGTTGGAAATAAATAAAAAAAGGTAGTATTGAAAAGTGTAAACCAGGTACCTGATAACAAGTTGGAGGAATTACAATAAGATTTACAACGTAAAGAGATGAAGTTATATTAGGTTATGTGTTTAGAAGTGTGAACTTATAATACATAGTATACTTATACGAGAAACTACATTAAAATTTACAATATTATGTATAATTTATGTAAGTAAAATAAATCTTTTTTTTGGAATATTAAAATACCTACTCTTTTATTCTTCAAATTGCTTTTGGTGAGAATATGGCAAAACTTGAATTTGGCAAGAACGTTTCGCTTCCTGCATTTTTTGAATTATCCAGTTTTTCGAGTAACTTTTTCATTCGGTGTAAATGGCACTACCGGGGGTGCTAACTTACATGAACCAAGGGAAGTTGAGTTCACATAACCTCCCATTATTCTTGAATAGTTTAACTGGTGGCGGTAGGAAATCTGGTCTTTCCCATTAAATAATGTTTTACTGGCATTTCTCATGCAGAACATCCGCTCGTTGGCAGAAATATCGAATTTCAGGGAATATGATATATGGAAGGTACGAAAACTGTTCTTGATTGTTGAATTAAATCTCGAATGTAAGAGATAATAATAAAAAACCCCTACATGTAGCCTGGCTTTATTGTATAACTCATACATTAGACTATATGAATTTATTACTATTATATGTGTATTGTAACATATCGATCATGGAAATTTGAAACGTTAATCTGCGGAATCTGCCTGGATGATGGACACTGAAAAGCTGTCCTAAACGTTGGCTAAAGAAGGAGGTAGTGCAATACGGCATAACACCCCAAAAACAAATAACGAAAAAACGTTAAATGTTCAGGAGAGCGAAAAGAATTTTTTTTGGTTTTTTTTTTCAAAAAATCATTTCTCGCGTTTTGTAGACCTATAACTATGAATTTATTTTATAAAATAACATTGAATAGATCTTAGGATTCTTAACATTTTTTTATGAATTTCCTTAATAATAATATTTAATTTGATTTTTAATTTCCCAGAGCGAAAATGCTTTTTCCTAGATATATTTCGAAAAAAAAACGAAAAATCATGATATATTTAACTCGTTTTTGAATTTATTAGTCCTTTACAACATTTCGAATTTCCGCCATCTATATTTTCTGTAAATGATTAATTGAAAAATTATGGCAGATAACACAATTTAAATAATAGAAAGCACTTTGTGATTTGATATATTAAATTACTTTTTAATACCGACCGGTTGCGCTTAACACAAGCATCTTCAGGGTATAAAGTTTAATTATATACCCTAAAGATGCTTGTGTTAAGTGAAACTGGTCGGTATCAAAAAAAGTAAATAAATAAATCGTGGTTTCAAATAAAGCAATTGTTATTTGATTGATTGATATTTTCCTTTTTTAATCCACATATATGTACGAGCATATAAAATCTCATAATATTATTTAAATATTGTACATTAATAATGAACGTATTGCGGAAACCTTTGTTTAATCATTTATTTTGAAGTCTGGTTTACAAAAACTGTTGTAGTACAAAAAAGGAGTATTCCCAAGTAGGTACAATATCATTCTCAAAATCAAACGAGAAAAATGAAAGAAAACAAAGGTCTCCTATAATTGTGTAAGTAATATATTTTCAATGATTCAAATTACCGATGCTAAAACTAGATGTCTTCGTCGATAAAAGATAAATATCAACATCGTTGTAGCGAGAATCAATGATCATAACTAAATCTGGCCAGAAGGTCAGCTGAATACCAAATACTTAGAAATCACTAAATAATACTACGTTACTGTCATGTGCAGAAATGTAATTACAATTTCGTTATTATTTGCCCTACATGTTTAATATTAACAAAGTGATGTCGAATATTAAACATATTTAAATAGGGACATATAATATATTATTCCGTTAATCATATAACAATAACTGATATTTCCATTTCTGAATAATAATCTAAAAGCATTTCATTATCGTTAGTTAAGATGTGGTTAATTATGTAAAGCTTTCTTACTTTAGTTAAATAGTTCTTGGTACTTTATTTTATAGTAAACCACTGTAATGTAACTTTTTCTATATGAATACCGCGCAAGAGTCCCCAACTGCTCCCGTCTGGAGCCAGTGAGACTATGGCCTCCCTAATTTGGTTGTGATGTGAGGCTGAAGGTAGTGAGGATGGAAAGATGGGAAAGAGGAAGGTGAGGGAAATACCTGGCTATTAAGATCTTCTCACCAAACACGTCTAAAGCCAATTCAAGCAACGTTTCAATTCTGAATGGTGATCTTATACCAGGGCGATTCTGCGAGTATCTTCCACTCTGGAACGTGCCGCAAATAAACTATATATATTTTAAATTAATTAATTGTGAAATACCACAAATTAATCAAATAAAATTTATTTGCGCACGCCGTTTCGAACCCGGTCGAGAGTACCTCGGGACCACGAAAGCCATCAGTTATTTCATCCTAACATCGAATATTTTTCGAAAAATTTGAATTTCTTCGCTCTTTGGATTAGGAGAGGTCGTTTAAAATAACAATGTCTTAGTTCTTAAAAAAATTCTGCTCACTTCCCACACAGCACAAATCGACGCGTTAGAGGTCGAGAGGAACTACTCGTGTTTTTATAAATCATGAACAGAAAACACATTATTATATCGAAATCCTGAGAATAAAGAAAATAATATTATATTTCCGAGAAATTTGTTTTCATTTTCGTTTATTGATCTGTCAAAATATTTAGACAAGTTCAATGCGCATTATCTGTATCTGTAAACAAGCATTCCCTTCGCTTCGCTACGCCTTCCCAAGACACTTTCAACAGTTCCGTAGTTTTCATTTTAGTTCATTGAAATGTCACATTCTTTCCCGTGACCCCATTTCGCTGTACTCAGCACCTCTGCCTTTATTTGACGGGTGGAGACTGTACTGTCTACTGTCTGTAGGTGTCTAGTAATACTCCTTACATTTAATTCGTTTTTATTCTTCCTTTAAGACTCTGACGGTGACTTTCCTTGGCTTACCGAGTATATCTTTCCTTCATCCGTCTAATCCTCCGCGTTTACTTTACACGACACAAAATTACATTCGCTTTAACAGTTTTTACGGTGCCATAACTTACACTTAGCAATTCGTTCTTTGTTCCTCTCGCAGCGTTCCTTTTAGAGCTCATGGCCCATTTTCATTAGTGCCATCTCCACGTCATCTGCCGCTTTCTCCGTTCACCTCTCCTTCTTACATCTTCTTAGGCCTGTTTCTTTCATGGGGTTCTGGGTGATATCTGCGCACAGAGGCAGATGCGTAATCCTGAATTTTAGTGTTTAAGAAAAGCGGTACATTAATAATTAATTATTTCTATCCGGTTTACTCTGGTAGACAGCACATTCAGCTGATTATCGAATTGATGAACTTCTTTCATCAACCGGTCGGAGGTACGTTTTAACTTATTTATTAGTATTTTTCTCCGGCTGCAGACCTCAAAAACACCAGTGGAAATTGGCTATAAATTTGGAATTAGACTTTAGCCCTCTTCAGTGACGTGGGAAGTAATTGGAACACTTTAATTCAATGATTTGCAAACCGAGACAAAGGGCTGACGTTTTTCTGCCGGAAAGCCTTTTAATTACCCACCGCTGCGAGACGAGAGACGTGGGTTCTAGGTTCTAGGTGTTTGTTTTAAAATGGTAGTTGTGGTAAATTGTAGAAAACCTTAACGCGGGTGGCCGGGTAGCCGGATTTCAGAAACAAAGGGAGCCTTGGAGTAATTAATTTACACGTCAGCACCCTAACGGAATGGCTACCCTTACAGGAATGGATGCCCGGGCTCTGGTCCACGTGTTTACCCAAAATCATTGGCGAATTTCATCCCTTTCCCCTAGTAAATAATAACTATTATTTTATATACCCATTTCACGCATGAAGCCGTAAAATAGTCGGGAATAATAATAAGAGGTAAATAGAGTTGGAGGATAATTTTTAAAATACTACTAGGCTAAAACTACTACGGTAAATATTCAAATAGTTTCAGTGTGAAATAAAAATTACATCACTACCAAAATGGTGGATACGCGCCATAAATATATTTGGATCCATTTGGGCATTAATTTCTTTAAATTAATAATTTATGCTATGAGACCATGAGGGCGCCATCTATGGTTTTTGTATTGTATTGAATTTACCTATGTGACTTGAAATTCAGTATATTCATGCATTTCCTTACCTCTGTGAAGCAGGCAATTACTTCCGACGGGAGTGTTAGTGAAGGCCAACAGATGTCACTCCTGGTCAGTCATTATCAAATGATTCACCCAATAATTGAATTATTGTTGTACAAGATTTTTGGCACGTATTATTAATATGCAAATTTATTCATTGTTGAAACTTCCTTGCTGTGCAAAACATCTATTGAGATTATTCAATACCGCCTTGGCAGAAATTGATATTTTTAATCAAAAGAAGTGTCTTTTGTGTTGGACATCGTGCATGAGCTGCATTCTCTGAGTGAGTATTGTTTGTTTTCACTTTGGATTTTGGAATTGCTGGGTCAACTGTTTTTGTGTCACATAGGGAAGAATTCAATTTTCCTTGATTTACATAGGGTAGTCATTCCCTCGTGTCAGGGGCTATTTACACGCCCCTACAAATGGTAAAAATCACAAAGGCAAGTTTTTATGTTTCTTCCTCCATAATATTTGACCGACTCTTAAATCGGTGACCGGACAACTCAGAATGAAACCAACTCAGAAGCACCTCAAAAAGGTCATTATGAGTGATGATAAAAAAATATTTAAAAATTGGTTAAATAGGTTAGTTAGGTTAGGGTTACCGGCTATTTTAAAATATTTTTTCATAGCTTTTAATGACCTTTCTGAGGTGTTTCTGAGTTGGTTTCATTCTGAGTTGGCTTGGAACCGTTCTGTGACACCTCTGCCGAGTGATTCGCTACATTTAGTGACTTAGCAGGGGTTCCCGGATTCATGGAGTGAGGTTTATCAAGGTTTTGGCGGCCGATGTATCTGCCCACCTGCTGCGTGGCGGGCTGGATCACGAGAGACTGGTTGAGGAGACTTTTGACCTCTCCAGCCAGAATCCCTTGACTCTTCGCCTTGCACTGCAGTTGAAGGGATGGAATCGTACGTCCGTCGCTCCTGGACTCACTGACTCCAAGATTCCTATCTATCCCTCATACCTATTTCCTTCCCAGAACTCCTCTTTTCCATAAAAAAACCCTCCACACAGCAACCCCTAAGATAACGTAGGCCCTGAGTGAAATTATTTTCCTCAGGACCTCCTGTGTGGAGCTAATATAAAAAAATAAAACACTGTGCCTGTCTCTCTAGGAATATTCTGTGTCGAGATAGGCTACCATACAAATATTTTATTTGAACAATGAGAACATTTTTTGATTAGCTTACTTTATTATTATTATGCACTGAAGGTCCACAGTAATTCATAACAAACCAAGGAAACGTTATTTTTTGATTTAAAAGATTTTCTTCAGATTTTTTATAAGGAACAGAATTTTCTTTTTTTCTTTGCTTCCAACCTTATTATTTTCCAACCTCAAGAAAATGTTGCATTCTTAATTTCCTTAATCATTTCGGTCCTGTATGTTGCAAAGCTTCTTTGAGCTGTTGCAGTATTATTCTGGCAGTGGTATTGCCATTCGTTTCGGTGTTAATGTCCCGTGTAATGCCGGGGATGGGATGAACAAGTACCCGTGTACGTGACACGCGTGCTGCCTCCCTCTCGCATTGAGAGAGATATAGATGTCTCGATGCCGCCACAACTTAGACTTATACGGATTTGGATTCGCAGAGGCGAAATAAGTCTGCACTTATCTGCGGTAAGATATTGCAGAGAGATGAGTTTGCGAGAGATAATTTCCCCCTTTTCAAATTTGTTACGTAGTGTCACTATATATATTTAAACCGGCAGAAGTATTATGTGGGTATGTCTTTGTGCCCAAAGTAAGCTCAATGTTACCATACATCTGATAAAATTTATTAAAAAAAAATGCAAGGCCCTGGGGGAAAAATCATTATATATCATCTTTGTAGATCCTGAGTAAAGGGTTTTTTAGGTAAAGAAGGTAGATGAAGTTCTGGAAAGGAAAAGGGTTTGAGAGGTGGTAGGAATCTGGAGTCAATGTTTCCATAAGTGACAGACGTATGAATCCAACCCTCCCGACGCTAGACAATGGTCTATGTACCTCAACTAGTCTCTCACGATTCAGCCCGCCACGCAATAGGTGAACAAACCGTCAAGACCTATTCAAACCTCGAACCATGAACCCAGGCACCCCTGCTAAGTCACCAACGTAGCAAACCATTTGGGGTGACCTACGACAGGGATATTGATTATTCAACAAATGGTTCCCGGTGCGGCGGTACCTTTTCAACGGCGGTAATTTTTTAACCGATAATCAATTTCGTTAGCCTGTCTGAGGCCTGAGAGTTGGTCTTGTTTAAATTGGGGACATCAGTTTTCTTTCAATTTGGTATTTATCTATATTATATGAAGCACTTGTTCGCAGCATCCTAGAATACAGCTCCATTATTTGGGCCCCCTCTGAACAAAACCATATCCTAGAAATAGAAAGAGTACAAAAAAGGTTTATGCGTTACCTGTATATGAAGGAATATACATACTATTCATTTCTGTATCCATCGTTGCTCTTAACAGGAATGCTCTATCTTAATACCTAAGAAGCCCGCCGAAAAATATTTTTGGGGAAACATTTTTTTAAGCTGATCGCCGGTGCTGTACTTAATCCAACTACGTTAAAGGAGATTAACCTATATGTCCCTAACGCGTATACTCGTGGGAGATCCCACGCACTTTTTTAATCTCTGAAAGCGAGAACTTCTTCCTTTCAGAATGCGCCAATAAACAGAGCAATTCAACTGCTTAACGATTCTGCATTGAGCATCGACATCTTCAATGTTACCTATAGAGAGTTCAGTAACTATCTTTTGACATACGTCACAACATAGTGAAACTGTCCCCACGGACTTTTTTTTTCTTCTCTTAAATTTTGAATCTTCTACGTATTAATTTGGTGTATGGAGAACCTGAAATAAATAAATAAATTATTTGGTATCGCGTTTCTAGGATTTACCTGCTCAGTGCGTGGTATTGTAGTAAATGTTATTATATGGTGTGTAAATTCTAAGAGGGTGATAAACATAACATCAGGGGGAAAGATTTCTTCACGATGTAAATAAAGAACTTAACGTTAACTGTCATCTATCACCCTAATTCTCCGGAAGGAGTTGGCAGAGAGGTTGGAACTCCAATAAATTTGGTTCTTTTTTCATTATTTTTTTTTTTGGAGATAACACAGATACACAAAGCAATAAACAAGAAAATAATAACTGGAGAATTCGCCTGCATTCTAACTATTTAACCCAGATTAACATAGCAGCCGATAAAAAAGAATAATAATAAACCACTAAAAACAATTATTTAAATAAATTTTTGAGAAAAAAAAATTTATATGAAAATCGTCGTATACGGAAAAATGGGAAAAGTGCACAATATTTATTAATAAACGTTTACAAATATTTTTTAGAGAATAGAAGGAAAAATCAATTTATTCCAAAATAATTAAACAGCTTTCAGTTTTGAAAAAAAAAATTTTAACTTCGGGTTTTGATTTTGATTAAACAAATATGCACGTTCTTCTGATTGGATCCCTGACACCAGCATTTGTGAGCGTCCGGCTAATGTGGAATAAGTCGTTAAACCTAGTTGTTCTGGGTGGTATTATTTTTTTTCTGTTATGTTATGTTTATTATTATGTTTTGTTCTGATGCTCCCTGCTGTGCAATGTGCATTCATTGATTATACAAATTTTTTTTTCGAGAAATACCAGACTCAAGTATTTTACTTTACGTCTTCCTGGAATGTTCATGACCCCTTTTTCCATTCACTAGCTACGGTGCAACGGTTTTCTTGAAACCCTCTGCACATCACAAAAAAATTCAGAAATCCACCAAATATCTTCAAAAACAATTTTTTTTTATTTTAGTAAAGTGTTTGTATGGTACATGGTAGTAGCTGGAGGGTTGAAAATGTTTATTTGATAACAGCAGCATGTGTGGACAGTTAATTTATGGAAACCCGTTGATACAGACATTGGGTGACACCGCTATAAGAAGAAAGTCCTAACCCAATCTTACATAATAATAGTAGAACTTCAGATATAATAAAAGAGGTAAGAAAGTTAATTAAAATTGAACACTCTTCAGTTTATAAAGCAGAGAAAAATTTACTTGAAAAGTATGCTCAAAACCTCTTAACGGAAAGCTTATTTGACCTCTAGCGTAAGAAACCTATGCAAAATTGTATGGTAATTATCCGGCCAAAAACCGAAACCTATGCAAAATTGTATTGTAATTTTCCAACCAAAAAACCTTACCTCAAAAGGTCGATGATGATTGCGTTAAAAACATTATTTTTTATAAATTTTGGCGAGCTTTGTTACGTAGTGCCCCAAAACGTGTATTGATTTAATCTCGCCTCGATTTGTCCTTTATTTAGACCTCCACTGACGCATCCAACCAAGAATACCAGATGTGTATTCCCAACACAAATAAATCACACAGAACAATGGCCCTTTCAAAAAGATCACGTTTCACTGAAAATGTAATTAAAAATTACTGATTTTGAAATGTTCTCTTTTTACAAAGTGAAATTATTTTAATTGTATGGTCTTTTTGCTCCGCCACGTCCGGAATCATGAAGATTATGTGTGTGCTATATTCAAGGAATGGGGTAAGAGGAGGGGAAAATACCTGGCTATCCAGAACTATAATATCTTAACATTTCCAAAGCATCCTCGATCCTAAATGGTTGTCTCACCAGGGCTGCACGGTGACAAAAAGAAAATGTTCCACCCAAAATGAAGTGGTAATGTGGTTTTTAACTTTAAAAATGCATCTTTCTACTAGCTGTTGAATTTGGGAATCGGGAATGGGTACCACCGCCCCGGGAACCTTTATTGGATAACCAACACCTCTGCCATAGGTCACCCCAAGTGGTTCGCTGCGTTTGGTGGTTAAGCAGGTGTGCCCGGGTTCATAGGGTGAGGTTTGTCAAGTTCTTGATGGCAGTTGACCTGGACACATTGAACCACAGATTTCTACCCACCCCTTAAACCCTTTTCCTTCCCAGAACTCTCCTCTCCTTCCTTTCCTTAAAAAAATCCTCCACACAGCATCTCCAAAGATGACATAGGCCCTGAGGGAAGTTATTTTCCTCAGGACCTCCTGTGTGGTGCTCACGTAAAAAAAAAGCTGTTCCACCCAGCGTTGCCCGGGCCTTAGACAGAGTGAAGAGGTATCATTTAGAAGGATGATGGTATTTTATTTTATTTCTCATGAAGATAGTAATTTTCAATCAGGTATCGTCAAGTGTGCAAAATTTCATCAAGAAATATTAAAATGTTGCTTCAAGGGATGTGGGAAAAGAGAGTGGGGGTATTTTTGCGAAAAGTTATGTGGACAAATTTCACCGACCATAGTTATCCGGGGGTAAAATGCGCTTACTTCGGAAGGTAAATCTAAATGATCGTACAAGTAAAAGGGAAATAACCCTTTTACAAATTCCAACGTTTCAACGGAGTTTTTTAATCTTTACATCGCGTCGTCAGTTAAAAACCGATTCATTACAATTAAAACGCTTCAGATTGTATGTCCGGGCTAAATCGTTCCCGCGGGAAAAACTTAACCCTCTGATGCACTTTTCACAAATGATCACCTAGTAATTCCACGTTATGCACTTGCACTATATAAGTATAATAAATACAAAATAATACAAGAACAACATGTCAAAGAGACCAAATGGGAAAATAATTCACCGACTCCAGATATTTTCATATCAGAGGGTTCGGCTCGGTGGAACTCCTAATTGGACCTATAAATCCTACTGATCCCTCAATATAAATATTTAAAAAATCTTTTGTAATCCTAAATTTATTTAAAATGACTGAGTTTTGCATTTTTACATATGAATTCTTTGAAAATCTAATTCGGCCAAAGTTTGAATGAGAGAGCTAGGTATAATGCCAGGAGCCGAAATAACAAATGGTAATATTTTTATTGTCTGAGGATGCCAAATTCTTTTAATCTCATTTCCTAAATCTGTATATTTTTTTTTTTCATAAACAGATTTTTGAACATTACAGGAATTTGGAACAGCGACATCACTGATATAAGTTATTTTTTTAAATGTTATCATTTAAAACTATATCAGGTCTATTATGACTAATTGTTCTATGTGTTAGTTATAGTTTTATCATAATATATTTTATAAAATTCATTTTCTAAAAATGAATTTGGTTCATATTCATAATATATTACAGCATTCAATCAAGTTATGTTTAATTACCAAAATTTGGTGAATTATTTTTAAAACCTGATTGTGCTTAAATGTATGCTCGGACGGTGCTAATACAGAACATCCCGATATAAAATGTTTCAAATTATTATTAACTGAAACTTTATGATTATGAAAAAATATCCTACGAACGAAACATCCCCCAACATCCCCAAAATATCTACTAAAACCTAACCTAAGCTAACAAAAAAATTGGAACAAAAATAATACTCCAGACAATATTAATCCTATACAGACAATAAATTATTGTTCAAAAATAATAAAATGAGACAAAAATAATACAGACGTCCTGTATTATTATTTTTACCTCATTTATTGTCTTTACATAACGTCTGTATTATTTTTGTCATTTTTTATTAGGTTAGGTTAAAATAAGTTTTACTAGATATTTTGTTGGGGGATGTTATATCGGGGATATTTTGTCGCAGGATGAAAACGCGCATTACCTTCGAAAAATCCTATTTGCTCGCAATTCTTTTGAGCTCTGCAACCGGGCCCGAAAAGAAGAAGATGGAGAGATACGAAATTACGAATGTTAGAGGAGAGCGCTAACATTTACAGCGACGAAATCGATGCGAAAATTGCGAAAATGTTTAATAAAACACGACTAGTTTAAAATAGAGCAAAAATCTCGCGGGCATTATCTTAAACAGCATTTAAAGAAACACTGTGAATTTTTTCATACATATAACTTGTAAAATAACTGAAACAAACGTGTTAATAATAATTTTTGGAGCATACTTTGCGATTTTTTCTATCGAGGGAATTTTATATAATTTGCGTTTCGGCGCGGGCAAAGTCTAGATATTATCTTCAAGAATAACATATATTTTTTTAAGAGCTTTAAAACTTACCGTGTTTAAGGGAAATATGTGATAAATCGGTACAAATCAAGTCGTTTCAACCTCCGCCACATTTGATTAGTGATAAATGTGACAATCAATTTTGATTTACCATTTCGCTTGACAACTGATGAAACACTGTTACTGGCTCAGAAAGGGCGTTTAGCAGGTACAGATCAATAGTCAAATAAACAAACTGGCGTTGAACGTGAACATCCCAAGCTGATTTACAGGAGTGGTGATAATTGCACTTGATTACAGAATGTAGACCTGTTTAACAAGTCCCTCTGAGTGTGCTCTCTGCTCCCTAATAACTAATAACTATAGCTACCCCTCAACGTTATCAGACATTTCTATTTGGTTGGACAAATAGATTTGATGTTATTTCGAGTCGTAGTCGTAGCGCCGAAAATAGACTCATCCATTGTATTTATGGTATTCGATCTATGTGATCTATTTAGATAACCAAGTGAATTAAGTATTACTTGAAATTAAAATAAGTTGATATGTTAAAATAAAAATAGTTTCCGCGTTTTGTAATTTTTAACAAATACTGTCACTGAGCATTAAACGTTTATAATAATTCTTGGGAGACCGGCATTGAACAAGCACCTGTGGCTAAATTTTAAATGTAGAGTGAGATAAATAATAACCGAATGAAAATACCCAATCATATTTCTGTGCTCCTGGTATTTTGTTCTTGATGGCAGAATTGTTATTTTTTTTTCATATGTAATTTTGTGACATTAGCGCCACTCGTAAATTAACAAGTATTTTATTCCTGTCGACGGGTTCACGTTAGGAAGTTTATTTTATTTATAAAATACCTTTGCGGACCCCTGAAAAATCACGGTAACTCTGAATTCTCGACAAATCAGTTTCAGTCATGAAAATGGCATTTAAAATAATTTCCTGTTAAAAAATATCCTGTTAAAATTAACTTTATCGCTTTTCTGAATTCTTGACTCATTCAGTAATTCCAATTTTGAAAATCACCTTTAAACAAATTTCTTTGTGGTTACTGATTACCTTATTGAAAGTTTGAATTATGTACAATTTTTTTTTCATTTTCAAAATTACACTTAAACTAGCAGACCCGGCCACATGTTGCTGTGGCTAACGAAGCACAACTCCATTACCCAACCTTTATAAAATCCACACCACCCGCTTGCCAGCTGCCCGCTGCCTGACTTGAATATTTGAATTTCTCGGCTTTTTTCTACTATAATAAGCATGGATTATATATATATAAACCTTCCTCTTGAATCACTCTATCTATTGGTGAAAACCGCATGAAAATCCGTTGTGTAGTTTAAAAGATCTATGCGCTCATACATTTTGAGCGACTTCATTTTATACTATGTAATGATCAACACAAATCCAAGTTCAATAAACCAGAGCTATGATCATTCACAGAGAAAACCACACCGAAAACAGTAAGTTTCAATATTACTCTGGTTAAATCACTAAAACGTTTTTTAATTATGATTTTGAAAGTTGACGAGCAATTAAAGCATGTTAGAAAATCACAAAGCCACTATGACATCTAGATATTATGGATTTTTTGCAAATCTTTAATCTCAACCAAGAAAATTTAGGCAACTCCTATAGTTTTAAATGCAAAGATATTCAAATGTTAAATGAAATAAAGGCTTTGTTATGCAAATATTTAACCCACCGTACAAAAAATCAGCTTCTTGATAATAACACCTTGATCAAAAAGTTTTGGGACTTTATTCATGAAATCAAAAATACAAGTTTATACATCAAAATCGATATGGTTCCCTTCAAAGTACTCCCTGTACTCAACGCACTTGCGCCAGCGTTCGATCTAACCCTCGAAATACCGCTGGTACTCAATTTTCAGTATGTCCATCAGATCCGTTTTCGATTTTTTTAATGACATTCTTTCGAGGCTGTTTACGGGTGCGAAACGGTTTTTCAAGTCGATTGAACAGGAAAAAGTCGCAGGGAGCCAGATTAGGTGAATTCAAAGGCTGCTGGATAGCATTTGTGTTTGTGGTCAAAAACTCACGGACAAGGATCGATTTGTGCGACGGTGTGTTATTGTTATTTCAGAACAGGAAATCCTAGTGAGGAGGTCTGTGAAAAAAAAATTAATCTATACATATAATATACATCATACATACATATACAAACCTTGTTATTGAAATTAATAATAAATAAATAAATTGTGGTGTAAAATTGATGCCTTTTTCAGGCTTGTAAAAAATCGAAAACACGCACAAAGATAGTGGTACTCAGTGCAGCGTAACTTTTACAAACGTCATGCTACGATGCTGAAATTTGGAGGGAAGTGTCATGACAGTTGTGGTAATCTAAGAAAAAATAATAATTTCAATCGGGTGACTGACAGCGTCGCACGGTGGTTGGTCCTAAGACTCTTTGATCAAGCTGGTATGTCATTTTTATCTCCCGCAATATTTGATACGCAAACCAATAATACCAACATTTTCTGAAAAGACCGATAAAATGGGGAAGGTCCTGTCTTTGATGCCAGCCGATATTTTTCCAAGGGAGTCGCTACAAAGTCCCCTTTTTCCTTGAAAGAGACTTCTGAAAGAGGTTATTTTTCTTTGAGAGTATTTCATGCGGAAGTAATAAGTGCCGGAACATTTGGTAACTTCAATTAACTTCCTTTTTAAGCTGATTACTGCACTCTTTCTTGCATCCTTCGCCCACTAAATTAAATTATTTATGTCAAAAGAACTTAAATGAACATTTTTTCTTTCGCCAAGTTAGCTTAATGGTTTTATTATTGAATTATTTAGTAAATTACCTTATACTTTGTGCAAATTATTTGAGTTATATTTTTTTGTGCGTTTAAGAATTTTTATTTTGACTTTTTCTCATCTTTCAATTTTTGTGCTGTTTTTCAATCCAATTTATTCATGTAGTCATTTGCATAAGATCACTCAATTTTAATGTCGAAGAAATGTATAAAAAGTAGAAGGAAGTGTACACTAACAAAAGTGATGGTAGAACGTTTGGTGACATATAACATAAAACAAGCGGATTTCCCCGGCGTAACCCTGGCTTTATACATAGATTTTCAAAATCTGATGTGGATAGAGAGCTTTCTCTTGTTATGAAGGTTGCAAAATCATCGTTGTCGGAAAACAAATGCATGCTGCCCATCACGTACACTTTTCTTTAAATAAATACTTACATAGAAATAACAGACACGGTTTGTGACGGGCGTAGGGCGGCGTGGCTTTGTTTTTTATCCAAACCTATAGTTTTATTCGGAGATTAATGAAAATTTTCACATTTAACCTTGAAAATAGGAGGAAGTTCGCTTCGCCTAAAAGCAGAATTTTGGTGTTTCTTGATGAAATTTTGCACATTCGACCTTAAAAGCAAAATTAATCTCATTTTAAACATCACCCCCTACACTTTTCCCACATTTAAATCCGAATATAAAACTTCTTGATGAAATTTTGCACGCTTGACGTCCACATCATATTTGGGAAGCAGATATGGGTAACACCGTCCCAGGAATTATTTATTGGATAACCAACACCTCTGCCATGGATCATTCCAAGTGGTTCGCTACGTTTGGTGACATGGTTCATGGTTTGAGATTTGTCTTGATCTTGGCGGCAAATACGCCTACCTCTTACTGCGCGGCGGGCCGGATCGTAATAGACTGGTTTAGCGAGACCATTTGGCCTCTCTAGTAGTTCTACATTGTACAGCTGTGGGAATTTTGGATTGGGCCCACAGATTCCTACCCACCCCTCACACATTATTCCTTCCCAGAACTTCATTTCTTTTCTTTAAAAGACCTTCCGCAGATGTCATAGGCCCCAAAGGGAAACTATCTTCCTCTGGGCCTCCTGAGCTACTGTAAACTAAAACAAAAAAACTGAGAACTAAAAAATAAAACTCGTCTGAGTGTCAAAGTGTTATCATATCATATGAGTGTGTTAGAAGTTATCATATCAGTATGTCATCAAATTTGGTCGGTTGAGGAGGGAGCACGTTCGAGCGTCCGGGCTGCCCAAATGAGATTATTGAGAGGCGGTTTCAATATGGGGCTGAGTTAGAGACTTTATCATTCGCTAACCGCTCGGCATCCGACTGCAGACCTCTTCAAAAATCCCTAATGAACTAACGTGTGCAGGTGATCAGAAAACTGTCCAAATCTAAATGACTGCCTTAACAAATTCTGTCGGCAATTATATAGTTGATTGCTTCGTGCGACGCTTGGAAAATACAAAAAGCTGTGCAAATTAAGATGTGACGTGAAGTGGACCGACCATTGAAATGCAAATATTTGTCTAATGAAATCGTCTTTTTGTAAGAAAACGAGATGAAAACACTGAATTTTGACGATAAAAAGTTTGATGTAAAAGTAATATTCAGCAAGAGTAGGTGCCGACACGACATACTAGATATAAGGGTATTTTTCAGTATTAATATTCACATACAAATTATGAAGTAAGCTCGCCATATCCCTCGCCTACATAGTTTAGCAAATGATTATATGTTAGTGATATCGAAAATTTTAATACAGAAACTAGTTCGATGTTTAAAACACACCTAAACAGTTTTCTCGCTTCAAAATATAATTTCTGATAACTTTAGATATAATTTACTTTTATTTTATTTTATAGTAATCCACACTAAAGTAATTATTGGATGCAACCATTGTTTGTTTTCACTTCTTTAAACACAACAAACTTTTGTTGTGGTACCATTTTAATTCAAAATTAATAGATTAAGGACTTTGCTGTATTGAACATACAACAACTGTGCATCAAAATTGTATTTATACATTACCAAAAGGACAAACTAAACGATCATACTGCACAACACCATTACGACACAAGACACACACATCAACACGTGACTCCAAAGACAAATACTACCTATGGACAAAGACATTATCGTAATTTGGCTCCAATTTTTTTTAATTTGATTGAAAAAGATATTAAAGATATCCATGTGACAAAAAATGCTAATCTAAAACACAAAATTCATAATTGGATATTCAACAAAGGCGTTGAATACTGCGGGCAGATAACTTATACAATATAACAACACAATAAACGCCTGTATCTTTCTCTTTTCCTCTCAAATATTTGTTATTATTTCTAAATTTCTTATTATTCTTAAATAATTATTTCTTTTTTATATTTCTTATTAATTGTATAATTATTTATTGTATATCTCATCTCTTTTTTGTTTATTTTTCTTTCTTTCTATTTATATTTTCAAATAAAAAATTTATCTTATTTTTTTCTTACAAGATTATATAGCTGCACTTTATTTTATTTTATTAATCTTAAGATAGCTCACATCTTTGTGTGTGCTAATATTTTATAAAGATATAAACATTTACATTGGTTGTCAAACATAATCATTCTTTAAATATTTCACACAAATAAAGACATTAATAATTGAGGTAGACATATTTTCGTAATTCATTTTTAAACTAATTTATATTTTCTATCTCAGTAATTTCATTCGGGATGTTGTTATACAGTTGGACGGCCTGGTACATCAGAGATTTCTGGGTGCTTGATTTTTTTCTTGTCGGCAGTCTAATTTGCTTTGAATTTCTTGTCCCGTGACCGTGTGTTTCGTTATTATAATGTATTTTTCTTTTTAGTTCCTTAGACATCATCCCCATGTTAATTTTATGTAAAAAAATAAGTACATTCAAATACACAGTTTGCTTCACCGTCAACATATTTAGCTCTTTTAGCATGTCTCGTATTCGTGTGTATATGTTGCGCTTAAGTATTATTCGCATTGCTTTATTTTGCAGTATTTGCATTTTTTTCATTTTCTCTTCATTGCATAGAAAAAGAATACTTGAACAGTAATTAAAGTGTGGTGATATAATTGTATTATATATTATCTGGCATTTTTTTTTTTTTACAGTGAATACCGCACAAGAATCTCAAGACTATGGCATCCCCAATTGGGGTATGTTGTGAGGCTGAAGGTAGTGGGGAGGGGAAGGAGGTGGGGAAGAGGAAGGTTGGGAAGTACCTGGCTATTCAGATCTGGTCACTAAACACGGCTAAAGCCATTTTCAAGCAACGTTTCAATTCTGAATGGTGGTCTTACACCAGGGCGATACTAATAGTATCTTCCACTCTGGAACATGCCGCAAATATACTATATATTATTTTAAATGAATTAATTGTGAATAACACAAATTAATCAAATAAAATTTATTTGCGCATGCCGGGTTCGAACCCGCGACCTCCGGAATGTGAGTCAAGAGTCTTAGCCACTGGACTACGGAGGTCGTCAAAATGGCATGTTTCTTTATTTACTTTGTTTCTGATTCTACCAAGAAATGATATTTTTTTTGCAATTTTTTTAATTGTGTAATCTGCATTTTTTGAGAAGTTCAATTTTGAGTCTATTATGACACCAAGATATTTAATTTCTTCCACTTTTTTTATGATTTCTCCATTTATAGAAACCTTTGGTTCACCATACGTATTTGTTCTACCTATATGCTTGTATTTTGTCTTATTTACATTTAGTTTCAATTTATTTAATTTGAGTAACAATTAACTTTGATTAATTAACTTAACTTAACTTAATTAACTTTAATTTGATTAACAATTAACTTTGATTAACAATCTGGACACAACTATTTTTAGGACATAATAAAATAATTGACAAAACATTACTTCGTCGAGAAATTTGCTTCATTTTATATTTTCACAGATTGTTGTTACAGATATCGTAGCGATTTTCTTCAGTGTTTTTCTTTTAATAAATTAAATAAAATCAATGGAAACCCGCAGCCACATTCAACCCTTATACGCAAGATTCACACCACTCGTAGATATCATTTAACTTTTATCACATATCCATATAATGTCGACATGACACGAAAAGAAACTCTTACAATATCCTTCACCCTTTTATGCCCGCTAAACGTCATGTCGTAAACAAACCCGACTCGTGCATAACAGATACACATAAAAAAAAAAACAATATGCAACCAACGTGATACAGTACAAAGAGCGCTTTGATAATAATTTTGCTTACTTTTATTTATTTTTCACCCTATGCAAATACGCTCGAATGAAAATATTTATTTCTGTGGTAGTTTACTAGTGGAATTCTGAAAAACATAAACAATAAATCACCCGGGATTTCTGTTTTAATTCGCTACCATAATAATTCAGATGTTTCATTTTCCATTCATAGAATGCATAAACCGTCGATATTAAATACACTGCAGACTGCAGCACTGGAGGAAACGTTTGTGCCGCTTAATAAACGAAATACACTTGTCATATTTAGTTTATATCTACATGTGGATGCATTTCCATAACTATAAATCTACTGTCATAAACGCGTTTTTGCTTTGCGTTAGTCAGTCCTGCGTGAATATAATCATAACATGAAGCAATAAAAATGATTTTAATATTATATACAATAATAAGTTCTTCTATAAGGTGTTCATGAATAATTACATATTTGTGAAATTCTTGGTGACCGGACAACTCAGAATCATTCAACTTCAGCTCCTGCTTTAAAAATTATTAAAAGCGATAAAAAAAATGGTTAAATAGGTTACGTTAGGTTAGGTAAGGTTAGGTTAGATTAGGTTAGGTAAGATTAGTTTATTTTTCAATTTTTTTTCTTAACTTTTAATGGCTTCATTCAAAGGAGTGTTGAAATTCCTTAATAATTGCCAGAATTACTCACGAACAATATTAAATAGGTACACAAGGACGAAATTACAGATGGAGAGAATTAAATACTCTTAAATTACACCCACCGGAAATACAAAAGAAAAAGAAACTTTTTTTTAGTAAATTTTATTGTGTTTCAGTGTGAGTTGATAAATTTCACATTGAAATATTCTATTAATATTATATCTAGTTTAACTATATTAGATTTTTCACGTGTGTGATCCACGTAGGTTTAATTCTCTTCCTGTGTTATTTCGCCGCGTGTCATTCTGACAGCGTTATCTGGTACTTTTAGTCCCTGTAATTTTATCGTGTAAACCCAAAACCCACGGCAACAACGAAAAATAATGCGGAATTCATACTTTAAAACAAAGGCTTGCATGTTTTGGAAATAGTTTCTAGTTGCAGATAGTAAATTATCCCGTTTTATTTTCAGCCAAAAATATTTGAACGATAGAACTGGTTTGGTAGCACTGTTTCTTTGGAGAGGATTAGTTGATATCATAAATATACTAACCCCTAGATCGATCACTTCGGGCTTTTTCCTCCTAGCGGTTTCGTCACCAACTTAACCAAACCACGCCCATAATTGACCCCCCCCCTCGCCCTTCCCGCACCTGCCCGCGCCATTGCCAGCACTAATAGACTAAAGATAGAGGAAACTTATTTGTCTACCATAGACAATTAATCGCTCTCGACCTACTTCATTAGCCCAATAAATTATTTAAGAACAAAATTATTGGAATCAGAAAATGTTACATTAGACAAATGAAACACTCTGAGAACATCTTTAAATATGTTTATTTTCAGTAAAGACAATTGATAATAAATAACACATAAGACAATTGATAATAAAACATAACACAAAAACTAAGGTATCCTAACCGACCTAACCTCAAATTAATTTACGGACGAATGCTGAATGTTGATGTCCTGGTACTGGTTCTGATCCTGGTCATCTTGTAGATACTCCACTGACCAGCTCTCTTCACCTTCACCGTCAGACTCCCATTTGACATCGGAAATGTCTCCTTCCAGTGCAATAGTTATTTCTTCATGTGACAAACCTCTAACAGCCATCTATAAAAATGATAACAATAAGTTATATATAGTCTACCGGAAAACATTAAAATAAATTAATACATCTTGAAAGAATCAAATTAAAATACGTAAAACAATACAAAAGGCCAAAACAAGAAGATCTCCATTAAAAACATCCACCAATGCGCCATCACAGGATCATGAACGTTTTTAGCGAAAACAAAATGAAAAAGCAATGTTTTTGAATGGAAATCATATTTATCGATCAGATTAAACATCTATATACAGTATAATAATTATTTTCAACAGAAAAATGCTATACCTTACCTTGTTATGCAGAAAACCAAGACCGTTAAATGCTGTCAAAAACGCCATTCGAAATAGAAATATTTTGTGTTGCCAGTACGCGATTTGTTATATACCTTATAAAACATATCTTTCACAAGCGATACGCAAAATACGGGGCTGTTTGTTTCATAAAATCAAGAGATTTTCATTTTCATCCATCAAATGACCTGACGACCTCCGTAGTCCAGTGGGTAAGACTCTTGACTCACGATCCGGAGATTGGGATTCGAACCCGGCATGCGCAATTAAATTTTATTTGATTAATTTGTGTTATTTCACAATTAATTCATTTAAAATAATATATAGTATATTTGCGGCATGTTCCAGAGTGGAAGATACTATCAGTATCTCCCTGGTGTAAGACCACCATTCAGAATTGAAACGTTGCTTGAAAATGGCTTTAGCCGTGTTTGGTGACCAGATCTGAATAGCCAGGTACTTCCCAACCCTCCTCTTCCCCACCTCCTTCCCCTCCTCACTACCTTCAGCCTCACAACATACCTAATTTGGGGAATGCCATAGTCTCACTGGCTTCAGACGGGAGCAGTTGAGATTCTTGTGCGGTATTCACTGTAAAAAAAAATCCTTTTCTTCAAGATCTTGTGATATATTTAGAAAATCAAAACCAAAACACATTGAAGCTTCATCAGATGTTCTCGGAAATTAAAAAAAAAAAACTACAACTTCGAGAGTCCACCAATTTTTCCAATAGAGAACTCCAGTAAATTTTTTTTTTTCTTTTTAATAAATAATGACCTTCTAACTTAAATAACTGCACATTTATTTTTATTTTTAAAGTTAGTTATAATAGTTAAAATAATTGTTAAAGTTTTAATTTTTCAAGACCCCTCCGAAAACCACCGATGTATGTATGGTGAATCGTGTGTCGTCATCACTCCTGAAAAATTAGTATAGGATTGGTCAATCAGCTGATCTACTGCTGCCATTTTGAATTACGTTCGTCGAAGTATTCTCCCTAGAAAAAGCATTACTATTTTTTTTGTACAGTAGTTTTTTTAACATTTTCAATAATAGAGATAATCTAATAAGAGATGCCTTATAAACACAACAACTAAATATCTATAAACAGTATAAAATAACGAATAACATGAAATGTTGTTAGTACTGATGGCTTATGTCATACCTACATAATCAAAGTTTCAATACAATGACTGGTGACGCATGACGTCAGCACTAACCATTTCAGTAATACCAACTTTACAGTGTGTTTTGACGAGAGGTTTAAAAATGCACTTTTTAATAATTTTTTAAGAACTCTACGTTTAATATTATGAAATAAAACTTATATATTCAGAATCAGCGTTCATTGGTCTGTATGAACATATTTTTTTAAAGCCATAATATTTTTCACTGGAGTTCCTTATTGTGAAGGCACAAGTCGTTGCAGCAAGTTTTTGTACAATAAAAATAAATCCTCAAATAAGAAGTGTGCGAGTGCTCCGTGTTACGATGTAATAAAAATTTTAAAAAATATATGGAATCACAAAACCCCCAAAAATACCACAAAAAATACCCCAAAACACCTATTAAACCAGTAAAAAAATCCCATCTCACTTATTTTACCCCTAAGTTGGCAACCCTGAGCGAGAGATGGTGAAAATCAAAATTACAAACCTATCTTTACAGCTCCATCTATGAAACTTTATCTATGTGTGACAGCACTTTTACGTCACGGACCACGGTTGAAAAATTTGAACGAAGTGATACGCCCCTGGTTGATATTATCGCAGTGAACAATGCATAATATTAGTTTCCGTGTTGTAGTTCGTTCAACTACCGCCGTGTGGCGCCCGTATGCAAAACAACCTAATCTATTCTCCTGTATTTCAAAATATTATCTTCTCTACCTGCTGAATTCCGTGGGATGCTGTATAAATTACAATTGTAATCTGAATATATGCATGAAAATACCTTGTGCACGTAAACGAAGATTTAACTGAGAATAAATTGTTGGAGATATTTTCAAGCGTCGGCTTTCGTTTAAGTTTTCGTTTTTTTTTTATATTGATAAAACGCTTGTTCAATGAAAACGAAAAATCCAGTCTTATGAAAATTATAGATCTGATTTTGAGTATATGTACACATACGGAAGGTGGGAACTTTTCGTTAATTGAAAATATGAAGGTTTTTCAAATGGTGAATTTATCAACATTGTGAGCTGTCAAAATCTCCTAAGCGCACTAGTATAATATATTAGTTCCTATAAACGTGTTTTTTACGCACAAATATAAGTGTTCATTCTATTTAATATGACTCCTGAATTTCTTCTATGAGTGGTTTTGTCTTAGGCGTGACAATTCAACAATTTCATCGGATACGAAACAGCTGTTAAATATATATCAAAGTAGTCTAAGTGGTATACATATGAATCCATTTCTTCCGCTACGGTGTAAGATAATGGGTTGAAAGAGACCATCTTGGGAGGTCAAACCAGCCTCTCCTGAGCTGGCGGGCAGATACACCCGACAACAAGACCTGGACACACGTCACCCGATGTACCCGGGCACCGTTGCTAAGTCACCAAACGTAGCTAACCACTTGGGGTGACCTATGGCACAGGTGTTGGTTCCGCCGTCTACCAAATTAACTATTAATTCAAGATTTAATTAATGTTATCATTGAAACTGCAACTTAGAGTTATTTCCTATTTGTATGTAAAAAAAACACTGAGTGCTTCCTTCCCATGTGCTAATACTGTGTTTTTCTTTGTTGCAGGTAAGTGCACTTTCATATTTCCTGACATGCACTTCGGGGTGCACCGAAAAGGTTTTGTATATTAGTTTAAGAAATTACCCTGTTATGTTGTATGTACTGATATTACGTGAAACTATCTGAAATGACGTTGGGTGCAGAAACTAATTTCGTGGAAATTGTTAAACACCATCATGATTTTCCAAACATCTTAACCCTCTTCGTTAATTTAACTAATACGGGTATCTTTTTTAAAGAATATAACACTGTACCTACTGGCGCAAACGACTTAGTAAAAATTGTCTCAATGGTATGTGCCAGTTGTTAAACATAAGAGCATCATATAAAAATATCACTCCTTAATATTCACTGGAGATTAGGGTTTCAGATTGGGGTCATTATTTTACCTGTTGAAATTGAAAATCACTTTATTCCTCTCTCATTTAGAATTTTTTTTAATGTTAAAAATTTAAATTTAATTTATTGACTTTTATTATTATTTATTACTTTTATTTATTGAATTTTAAATTCTCTTTTATTGACTTACCTTTTTTGTTACAATTAATCCCTTTCCGTAAAACTCGGATTGGCTTTTCTCAAATCTACCCTTTACAAATAGTGGATAACTTAATGCATTTTCCTGAATATCTAAACTTGTAAACTTGAATGTTTTGGTGTAAGTTTGAATGATTTTTGTCAAATATATCGCGAATACATATATATTTGGATCAACATTTACATGCTTATATTTAAATATTTAAACATGCACGCCTTAGTGGGTTTAGACCATATTACATTAATGTATTTAAAATCAAGCTCCAAAAAAAGCTTTTTGAGGCTTTTTCTTGATTATGCAATTTTGGAGGCGGGTATGAGTACCGCCATAAGTCGCCGTGGTTCGCTAACTGGTTCGCAAGTGGTTCGCTACTTTTCGTGATTTAGCAGGGGTGCCCGGGTTCAAGGGGTAAGGTTTACCTAGGGCTTGGCGGCGAATGCTTTTGCCCACCTACTGCGCAGCGCAGCGGGTCGAATCGGGAGAGACTGGTTGAGGGAGGCCTAACCTAGACCTCTCCAGCCGAACTCTCTCGATCTATCGACTTACACCGCACTGGGATGGATAGATTCATACGTCCGTCACTCCTGGACACATTGACCCCAGATTCCCACCCATACCTCAAACCTTTTTCCTTTCCAGAATTTTCTCTCCTTCCTCTCCCTAAAAATACCCTCCACACAGCATTCCCAAAGATGACATAGGCCCCCAGGGAAATTGTTTTCCTCGGGGCCTCCTTTGTGGAGCTAATGTAAAAAAAAATTCCACTGATTATTATTTTTGTTTTATTATTTGTAATTTCTGTAATAATTTCAACCATGAATATGTTTGTGTGTTTACATCGTGTAATGTCTTATATTGTATTAGGACGATTACAAAATAACAAAAGGTGAAATATTGTAACAAAACCCCTAGTTTGAGGAATGATGGGCAGAAACGAGGTACGTAAGAGATAGGTAGACTGTATTCCCAACATAAGTTAAACAATTAGATTTAACGAGAAAATTAATCTGTGCGCTACCATCGTTTGTTTTGATTATTTTATAACACGTTTTCACTTAAAATAAGTGTGCTTTCCAGGGGAGATAGGGGGGACAGGGGGGGTGGTAATTTATCATCTTTATGTCGCTTCCATACTCACGTGAGTTTGCTCTGCGTCTCTTGTCTTGAACACGTGTTACGTATCTACCCGTAGATTCAGGAGTCTTCAACGTTTGAAAAAGAAGATCACTTCAAATTTATTTATGTTTACGAGCGTAAACAAAATTCTTCATAAAATATATCAGTATTCAATTAGTACGACAGTTTCTTATAATGGCTTAGAATTCAAATTTTAGTTCATAATTAGATATACTTTAGCTGGAGAATAAAAGCTAACAGCAATTTCAACGAGTAATAATTGTCAGAAAACAAATAGATTTAATTATTTTATTTATTTCTATTCTCGCAGATGCAGCTTACAGATGTTTACAGTTTACGTGAATATGAATAAGTTCTAGTAATCTAAAAAATATTAATAATTAATAACTGTATTGAAATGGATTCGCATATTTTGGATAAAGTATTATTTTGATATTTTTTTTTAAGAAAGGCAAACAAACATTCCCGGGTTACGAATAACCTAACAATATTAGAAAATCTCCTACTACCACCACAGTAAGCCGAAAATGTTGCTTGAGTTGCGATGGAGGACTTAGCCAACCGAGGAATCGTGCACGGAACGCCCTGGGTGAGACCCAAACACGGTGCCAACTCAACCATTGACCGGATTATTTTTCAGTTTTTGCTATGAAATTTTTAGGGTTCTAAATATTTAACCTTTTTTCATCTTTTCCACTATTTTACTATCTAGATTTGCTTGATTTGGGTTTGGAAAAGTGAAAAATATATTTCTAACAATAAATTTGCGCCCCATTTGCTTTCTTAGAGTTAAATTATTATTTCAAAGCACCATAATTCATAAACCAAACTGATTACCAGATACCAAAGGACGAGACGGAAAGAACTCTAAAATATTCTCTTCAGTAACTTTTTTTAAGAGAATTTTTTTCTGGATCAAGAAGATGGATAAAATTTCTTTTAATGAAAAGACAAATAACTTTGTTTACATCACTTTTATTTGTAGACAATCTACATATTTCGTGAACGATGTTCACATCATCAGGATCAAATGTATATTAAACTTAAAAATTAAACATAGATCACATATGGGACGAAGGGGTAGGAGGAAGGGGAAGGGGTAAGATTGAGGGGACTTTATTAAAATTGGGGATTTCAAAGTCATTAGCAGGGAAAGACCGGTTAAGTGGGAAAAGATTCAAAAGAGGGTTTATAAAAATTTGTTACTTATTAATTATGTTTGCTTTATTATTGTGATGAATGCCAACCTTCAACCTACGAGAAGCCTACAAGAAAAAATTTTTTCCTCTAAATATTATGTAGAGAAAATGGTACATTCGGCGACATCTGTCCGAGCAGTTGGGAACTATACAGAAATCTGCATAGAGACTGGAGCGAGGGAACCCCCATATCATAGCTATCTCGAGGACAAAGGAAGTTTGGATTCTGCCAATGAGGGAGTAAATAAGGCGATTAAAAATAATTTGAACCAATCAGAGAAATTATAGGCGTGTATCGTTTTAGTGGGCTTTGATCAGATTGAGCGGCCTTGAATTCTTTCCCACAGGAACGAAAGTTCAACGAACGGAATAGTAAACAGAACTAAAGACAAAGAGTTGAAGGATTATTGACCCGGGTCGTGTTTATTTAAGGCGCGATCGAGAACTGCAGGTTTTGGGCACCTAACGTTTCAAATGGAAACAAGAAAATCTTAGGCGGAAATGTTGAAAATAAGTAAATGAAAAATCATCAATAAGGGCACGGAAAACGTAACATGAATGGTCCCAGGGGTCGATTTAATTAAAACCGATCTGGAATGATCACAAAAAACGGGTAGAATCTCGAAAATTTTCACAAACTGAATATAATAACCTGAAAAAGTGGGAAAATCTATTGATATGGAAATGGAATGGTGAAACGAAGTTATTAGAGCCAAATATCTCAAAGGAAAACTGATTGGAACTACTTAAATTGACTTTAATAGGTACCGATATAAGGATTACTCTGATCTGACAACACTATTCACGATAAACAGGATATTGAAAATATTGCATATCAAAGGCCACGGTACATTTTGGTCACTCTACAATTAAATCAAATCACAGGAAAAGATGCTTAACGTAGCCTGACACTGGGAAATGCGTGAGAACCGTCGAAGGAATCGCTAACCGTTTGACTAGAGAAAAAAGGTTGGCTATCACTTTGTTGATATGACTTTATCCAAATAAAATTATAGAACATGATTTCAAGCAATTAAGGGTATCATTAACACGAAACGACCTAAACAAAATTATACAAGTTAAATACGAATATTTACTCTAAAATAAAAACATTACTTTTATGGTGTAGGCATTAAAAAAATGAATTACGAGCAAGTACATGAAATTTTTAATATAAATACCTGTCAATGAGAAAATTTATGTGATTTTTTACGAGAGAGAGACACTAAACTAATTTGGTTCTAAGACATGAGATAGGGAATTAGCAGAGATTTGACAAAAGGTCATATACGGAGGAACCGAATTTGGTCCTTTTCCTATGAAAGTCTGGGCGATCAGGGGTGATTTTTCTATGAAAGGAGAGCTCTAAAAAGTTTTTAAAAGACCATGGATTGATAAAGAAAGGGGATTCGTTGGGAGATTGAGGGAGAGTTCGGATGAAATAACGGGAAGTGCGCGATCAAGAAAAATGTAAAGGTGCGCGAAGAAGACTAGTAAACTAGTGCTTCTAGTAGAGTTGAAAAATGTCTACAAGTGTTTGCAAAAAAATAGTAAATTCAGTGTTTTATTTTCCCTTTAAAATTGAGGAATAAAAATTTCAAAGACGATCAACGGAGAGTCCGGAAAAGTGCCTAAATAATACTTCGTGAAAGTTCGGGTGTTTTATAATGAAAGTGTTTAAAGTCAGTTAATAAGAATTAAATGACATTCGGGGTTCTTTCTTACAACTTATATTTAGTGGTTTTATAATATTTAACAAAAATCCAGTGTCTTAAAATAAATCAAATTACCGGATAAAAGAAAATATAACACGCAATTTTAAAATTAACTATAGGTGATATAATAATTAAAACTTTAACCTTACTTTAAATAACATGACATATGTAAAATAAATAACAATAACGAATTGTTCGAGTCACGTTTAAACTACAGTGGTTCAATAATAAAGCGGTTAAAAATCCTTTGTGAATTGAATAACGAAATTGTAATAAACAGTAGTGATAATAATTCGTACACTTGGAAAACGTGCGTATCTACGGTTATTAATTCTAAAGTGATATTAAAATATTGAGAATAAATAATAATTTACCTAATTCCGGACAATAAAATTAAACATCTGATTTGTTATTTGATGAATCACCTCTCGAAGGCGAATGAAATAAAACAGTAATTAATACGAGGTTGAGGAACTAAGCGAAATACCGAAGTGAATTTTAAATAGACAGATATTTGAAGAGTTTTTTTCATCATCAGAGTCTTTTCTCAAAAAGGGCCGATAGGAATCCATTAGCTAGGAAACGAAAAAAAAAGGAAAACCTCGATCACAATGTCGAAGTTATGAAAGTTCCGACTGGGAAAAATTGTAATCGATCGAGGGCGGTAAGATAAAACCAATTATTAATTATTTTCAGAGACAAAGAAGAAAGGGACGAGCGTGCATCACCAATAAATCAATCGGACCTTTGAAGTTTGTCACTAACACACTAATAACAATTTTCACTTGCTCGAAAGTGGGTCAAACAGGAAATACTTGCTTTAGAGTTAGGATACATATGTAGGTATTTACTTCAGTTAGGTAAATACGCTAATTTATTATAACTTATATAAAACGAATCGAGGCGCGTAGAACGTAATAAATGACTATCGTGGAAGCTCTTTATTCTATATTTCGTGTGCGGGAGTATACAAGCGTCTCAAAATTAGGTCAAACAAACAAATACCTACTTATAAATTAGGTCATACAAGTACTTGTTTTAGTTAGGTAGGTCTATTGTTTACATAAGCGCGTATAAGGATAGGCGACATACGATATCAGTTTGATTCGTAACCGAAATACCTATATTTCTCAGAACTATGTAGGTCAAGCAAACTATACCTTAGTTGAAGCTAGGTCACCCAGATACCTCTTAGGTTAGCAAAGTACCTACTTAAACGACCAATGTTTGGGCAAAGCTAGCACAAGTAAAATATAAAAGAATTAGTTAACCAATGAAATGTATTTCAAAAGGACAATGACCGTAGAAATAAACAATCTCCAAAGTAGGTCAGTATACCGAAGGTCGTCTGTGTGAAGAGTGAACAAACAAACCATAAAAATGATGTACCTATTTAATATCGGTCTTTCGTTCATCGGAGTTAATTAACTATTGGCACAGTTTAATTAGGTATTACAAGATGTGATAGGAGTGTGCCTCTTAATCATTCTAGGTAATTACATTGGCGTACTTGAATAATAATAATAATAATAAGACGAGGGAAAATAATTAACGACAACACATAAATTAAATAAACAAATAACCATGAGAAATGAAATACGTAACGCAAAAATCAATAGAAATAGCAAATTGATAGGTATAGCTAATACCTACCGAATCCTTTCACCGACGAGATTAGGGTATGTTATATGGCCTTCGATTGTGTATCTAAAATTTCGATTAGAGTTCAATGACACGGTCACCTAAATTCCATCAACGAATAAACAGAACAAAAGCACAAAAGTCAAGGGGCAGGTTTATCAATCATAGCTTACGACGGAAACTTCGCCCAATATGTGAAAGAAAAATCGACGTTAAATTCACTCAATTCTAAACAACTGATTATACTAGAGCGATCGCCAATAGGTAGCATTGATTCCGCGCGCAAAATTTCGCAAAGTAAAGCACTGCGACTAGCTTCAAACTCAAAGAGAGCTCATCACAATTATTCAGGAGGTCATTGATTCAATGACAACTTGATTTATCTAATTTTTAAATCTTTCTTATAGGAAGTAGGTATCCAAGAACCCATAAATACCCGTAATCCTAAAACCCAATACACGAGGAGCTAGTGACCTCATTTAAAAAACACTGGTGTTCAAATACTCATACAGTCCTGAATCCTAACTTTTCTCGAATGTAAGTTTCAAGGCTACGGTATGTGTTTATGAGCCATCCGGAAATGTAAGTGGCAACCTTTCCCGAACGGAGAGAGCTTTGATCTTGTGGCGGTATTGTCGAGGTGGGGCATACGGGGAAGAGGAAGGACGTGTGCTGACAATACGCAGACGCGGCATTAAAGCTACAGGTTATTCGCATACCGGAAGTTCTTGTCAAACCTGAAAGCAAACATAAGGTTCACGAGGTGAGTTTTATGTCAGCTAGTCAGAGGTGGAGTGTAACGCTGGGTCGGTCACGTGGGAGGAAGGATCTGCCCGTCACAAGCTTACACCACATTTAACGGATAGAGACATGATAAGGGAAGACATGAAATACCCCTTCTAGACTCAGTAGAGTTAAATTCAACCCGGAGGCGTCGGAAGTCGGAGTGGGACAGAAAACGGCATGAAGACTTGGTATTCCCCCTGCTGGCGTGAAGGGCCCCTTTCATAGCATGAGACGCTCGTCGAAGAGAGTAAAACTCGGATCTAAGGACAAGCCTAGCAAACGTACTGGGAGAATTCGAGTTTGTAATTGTTGTTCATCGGTTTTCACTTGGTTAGCGGAGGAGCCGACTTTTCAGCAAACATATTATCCCCCTCCCCATATCCATCCATTCCTGCTCTTTCAACAATTTTGCGAATACTAACCAATAACACTAACTATGACTACAAACACATTATGTTAGGGGAAGCTGCAGACAAGAACTCCAATTGAGAAAACCGGACTCTCGAATATGAACATTCTACACTGGTAAGATAAGGTTTTTTATTTTTGAAATGATGTAATTTGTTAACTGTTGTTTATGTTATCGATGTATCAGCGGTGATAGGAAGAATTAAATAAACACACTAAATTCCTACGGAAATCAAATAGACACAAAGTCTAAGGTGGGGTTAGTTTATCAAACTCGGTAAAAGATACTCAAATAATAATAATTAATAAATCGGAAGATTCTCACCCTTTCTCTAAAAGAATCTATGGGTTACCACACGTAATACATTATCTTCTCTACATATGTGTGCATATTAAGTATGCAAACAGATGTAAAATCTAAAACAAAAAAATACACAACGCAGATTATAGAAATAATGTGAACTAAAATCTTAAATCTTGATTACTGCGAAAAAAATCGCAGGGATTTAAGAAGATAGGGTAGGTTTAGCTAGATTATAAGGTATAGGGGTTTAGAAATCACGAGCCTGAGGTAGAAATAAACCGAAAGGAGGGTTGAGTCAGGCCATCATACCTAGTGGTGTGATCAGTAGGACATAAGGGTAGAATTATGAGCGTGGCTATGAGACAGGAGCTACGAGATTTAAACTACGAGGTAGAAGCTTAGAAAAGTAAATCAGTTAGGTAGGGTTCATCACAATTGGTGTCAAAAGCCAAGGGTGGCGGACCATTACAACTGTTGCCGCGGACCAGGAGAGTAAAGGTTACAAGTTGAGAGAATTCTGAGATATTATAAAAATAAAATAAAATGAACAAATAAATGAAATTATAATTAATTGGAAAAAAAAAGTGAATATTTTAAACGAAAAGTGAAAAACGTGCCATTAGAACAACTTCAGATTACATAAAACAAGTGGAAAAAAAAATCGCATCATTAAATTATACAGTAGAAATATAACAATAAATCAAAAAAATAATTTAAACGAAAAGTGAAACACGTGCCATTAAAACATCTTCATTAATCGTGAAACAAGTGGAAAAAAAAAACGTACCATTAAATAAAACAGTCGAAAAAAAAAAAAATAATAACTCAAAAACCAAATATTTTAAAACAAAAAGTGAAAAACGTGCCTTATACCAGATAAAAATCATAAATCTCATAACACCCAGGAATGTTGACCCAGATTTAGAAGGGTGGTGCGTATTGATAAATAAAAAAGCTGTTATATAAACAACATTGCATACCTCCGACGGACTAAAACACTCGAATTCAAATCAGTCAAATAACACTAATAATAAAACGCGGTTATGTAAACAAACAATTGAATAAACACTGTCGCGAGGAAGTGGTGATATGGTCACAAACACGTACGGTTGTGACAAGGTTTTGTGACCGAAATCTTTGTTATTGAACAACTCGAGATGTTACTGTGAAAAAAAGATATACTTACGATAGTTAATCAAATGACGTTGTTTATGTTAATAGTGGTCGAGGGTATTATTGGTTCCTTCGAGTTGAAGGATTTTATAAATAAATACTTCTTTTGACACGGTGACATAAAAATAAATAAAATCAACATAACATACACAGCAAAGGACGGATAAAAATAAAATAAAATATTTACAGTGTGACTTTCAAATCGTTGCGTTCAAACGTGTAACAGGGATGGATTGGACCTTTAGGTACATCATTACATAGATGTCGGCTGAATGAATTAGAAATCTAGCCTTACCAGTGGTTTGCATATTTCTCGGGTGACCGAGTTATTTCCGATTTGCAATACAGGGCAAATAAGCGGAGTGGTTTAAAACGCATCCGAATTTAGGAGGGGGTAACTTGTTTAAAACGGGGTTTAGGTACGTTATACATTTGTGTATTCGTGCATAAAAATAAATAAACAAACAAAGCCGGGTTGCATTAAAAATTATTGCACATAGCTATGTTGCAGATTGTTTAGGGAAATATTGTATAAATAATGACTCCCTGAATTATAATAACGATGATTGAAGGTGATTCAATTCCTAATAAGCGGCCCGTGAGCTTATAAATACCTCAATTCATTGGAAAAAATTAAATGAGATCGGTGAAGTAAAATCTTAGGGGGGGGAGCTTACGGAAGTAGAGTCTTAGGGGGGAGTTTGTGGAAGTAAGAATCTTAGGGGGGTAGGACAAAGAGTAGGTACAGCAACTGACGTAAGTTAGCCGACTTAAATAGGTCATTGAGTAGACAAGAGTACATTGAAAAATGGTTTCAGCACAGAGGAAAACCGAACAAAATTCTACGATATAAAATAGTGAAAGGCAGGGGCGCGCAACAAGTTTGAAGAAAAGAACAAAAAGGGAAGATTTAAGGAAGATTGCACAAAATTAGATCTATGTTTAGTTCTAATTCCATCAACTAACACTAGGAGGCGTGTTTACCGCTGGAATTATAACTATAGGGGGGCTGTGATGAATGCCAACCTTCAACCTACGAGAAGCCTACAAGAAAAAATTTTTTCCTCTAAATATTATGTAGAGAAAATGGTACATTCGGCGACATCTGTCCGAGCAGTTGGGAACTATACAGAAATCTGCATAGAGACTGGAGCGAGGGAACCCCCATATCATAGCTATCTCGAGGACAAAGGAAGTTTGGATTCTGCCAATGAGGGAGTAAATAAGGCGATTAAAAATAATTTGAACCAATCAGAGAAATTATAGGCGTGTATCGTTTTAGTGGGCTTTGATCAGATTGAGCGGCCTTGAATTCTTTCCCACAGGAACGAAAGTTCAACGAACGGAATAGTAAACAGAACTAAAGACAAAGAGTTGAAGGATTATTGACCCGGGTCGTGTTTATTTAAGGCGCGATCGAGAACTGCAGGTTTTGGGCACCTAACGTTTCAAATGGAAACAAGAAAATCTTAGGCGGAAATGTTGAAAATAAGTAAATGAAAAATCATCAATAAGGGCACGGAAAACGTAACATGAATGGTCCCAGGGGTCGATTTAATTAAAACCGATCTGGAATGATCACAAAAAACGGGTAGAATCTCGAAAATTTTCACAAACTGAATATAATAACCTGAAAAAGTGGGAAAATCTATTGATATGGAAATGGAATGGTGAAACGAAGTTATTAGAGCCAAATATCTCAAAAGAAAACTGATTGGAACTACTTAAATTGACTTTAATAGGTACCGATATAAGGATTACTCTGATCTGACAACACTATTCACGATAAACAGGATATTGAAAATATTGCATATCAAAGGCCACGGTACATTTTGGTCACTCTACAATTAAATCAAATCACAGGAAAAGATGCTTAACGTAGCCTGACACTGGGAAATGCGTGAGAACCGTCGAAGGAATCGCTAACCGTTTGACTAGAGAAAAAAGGTTGGCTATCACTTTGTTGATATGACTTTATCCAAATAAAATTATAGAACATGATTTCAAGCAATTAAGGGTATCATTAACACGAAACGACCTAAACAAAATTATACAAGTTGAATACGAATATTTACTCTAAAATAAAAACATTACTTTTATGGTGTAGGCATTAAAAAAATGAATTACGAGCAAGTACATGAAATTTTTAATATAAATACCTGTCAATGAGAAAATTTATGTGATTTTTTACGAGAGAGAGACACTAAACTAATTTGGTTCTAAGACATGAGATAGGGAATTAGCAGAGGTTTGACAAAAGGTCATATACGGAGGAACCGAATTTGGTCCTTTTCCTATGAAAGTCTGGGCGATCAGGGGTGATTTTTCTATGAAAGGAGAGCTCTAAAAAGTTTTTAAAAGACCATGGTTTGATAAAGAAAGGGGATTCGTTGGGAGATTGAGGGAGAGTTCGGATGAAATAACGGGAAGTGCGCGATCAAGAAAAATGTAAAGGTGCGCGAAGAAGACTAGTAAACTAGTGCTTCTAGTAGAGTTGAAAAATGTCTACAAGTGTTTGCAAAAAAATAGTAAATTCAGTGTTTTATTTTCCCTTTAAAATTGAGGAATAAAAATTTCAAAGACGATCAACGGAGAGTCCGGAAAAGTGCCTAAATAATACTTCGTGAAAGTTCGGGTGTTTTATAATGAAAGTGTTTAAAGTCAGTTAATAAGAATTAAATGACATTCGGGGTTCTTTCTTACAACTTATATTTAGTGGTTTTATAATATTTAACAAAAATCCAGTGTCTTAAAATAAATCAAATTACCGGATAAAAGAAAATATAACACGCGATTTTAAAATTAACTATAGGTGATATAATAATTAAAACTTTAACCTTACTTTAAATAACATGACATATGTAAAATAAATAACAATAACGAATTGTTCGAGTCACGTTTAAACTACAGTGGTTCAATAATAAAGCGGTTAAAAATCCTTTGTGAATTGAATAACGAAATTGTAATAAACAGTAGTGATAATAATTCGTACACTTGGAAAACGTGCGTATCTACGGTTATTAATTCTAAAGTGATATTAAAATATTGAGAATAAATAATAATTTACCTAATTCCGGACAATAAAATTAAACATCTGATTTGTTATTTGATGAATCACCTCTCGAAGGCGAATGAAATAAAACAGTAATTAATACGAGGTTGAGGAACTAAGCGAAATACCGAAGTGAATTTTAAATAGACAGATATTTGAAGAGTTTTTTTCATCATCAGAGTCTTTTCTCAAAAAGGGCCGATAGGAATCCATTAGCTAGGAAACGAAAAAAAAAGGAAAACCTCGATCACAATGTCGAAGTTATGAAAGTTCCGACTGGGAAAAATTGTAATCGATCGAGGGCGGTAAGATAAAACCAATTATTAATTATTTTCAGAGACAAAGAAGAAAGGGACGAGCGTGCATCACCAATAAATCAATCGGACCTTTGAAGTTTGTCACTAACACACTAATAACAATTTTCACTTGCTCGAAAGTGGGTCAAACAGGAAATACTTGCTTTAGAGTTAGGATACATATGTAGGTATTTACTTCAGTTAGGTAAATACGCTAATTTATTATAACTCATATAAAACGAATCGAGGCGCGTAGAACGTAATAAATGACTATCGTGGAAGCTCTTTATTCTATATTTCGTGTGCGGGAGTATACAAGCGTCTCAAAATTAGGTCAAACAAACAAATACCTACTTATAAATTAGGTCATACAAGTACTTGTTTTAGTTAGGTAGGTCTATTGTTTACATAAGCGCGTATAAGGATAGGCGACATACGATATCAGTTTGATTCGTAACCGAAATACCTATATTTCTCAGAACTATGTAGGTCAAGCAAACTATACCTTAGTTGAAGCTAGGTCACCCAGATACCTCTTAGGTTAGCAAAGTACCTACTTAAACGACCAATGTTTGGGCAAAGCTAGCACAAGTAAAATATAAAAGAATTAGTTAACCAATGAAATGTATTTCAAAAGGACAATGACCGTAGAAATAAACAATCTCCAAAGTAGGTCAGTATACCGAAGGTCGTCTGTGTGAAGAGTGAACAAACAAACCATAAAAATGATGTACCTATTTAATATCGGTCTTTCGTTCATCGGAGTTAATTAACTATTGGCACAGTTTAATTAGGTATTACAAGATGTGATAGGAGTGTGCCTCTTAATCATTCTAGGTAATTACATTGGCGTACTTGAATAATAATAATAATAATAAGACGAGGGAAAATAATTAACGACAACACATAAATTAAATAAACAAATAACCATGAGAAATGAAACACGTAACGCAAAAATCAATAGAAATAGCAAATTGATAGGTATAGCTAATACCTACCGAATCCTTTCACCGACGAGATTAGGGTATGTTATATGGCCTTCGATTGTGTATCTAAAATTTCGATTAGAGTTCAATGACACGGTCACCTAAATTCCATCAACGAATAAACAGAACAAAAGCACAAAAGTCAAGGGGCAGGTTTATCAATCATAGCTTACGACGGAAACTTCGCCCAATATGTGAAAGAAAAATCGACGTTAAATTCACTCAATTCTAAACAACTGATTATACTAGAGCGATCGCCAATAGGTAGCATTGATTCCGCGCGCAAAATTTCGCAAAGTAAAGCACTGCGACTAGCTTCAAACTCAAAGAGAGCTCATCACAATTATTCAGGAGGTCATTGATTCAATGACAACTTGATTTATCTAATTTTTAAATCTTTCTTATAGGAAGTAGGTATCCAAGAACCCATAAATACCCGTAATCCTAAAACCCAATACACGAGGAGCTAGTGACCTCATTTAAAAAACACTGGTGTTCAAATACTCATACAGTCCTGAATCCTAACTTTTCTCGAATGTAAGTTTCAAGGCTACGGTATGTGTTTATGAGCCATCCGGAAATGTAAGTGGCAACCTTTCCCGAACGGAGAGAGCTTTGATCTTGTGGCGGTATTGTCGAGGTGGGGCATACGGGGAAGAGGAAGGACGTGTGCTGACGATACGCAGACGCGGCATTAAAGCTACAGGTTATTCGCATACCGGAAGTTCTTGTCAAACCTGAAAGCAAACATAAGGTTCACGAGGTGAGTTTTATGTCAGCTAGTCAGAGGTGGAGTGTAACGCTGGGTCGGTCACGTGGGAGGAAGGATCTGCCCGTCACAAGCTTACACCACATTTAACGGATAGAGACATGATAAGGGAAGACATGAAATACCCCTTCTAGACTCAGTAGAGTTAAATTCAACCCGGAGGCGTCGGAAGTCGGAGTGGGACAGAAAACGGCATGAAGACTTGGTATTCCCCCTGCTGGCGTGAAGGGCCCCTTTCATAGCATGAGACGCTCGTCGAAGAGAGTAAAACTCGGATCTAAGGACAAGCCTAGCAAACGTACTGGGAGAATTCGAGTTTGTAATTGTTGTTCATCGGTTTTCACTTGGTTAGCGGAGGAGCCGACTTTTCAGCAAACATATTATCCCCCTCCCCATATCCATCCATTCCTGCTCTTTCAACAATTTTGCGAATACTAACCAATAACACTAACTATGACTACAAACACATTATGTTAGGGGAAGCTGCAGACAAGAACTCCAATTGAGAAAACCGGACTCTCGAATATGAACATTCTACACTGGTAAGATAAGGTTTTTTATTTTTGAAATGATGTAATTTGTTAACTGTTGTTTATGTTATCGATGTATCAGCGGTGATAGGAAGAATTAAATAAACACACTAAATTCCTACGGAAATCAAATAGACACAAAGTCTAAGGTGGGGTTAGTTTATCAAACTCGGTAAAAGATACTCAAATAATAATAATTAATAAATCGGAAGATTCTCACCCTTTCTCTAAAAGAATCTATGGGTTACCACACGTAATACATTATCTTCTCTACATATGTGTGCATATTAAGTATGCAAACAGATGTAAAATCTAAAACAAAAAAATACACAACGCAGATTATAGAAATAATGTGAACTAAAATCTTAAATCTTGATTACTGCGAAAAAATCGCAGGGATTTAAGAAGATAGGGTAGGTTTAGCTAGATTATAAGGTATAGGGGTTTAGAAATCACGAGCCTGAGGTAGAAATAAACCGAAAGGAGGGTTGAGTCAGGCCATCATACCTAGTGGTGTGATCAGTAGGACATAAGGGTAGAATTATGAGCGTGGCTATGAGACAGGAGCTACGAGATTTAAACTACGAGGTAGAAGCTTAGAAAAGTAAATCAGTTAGGTAGGGTTCATCACAATTGGTGTCAAAAGCCAAGGGTGGCGGACCATTACATTATTTACATTTTTCCTAATTCCTAAAATCTCCAAATTATTTAACTGTGATGCCTTATAACCCGTATGTAATATTTTGACAAAAATTAATAATAAATATTTTCATTAAAATAAATAATTCCATCACAAAGTGAAAACCTTTCCGAAGAAGTTTTCTTCGAAAAAAAAAAATAAATAAATAATATTTCTCTCGGATTATTGAATATATCAGGTATTCGCCAGCATTGGTTATCCATCACTGTACGTAGACGTTGACTAGTTAGATGGGTAAACGTCAAATTTTGTACGACACAGGTGATGGTTACCTACTCCTGTGGGAAATCAAGCCTTCGACTGCCCTTGACAGCACCCCTGACCCCTTCACACCCCCCATAGGAGTTGCTTTATTGTTCATGATATGGGCTATACTAAATTACATTATGTTATCATTCAATATGTATAATACCTATATAAATTATGGATTGTTGCGGCGGATTGACAGGGCCTTTATCAAGATATCGGTAAACACTACAATACTGTAAATTATGACATATTAAATTAGATGAATATACATAATCGTCGCAGGAAAGCAGTACTGCTATAACCGCCACTACTTACGAAAATACTTTTGAGGATTTTGAGGTGTGTATATCAGTTAAAAAACGTACTGTTGACAGAACGGCTAGTTTTTCCAATGTCGTACAGTTCTTATTTATCGTCGTAGAGTCGCGGGACCCAGATAGATCGACGCAGAAAAAAAACCTGCGAAATGATGTTTATAAAGTATTTTCGTTGGTAGTGGCAGTTACAGCAGTATTGCTTTCTTGATATATGCCAATGTTAGTTCTTATAATATAGAAAGGTAATATAAAAAGGTTTTAAATTTCGATATAAATTACAATAATAATAATATCAAAACAGTCGCTTTGCATACATAACATATTTAAATAAAGGTTTCATCGTCAGAATAAAATTAAAATTAACAAAAATAACTAAAGACAAACAATAGTCAAAAATAGTACCTGTAGACAAAAAATATTATCGATTGTCGATTACAAAGAGTGGTGATTAATTAGTTATAGGTATCATAAAAAATAATAACGTACGTAAAAAATTTTACCCACAAACACATATTGTCGTGTGAATTTAAAATTAATTGTGGAATTATTATTTTTTAAATGTTCCCATATACACGATGTTCAGTAATTCGTATTATAAGCGGAAAACTGGTCAATATAATAAACCACATTTGGAGTTGATTTTGTAGTACATATTTTTTTTTATTTGAAGTTTCGTTTCTTGTCCCAAATAGTAAATTTTTATTCAAGCTAGGCGGATTAAGGCGAACCAATAGTCCAAGAAAAAATTGAAATCAGAATTCACGCCCCTTTATGGGAGAAGTTTAAATATACTTGTGAAAAAGCTTTTGGAAAGGTTGGAAAAGGTATTTGTGATTTTTTTACGGGTTGATTTCGTAAACGCCTGTAAAAAAAAATAACTGCTTTTTTACGCATAGATTATCGTAATAAAAACGAAATTTAAAATTGATTTCACGGAACCAAGCGACGCGGAACCACACATCTGTTCCCCGCTCCGGCCGGGGCGTAACTGATTCGAAATGGATGTGCCAAGTGTATGGTTCTTGTGCCCATGGCGTAAGGGTCACTTTAAGAATCCAAATTCGTATAGTGCGGGCCGTATTGTTTGATATTAAAAATAACAACGAGAAAATACATATTTTATTTTATTTTGTGAAGTTCGGGCGTTAATATCATTTTTTTGCGATTATTATAAAAGAAACTGAATTAGCCACATTACACAATAAAAACATAACTGAAAAGGGGTTTATAAGTAGGAGAGTTTGCATTCGAAAGTGATTTTTTGTAGATCTAATACTTTATTTTTTTCTAGGCCTATTAAAAGACTTTTTTAAAGGCAAGATGTTCTACACGCAATTAAAGCATCTATAATACTTCTAAGCGATCAAAATTTCAAAACAAAAACATATGATTTTGCATTATTTAGTATGGCTTCATCGTAATATCAGCTGCATGTATTTTATTGTATTATTTTATCATAATGATTTTGAAATGAGTCGAAGCCTTATAGTAAATTATTCCTCCACGGTCGAAGCTTTAACGCGGCAAAAAAAAATTGAATAATCGAAATGCTTTTTCGTGCTTGTACTGCGAGTTTCTGAACACCGTGCTTTGATCGAAAAAATAATCGTTATTTTCCAGTCCCTTTTGCCCCTGACTTATTAATTTCTTTAAATTCAATTGCGCCGCTATACCGATACCATAAAGCGCACACCGTAGAGTTGTGCTGCCTCTATTCCATTAGTACCTGCTGGGGCCGCGTCGGGGCTTCGCTGGGATTTCCCGTTCAGTTTCCCCAAAGGGGTAAACCGATTCCATTTCCATTTCCGCACTGCGAGCTCATTGGAGGTATTTTATGCCTGCTTTCCCCAAAGGAATTAGACGTGAATTCGGCACAAAAGGTTCAAAAGCATTACGTATATTTTCGTCGTGAAAATGTTGGGTCATAAATTTATTAACCAAAGCTCTGATGGCTCTGCTTAATAGCGTCATCCGCCTAATCTGCTAAATCATTTATTTTAATCAACAATGGTTCAAATCAACGTCAATTGTAGAGGTAAGCCCATGTTAGGTATATTGAATATAATAATAATAATAGCCTTAAAAAGACAGTCAGACAGAAAATTACGTTAAGCACATTATTTATAACAAACTTTTAACATTTATAACACTTATCACGCATCGACTCCCTGTCTGTATGTCACTAGTTGACAAAGGCCTCCTCCACTCCAACTGTTGCCATTTCTTTCTATCATTAGCTACGCTTGTCCATGTACCATCTGCTATGGCTTTGATGTCGTTAACCCACCATCTAAATGGTCTACCTCGTTTTCTCTTCTTGTCACTCGTGAACCAATTCATAACTTATTTTGACCATTTTTCACTTCCTCTTATTGTGTGGCCTGACCACTTCCACTTTAGCTTTTGTATTGTTTTTATGGCATAATTATTAGAGACAATATCAACGACTCTCAAACTAAAATTGGATTCAGTAGCATTTAGGAATTGAACGCTCTAATTTGGATAAAATCTTCAAAGCACACATAAAGATAACAGCCAAAAATATGCGAAAAAATGACGATAATGTTGGTAGGTTTCAGACGAAGTATGATAATAACTAATACTTCCATAGATTTTTTTTCACAGCTATAAGTATTTTCGTAATTTATTTTGAGGTGTTACGCCGTGTTGCGCTACCCTCTTCTTTACCTCCATCTTGGCCAAAGAAGGATGTAGCCCAACACGGCATAAAACCTCAAAAATAAATAATCCTTACAGATATATTTGTCTTTACTATTAGCACTGGACCTTATCTCAGTACTATGTTATTTGATTAAAAAGGCTTTCTTTGAAATCACAGTGACTGTTTAGTAATAAACGCACAATACAAATATGTTTTAATAGGACACACGTCCTTATAACTCATTGGCTAGATTCTGTCTGGCGAGCTATCGCAAAATGGAATAGCGCCGTTTACACGCACACTTCGGAGCGAACGAGTCCCGCGCCACTTCAGGCCGCCGCGCAGAAAAGTAAAGACCGATAGGTTTACAGCGCATTTAGTTCACTGTGAGACTTTTCTGCGCGGCGGCCTGAAGTGGCGCGGTACTCGGTCACTCCGAAGTGTGCGTGTAAACGGCGCTATTGACTTGCCCTTCTCTGATCGGCACACCTCGTAACTGACTTCTTGTGACCCGAACCTAGAAACAACAGAACAATGGTAGAACTGATCATAATTAATATTCTAATATATATCACTTCCCTACATTCCTACTATCCATTTGCGTTTTCTCTTCTGATTAACTGCAAAGCTAATTCTCCGTTGTATGGGACGTTCAAATCTACTTCAAATCCTCGTCCTTTGTAATGATGTAAATAATTTTTGTTATGTTATATTTCATGGTCGGTTTCGGTTTCGGTTTCGGCAAGTTTCGGCATCAGTTTCGGTTTACGGCAGAAAATCCGCTGAACGGCTGCACAGAAACTCTGCGTTCGTGAATTACTGCGCGTCGTTCGGCTGACGTCGGGTGAGTTCGCCGGCCGGTCCGGCGTGATCGTGTTGAGAGTTTATGTGTTACTGCTCACGCGTAGTGTAAGTGTTTGTTTTTGTTATTACTTCTATCTCACATATTTTATTGGCATTTATTAAGCGTTGAAGTTCTTTCCGTTAAGTTATTCACTTGGATTTATGAATGATTTTAGAATTATGTAAAAATGAAAGAAGATATATTTGATTCACACATTCATTAATTATTTACAGTACATTTGTTTTCAGGTAATTGTTGTTGGATTTTAAAAGAGTCCTTTCTTTATCATGAAAGTGTTGATTATTGACAAATTTTTGTTCCAAGAAGAAGTTAACATGTTTTGTTAATTTATATAATTTTTGTTTGTTTTATAGCAGTAATATTGAAAAAAAAATTTCGTTTACTTCAATTGTTGTCTTTTATTTCATTTAACACATATTAACTGTGTATAAAAAAATTAACAAGTTTCAGTAAACAATAGATTTTTAACATGTTTAAAAAAGTTTCGGTTTCGGCCGAAACTGAGACAGATACCGAAGATTCGGTTTCGGTTTCGGTAGAAAATCCTGTTTCGGTCGGACACTAAATTGATTTTATTAAAACATATTCTAATGCGTAATTGTTTTTTTTTTTTTACATTAACTCCACGCAGGAGGCCCTGAGGAAAATGATTTCCCTCAGGGCCTATGTCACCTGGGATGCTGTGTGGAGGGTCGATTATATTTTATTACAACATAGTAAAATTTGTTTAAATTATTATAAAGGAGGAGTATCAATGAGTACAAGGAGAATACGTTATATACATGCGTTACCTGTATATGAGGCAATATACATACTACCCATTCCTGTATCCATCGTTGTTCTTAACAGGAATGCTCGATCTTAATACCTTAGAAGCCCGCCGTAAAATATTTTTGGGGAAACATTTTTTTAAGCTGATCTCCGGTACTGTACTGAATCCACCTATGTTGAAGGAGATTAACCTATATGTCCCTAATGCGTATACTCGTGGGAGATCCCACACACTTTTTTATGCTCCGAAAGCGAGAACTTCTTCCTTTCAGAATGCCCCATTAAATAGAGCAATTCAACTGCTTAACGATTCTGCATTGAGCATTGACATCTTCAATGTTACCTATAGAGAGTTCAGTAACTATCTTTTGACATATGTTTCAACATAGTGAAACTGCCCCCTTGGCCTTTTTTTTCTCTTATATTTTGTAATCTTCTCCGTAATAATTTCGTGTATAACTGTTTTATGGAGAACCTGAAAAAATAAATAAATAAATAATAAGCTGTGCAGCTAATCATGAGAGAAAAGGCAAGACACTAGATTCAAATCAGAAGTACATGCAGTAGGTAGAGTGAAAGAATTATTTAGGTATAAATGTATTTTATTCTACGACTGAAAACGTCAATGTATAAAATGAAAACACTGTTAAAAATATCTTGTATTCATGACACGAATTTCCCGAATTTATAAATCATATATTTATTTTTGAACCGTCTATCAGCAGGCTGAACGAAAATAATTTACCTCCCTAATAATTTATTTATGGATTGGTCTGATTATATTATTATTCTGATTCTGTATTTCAAACTGATTGCACCCGTTGTTTTGCAATGGTTCCATAGATTTTGAGCATTTCGATGCATAATACGTTCAACGAAATTAATAATTAATTCATATTTCAAATGTCCACACGTAATACAATAATTCAAATTTGTGAAGTTTGTCATTATTGTCCCATTATGTTCAGTCACATGACGGGAATAATCAATATCTGCAGTGGACAAAATTAAAGGTGGACAATAATTCGCATAACTCTTTAAATTTGTACAACTTTAGACTATCCCGATGCCGCTTTTGCTATTCCTATATATTACTGCCAAATGCTTAAAAAATTCAACCAGAGAATTAAGTATGTAAGGACTTTGATAAGAGACTTGTCATCAGCAAATTTTTGCAATCTTCTAAAATATCGCTAATTCAATGATGTCCTGGAATAACCATAGTATATATATACAGGATGTTAAGGGACGTACTTAACTTACTTTAACCAGTGAATCCTGACATTATTTGGAGTAAAAAATGTAAATAAAATTTTGGTCTCCGGTGACATTTTTGATTTTTTTTTTCTACAAAAACATAAAAAAATGTTATTTGTTGAATAGTTGGAGGCGGGGTAAAGGGTTGTTCGGTTACTCGGCTGAGTGACCAGTGATGACATGCGGAAGACATTTTTTTTGGTTTGGTTTTGAAGAAAAAAAAATTCAAAAAAAAAAAATACTCATCAAAAAAGTAACCTGAGACCAAAATTTCATTTACATTTTTTACTCCAAATAATGTCAGGAATCACTGGTTAAAGTAAGTCAAGTACGTCCCTTAACACCCTGTTTATATATTTAGTCTGGAGTCTAGATAGTCGATTATCCTACCGGCTGCGCCAGTCGGTAATGTCTCTCTTTTAATTCTCTCCAGAGAATATTGTGAGAATATGTGCCCTGTTCTTATAAATGGATGCTTATTGAAGGACACGGTTTTTATAACAAAGTGACTATTTATTGACGTATTGCAAGTATAATAATATTTTTGAGGACAAACAGGCAGTCCTTCCAGGCTGAAGGCTAGTTTTGATCTGCCGGAGCTGCTCAACTCTAATGACTCGGTACATTTACCTTCGGTCACCTTCGGCACAACTCGCCAACGAGACCATGTGACCCAAAGATCCCTTATACTCGTATAGTAGAGTAAGCACTAAATCTTAGACTATTATGGTACATTACACCTACCAATTTATTAAAAATTCATTTAACCTCAAGACCAACTCGACAAACCAATTTTTTTTTTCATTTACCTACTCACATATAAAATCAACATTTAGAAAAAAAATTAATATTAAACGTGAGTTAAATTTTACACAGCTGATAAACAACCATTTACCATCATTAATGGTTATCTATTAGTTGTGTAAAATTAAAACACATTAATTAGTAAGACTGAAGGACCACTGGAGCAACAGCGCATTTTAAACTTTGTTCTCCGTTTGCTCGACATTTTCAGAAGATCATTTTTAAAAATTTTCCGCAACATTAAAAAAATTACACCTTCGAATTTTAACATGGAGACATAAAAACTTGTTATATAAAGTCATTGAAATAACCTGTATTTTACCGCTTATCTCATATTTGTAAGATTTATAAAAATTTATATTTTAAAAAAATCGTAAAGTTGTTATTTTGAAACTGCCGTGAGAGGTACTTACTTGAGTCAACATAGAATATTTTCAATTTCTGTATATTGTCTGTAGTATACTTAATAATGAAAGGTTAATATCTATAGAAAGGGACTTCATTTTAACCGTAAACGGCTGAATAGAAATTCTGCGTGAAAAAAATATTTTAAAAAATATATTTTTAATATGGTTATAAAATAGGCTACGGATTTCCGACATCTATGGTCATAATAGAAAAAGCATTTCAATAGCTTCGTTTTAAGTCCAAAATAACAAGCGTGGGAGTTATAAATATTATTTTTTTTAAATTGCCGTATCAAGGAGATAATTGCCGTTTTTATCCAAAAAGCAATCGGAGACATTTAAAATGGCGCCAATATATGGCAAAAATCACTCCAGTGGTTAAGATATTTTCGTTATCAAAGAGTAAATCTACCTAGTGGATGTTCAAAAGTTCACGTTATGTTCAATTCGACTGCATCTTGATTTATGTATTTTGTGTAGACTATTGGAATAATCGGATCAATGTGTTGTTTTAAACAAATATTGTCACCATGCAGATCGAGAGATCTCCCAACCACTGAAAGCTTAAAGCGTACAGCACAACGGATACAGCCGGTATCACCCAAACTTTCAACTATTCCGGAAGAGATTTTTTCGCTGGATATATATTTTTTAAAATTATTCCATCTCAAAAATATCGAAAACAAAATCAATGATATACCTACATATACATATGTACACATCAATGATATACCTGTAGATAACTACATGTACATCATCGATATGTATGCATGTATTATCGGTATATAACGCACGTATACTCGAAATACCTGTGGCTTCCTCTCCAATTTACCTTTCCTTGAAAAGACTGAGTAATAGTAGCCTTGTACTCTCGAGGGGTGATTGCTTTAATTGGGTGATGTTATCAGCGTGAAATATCCTTCTGCTGCCTGGTGGGAGACGGGGAGGGCGGCGGAGGCTGCGGGGAATGTAATTTGATAAACAAACCTCCCCCATTCCCTCGCCGCCCACCAGTCGCAAGGCAGTTTACATGGGAAACTATAAAAAATAGTGGTTGTTGTTAGTTTGAGACTAGCATACTTACATCAAAAACAGTGATGGACGATGTTTTTTATTTATTGGATGACCAACACCCCTGCCAGAGGTCACCCTAAGTGGTTCGCTTCATGAGAGAGGTCTGTCTGTGTCCTGACGGCGAACGCTTTAGCTCACCTACTGCGTGGCTTGTAGAAGTCCTTTTAAACTCTCCAGCCAGACTCTCTCGACCCTCGCCTTGCACCGCAGTGGGAGGGATGGTTTCATACGTCTGTCACTCCTGACTGACCCCCAAATTCCTACCCACCCTTCATACCTTTTTCCTTCCCAGAACTTCCTCTCCTTTCTTTCCCTAAAAAGACCCTCCACCCAGCATCTGCAAAAGTGGCATAGGCCCTGTGGGATTTTTTATTCCTCAAGGCCTTCTGTAAGGAGCTAACGTAACGTTGTTTGGCTTGTAGCACACCACTTTCAGAGATAGTAGGCAAATTAATAGTTGACGCCACTGCTTGCCACGGTTATTTTGTACCGGTGAAAGTTAGTGGAGCTGGCGACACAGTATCGCTTCCAAGTAAATAAGCACACACTTCACCACTAATAATTACACGTCTACCGGATCTGCCAGATCTGCCCTGAAGATGGACACTGCAACGCTGTCCTAAACTTTGGCTCAAGAAGAGGTAGGGCAACACGGCATAACACCCCAAAAACAAATAACGAAAATTAATTGTTGTTTTATGACTGTATAACTGTTCTAAGTATCTATATGACCGGTCAGTGGTTGAGTGGGCATAGCGCTTGGGTCCCACCTGGGCGTTGCGTGTTCGATTCCTCGGCGGGCTAAGTATGAGATGAGGTTTTAAACGCGAAATCGTTTCTCTATTGAGTTGGGCAGTTTTTTTAAAAAATAATTATACTATGTTTAACATTGAACTCTCTATTTTTAATGTAATATACCATGTAAGTATATTAAATAAATATAAAATACTCGTATGTATACAAAATATGTACAATAAAATGAACCTGCAAGTTTGGACATCTTTATGTTCTGTTGTTTGTTTAGGTTTTTTAGGAATTAACGTTGGCACTGGAGCGCTTTTTGCCACAATATGACAACATTTAAAATACCTCGGATTGCTTTGCTGCCAATTTTGGCAAATTTTCGTTTATTTGTAGGTAATTTTGTAGAAGTTTACGATTTTATATATATTTTTTTATAAATCCTACAAATATGTGATAATCAAAAAAAGATAGATGAATTTATTGGCTATATGCTATATAGAACTATAATCAGTTTGTATGTCTTCACAATAAAATTTGGAGGTACGATTTTTTTAGTGTGGGCAGAAAATATTCAACCAAAAAATCTTGAACAATCGGAGAAAAAAGTTTTAAATTACGCTGTCGCTCCAGTGGTTAACAGCACATTTCTTGTTATTTTATCACATACTAGATAGTACCCGGCATACATTGCAATACCACGCAAAGAAATTGATTGTGTTTAATTCTGTTTATTGAAGTCTTTTGGATACATAATGTTGTTTTGGTTTTGGGGTCTGGTACATACACGAATAAATCAGAAGGTTTCCCAACCCGTGAGCAGGTTACATACAGCTGTCAGTGTAAGAAGCACGGATTTTCCAAATTTACCCCTGCTTTCCCCTACCGTTACTATGACTCCTTTTCAATCCGTCCCACAGCCCCTCTCTCGTTCCACACCCCTCCCCTTTGTGTCCTGTCCCATGCGCCCCCGTTCCCCTCCTGAATTTTTACTCCCCCTCCCTCCTTTCCTCCCTGCCGCTAAACTATATGAAATACAAACATTTTCAAACGCCACGTATTATAAAAATTTTATATGAATTTCATAATGCCAGAGCTCACAATTATTATGAATAGAAACATTCACGGGTTTGCGCATAATAACTCCCCAAAGTTTCATCGCAACCGAATGAATGGTGTTGGAAATAATTTCATAACGCTAGAGCTCACCATAATACATAGAAGCGGGCGTGCGCACGACTAATAACCAAAGTTTCATCGCATGAATGGTTTAGGAACCGCACAAGGAACAAACAAAGAAACATTCATTTTTATATATTAAGATAAGCAATTTATTTTATTTGTAGACTTCAGATTAAGACTTGCAGACCGAAACTTTCAGAATTCACGCTGTTTTTGTAAACAGTGTAACTTTGTAGACGCTTCTAGAGTAATCAATGACCAACTCAACCGAACTGAAATGTCATTTCCTGAACATCAACATAATGAAATACAAACAATTAATATGTCCCACGAACAACAAATATATTTCCTGTGTCCTTATTATATTATGATTTCTTATACTATAATCACTTTTATTATGATATTATGTAAACTTTTAATATTATATTATAAAATAATTATAAATCAGCATCAGAATAAATGTAAAGAATACTGGATATGTAAATCTCTAGACCGGCCGCGTTCCCCCGAATTCATGAAGCGCTCTAATTCTAACCAAACTAAACTAAAATATCTCCAAACCCATCATCTACCAAACATTACATCTTACAATTGGAAAAATTTTATATTAAAGATAGCAAAACCAAAAACTATTACATCTCAGTATAAAATTGTAATATCCATAGAAACTCTCAACTCAATTAATTTTAAATGGATGATTTCATAGCTAGCCAATTAGAAAATTTCTACAAAATCCATGAATACGAATGTGCAAGCACAGAGACTTGTAATGAATTTTTCCCACACAAATTTAACGGTTTATTCATATTACACCAAAATATTCGTAGTATTTTTCAAAATTTTGATGAATTTATTATTAAAATCAATAACCTAATATTACAACCAGACTGTATAATATTAACAGAGACATTTACAAATGATGAGTCACCAGCTTTTCAGCTTCCTAACTATACATACATCCCAACTAAAATAAATATTAATAAAAATAGTCGAATCGCAATATTTGTTCACACCAAATTCAGTATTGTCACGATTTTAGAACACCCAATATTACTGACTAACTGTATTCAAATAGAAATTAAACTCGATAAATATATTTATCACATAATTGCCATTTACAGAACACACGAATCAAATATTTCACATTTTATAACTCAAATGAAAAATATCTTACTACCGCTTAAAAATAAAACCTGTTTTATCGCGGGTGATTTTAATATTAACATTAACGAAAAATCAGAAAATATTTTCAAAAATGAGTTCCTAAATTGTATGACTGAATTAGATTTTAAATCATGCATAAACAAAAATACTAGAGAAATGCACGGACAAAAATCGTCTTGCTTAGATCATATTTGGGTAAACATAACATTACAAAACCTATATAAAATCAAAACAATGGTTTGGCAAACGAATATAACTGACCACCACACTTGCTTATTATTGTATGATAGTGAAATAAAATCACAAATTAAGGCTCCAATTACTATTAAAAAAACCACAAATATTGCCATTTTAGAGGAAAAATTGAAAGCAGAAACTTGGTGTACGATACTACAATCTAACGATGTCGAACAATGCTCAAATATGTTTGAAAAACAACTTATGGATCATATTGAAACCTCCACAACAGAGGTCTCATTATACACGAATTCAAAATTCAGACGTATAAAACCTTGGATCACTTGTGGCCTAATAAAATCTATTAGAGAAAAAGAGAGGCTATATAAAAATACAATTAAAAATCCACACGATGAAAATGCTAAGATAGTTCTCAAAAAATATAGAAATAAATTAACATCTTTAATTAAAAAAAGTAAAGACGACTACTTTAAAAAAATAATCTCTACTTCAGAAAACAATCTAAAAGTTATTTGGAAAACGGTAAATTATGCGATTGAAAATAAGAAAAAAAATAATTCTATAAAATATTTAAAACATGAAAATAATATCATAGATGTATCCAAAGACCCAAAACTAACAGCAAACATTTTTAATTCTTATTTCTCTAAAGTAGGAAATAATCTCGCTGAAAAAATCTCTAAATCTGTACACGCACCTAAACCTATAACAACTAATACACAAAAACAAAATACACTATCCACTTTAAAAAAAACTACTGAAACTGAAATACAACTTGTAATAGAAAGCATGAAAGACGGATCCTCTCCAGGTTTTGACCACATTTCTGTGAAAATTCTTAAAGAAATGAAAATGTATCTACTGAAACCACTAAACCACCTTATTAATCTCAGTCTGACTAAAGGCATATTCCCAACAAATTATAAAAAATCTATAATATCCCCTATCTTTAAAACCGGCGACCCGCAAAATGTTTCAAATTATCGACCGATATCACTAATATCGAATATAGCAAAAATATTTGAAAAGATTGTGAAGAAAAGGGTTGTTGATTTTCTAGAAAACAATAAAATATTACATTCCCATCAATTCGGATTCTTAAAAACAAAAAGCACACAAGATGCAATAGCAAATGTAACATCATTTATATACTCTGCACTTGACGAAGGAAATAAATGCGCAGGAATATTCATAGACCTAAGAAAAGCATTCGATAGTATTTCACACGCAAAGCTTATCAAAAAACTGAAATTAAATAACATCAATGATAAAGCCGTTCAATGGATAGAAAGTTATTTAAACAATCGTGCACAATTTGTTAAAATAAATGACCAAACTAGCGACCAAGAAACATCAAATTTTGGTATCCCACAGGGCACCGTGCTTGGACCAATACTGTTCATTTTGTATGTAAACGACATATTTATTCAACCATTGCATGGCCAAATTATCTCTTACGCCGATGATACAGTTCTTTTAATAAAAGAAAAAACTTGGGAAAAAATTAATCTAAAAGCTACAGAAGACATAAATAATCTAAAAATATGGTTTGACAGTAACCTCTTGTCGTTAAATAGTGATAAAACATATGTCATTCCTTTCGAAATTAACACTAACATTGTACCTCCAAATCTTCAAATATTCTTACATAATCATTCTCTCGCACAACACGATACTAATCACTGCCAACAAAAATGTTCACTTCTGAAAATAGCGGATAAAATTACATATCTTGGAATAATCATAGATAAAAACCTAAAATGGAAAGATCACATCGGCCATACAATAAAAAGAGTTAGGAAGTTAATTCATATATTCTTACGGATAAGAAACTTCTTATCAACGAAAAATCTATACTCAATATACTACGCATTAGTACAGTCTATTCTTCAGTATGCCATTATCAGTTGGGGAGCAGCTTACAAAACTAGTCTGACCCCCATAGAAATTGTTCAAAAACTAATAATAAAAATTATACTAAAAAAACCTCTAGACTTCCCAACTGATCGCATATTCGAAGAATTCAAAGTTCCAACATTTAAAAACTTATTTATAAAAAATTCAATTGTACAAATTATAAAAGAAAAAGATAAATACGCATTCATTACTGAAAATCGTACTAGACTTAAACATGTATTTGTGTGCCCCAAATTAAACACTTCTTTTGCCCAACACCATTATACTCACCAAGGAAAATTATTTTTCAATAACCTACCAATAGAAATCAGAAGCATTAGGAACAAAGTTCAATTGTTGAACTCCATCAAAAAGTATTTTAGAGAATGTCACACTAAAAATCATACTTGTTTTTCTTCTTACTGAATACATATTATATGTTTGCATATTTTAGTTAACGGGTCTGATTGCCATGTGTCTGTATTAACTGCATCTACATATATATATATATTGAAATACATTACTATAGTAAATAGTGATTGTACTTATATGAAATGTATTAACTGTATTAACTGCATTGTATTAACTGTACACGTGACTGTATTTGTACATAATATATGAAATGTCAACTCTTCTTCCATCCACAAGCTAAGGCTTTTAATGGAAGACCAGTAAAATTATAATATGTAGCAATTCTAAGATAAACAAATAGAAAAAAAAAAAAAAAAAAAAAAAAACTAACTACGAAACATAATGTTCAAAGCCTTCCGCGCCAGATAAGGGTAATAGTGTAATAGTTTACCGGATCATTCCGACAACACGTCTGTTAACAAAGGCTTCTGCGCTCTTCCACAAACAATAAAACCCATTCAATTTTCCAGCTGAATTATGTAGTATGGACACCCTCAATATGCCCTTTGCCAACTCGGTACACATATTTGAAATGGTTGCTGTTCATTTGTTTAATAATAAAATTGAAATTGAAACAGTTTTTAACTTTTTTCCACTTATGTTTTGTTCAATAATAGATACGTTTTGGATTGGCAAGACGGGGATGTTCATGCCAAAATTCATCAAAATTAACAATTTTGACGTTTTAGCTCTTACGAGATTATTTTTCTGGACTGGTCTAGCTATAAGAGCTACCAAATACTTGAAGCACCAAAATACCAGAAAAAACAGCCGGTTCTTTATTACTTACCACCGAAGACAACATGTCAGAGATTTATAATAATTATCATCTAAGTCTACATCTACGTCAACCAAATACATGGCCGTAGGATGCCCTTAACAAACCCCAACTCTCTCATGTGGAAGCCAAAATTTTGAAACGGTACCATGATTCACATACCAAGGCTCCCTGATAACAAACGACAATAATACCACAGTGGAGATCCAGAAGCGCACAGTCAACGCAAATCGCTGTTATTTCCGCCAACAAAACCAAATAAAATCCAGACGGCTGTCCAGAAATACCAAGATATTTGTGTACAAAACACTTATCAGACTAGTACTCACGTGGATAAGTACTAAGAGGAATGAGCGAGCACTGGACGTTTTTGAAAGAAAAATTTTGAGGCGCAACTTCGGACCGGTTCTAGAAAATAGATTTTGGCGCAGACGTTACAACAATGAGCTGTATACTCTGTACAAGGAGCTAAACGTCACACAATTTATAAAACTGGGAAGACTTCAGTGGCTGGATCATGTGGAGAAAATGACCAAGCATCAAGCACCAAAGTCCCTGCTGAACTCTAGACCGAAAGGTTGAAGGAGCCAGGGAAGACCAAGGTTAAGATGGAGTGAAAACGTCCTCAAAGATATATCTACCTTGGAGCTTCTAAATTGGAGAGAGCTGGCACAAAACTAAGATGAGTGGAGGAAGACTCCTGAGGAGGCCAAGACCCACCAGGGGTTGTAGAGCCATGAGTGATGATGATGATGATCATCTAAGTCGAAGCACTTGCTTTATTTTCTCATGAGTTTTTTTCTGTATACACTTTCCCTCAAGAGGCAATTTAAAATAATTTTTCAAGTGTACAACGAACGAAAAACATAAGTATTTTTTAACTTTTTCATGTTCGCCTTATGATTAATCTAAGGTCTTTAAATTCAAACGTCTTATTATATGAATAAAGGTCACGCACAGAAATTAATATTTTAAAATAATAATATTTTTGTAATGTTCTTCAATCACAGTGATTGGGATTACATGATATATATATATATATATATATATTTTTTTAGAAAGACAAACTTTCCCGGGTTACGAATAACCTGACGATATTTGAAAATGTTCTACCACCACCACAGTAAGTGAAATATTTTACTTGGGTCATGATGGAGGACTTAGCCCGCCGAATAATTGAACACACGATGCCTGGGTGGGACCTAATAAAATTCGTGATTCGTCGAGATTACAAGTTACTTCATTTACGTTATCATGTTATTTACACAGATTATTTAGCTGGACTATTCTAGTGGATGCTCTGTATTTTATTTTGTACATTAACTCCGTATAGGAAGTCCTGAGGAAAAAAACGAGTGTGCTTTAGACCACACGACTGAAGTAAAACTTCTCTAACTTATATCTCCCTGTCAACTTCCGTTCGCCTCACCCGACCGTACGCCTCGCCCGATCACACTTTTCATAACGCTCTCGTCACGCATTCACCAGCTTACTCCCCAAGTCAAGCGTCCGTAAAGAAGTTTTACTTCAATAATTTCCCTCAGGGCCTACGTCATCTTTGGAGATGCTGTGTGGAGAGATAATAGTTTTCAATTAACTGTGTAATTCTGAAGCAAGAGAACTCCACGCTGAAGGTGCCCAGCTGTCTTTCGTATATCTTCGGCTATATCCGTAACCACTCGGATAATAGACACGTAAGGCGAAATTAATTTCTGGTGTATATTTATATACACGCTTTGTTTGCAAAACAAATGCTCTTATACCTACCACACTTGAAACAACGATTCTTTTTTCGCTTTAAAACAGATTTGAAAATTCCGCACAAAAATATAATTACGGCAAGAAATTCTTGTATCAACATTGTCAGCAAATGCTAGTTGAAAAATTGCCACGGAGATAAAAATTGCAGTCATAGATTCAGTTTCTACAAAAAGAAACTAAAGATTCACGTCACATTTTTCATGAAAATATCTTTTCTGGCAAACTTTTGACTTGGGGGTAAGTTTTGCTACCCACCGAACCGAGCGTTCATTTCTCGCCGAACGGCAATTAGTTTATCAAGCAAAAAGTGGCCAGTTTCGCAAAGTGCCGTGTAGGAAAAACCCAAACCAGGGAACAAACTAAGTGCTGAATTTGTGCCAAATTTACTTAAGAATTATACCACTGTGCCAAGAGGTATCTGTCCGCGCAGAGATAAACTCGCCAGGGAAACTTTTTGAAAAGAAACTCTTGATCGTCATATTATCATTTCGTGTTACCGCATATTATTTAAGTTCGTGCACCGAATTTCGGAAAACTCCATTGTTTCAGAATTTCACCTGGAAAGAATTTGTTTCCTGTGCAGGAATTCACGACTGATAAACTTAAACAGCTTGTATAACAGAATCTGGAATCTGTTTGCTTGCAAAATCATAATCCATTTTAAGGCGTTTTTTCTCTACCACACATATAGTTTTTTTTTTATATACTTAAAGTTTGCAAAATTGTATTTGTACGTTGTTAAGAAAATTCATCAATTTAAAGACTGAATTAGTTCTTTTACGTGGTAATGAGTATCGTCACATGGATAATATTAATAATAATAATTGGATAATTTGCGAAGAGCCGTTTTTGTGAAAAATCACTTCAAGGACGCTGTAAATTTGGCGATATGTTCAAGTATAACATGGTGCCCTAACGGTAAGACCTTGTTTTATATCTCTCCGATGTGAAAATAACCCAAATTCATCATTTTTTCACTACTTTTAAATATTTTACAATACATCATGCTACATCTATCAACATAAAACGAATTCCACCTAGTTATGGAAAACCTTTTCAGCCGGACTCTCTCGACCTGTCGCCTTGCACCGCATTTGGAGAGATAGATTCATACGTGCGTACTCCCGGACATACCGACCCCCAGATTCCTACCCACCCCTCATATCGTTTTCCTTCACAAAACTTTCCATCTTTCCCTTCCTTAAAAGACCCTCCACCCAGCATCCCCTAAGATGACATAGGCCCTGAGAGAAAACGTTTTTTTTTTCAGGTCCTCCTGTGTGGTGGTATATATATATATATTTATACATTTTTATGCAAAAATAATTCTACGGATAATTTCAGAGTGGAAGACACTCTCAGCTTCGTAAAATGTAAAATTGCTTCAGCCGTGTTTAGTGACAAATGACTTTAGCCGTGTTTAGGGGCCAGATCTGTATGGCCAGGTACATCCCCATCTTCCTCACATCACTATTTTCAGCCTCATAACGTACCCCAATCAAGGGTGCCATATTCTCACTGGCTCCAGTCGGAAGCAGTTGGGACTGTTGTGCGGTGTTCATGTGGAAAGAATTCATAACGTCAATTCTATTGTAACTTGTAACAAGTCTTTAAGAACATTTCGCAAAAAGAAAAAACAAACAATTTATTTTACTCACTCGTATTTTTCCTTCTGCTTAAATTTATTTTTCCACTTAGCTTTGAGGTTTGCCTCCAAAACGAGATTTCCTTTTTATATTCACTTTTTCGCATACGCACATTTCATATATTATATCCGTAAGTAGATGCGGCATATGCATATGAACATATGTATACATATATATGCTTACATTATAATAAACGTTTACAGAATATGTTGATTATTTCGAAAGTTGTACAAATATGCTTACAAAATACTGAGCCGTTTCTGTATTTTTGTTGTGTAAAACTTTTAAAGAATTACGGAGGATGTGGTATCAATAAAGGTCATTTTTAATTAATCGAGAAAAAACTCTTTCTGACTGATGGCCATCCTTAGGTTAAACATGATTTACTAATGTATATAAATGTTTTTTTATTGCGTCAGTTATAATAATATTTCCATGATTTTTACAGCGCCGTTTTTGGTGAAAAATCACCTCATGACCACTGTACAAATTTACAAATATTTCTCCAATCTTACTTTTTACTACATACTAGAATAACTAGATAAACCGTTATAACAACTTATGGCTAAAATATTCGTAGATTCTTATTATTAGCCCCACAGAGAAATTTGTTCGCTGTAGGGACATCAAAGGTCTCACAGAAATCGTTGTCTTCCTTACCTTAGTAGTAACGAGTAGGTATGCAACGAAGACACAGAATTAGAAAGAGAAAATACTACGTTTTATATTCAAAACAATTCAAATGTAATGCTTTATGGAACCAAAGTTTCCGACGGCATTTTGAAAAAAAATAATGATAATTTGTGAATTTTTCATTAATTATTTTTCATGAAACGACAAAAAAGTTAGGTGATGATAATAATTAAAACATTTTTCTAAAGGGGCGTACATTAATTACGTGAGCTCAAAAGGGGGGGGGGGTCCAGCAAAATCTCACGTTACTTGAAAAGAATATACGAAGTGGTCCAAATTTATCTCACCAAGGGGGGGGGAGGGTATTTTTTTTTTTTTTAAATGAGCTCCAAACAGGAGGCCCTGAGGAAAATAATTTTTCTCAGAGCCTATGTCATCTTTGGAGATGCTGTGTGGAGGGTTTTTTTAAGGAAAGGAAGGAGATGAGAGTTCATGGAAAGAAAAGGGTTTAAGGGGTGGGTAGGAATCTGGGGTTCAGTGTGTCCTGGTAATCCGCCTCCAAGACCTAGACAAACCTCACCTCATGAACCCGGGCACCCCTGCTAAATCACCAAACGTAGCGAACCACTTGGGGTGACCTATGGTAGAGGTGTTGGTTATCCAATAAAGGTTCCCGGGGCGGCGGTACCCATTCCTGCCTCCCAAATTTATAGATTGGAAGAAAAACTGCTCACATAATTAATGTATGCCGCCTAATACAATGTCTGTCTGTGTTTTTTTTTTTAAGTTCGATTATTTCTTTTTTTAATTTTTTTTTTTAATAATTTATAAACATTATTATTAAATAATAAACAAGTTCTGCTGTGTAATTATTATTACGCGTGACAGCTGTTTCGCCTCCTGAAGACAATATCAAACAGTTTGATAATGCCTTCAGAAGGCGAAACAGTTGTCACGCGTAATAATAACTACACAGCAGAACTTGTTTAAAAATAAATTTTTATTAATTTAATAATAATATTATTGAACACATAAAAGAAATAAAAATTAAAATGGAGTTCTACAAATTCAACTGTACAGGGTGTCCGGGGGTAAAGTGCATTAACTTCGTGAGGTGATTCTACATGATAGTGAAAGTAAAAAAGATAAATAACTTTTTTCGAAATACCAACTTTTAGGGGTAGTTTTGTGGTAAAAACATAAAATTAGACCGGCGTGCGCGGCCAGCTTTATTATTTTCCGCTGTTACGATACGGCCCAATCACCACCATTTATTGTTGCCACGATCGTGCCCGGCAGGCTCCCGGCAAGTAAGATCGTACCTCACACTAAGGATTTTTAGTAGGTACATCTTTTTGTATGGGAAAAAACAGTTGGAATTTCGAAAAAAGTTGTTAATCTTTTTTACTCCTACCATCATGTAGAATCACCTCCCGAAGTTAATGCACTTTACCCCCGGACACCCTGTATAACGATAAATTTAAGTATTTCAGTTATTTCAGTTTGAAAAAAACGTCAGGTGAGCCATTTTTAAAACTTTTTTATGTTTACATTTTATAATAACAATTAAAAGTAAAATTTGAAAGCGTATTTCATCATCTTTCAAAAATAGTTGTTAGTTTTCAGAAATGTTCAGATACTTTCCATTTATTTGGATTTTATTGCAGAGCGGAAACTTTCTGACTTTCTGACAGAATAAGCCCGAGGCCCAAGGGATTAATCATGAAGTTCGCACCAAACTCTTTTGTGGTTTTGAAACCACATTTCACTCATGAAGTATTTTCGCTATTTTATTTGATTCTAACAATGTAATATATAATGGCTGAGGGAAAAGTGAAAAAAATGTTATGAAAATTTTACACAAATAAAGCATTATTCCACTGGTGCGCTTTTTTCCACAATATGGCACTATTTATAATACCTCGGATTGCTTTGCTGCCAATTTTGGGAAATTTTCCCTCATTTGTAAGTAATTAAGTAAAAATTTTACGATTTTATAATATATATTTTTTAATTCTTATGAATATGTGATAATCGACAAAATATAAATGAATTCATTGGCCACAAAGAACTATAATCAGTTTGTATGTCTCCATATTAAAATTCGGAGGTATGATTTTTTTAATGTTGGTTTGAAAAATGTACACCAAAAAAATCTCAAGCAATCGGAGGAAAAAGTATTAAATGCTCGTGACTTTTTAGTACGCTAGGGTGCTAAGATTGAAAAAATATCCCATTTTTGATGTCGTAGCCGTTAATGATTTTTAAGTTTAATATTATTAAATTATTCTGATAAGGTACCGTCTAGAATTTTTTTGTTTGTTCCCCAAAATGCTAAAAAATTATCTTAATTTACAAAAAAAACGTTATTTCCACTAAAGGTGATGTTTTTTATTCATGCTGCACTGTGTGCCAAATAATCCAACGACACATTGAAAGACGCGTCGCGTATTTCCAAAACCTATACCGGTTCAGTCGCTTTACATTCTCAATATCAAAATTTAAATATTTATAAATAAAATTATTAATTTCTAATATACACATTGGAAAGATTATTTTTTCTAGATTTTAGAACATTTTTTGTTTTGCAAAGTGATAAAAAATTATCAATATAGAGGTGTATTTACAATATATGTGAATAATATTAAAATTTAAATATTTAGACATAAAATTATTAATTTCTAATATACTCATCAGAAAGATTATTTTATCTAGTATTTAGAACAATTTTTGTTTTTGCAATGTGATAAAAAATAACTAATATAGAGGAATATTTAAAATGTAAATTGTCGCTACCGCGACCGAACCGGTATAGGTTTTGGAAATACGCGGTCACATGTTCTCATTGTCTGGTGGTTTCAAACATGTATTTAGTCTTCAACATTTCTATCATCCACGTGGTTTGTCGGTACGATTCATGTTTGTCAGCGCAAAATTAAATATTCCGTGTTTTACAAAATGCTTTTGAAGTGTGTGGCGATATCTTGCCGCCCGGGATTTTATTTCCTGAATCGTTTTTGTCTTTTTTCGTTCACAACAAGTTATCAATTCCCGCAGCAGTGGCTCGTGAATTTTGGGTGTGCTGCAGTGTCAATATTAAAAAAAAATGGCATAATTTAATTTATTTATGTTGTTGTAGCCAAAAACGTTGCTTTTTTTCTAAAATTCCGTTTCTTGTTTAATTGATTCACCATTTTCGCGTTTGTCCTACGAGTTTTTGAATACCGTTTACGCATGTATATGTAGGTATATAATAAAGGAAATTGCACTTTGGGAGGCAGACATTTGTTGGATAGTATTAATTGGACAGACATTAATTGGATTTGGGAGGCAGGCCGGGAACCATTTATTGGATAACCAACACCCCTGCCATAAGTCACCCCGAGTGGTTCGCAACGTTTGGTGATTTAGCAGGGGTGCCCGGGTTCCGGGGTGAGGTTTGTCTAGGTGTTGGCGACAAATGCCTTTGCCCCCTACTGCGTAGCGGGCCGGATCGGGAAAAACTGGTTCAGGGGATCTATCCTAGACCTCTCCAGCTGGAATCTTCAACATCCATCACACGTTCGTCACTCTTGGACACATAGCCCCCACAATTCTACCCACCCCTCATATCTCTTTCCTTCTCAGAACTTCCTCTCCTTTCTTTCGTTAAAAAGACCCCCTACACAGCAACCCCAAAGATGATATAGGCCCCGAGAGAAATTGTTTTCCTCGGGGCCTCCTAAGTGGAGCTAATGTAAAAAAAGATCGTAAAAAACAACTTGCTATTAAACGTCATATTACTTAAAATAGAGTTATCATAAGAATAAATTTCTTTAATTAAATGAACTCGAACCCAGGAGTAGAAGATTTTCCATTCAGTTTCGCTAAAATTGTCTTCACAGAGCCAGCAGATATCTACTGCTAATCCTGGACAAACCACAAGTGCACCCCACGATTGAATTTGGCAGCCACCTCTGGTCTGGAGCTCCAAAATACCTGAAAAATTCCCACGACTCTGCAGAAACGGGCAGTCCGTTTGATAGTTTCTCCCGTCTTAAATTACGGATTGCAATCTTAAGAGCACAGGCGGGAATGTTATCCTTGTTCTACCGGTATTTCAATGAAATATGCACCGAGGAACAAGCGTCATTGATCCCTTCGGCACCGGTGTTTATTCGGGAAACACGCCAAACGCGTGCTCAACATATGTACACGGTTGACATTTGTCACATGAGAACGGGTCGCTTCTTCGATTCACTCGTTCTTGTGTTCTACAGCTCGGCTTTGGAATGATTTGACGGCCTCTGCGTTTTCTCCTTCCTACAATAAGGGTCTCTTCAAGGCCAATAATGTTCATTCCTTCCTCTCCTCACAAAGACCCTCCACACAGCACCTGACATGACATAGGCCCTTGGAAAAATTATTTTCCTCAGGGCCTCTTCTGTGGAGTTAAGTTAAAAAAAAAATTAAACTTTTCAAGTTAAAAATAAAAATAAATAAATTTATACTACCTTCGACATTTTGACGAAGAATTAAAAAAAATACTATCTTAGATTCCATGTAAGTTGTGTTCCTTTTATTTGGCTTTCGCGAATAAAAAATATTTTGCGGCTGAAATACGTCGAACTTACCCTCAGTCAATATTGTTACTATCATGGCCAATATCGTATGAATCGGCTGATAAAAACATTCCGACCTGTTCACACAAAGATTGGATCCGTGCAAATACAATTACCAAAATGGGTAACGATATACTATTTCGTAAATACAATGTTTTGCGTCGTATCTGTGTTACCATTTCCATAAAAAATAAATGGATGTTGTTTCTATCGATGCCCTCGAAACAAGAATTCTTTGGAAGGGTGAACCAGGGTGAGTTTTACTTTCCTTGAGATTTGAAATAAAACTTGATGAAGTGCAAGGAAAGTATAAGCGAAACAGCACGTAACTGAAGAATTTTAACCAGCGATTTCTTGTTATATTTGAAGTAAAAAACGTGATTGTCATTTATCTGTTCGATGATTTTTGGAGTGAAAACTTCTTTAGCAGCGTTGCGATTTGAAACTCGATGAAACGAAAAATTGCGTCATTAAAAAGTGACAAACATGTACAGCTGTAGGTTTTAGCCCGCGTGAGAATGAGATATATATAATCGGTGTCCTCTTTGAGCGTTGCTTCACAGCCTCCCCACTCTTGTCTCCTTTTGTTTTCTAAATGTTTCACTTCTACCGCGTGTGAATTGCACTCAGATTTTTTTATTACACGTGGCAACTAAGAAGTTTGGTGCAGCCCCCGCCAGTCACGTGATAAGCACTACATTTCTTCGTTCATTCATTCGTTCTAGCAGCGCGGCAACAGAGGAGAGAGAACGCGTATGATGTAATCCCGTCGCCACGCGTGATGGTTTAATCAGTGGCTACGTGTTATGGAAATAAATATCATCGGACAGCAAAATGACATCCAAGTTTTTAAAGTGAAAACTTCTTTAGCACCGTTGTGATTTGAAACTCTATGAAACGGAAACGAGCTACACTAAAAAGAGACAAGCACATACATCTGTAGGATTTAGCCCGCGAGAGAATGAGATAAACTAATCAGTGTCCTCTTTGTGCGATGCTTCGTAGAATAAAATAATGTTTAAACTTGGTAATACAATATTATAATAAATAAATCCTATATTTATCCTATTTCTGAAACTCTGCATTCGTCTCATTCTCTCGAAGTTTAGTTTTTTGAAGACTTCACTTCTACCGCGTATGAACAGCACACATGTATTTTATTTACTCCAAATATGCTCAGGATCCGCTTTTTAAAACCCTTCTGGTAATGTTACATCCTGTACACGAGTTGTATTGCTTTAGTCACGTGTATAACTTAAATTAAAATAGGAATATGGTGGTAGTTTTGATTTGGGTTTGAAAAATCACTCCGAAATATTATTTCAAGAAGCCTTAACATAACTGAATAACATAACATAACCATCACGCCATTTTCACGTAGGGGTGGATAGAGATGAAAGAACGAAACCCAATTCTGGTCTTGTTCTTGGGTTGAAGAAACTCTGCTTCATTCGTATTCATGCGTCATTTTAAAATTTAAATCTATGACGTTTTCTATTTTTCGACTCTTTTTTTCGACCCGCTTCAGGTCTATGAGTACCTTACGCAGGTAATTTTTCAGTATCTTTACATAGTATAAAATGAAGTATCTCACGCTGTGTATGCGCTTAGATCTTTTAAACTAGGCAACGGATTTTCATTCGGTTTTCACCAATAGATAGAGTAATTCATGAGAAAGGTTTTTAGGTATATAATTTGCCAAAGTTTTGTGTAAATTGGTTGAAATACATAATATATCTGACCGAGCGGCAGCGGGCAGCGGGCAGCGTGCTGACAAACGGGGTGTGTGGATTTGATTTAACAGATGGCGTTGGTTATAAAGGTTTCGTTAGCCACAGCAACGTGTGTCCGGGTCTGCTAGTGAATTACAAATTATTTTTATTTTTATTCAGTGGATAATAAATTTGCATTTTTGTATCAAATTTACGTATTAGGGAGTGTACATTAGTGTTCGCGCCTTTTTATATCCCTTAATTAGTAGTTAATTCCGTGATTGCGTGTTCTGAAAAGTTTCGTCTATTGTCACATCATTAGAACGTAATAAAAAGGCGCCCGATAAGCAGATTTATTTTATTCGAACGCCATAACAGAGATATTCTTGGCATGGTGGATGAAAAATACAAATTTATATCAACGTAATGAAAAAAATAAATTAAAGTTTTATTCAGTAGGTATTAATGCTGTGTGGAGGGTTTTTTAAGGAAAGGAAGGAGAGGAGAGTTCTGGGAAGGAAAAGGGTTTAAGGGGTGGGTAGGAATCTTGGGTTCAGTGTGTCCTGGTCATCCGCCTCCAAGACCTAGATAAACCTCACCCCATGAACCCATGTACCCCTGCTAAATCACCAAACGTAGCGAACCACTTGGGGTGACCTATGGCAGAGGTGTTGGTTATCCAATAAAGGTTCCCGGGGCGGCGGTACACATTCCCGCCTCCCAAATTAAAATTGAAAGATAAGGAATAAGAAATAATTAAATTTATAAGAAAGGAATATGAAGCTAAAAATTATATAAAACAAAAAATTATGTAAAACGAAAAATTACTCAAAACAAAAAAATATCAATACATTGGTAACCATAAAAAGACAGGTTGTACATACAAATCAAATCATAAGAGAATTACTAATACAAAAAATAGATACATGACATTATTCAAGAAACATCAGAGAAAAACTCATTCATGGACTTTTTTACGTTTGATTAGTTCGCAATTGAAAATTTCCACTCCGGATAATACGTTATTGTAATTATTGCATAGTCTTTCTATTATATTATTGATACTAAAGCAGTTTGGTGGGTTAGGTTACTTGACTATTTCAAAACCAAACAACTAAAAAGTTCCGCTAGAAGGTAGTTTAGTTGAGGTGTGACTCCATCAGGCTATAAGTCACCCGATATGCCAAACTACAACAATGTACAAAAGCAGTTAGCAAAGTGCTCTTCGCAGTTCCCAGTTCCCATCAGAACATCACAACACCGCGGCACGTCTCGGGGCGTCACTAACTATGAAGATGAAGCATGCTACAATAATTTGTTTTCCCCGAATGACTTATATCAGAGAATACTTAATCAGCATTGTTTCGATTGGCTGCCTTCCAAAACTTGGCGCTGAGAGAGTGGGCGTAAGAAGGCTTGAGATAGGGCTGCCACTAATTGCAAACCGGTTATTTTTCAATTTAAATAAGTTTTTTTTCCACATTTTTGTGACGATGTTTAAAGCTTATACGGCCGCAAAGTGTTTTTTTTTCCATTAGCTCCACATAGGAGGGCCGGGGGTAAATAATTTCCCTCAGGGTCTATGTAATCTCAGAGGAAACTGTGTGGAAGGTTTTTTCAAGGAAAGGAAGAAGAGGAAAGGAACTAGGTATGGGGGTGGGTAGGAATCTAGAATCTACGTGTCCACGAGTGACGGACGTATGAATCCATCTCTTCAACTGCGGGGCAAGGCATGGGTCAAGGGATTCTGGCTGGAGAGGTCAAAAGACCTCCTCAACCAGTCTTGCTTGATCTGGCGCGCCACTCAGCAGGTGGGCAGACACATCGGCCGCCAAAACCTTGACAATCCTCACCCTATGAATCCGGAAACCCCTGCTAAGTCACCAAACGTAGCGAACCACTTCGGGTGACCTAAGGCAGGGGTATTGGTTATCCAATAAACGGTTCCCGGGGTGGTGGTACCCGTAACCGCCTCCTAAAATGTTTGTTGGATTTACTAGAAATTTCTCTTCGGTTTTCACTTTTTTTTCTAAAATATGTACTTAAATTTCTCTTGGGATTTCCAGTACAATATCACAAAAAAACTAATAACTAATTACTAACCAAAAACAACTATTATATTCTTCCACGGCCTGTATAATTTAGGTCGAAAATAATTAATTTATGTAATTATTTAATATTAATACATGTATGATCCAACATTATTTATTAATGACACGTTGTTTTTTTAATGGTTCATTTAATTAATTCTCTAAAAATTAATTATTTTATTTATCTTATCCCCCTTCTACCGGTATTACATTGGAAGGTATTTCGATGAAGTAACGCCATTGATCCCTTCGGCACTGGTGCACAGTCAGGAAACACGCCAAACGCGCCCCCGCAACATTTGAACACGGTGACATTAAATTTATCACATGAGAACGGGTTGTTTTTGGTTTCTACGACCCATTTTTGAGTTCCAAATCTCCACTATGGAACGATTTACCGTTTCTTAAGATCACGTTCACTCCTTCCTCTCCTTCTACACAGCAACACAGGGAAATCATTTTCCTCAAGGCGTGGAGTTGAGTTGAGTTGAAGGTGTGGAGTTATTGTTAAAAAAAAACTTAATTTAAACCGATATTCCGGTAACGCCAATTCTTGATAGTTTTGCAAGCCCTAGCACTAGGGTAGCCCAGTGGTGGTTGGGAGGGAGGGTTGGAGCAGGGTTGATAAACATGAACATCGTCCGATCCTCCTTGATGGAGTGGGCTATGAAATATTATTTTTAAAGTGAACTGCGTTATGTAATATGGAACAAAAATTCCCGAAAAGCCTTTCTACTTTATAAGCAGATTTTCTCATCAAGAATTATACTAAATCAAAAACAAGAAAGAGGTTTGGAAAAATTTAATTTCGGTATGGTAATATCTCTTTTCTTGTTCTTTCCATTAGTTGTTTATATAATAGGGTTTAAATTATGTACTTTTTAAACAATCTTTTTGAAGTGAATCTTCTATCGCCGCGCTGTGATTTGGATTTGATGAATGACGATTACTGCACCTGCGACGCATCAACTGCGCTCATTGGCCGCTTTGATTATGATGTCACTTTTGAAGGTTCCTATTGGTTATGAAACGGAAATTACGCTAGGTATGCGCTCATTGGTCGCTTTGATTATGACCTCACTCTTCAAGTATTGGTTGAGATTGTTTTGGTAAAATTTCGGTTCTACCGCGTGTAAACTGCACTCGATTTTTTTCTTTAAGAAGATGCAATCTGTAACTAAATTAGGTAGTGAATAATCATAACACGTCATTCTAAAGTGATTTTTTTTTGTAAGCAAAACCGGTGAGCGACAAGTATTTCAGTAAATTAGTGAATGCAAAGTGTTGTATTTATAATATCATAATTATTTTAATGCAAATACCGTAAAAGAATTCCAACTGCTCCTATCTGAAGCCAGTGAGACTATGACATCTCCAATTGGGATATGTAGTGAGTCTGGAAGTGGTTGGCAGGGGAAGGAGATGGGAAAGCGGAAGGTGGGAAAGTAACTGACTATTCAGATTTGGTCACCAAATACGAATGAAGCTATTTCAAATAACGTTTCAATTCTGTAGTATGTTCTTACAGCAGGGCGATACTGAGAGTGTCTTTAACTCTGGATTAATACTATTTTTTATTTTATTTAAAATTATCGAATTGAGGTATTTAAAATCAAAGGCCGCAATCTCCCACTTTTGAGTTTTTGAGAAAAACACAAAAGACTTGTAAATATTAATTGGGATTTCGGGAGAAGATGAAAAAATTACATCGGATTTTAATGGGAGGAAACTGAGTTTCCAATTAACCATTAAAAGCTTAGGTTCATTATTATATTTTCTATGGAGCTGCATTCACATTTTTTTCGACATTTTGGAGATTGCTGCCGTTGCTTTTACACACCCCAATTGTGAAACAACACAAAACCAAGCAAATAAAATTTACTTGCGCACGCAGGGACCGTGGTTTTCGGATTGCTAGTCGAGAGACATACCCCCCGACCACGTTGCCCTTAAAATTTTACAATATAAACCTTTATGAATATTTTCCTCTATGTAAACCTTTATTTTTTTGTATTTTTTTGATAGAATCTTGTGAAAAGCGTGATGGTCAGATGGTAAATCGTAAAAAAATCATTATATTATGTATATGTTACAGTTAAAACCCGTTCTTAGTTACAACGCGTTTTCTCTAGTATAAACTAGTTTTCACTCAATGTCTTTGTTACAACTAGAATTAACGGCTGTTCAAAAATTAATATCAGTGAAAACTAGTTCTAACTAGACAAAAAGCGTTTTCTCGGAATGATTCAGTTAAAACTGTGTCAATTATACATATCATTAAAATGTCGGTAAGATGTGTTCATTTTACGCGTGGAAGCTATTTCACTAGGAATTAGCAGTTCATCTGACGATAAGTATGATAAATAATAAATACATTATGATATCATGGAGTTGTATGTAATTAGCACTAACTACTACCATACATATTTTTTAGGATGGTAGTTTTTCCAATGCATTTTTTGCCCGCGCAGGATGAGCGTTCATTGAAAATGCTTAAAATTTCGTAAACGAGATGCACAAATTAAAAGTTGAACAGAGTTCTGTTAAAGTGAAGGATACCATTGTGCTGATTCATCACCATTAGCTCCACTAATAGGGGCTGGAAATAAAGCGGAAAGTAAAGCTAAAATTCACTTTTAATAAAGCCTAGACAGAGGTGCACTAACTATGGTGCCCGCACGGCTTGGGGTACGGGAAAACCAAACAGAATGTTTAGAAATTAAAGATGATAAGAAAAGAACTTTACAAATAAAATGAAAATTGAAACAATGTAACGATTATAATATAATACACCAACCGATAAAGTTTGTGAAAGGTCAAAATGTGTGTACATTTACTATATTAAACAACATTCAGGAATATGTATGTAGTTTCAATGTCTCAAAGAGGACTTTAGTGTAGTTAGTTGTATGTAGTTTTGATATAAGATTTAAAAATGAAAAATCTAGAATCTATAAATAAAGTGTAATTATGGTAGATTCTTTCAGGTAAAACTTCGAGAATCAATTAATTATGGTAGATTTTACGCACCAGATTTAAATGTCCGGGTTAAATTTTCCCCCAAAAAAAAAAAAAAAAAAAAAAAAAAAAAAAAAAAAAAAAAAAAAAAAAAAAAAAAAAAAAAAAAAAAAAAAAAAAAAAAAAAAAAAAAAAGAAGGAAAAACTAAACCCTTTCATACACTTCCCCAAATGATCATCTAGTGAATCCACGTTATGCAATTGCACTATATAAGTATTATAAATACAAAACAATACAAGAACAACATGTCAACCTACTAGAGACCAAATGGGAATATAATTCACCGACTCCAGATATTTTCATATCAGAGGGTTCGGCTCTGTGGCATTTCTAATTGAACCTATAAATCCTACTGATCCCTCAATATAAATATTTAAAAAATCTTTTGTAATCCTACATGTATTTAAAATTACTGCTTTTTGCATTTTTATATACAAATTCTTTGACAAATCTAATATGCTTAAATTTTGAATCAGATTCCTAGGTATTATGCCAGTGGCCGAAATAACAAATGGTAATATTTTTATAGTCCGAGAATGCCAAATTCTTTTAATCTCATTTCCTAAATCTGTGTATTTTCTAATTTTTTCAGAAACAGTTTTTTGAATATTACAGGAATTTGGAATAGCTACATCAATGATATAAGTTATTTTTTTAATTTTGTCATGTAAAACTATATCAGGTCTATTATGACTAATTGTTCTGTCTGTTAGTATAGTTTTATCATAATATATTTTATAAAATTCATTTTCTATAAATGAATTTGGAATTTTTTTATGAATTTTTCTATGAATTTTCTATAAATTTTTTTGTAATTATTATTATTATATTATTAATTATTATTGTAATTATGGTAGATTCTTTCAGGTAAAACTTCGAGAATCTGAAATAAGGATAACGAAACATATGAGGTGTTTAAACAATAATAGTTTCTCGGAGTTTGCCAATCATTTATTGAAGACGAATTGTGGAGTAGAATTGAGTTAGTACATTGTAATTTTAATGGTTTTCGTTTAGACAAATTAGATATCTTAGAAATTTGAAAGTGAATATGAATGAATTTAAATATTATAAATAATCAAAAAATATTTTTAAATGACCCATTATTCAACTTGTTCCCTTTGTAAATTTTGCCCTATTTCCCCCCATACCCCTTCCCACTCCCACTTTTCCATTGACGTCTTTAGATCTGTTTCAATTGTTGTAATTAGTTTTAAAATAACCCTGACGAACGTGGTTTAAAGTAATCTAATAATTTTGAATTAAAATGGTGTCACAAATAAGTTTGCTGTATTTGAAGAAACTTTAAGATATTGTTTCTTAAATTTTTATACTTTATTAGTTTTATTAAAGTTTATAAATTTAAAGAAAATTATACGGAATAAATTTTTAAAACATTTACTTAAGAAATACAACAAAAATATAAATAATATATTAATTTTGCACAATAGAAGTACATTGTCAGATCTATTGTTACCACATAAAAAAATATAAATGAATATTATACCTTATCACTTGTAACATAATGTACTATATAAGTATGTCTAAATAAATAAAATAAAATCGATTGCAGTTACACGCGGTAGAAGCGAAACTTTACCAAAGCAATCTCAACTAATACTTGAAAAGCGAGGTCATAATCAAAGCGACCAATGAGCGCAGATCACACGTAATTTCCATTTCATATCCCAACCAATAAAAGTGACATCATTATCAAAGCGGCCGATGAGCGCAGTTGATGCGTCGCAGTGCACTAATCGTCATTTCAGTTTCATCCGAAATCCAAATCGCAGCCGTGCCGTAGAAGTTTCACTTCAATAGATTATATTTATAAAATATATGTATCTAACAGCCTGAAAGAAAAACTTAATTTGACATTTATAATTATGCGGAATGTCTTCTACTATCACGAAGTTTCTGAAGTTGCCACTAGGGATTTGTGTTAAACTACCGTTAGTAAATTTACCCTTTGATCTGTAAATTACGTATAGAACCAAAAAAATATCAACAGCATTCTACTTTACGTGGCGGATAACTCTTCCCAATTTAGAATAGATTAGTATACGATTATCAACCAGTAATAAACCTCGCGTTCATAAAAGTATGTTTTTAATTTTCTATTATTTTATAAATCAAAAACCAAATTTCTTCTCCAATTATAAGTTTTCTTAGTAGGTATTTAAATGCCCGCCTGCTTAATAAAAAATATATAATATTTTATTTAACCCTTTATTTATAAATCAGGAATTATACAATTTGTCCAATGAAACGTTACTACCTCAAATAAATCTTTTTTATTCAATCTTTCTTTAGGCGTGTGGGTATCATACCATTGAAAACTACCGCTTGCTTCTATAATAAAGTGGATGCAGCCGATATCCGAAGCCGGAAACAGAACTTTTAAACAAATTTACCCGCAGACAAAACATATAATGCGATTTAATTTTTAAATTAAATTAAATTTAATAGTGTTATTATCAAGTTCTGCGAGTATTTTAGTTTTTTTTAACAGCTGTTTCGGCTTACAAGGCCACTTTCAAACTGTTTTTAAATGTCCTTGTAAGCCGAAACAGCTGTAATAAAAATAAAAACTAAAATATTTGCAGAACTTGATAAGAACATTATTAAATTTAATTAAAATTAAATTTTTAAAAAAATCAATGGAGTTCTATGAATTAAACACAAAACAATTACTTACCATAGAAGGAGTGTTGAAACAAAGACGGCAGTCTCCAATTATTTTCAATACGCAAAAAATGTATTTTGTCGTACTATGAACAATAAAGCATAAATTATGTTTTTAATTGTTTCCATTTGTACACTCTGTACATATTTTGCGATTAAATGGTAAACTATTTAGTTATCTTCAATCAATATATGGAGATTGTATCTCTGATTGGCCCACAGGGATACTGCCGTTTTTGTTATGTACTCCGCATACCCTAATGTAGATTGCAGTTTTTATTTCAGAACTAAACACATTTTTTTTTAAATGTATGGGATACTTTCATTTACGCTCCGAACCCTTTGCAGCTATCGATAGTATTTTTATAATTAATTGTCTAACCCTCGCCACATCTAAGTCATTTTAGACCAATGGCGAAGATTGCCGTCATTGTTTCAAAACGCCTCATATGCTCAAGCAACTATCATAAAATATATTAAAGGAAGCACTATTTATAATAATAATTATATAGCGCAGATGTGTGTTATTTCACTTCAAGTGCGCTTTGGTAGAAAACTTTGAACAATTTTTCGTATTGGTACTGATAATTATTTTTTAACCAGAAACAAAATACTAACTTTTTGTCTCAACAAATTGATCCACTTTAAACAATTCGCTCAGTAGGTACCTGCCTATTACAATAAATTCTCGAATATCTAAATATATAACTATGATATTAATGTTTCTACCAATTAAACCACATTTGGCCAACTTTCATCTTTTATCTAAAATTCGCAACGTTTTTTCTAGGATGTTGAATTGTTTCAGTTCTCAAGGGGGGTCTGAATAAAATTATTCAATTTCCTTCACATTTACATATGATTGAGTAGAGAGTGTCACATTTTCACAAAAGTTTGCGCACATCTGGTCACGGTAATGAAAAGTCCAGCGTCTGAATGGTCTGCATTACTCGTTCACCCTCTCTCTTGGCTGAATATACTCTGGAAGGTTCTTGTCATTCGGTCGGAGTTCTGTAAAATTTGTGCGGAGTGTAGAGTACCTCCTAGAGGAGACTTCTCCGTTTTTATTAATTGCTCTCATTTGTTTGAAAATTTCGAACGAGGAGATGAAAACGAAAATGTTAAGGACAGTCCGGAGAAAAATGTGATTTATTGCTTGAGTTTTGATTTGTATGGTTTGGAGCGTATTGAAAAAAGGTAAAGCTTATATTTACTTAGCTTTTATTTTATTTTAGAATATTCATTTTTGAGCAGTTATTAAAATTTTCAGCCATAATTTCATGGAATAAATGTCCCAAGGCACCACAACGATTAGAATGGGAAACTGTACCGACACGTTGTTACGTCTGTTCAGTACATCGGTCGGTTCATGCTAGTTTAGTGGAATAATTGTTTTAGTCGCTGATTGATTCCTCACAATCTGCCGCAATTTGCATCAGTTGACGCTACTTAAAGGATTGATGAGTTTCCAATGAAGGCGTCTAGGCCGTTTTAAAATACCTGCATATTATTATCGTTATTTATTTTTGGAGTGTTATGCCGTGTTGCGCTATTTCCTTCTTTAGCCAAAGTTTCGGACACTGAAATGCAGTCCGAAACGTCCAAAACAAGTCCGAAACGTCGTAACACGGCATAATACCCCAAAAATAAATAACGGTTATACTTTTGGCCTTGAAAATCTAAAATCATAACCTACATGATATATTTCCTGACATAATTATAGTATGACTTAACTTTTCCCTAATGGATTTATTGTGAATTTAGAATATAACCGAATGATTTATAACTCTAGGCCATTTCCACTATTAACAATGATAAATTACACATAATTCATTGTTAATGAAAATAAATAACATTCTATTAGAATATTATTCTACTTATAAGTCTTTGTTATGTAAACGTTATGATTATTTTAGAGGAATTTACAGTAATATCTTTTTTGATAATTTTTCGCCCGCCATGCTCGGGATGTCTCTGTATTTGAATTTATTCATATGATTGGTTGTAATAATTATGACATTACACAATTCAGTTGGATTTATTACATTTTTGTTGTGAAAATATTGATGAGAATTTGTTATAGTTTTGAATGTCGTTTTAATTTTCATTACGCCTTGTATCCTGATGATCCATTAGTTCTGAAACATGTTGATATTTGTTATTATTTTAATTTATTATCATTTTAAATCACACTCAGTTGATATTTTTTTAGTATATTTTCACGATTTGCAAAAATTTTCAGTTACGTACCTGTACCAAATTATAATAAGGTATAGATATAACTAATTGGATTGTCCCTATTGGTCTAACATTATATCACCATTCAGTTCCCAAATATCACCTGCTATCGATTCAGTCAGTGAATAGGTGTTACTAGGAGTATTGATAAAGATTACACTAGATTGACCAACACGGTTCTGAAATAAGTAAAATCAATCGGTAGAGTAAGGTATTGATGACAAAATATTATGTGTTTCGTTATTGTCCGAATGTCTTAAAGTGAGGTTAAGAAGTTAAGATCCTCACGGCCATCTTACGGCTGATAGAATGATTATTTTAGTTGATTTTTAGTGGGTGGTAATTCATGCCATTCTTCCTCCTTTTGAGACAACGTTTTGAACAATATTGGAGATCGTCGTCAGGTGGACTCTACAAGACTATCCAAAATGATCTAAGCATTGTTAACCAATAGTGGTGTTTTTTTTTATTAGTTTCTGAAATGTGCCTTTCGTAGGCTCTAGTTTCACTCTTATTATATGAAATGTGCTAGTGGTTCCACGACATCATTCATACACCCGCTTTTCATCAAACCTGGGATGCGTGATCCATAAAAATGGAACCACACATGCGCTCAATGACAATTCTTGTACGTGCGTCGCTCCTAAAATACGAGTACACATACAATGCATACGAGTATGCATTCGAAAGGGGACGAGCTTTTCAAAGACTGCATGACTTCTTAACACTGGTTGATAATGTTCATTATTTATTCCCTTACTTTCTTTTTCCTTTTTCTTTTTTATAATTTTGTTGTAAACTGTTGATAGTTATTGTTAAAATGATTGATTTTGTAGGAAACTGTTGATAGTCATTTTTTTTTAATCATTGATTGTGTTGGAAACAATCAAATCATTGATTGTGCTGATAATTATTGCTAAAATGATTGATTTTGTTGGAAACTGTTGATAGTTATTTTTAAAATCATTGATTGTGTTGGAAACAATCAAATCATTGATTTTGCTGATAGTTATTGCTAAAATGATTGATTTTGTTGGAAACTGTTGATAGTTATTTTTAAAATCATTGATTGTGTTGGAAACAATCAAATCATTGATTGTGCTGATAGTTATTGCTAAAATGATTGATTTTGTTGGAAATTGTTGATAGTTATTGTTATAATTGATTTTGTTCGATTGTGCTGATAGTTATCGTCAAAATCATTAATTGTATTGGAAACAATATTTTATATAAAGTAGTGTTTTGTTATTAAGATTTATATATTTTTAAAATCTAGGTTCAACATGGGCTCATGCGCATGTCGTGGTGGTCGACATCTTCCAAATCTACTAAATCTACCAAATCTACAAAATCTACCACCGTATAAGGCTCATCATGCCTAATATGGTGATAGATGGAGCTACAATAATATTGCAAATTGAAAAGGATACAATTATGAAAAAAAAATTTAATCGAATTATTGCTTTCTTGGGACAAGCTCATCTTATGTGTTCTGGTCCAATGGTACATCGGCTTAAGAGCACGCCGGTATTTATGGTCTTCATTCTCATATATTAGATTTGCCTGACCTTCCTGGTCCTCTCATAACTCGTACTTTACTGCCTGATCATCGTTTATGCTTACTCTTCCGAAATCCATAAGTATTTTTTCCTTTTTACAAAAAGCTGACATAAATAATTTGAAAAGACCTAAATAAATTCAAAGAGCAAAGGTGGGGGTTACGGCAAAGTTGGACAAGACCTCTCGAGGGTATTTTATTTTTTATAATATAATGTCTAACCACAAAGTAATTGCTTCTTATGAAAAAAAAATATATATTTTTTATTGTGCGATACGACAATTTAAAATTCGCATCACCACGCTTCATCTCTGTTTTAAATTCCATTCCATTTCCACAATACTGGTAGCTCTGCTTCACTAAATAATCTCCTATCAAAGCGAAGAATGATAGCAGTGCTAAAACGCAAAAAAACCTTAACAAAACACCAACTGAAGTAAAAAAATTCACGTTCTGAGTTAACTTTAATTGTCTGTAATGGAAAAACTCAGGCAAATGAAGTCTTTGCTTTGTTCGCTTCATTGCGAAGGAATACAAAATGAAACGGTTCAAATCATTTTTACCGGATCAAATAAAGTTCATGCGAAGCTTTCCTGTATAAAGTAAACCCTGACAATTTAAACAGTACCTTTGTCTGAATATTATATTCGCCCACAATATTAAAAGTCCCGAAGATGTATTTTTGAGTTGCTACTGTATTAAAACCAGTGAATTGAGTATTTTGACAGGCTTACCAATAATAATGCTGTATATATTTTGCAAGACCTCGAATTACAATGGACCACAAAAATTATGACGAATAGGTACCTACCTACGCAATGAAGTCTTCTTCTTCTTTGTGTGCCCTATCAGGCCCCTCGACGTTGGCGATCACTCTTGAAAATGTCTCTCTGTCTTGCGCTGCCACGTAATACCTCCTCCACACTTCTAATGTCGGTCCACTCTCGTATATTTTGCAGCCAAGACATTTAATGAATGAAGTCTAACGCTTCGTAAATGTACGTTCGCGCGGCTCTTTTCGGCCCGTTTCATATAAATCTTAATTTTGGATTTGAGATTAAAGTACCCAAACAGAAAAATTATTTTTGTAATCTAAATTTATAGTACTGATGTGAGCTACTTTATTTATTTTTGCTTTAAATGTTAAGATATTGCTGATTACAGATTTTAATGTTTCATGATTTCTGAGGCAACCTTTGGTCTGGTGCCCCAAAATGCCTAAAAAAAACCTCGGTGGCGAGAAACGGGCGGTCCGTTTGGTGGATATTCCTATCTTAACAAACAGGCTGCAATCTTTAGAGCACAGGTGTCAGGGGGGCATGCTGTCCCAGTTCTACCGGTATTTCAACGGGTCGTTTCTACGACTCATTCTTGAGTTTAACAGATCACCTGTGGATCGATTTGCCGGCCTTTATGCTTCCTCCCTCCTACAACACATGGGTCTCTTCAAGACCTATGTTCACTCCTTCCTCTCCTCAAAAAGACACAGGGCGATTCCACAATGGCGGGTGCAACATTTAGACGCATGTAAAGCTTCGTAATGATAAAATAAAAAACATTTTAAATAAAATTATTCTTGGAAGAGCTACATTTTAACATGTTCACTTTGTATTCGTTTATAAGAATTTTATTGAAATATTTAAATAGTCAGGAGAGAGGTTCGAAGTGCTATCGCACAAATTTGGACATATCTTTCCAGATCGTAAGACAAAAACACAAAAGTCTTTTAATTGTGAAATATTTATTATTTTATTCCTTTATATTTTGTAAGGCGTTAAACTAATCAACTACAAAATTTAAAAAAATATAGGGAAAAAAAAATAAACAATGAATTATTCGCTCTTGAAGCAATTGTGGGTGCAACGCGTCTAATTTAAGTGGATATAAACATCAATAAAAACTTAAAGAGGAACGAAATAAAATAACAAACAATGCTTTTGACTAATCAGTACACTTCTTTGTCACTTAAGTTAATTATTTCTTTTCGATAACGTCAATATTCGCCGAATATTCCATGAACAAATTATTTCCATCAATCTTTTTCTCTGGCATTTCCAACTTCGAAAAAACTTCAAATTGCACGTTTGTTACATCATTTACGATTTTCATTATTATTTAATTAATATTAATACGTTTTGGTATAAATATTAGTTAAATAATTAATATAATTAAGATTTTTTTTTAACATTAGCTCCACACAGCAGACCCTGAGAAAAATAATTGACATCAGGGCCTATGTCATCTTTGGGGATGGTGTGTGGAGTGCCTATGGCAATTTTGAGAGTTGAAGAGACGTTGGAGCTTCGTCATTTAAGAATTCGTCGCCTGAATCTCTGTAAACATCAGAAATGCGCAAATTTGTTTTAGGTGACACGAAGGATTTAATCTGATCTGATACTGAAGGCAAAGGTACATCAGGACACAGAATTTCCTTTCGTGTTTTGTAATTTGTAAGATGTTCAAATCTGTATCGTCCCAATCACTTTCTTTGGTAGTTACAAATGTGCATTTGAGATGAGATAGTGAGGTTCGCGCCACGGAAATGCTATCGCCGACTTCAGATTGAATGAAATTTTTGATTGAATGCCTAGTATATTTTTAAGCCCTTCCCATTTATCAGCCAATGTGACCCTTTAACTTCTTCTTTTCTTACTAATATGTAGAAATATTTTCTTTAAATTTTCAGAAGCGGTCTCCTCCCGTTGTGCTTCTGTTATTTTAACCCATGTTTCTATAAAAAAGGGGAATATAATATAAACACCCTTATTAAATATAAATTACCAATCATACATAACATGTATTATTATTCAAGACGTAACAAAATAATAAAATCTTTACTAACTGTAAAATGAAGTCGCTTACGCTGTATGTGCGCTTTGATTTTCATGCAGTTTTTACCAATTCATAGAGTAATTCACGAGGAAGGTTTTTAGGTATATAATTTGTCAAGGTTTTATGTAAATTGGTTGAAATACATAATATATCTGGCCAGGCGGCAACGGGTAGCGGGCAGCGGGCAGCGTGGTTTGGATTTGATTTAACAGATGGCGTTGGTTATAAAGGTTTCGTTAGCCACAGCAACGTGTTTCCGGGTCTGCTAGTATACGATAAATGACAAAATAAGGGTAGTTGTCAAAGAGTTGCACCCGTGCAACCAATTTGAGTTAACGTTAATTTCAATTCAGCTAATATTATACTCTTAAAAACGATTGATTTAAGTTTGCCTTTGATTTATTCTTTCTTTTACAAAGTTTCGAAACGTTAGTACTTTATTTCTGTAAACAACATAAACTTTTATATATTTTTGCATCGCGGGTGCAACAAGCTAACAGTTACTTCTTGTAGCCAATGATGCTTAAAAAATAACAAAAAAGTACTTATATATTTTGTCACATAAATATAAATTAATATTGTCACTATACGTTTAGCGGTAAAATATAACCTCAAACTATCGGTAACAGCTGTTTCGCGCCAGTGTTGCACGGTTTGATATTGCAGTTTACGAGTATATATCGATTCTTCGAATGATAATAATTCCAAGAGCACCAAAAATTTCAAAATGAAGTAAAATCCAATTTTTTTTTATTTATTATTAAATACTGACTTTTTTTGGACAGATATCAAAAAAGTAACAAATATATACTGGGATCAAATTAATGTCGAGAATCGTCTTTAGCGGAATCGCCCCAGATCTTCAAAGATTTCGTAGGCCCTGAGGGAAATTATTTTCTTCGGGACCTCCTGTGTGGAGTTAATGTAAAAATAAAAAAATTCAAAATTAATATTGAACGTCAAAAACAGATATAAGTATACGACAACTTTAATTTCAAATGCGGTATTTTCTCATTTCGTACCGCTAAACTGTATGAATACGTGTGTCGTACCGTGTTCCAATTGCTCCAATTACGTGTACAAACTTACTTGACGACGTCAAATTTGAAAAATTGTCCGAAACCTTTCAGTATTTAAGTCATAAAACAAATAATATAATCAAGGCCTAGAATATATTCGCTAAATGGCCGCTGGGATGTTGGATGCTGGTAGCTCCAACTTTTTATACAAACGATCCCAATCGCCGGAATGATTTAGAGCGGCCTACTTTGGCATATTTTCACAAATATACATAAATATACGTGTATATATCTCGCAGATACAATCTCCACCGTATTTCATATCACAGACGTGTTCACATTTAGTGCCATAGACATGTTTGATTTAGCGATCTGCGCAGCTCGAGCCGGGATTTAAATAATCTCGTATTGCTGAGAGTGCTTTGTGACGAATTTGTCAATAACACACCAATACAAATTATTGTCATTCGAACATACAGGCTCGTATTTTGGCAGAGTTCTGATACGACGATGTTTCGAGACTATTATTTACATTACGATTTTAACTTAAACATTTATGAAAAAATAGAAAATAATAACAAAACTGAATACAAAATTTCATATCTTGCATAAATAAAAATACTAGAGAAATAAAATAACATACTCCATCTTGTTTAGACCACATTTTGACAAACGTAAACATTAATAATCTTCGCAAACTAAAATCAATTGTTTGGAAAACTAACATAACTTATCGTCATTCGTGCTTACTTCAGTATAATAATAATATTATACATAAAAAACATAATTTAATACCCAAAAAATCAACAATAGATATGACTATTCTCTCTGAAAAACTAAATAAGGGAGGATTGGAACAATGTTTTGAACATTAATGATACCGAAATATGTTCGACAAACTTTGAAAATATCCTGTCACAACACATTAAAAATTCGACAACTGAAATAACAATACACATAAAATCAAAATTAAGATGTTTAAAGTCTTGGATTACCAAAGGACTTATAATATCTATAAGAAACAAAGAAAAACTTTACAAAACAACTTTAAAAAATCCCCATGATGAAGAAGCATGTATTTTCTATAAAAGTTATAAAAATAAATTAACACCTTATATTTAAAAAAGTAAAGAAGATTTTTATTTTAAATAAAATATTATCTTCAGAAAATAACCATAATCAAATGTGGAAAACTGTGAATTTGGCCGTAGACAATACAAAAAAAAACACAAAACATTAAGTATATCGAACATGATAAAAAAATTATAGATGCCAATATACAGCCTAAACAATGTGCAAACATATTTAATTCCTTCTTTGCAAATGTTGGAAAAAATCTTGCGAAAAATATTCACAAGCTCACTTCTAACCCGGAAAATCATTAAAATAAAAACTTATAGAAACGTAATATACTTTCAACATTTGAAATAACATCAGAATGTGAAATCTTAAGAATAATAGAAAATATGAAAGGAGGTTCGTCTCCCGGTTTTGATTCTATAACGGCACACAGGTTAAAATCTACGAAACCTTTCTTAATAAAACCCATCACTCATTTAATAAACTTAAGTTTAACGAAAGGAATATTTCCAATGAACTACAAAAACTATAATCTGCCTACATTGATAGGTAAAGCCAAACTAACATTTTTGTTCTTTATTATCGAAACCAGATAAATTTTCCAGGACCTTGTGAACCCCCATTTTTTTATCGCGCCAACATAGATCCCCGTAGAGTCTCCCGTAGACCCCTAGGGGTCCACCTGGACCACTTTGGGAATCACGGATCTAGAGAATCTACAAAAAGTTTGATTCTTCATTTAAGTTTAATAGCATATTTACAAATTTTTTGTATTATAGTACAATCTACACCTCATTGAACAACACAAAATCCTCAGGCCTGGAAGGGAAAGCTTTATAATCTTGGGTTATCTTAGAATTAAAATCTCTCTACGGATAATCAAACCCCGTATGTAATACAGCCTGGGTGCGAGGCGACCCCACTCACACATCCGCCACAACACATCCATTAGCCGCAGGGTGACTTAAACCCCCTGACACGGATACCTCCAGCGGCTTCTGTGGCATGACAGATAAAAGATAATTCAAGCACGCCCTATTAAGTTAGACCCTCGCAAGCATTTAGGGTAAAACGGTTCAAACGGGTAAATAAAGGCATAGGAATATGAACTTCCCTTATCACGCAGTGTTGTGAGAGAAGATGTGGTCGGTTAGTGAACATAATACTTGTATAATATCGTGAGATGGAAACTCAAATCTTCTATCTTCTATCTTCTATCTATCTATCTATCTATCTTCTATCTTCTATCTTCTATCTTCTATCTTCTATCTTCTAACTATCTATATAAATAAAAATGAATCGCCGAAATGTATGTACGCACATAACTTCCGAACGACTGCACCAAATTGGATAATTCTTTTTTTGTTGTGTTCGTTATGGTCAGAACAAGGTTTGTATAAAACTGCTGGTGAGCTCTGGCATTACGAAATTTGAATAAAAAATTGCAATAGGTGGTACGCGAGCTGTTTGGAAACTGAATGTACCGGGACTGAATGAATGGAATGCGGGAGGTTGGAACTCGCGAGGTGGGTTCACGGGATGGGGGAAGCAGGCGAGGGGAGTGGGGAGAGGGAAGGCGGTGTGGGAACGCGAGAGGGGGAAGGGGACGCGGGAGAGGAAAGGGAGGCGGAAGGGGAACGGGAAATGGCATAGCAACGCATGCCGGGAACCAGCTAGTATATCATAAATGTTAGTGCAAACGTTGATCTGGAAACATAGTTCAGAAATACGATTTAGAGAAGAAAAAAAATATGCGACCACCGCACAGTTAGTAATTTTGAGTATCTAGCGTGACTTTATTAATTTAGAATGTTTTTGGGACAATTCAAATTATCATTATATGAAAAAAATATATTGCGCGATTCAACCTGGTTCAGTCGTTTTTAATACTTTCGGCGATCTACATTATAAAAATTTAGGTTTGGCTTGCAATCACAAATCTCGAAAAGTAATCGGTAGATTGACTCAAATTTTTTACAGAACATTGCATTTTAGCAAAAGAGTATTTCTATATATAATGGTAAGCTCTGGCGTTATGAAATTTGTATATATCGATCTGTACATCAAAAACCGCCTTGATGCTGAAAAGATTAAAAGTTGTTAAAGTAAACCCTGAATTCATCACAAAACTAAAGTTAATTTGACATTAATATCCATTAAACCTAGAAAATGTAAAATATTCCCGGATACATACGGATACATTTTTAAAAGTCTCGATGAATTCTAAACTTAACGAAAAAATACGTTTGAAAAATCGTTACTTCAATATTTTTTATCACACTAAAACACAAGTTAAATAGTTATGACAAACACCTGATTTTCTATATTCCATCAAAAAATTCAGAAAAACACAGTAGTTATAGTTGAATTATCACGATGACGTGCACACGTCGACCCGCGGAGAGATCCAAACTCGACAGACATAAAATTACTCGTTCGAGTTTCGAGGTAGTGAGTAATTGCGATGGTGCCATACGTCGCAAGCAGCTAAGATGTATGTTTTTTTTTTTATTCTAAAAAGATTAGACATTTAGGTACCCAATTAAAATAAAATGATACCCAGAAAGAGACGTTGGGTTTTATAATAAAGTTACACTAGATACCTCAAATTATTAACTTGCGCCGGCTGGAGCCAGTGAGACTATGGCATGCCCACTTGGAGTATGTTGTAAGGCTGAAGATGGTGGGGAGGCGAATAAGATGTAAAATATGAAAGTGAAGAAGATCTTGGCTATTCAGATTACCAATGGTCACCAAGCCCTTTCAAACAATGTTCCGATTAGGAATGACTTTTCACCAGGACTTTACTAAAGTACGAATATCTACCACTCATTATAGGGTTTCCACTTTTTCCCAGTTGAAGTTATTGTTTTGTTTTGAAATGAGAATACGCTTAGTTCCTACCGAGATGTCGTTTATCCACTTCCTATCACCTTTCTTTAAAAATTTGGAACAATGGCAAGAAAACTAGTGCAAATTTGAATGTATTTTTTTTTGAAAACCTTGGACTCCCTTGGATGCAAGTTGTTGGTATTTTTAGTCTGCATAATCTCATTGTTAAGTAGAAAGAAGGAATTTGACCATCTTGGAAGTACCTACATAATATTGTTTTGTACTCATTCGCTTTGTTGCGACGATAATTACCGAGGTATCATGGTTGAACTATATAACCATATGTGATTGTGTGGTGTACCGTTCGTAAAGTACAGTGGTACGTGATTGGTCATCTTTTACTTGCATACCTTGTTTTTCCTACACACACTATCACCCAATTCCAGCAAACACCGTTTGGTTTCGTTTCGTTACGTTTTTAGTATTTACAGTCTATTACAAATGCAGTAATTCGTGAGCAGCTTTAGATGCAACGATCATTGATCTTTGAAAATATTACGACTACGGTCACGTAGATCTTTGAAAATATTACGACTACAGTCATTTAAAAGTAAACCAGCATAGTGCATTGCATTATACAATCACGAGTTTTTTTTTCCTGACAAAAGAGAACTAAAAACACAACCTCGTTACATTTTTTTCAATGCCCATATGAAGTCGCGAATCACGTTCTCTGGTACCAATCCTTTGAAAGCCGAGCCAGATAAAATAATCAGATTACGCGACATCATGCGATTTTTACAGCTGGCAACATGTCATTAAAGTCAATTAAAAAATCCCAGAACCTACTCATTCTACCAGTACATACCGTACCTAGAGTAGCCAATCCACCCCGCGCAGCCAGGACATATTATATGTATAAACCAATTAGGGGCGCGGCTCGACGGTTTCGTTTTCCGCGCTCTCCTACAATTATTATATTATGTAGGTAGAGTAGGCAGGTACCGCGATCCTAGTAACAGTGAGCTGCGAAGACTTAAAAGTATCGTAATTCCATTATCCGAATTAGATCCATTTCACTGTACAGTGAAGCACATAATAAGGTTTTTTGCAATTATTTTTTGCATGTTGAAAAAATTATTTTAATCTTGCGAAGATTATGTTGTTCTATATTGCTCGTACATATCTATGGTTATACAATACTAGCTGATATTATTTAATTTTCTTAAAATAATTTTCTTTAAAACTCTCATGGTGGGTTTCTTCATTTACCGAGAATGCTAAATGCAATGCTTTATTGTAAAAGTATGTTATCTTTATAAATGCGGATGCTGCGGAATGCATGCAATCCATCTTCAATTTGTTATATTGAATTGTGTGTAGGGCAGTAGGGTGCCAAATTGATCAGGTGTAATACAGATACCTACCTCGCAGTGTCCAGCTTTGTCTCCAAACGAGACTCGGACGCCAAACATTTGCCTGTTCCAGCAAACGTATGCTGTACCCTGCGGAATGACATGAGAACCCCTTCTTAGAGATGGGCATAAGATATAACCCCGCAATTACATGTGGATGGGTTGTATTTTTGAATAAAAGAGTGGTTCACAATCATATAGACTTCTATTTGATGATAATAGATACAGTTAGATGTTGGAATGACTTACCCCCCAGACCGAATTGTAAACTATACTATCTACTCTAAAACGCGGAAGCTCGGGAACGCCTTCCTCCACGGATGCTCGGTTTCATCAGCTCGGAGCGGCAAGCCAGCCAGCTCCGAATCTCGTTCAGTCACGTGCGTCCGGGTCATCTAGGACTCGGCCAGTTGATCCCGGCAATCAGGTACTCGTCAGCAAGGGCGACATTCATTACGCGCAACCGCGTGCTTGGCAGAGTTTGAATAGCGCGGTAAATCTCCCAAATATAACCTCCGATCGATAATATCGACGATTGTCGTCAAATCTGTCCACCAACAGGTTCGGAACGAGTGCGGATCCACGTTCTCTCGCATCGATTCTTCGGAATCTCATTTCACCTTTCAGATTACACCGTCTCGCGTTTCTTATTACAACTCCGGACTTGCTTCTCGCATCCTCCGTAATTTACCCGCGAACCGATCACGAACTTTATTTTGTCATTTGAATCCGTTAAAGTAACGATCGTTACGCTCCAAAATAATTACCGCTTAATATTTGAATATTTGATTCTCCTCAAAATAGCACTGCCGTCCCGTTTGAGTCCGGTCGCCCCTCTCGGCATCTCGGGCTCAAACGGGAAGAGCCCTCTCGTTTTCTCGAAAAAACAAAACTACCTTCACCGCCGGTGTGTACGGCTGTTCAAACAGACCATAAACAACCATAACTTAAAGGTAACACAGTACCTGACCACAATTGTTGGAAAATATGAAATAGTTTCATAACAAGTAAACGGTCAAATGCACAGAAATTTTTAAATTTCGATCGTTTATTTTTACAATTAGCATTTTTTTTTTTTTTAAATCCTTTATTTTTCCCAATTTTACATTTTATAGTTACATATTTTAGATATAATAAAAATAATGGGAACCCACTAAGGCGCAGCCTGTGCGTGGGTAATATTATAGTTAAATATATTTTATTTTAGTACCTAGAAAAAATAAACAGTGGTAGGTATACAGCATTGGTATACAGCATGGTAGGCATTGAATTTAGCATTCTCGGTAAATGAAGAAACCCACCATCAGTGTTTTTTATGTTCTTTTATAAGTGAAATTCAAATGTCAGTCGTTTAATCCTTCAAAAATCGTGCTTATTTTGTCAGAAGGATAAAATATTTCTGCTTTGCAATAAAATCCAAATAAATGGAATTTTTGTGAAAGTATCCGAAAACTAAAAACTGTTTTTAAAATGTGATGAAAACTTTTATTATTAGAAAAAAACCCTCTAATTTTTTGAATATAAACATTTTTAATCCAAATTTTAAAAAGTTTTAAAAATGGCTCACCTTACGTTTTTTTTTAAACTAAAATTACTAATAATGAAAAAAAAATTTATTACACATATTTTATTAGACAAATGAATTACTGTCACCTGATTTTTTTGTTGTTTCATATCAAAATAATTCTTTAAAAAATTAATTAATTTTTTTTCAAATTGCGATCGGAAACTTTGGTTTAACTTTTAGATTTAGAGTTAGGTTTTTTCTTTCCAATACCGTTTAGATCATATTTCTTACTTGACAGTAAGGGAGGCACAACGATTTCTGTGAGACCTATGTGAGCTGGGACAATTATGGTCTCGTGTGATTAAACGAGTTAAACTGAATAGTTGAAAATCTTTTGAAACCTGCGTAACTTTTTAGGTGAACTAAACCAATTTTAGCTGAATGCCGAGCACACGAGTACTTCCAACTCCAACTTTTTTATTTTTTTTTTTTTTATTATTTCAGAATCTTTTACACATTATTACACTATCCAATGGTTCATATTTTTTGGGTATTTTTTTTGTTTCTTCACAATTTTTCAGACCAAAGTTTATACACCGATTTATTATTTCAGTTATTTAGATAGTTAAGAGGGCATTACCAGAGAAAGCCGGAAATACGTCATTTTCAAAAAAGTTTTTAGACGTATTGACTCTTTTCCACAAAAAATTATAAATGGATTTCGAAAGATTGTTCTTTTATCTAGTGAAGTTATGTAATAAATTTTAAGAATTTTTTTTTAATTTTTAGTATAATAAGGTTATTCCATAGGTCGTTGGCAGATTTGTTAAATTTTCAAAAAAGTTTTTGTATTATACCACACCCATTTCAAATAATGTAATCATGCAGTAAAATAAATCAATACATTAGCTAGCAGAGTTATGTATTAGAATTTTAATTTTAGTTTCAATAAAATCATTAAAAAATATGTACTTACATGTGTTTCTTGACGAAAATTGATCCATTTGTGTATTTATTTGCGCACTTACAAACTAATATATTTCAGATTTTTTTAACATTCTTATTAAATTTAGACATTATTGAAAAATGATAAATACTTATAATCAAAAAATAACTACAAAAAGTACACTATTTTAATAGTTTTATCATCAAGCCTTTCAGCATTTTTGGATGAAGGTATAAATTAAAGCTAATTTGGATTGAAATAAATTCGATATTGAGTTATAATTTAAAAAAGCTGGTACGGAGAATAATTAATCTTTCTCATTGTAACCGCCCTGCATGATCGGAAGAACAACTTTCGACGAAATGTGGATTTTCGTCCGCTGGCTGGTTAAACGCTCTTAATAAATACAAGGCTGTCCGTAAAATATGGTCTCCAAGGTGCTGCGGTCGCGAGGAATAAATTGATACGAGCATGAAGAGTGACCCAAAACCCCGTCACTAAAAAAATAAACGCAAAGGAAATCAGCCTACCTAGAGAGCTACCCAGTGTAGTCTAGGTACTTTCGTACGGTGGTTACACAAATCCATTTTTTTTAAACGCACCAGAATTCGAATTGAATTGTTTTGTTTTGATTTTTCTTTTTTTTGACAGAGAGGAGTTTTTTTCAGAAGGGTCATGTGAGACTGTAAAAAAACATTAACTGATATTCTGTGTAACTTGTAAAATAAACTATCCTACCGAGATACTTGTATTTTGTTTCTGAGCCCACTAAATTGATACTCGACCCTATCAAAATATACGCGAGATCCGGCAACACTGGAGTGTAGCCTGGTTTCCCTAAGCCAAATCCCCACCACGCTGCACTCTCTGCGACACTTAGTCTCGGCGTGGCAGCTGTTCGCGATGGAGCTTCCGCTCGTCTCCCCGCCAGGTTTTAATCACGCTCTATAATTAGTTGTTTTGCGCAAAGAACAAAACCCCGGTAGAAATACATTCTCAGCTACTTGAAGTGTTCGGAAAATAGTGTATGAGTGCGAAAACGTGTTCAAATATTGCAGAGAATTTAAAAGTGTGCCGGACAGCCATCGGTTTCAGACGAAAAAATTGCTAAAGTGGAAATAACAATGATTGCAGATCGACGGGTGGCGATTCGGAAGTTCGGTGATATGATCCTGATGTCAGTAAGACCACCATTGACAAGATTTTGACAGAACATTTGGGAGACCACAAAGTATGCCTAAGGTGGGTCCCAAAATGCTCACTGAAGATCACAAACAACAACGGGTTGAAGCAGCCCGTGAATTCCTTGAGTGCTACGACATTGATGGCGAAGAATTCTTGGACTCAATTGTGACTGTGGCCGAGACCTGGATACACTGCACGACACCAGATCTCCATCACGAACGGCTGCGCCAAGACTAAGCGTCACAGAGGGTGCAACCTGGTGGGGATTTGGCAAGGGGAAAGAAACCAGGATACACGCCAGTATTGCAGGATTGCGCGTAAAATCATTCCTCGCGACCGCAGCCCCTTGGAGACCTTATTTTTCGGACAGCCCTTGCATGTAGTTTTTTATCGCAAATTATTATTTTACGACAACTTTTTACACCACTTTCCACAAGGTAGTATGAAAATTCATATATTAAAATGTGGAAACGATTACAGGTTTAATTATACCTCGCTCAATGGCCGTTAGATGGCAGGCTGTGACTATAATTTCCTAAATATTCCAAATTTAAACGTGTCCAGACTTCGGAAAGAGAGAGAAACAATAATAATTATATTTGACCCCAATTTGGTTCCCTTATTCAAATGAGAATTGTCAATATTTGCTAATCGTAAAACCCGGTACACTTTTATTTTGGCGGGGAACGTTAAACCCAGCTGGAATTTACACAATAAAAAACGTTTGTGCACAGCGGTGTTTGATTTTTTGTTTTGTTTTGTTTCAGCTACAGTCATAATACTGAATACAATGCAGTAACAGAATCATTTTTTCAACGCGGTAACTTCAGTAAAAATAAAATAACTTTCAAAACTATCATTTTTATAAAATAAATTAATTAAGTTATACTACGATAAATTTAATAATAATAAATTAATTAATAAATAAATTAATAATTAATAAATTTTCAACGGGTGGTCAAACTCTAAAATACTCCATTTTGGCTAAAATAGAACTTACTTGGTAGCACCAACTTAACTTAACAACTCCCTCTTACTTATTGTTAGGTTGGATTCCTGGTTGTATTCTTGGTTATTATGCTTTTTCTAGATTTTTTATTTATTTAAAGCGAAGCTTAGTTTTTTATTTATTTAAGACGCCGCTACCCGAATTTCTACCGATTTATTACGTATCCCCCCTTAACAATTTAAGCTCTTAAAAAATATCTGTCATTTTTTAAGAAAATATCTACACATTCCCCATGCGGAAACGCAAATTATATGAAATTCTCTCGATGGAAAAAAATCGCAAAGTATGCTCCGAAAATTATTATTTTGACGTCTGTTTCAGTTGTTTTACAAGTTATATGTTTGAAAAAATTCAAAGTGTTTCTTCAAATGCTGTTTTAGACAGCCCCTCTTCTCAATCTCTTGATTTTTGCTCTATTTTGAACGAGTCGTATTTTATTAAACATTTTTACAATTTTCGCTTCAAATTTACCGTTTTAAATATTAGCGCACTCTCTCCAACATTCGTAATTACATATCTCTCCATCTTCTTCTTTTTGAGCGGGGATGCGGCGCCTTAAGGTGAGAAACAAAGGAATTGTAGTCACAGTCTGCCTTCTAATGGCTATTGAACGAGATATGATGAAATCTCTAATTGCTTCCTTACTTTAATATTTCATATTTTGGCAGAAAGCGGTCACATTGTGGTTTGACATAATAACTGAAATAAAACAATAAAATTATTTATGAACACGCTTTATTACACTTATGAATCGTGGTTACAAACAAAATTATTGTTTTATGTCATTTAATATAAGAATTTTTATATTACCTTCATAATATTTATGGTGTAAAAAGTTATTCTATAAATCACTATTTTAGATTATTGTTTCTGCGAATCGGTTTATCAATGTTTAAACCGAAGAAATTTGAAAAAAAATTATGAAACTTTGGGATTTTTTTATTAATTATTTTTACATGAAAGTGAGCTGACCATAACATTTAAATAGCAAATTAAAAATTTTTGTGTTTTTATTTTTTTGTTATCGATAGAAAAAACGTAAGATGGGCCATTTTTAAAACTTTTAAAATTATTTGATTATACAATTACAAAGCGTACATCACCACCTTTCAAAGACAGTTGTTAGTTCTCGAATGCATTCAGAAATATGAAATATTACATTTATTTGGAGTTTATTGCAAAGCGGAAATATTTTGACCTTCCGACAAAATGCGGTCAAGGCCTGAGGGGTCTACCATTAAGTAGACGGTGAACTCCAGATCGATAAGGCAAAATTCGCATTATTGATACTTACACTATTTTTCGACATCACCAAAATAAGATTACGGGCATAATAGTACAATCTTTACATAGTATAAAATGAAGTCGCTCCCGTTGTCTACGCGCTTAAACTATGCAACTGATTTTCACCAATAGATAGAGTGATTAATGAGGAAGGTTTTTAGGTATGTAATTTGTCAAGGTTTTGGGTAAATTGGTTGAAATATATAATATATCTGGCCAAGCGGCAGCGGGCAGCGGACAGCAGGCAGCGCGCAGTAGACTGACAAACGGGCGGTGTGGATTTTATTTTATAGATGGCGTTGGTTATAAAGTTTGGGTGATGGCGTAGTGTTGTGTTTCGTCAGCCACAGCAACGTGGGTCCGGGTTTGCTAGTAACTTATAAAATTATGTTAATAGGTACCTAAAATGGTGTTAAGAGTAATTTACAGGGAAAATATGAACAATATAAGTAATTTAACTCCAAAGGGAATGCCATCGGACCAATAGGATTGTATTATATAGTGCAAGTTGGTATTTCATTCTTAAATTCCACGGCATTTAATATCAAGTCTATTACAATGGTCTCCTGAACAATGAATGCACTGCTATTGCTTCTGTCGAGTTCTTTAATATCCTCTATAGAGCAAACAGTCGTCGTTCCTTTAAAATTTATATTTCAATAAACGGACTGTTAGAATGGCCGCTGGCTATTATTCTCGAATTTACTTCCACGAGCTCGCCAGTCGTATGTTCCCAGCTCCCGATAGTGGACATTTTAAATATTAAACGACCGTTCCCGCCAAACCCCGGAAGTTAGTATTGGGTAGTTCTTGGTGGGGCCGCCACGGCGCTGAAAGCCGAAAAGGTTTTATTACAATTCCTGAAAGAGGAAGTAGGTTCTACCTGATATCATAAATGGGCATTGAATGAATTCATGATTCTTTGAAATGCAGTTGGTCTCCGCATTAAACCGAATGCTTGAAACGATTTTCATTATTTACGTCTTTTCTCCTGACCCCCTAGCACGGTCAATCGAAAAGGATTGATAGGATAATTTTCAGTGACTTCAAATCGTTCCCTAGGATACCTGCATATCTCCGATAATTATTATTATTATATTTGGCTAATTTGTATAGCACCGGTTTTATGAAAAATTACTGGCTTACAACTAAGATTTACAATTATAACTAGTGATTTACATCTAAGACTTATAGCTAGTGACTTACGACTAAGACATATAAATTATGACTTAAAACTAATGACTTAATAAAGATTAAGGCTAGAAGAAGTAAGAAGTTTTTATATAATATTACAATTTAAAAACACGGGTGCAAAAATGATCTTAATGAGTTAACTGGGTTTACGGGAAGGTATCGATATCTTAAATAAATTAATGAAATAATTATTCGATCTTCACCGCATACGTACAAACAACAGTTGACGTCGAATATACTAAAAATACTTAGTCATTGTGAACCGTTACTTATTCGTTGGCGAAGTTACTGAAAGTTATCCTATTAGTCCTCATCGATCATCTGTGCTAGGCGGCCTGGTTCTTCCTAATATCGAAAGTAAACTGTTTTTTTAAAATGATCACTTAATAACTAAAGCACAATTTAAACAAATTTATTATATTACAACGCCTTATTCGAATACTAATCACAAAACTTATAATAACAGAGTTGGGTATTTTTGGGGCTCTTTTGAGATTATGCATTTTTTTTATTTACACCGCCGATTTTTCATTTCAATTTCAAATGTTTTCAAAATTATGGAACCAACTCACCAAATAATGTAGAACTCAAAAAGCTTGTTTTTTTTTATTTTAAGTGTGTTTTGAAAGATTTGCGATGTGTATTAAAATTTTGGAGGTTCACCTAAAAAAATAGTTTAAAAAAAATAAAATACCGCGGATCTTTTCCTTCATGAAATTTTTTTCAAAAAATTAAACAAATGAACGGCCAGTTGACAGAGAGTACTGTAGCGTGATAATAAAAAATATCTTTGTACGAAATTATTAATCTTCTGAAATATGTTTATCCGATTAATGTAGGTGGTCTATGATTACTTATTTTTAACCAAACACTTTTGCGTAGTGTCCCAGGGTGTGGTCTCCCGACAATCAGCCAAAGGTGTAAAGTGAGCTGCTCCGTGGACTTCACACCAAAGGAAATGTACAGAGAGAGTTTATGATTTGAATGGTATCCTTTTGAAGTAAAAACACTTTTTTTTTAACTGGATTATTGTAGCTTTAATTATTCAGATGAATACGAATTTTCGTTATTTGTTTTTGGGGTATTATGCCGTGTTGCGCTACCTCCTTCTTTAGCCAACGTGTCGGACACCCCAAAAACAAATAACGAAAATACTTTTGGCCGTGAAAATCTAAAAACGTATCAGATGAATACTAAATTTACGGAGAGATTGATTCTAATCTGAGCACTGGGTCTTTAATTTGTGGAATGAGTTGCAAAATCAAAAACAAGCATTTTATACACAACCAAGAGAAATGACAAGTTAACCTTAGACAAATGAGTGGGTAGACAAACATGTATTGAAATAATTAGTAAAAGATGACGGATACGCGAAAATTATGAGTCAATGAGAAAGTCTAAGTAAAAAATGAATTTAAATATGAGATGTAGGACAACACAACACAAAACAACTTCTGTCCAAAACAGACCGTTATTTCATAAAAATAACAACACGACTTCATACTTCAGATCCATCATCCTTTATTTGAATTGTCTGCCCTAATCCTGGCGTACATTTGTATCTGGCTCTAAGAACTTAAGTATTGGATCCGGCGATGTTTCTGTGCGTTTCTTTGTTTGTTTAGCCACTTGAAAGAAAGCCATCTCCTTTGAAAGCGTAATAAAAGCAGGGACCCAACACAGCGGACATTTCATGTGATAATATAACACAGAACGAACCTTGAACATTATAGAAGAAATTCTGGAGTATTGATTTGATTTGGCTTTGTGTCTCGCGGCGGTGATGGTTGTAACTTGACTGCGAAACGAAATCGAAGCAACGCCATAAAATTTATTGCGAACATGAAACTGCATTTTCTGACTGGGTTTTATCAGTTTTCACGGGGTGTTGCACCGACCGCTGATGAGATGTAGTTCTTCATACGTGTACATTACAGCCCCCGTGTTTGTTATATTTTGATGAAGACTATCTTCAAGAAAACTTTTATTTCTACTCTCCACTTCTACAAAACACACGATTAATCATCATTCGACGGCGTTTAGGGGTCGCGGGTTTAAATCCCGGCATGCGCAGGTAAATTGCATTTAATTGATTTGATTTGTCTCAGTAGGATGGGGATGCCACAGTCTCAGTTGGGACTCTTGTGCGGTATTCACATAAAATAAAATATTAAAAAAATCAATGTGTATTGTTTCAAATATTGAATGTGTTATGACGTCAGTCATGATCGAACAGTATTAATACGGTAACGTCTGCGTGGTTGAATTTCAGAACCCAGCTGCGAGTGTATGTCTGACGCCATGCCATACGCGCCGCGCCACAAATAACATGTGTGTATGCAGAATTTCACACAAAGCTAGTGTTATAATTCGATTTCGAACTCAAGAATTCGTCACAAGATGTCACTACTTCCGTCAGTAGGTCAGATGGAGATGTCTCCCCCTAGAATACAGGGCATAACTAGGTATAACCCTTGGTATAACTGCTACGAATTTGTGAATATGTAGTGACGGTAATACATGTTGTATCAAGCGGCTATATATTACATATGACGTCATTACTCTGTCTCGGTTACTTTGTCCCGGTGACTAGCTACGCTGGTTGACAATGGATCAGAGGAACGGGCTATTTTTGGAACCAGTTCCTATTGGATTTATAAAATGGTCACCAACACTAACTGGGCGAAGGTGTACCAAAAGCCGCCCGCAGGACCTAGCTGTAAAAACCTGCGGAGCGGGCTTTTAACAGCTAGTAGTAATAAATATCTTTAAAAATTCCACAACTTTGGCCACTTGTTAGTCCTTTCATCACAAGTTTTAAAATTAACCAACTTTTCCGACAGATTGATTTAATATATGGTAGATACTTTTCTTTATAATTTTCGCCTGAGAATTTCCTACGTTTTGTTTACATGAGTTTGAAAGATGACTTGTGTACAATAAAAGAGGGTCCTACACGTAATGACACGAAGCATGTTTTCGTGTAGCTGCTTGGGTAAGTTATGAAACGGTAAGTACAGTGTATGTAAATATGAAAGTGGTTGCAATATCTCTCAACATGATTAATTTCATCATGTTTATATAGCTCAGTTTTTTTTTAAATTATCATTAACTCAAATAAATGCCAAATTTTCCGCTAAAATCACGAAAATTCGGTCTCTTTGATGGCCTGTATTTTATAAATTATAATTTTATAAGCTGTTTGTCCCTTAGTAATAAATAAATAAATAAATAAATAAATAAATAAATAAATAAATAATAAAAAAAGTAATAAAACTCTATCTCCAATCAACTTTAACATAGGAGACTTTTTTGGCTTGACTTGATTTAACAATGTATATTTTTATCTTTATGTTTTATGTATAAGCTGTTTGTCCCTTACTAATAAATAAATAAATAAATAAATAAATAAATAATAAAAAAAAAGTAATAAAACTCTATCTCCAATCAACTTTAACATAGGAGACTTTTTTGGCTTGACTTGATTTAACAATGTATATTTTTATCTTTATGTTTTATGTATAAGCTGTTTGTCCCTTACTAATAAATAAATAAATAAATAAATAATAAAAAAAAAGTAATAAAACTCTATCTCCAATCAACTTTAACATAGGAGACTTTTTTGGCTTGACTTGATTTAACAATGTATATTTTTATCTTTATGTTTTATGTATAAGCTGTTTGTCCCTTACTAATAAATAAATAAATAAATAAATAAATCTTTTGATTAATTTTAACGTCTCTCCACAAATGATATTATTATATTTAGTTACATGTAGTTTAATGTGTCTCAACACAGGTCATTAGTTGTTCTATATGGGAGAGGCAACTGTCGCCCGTTCGGATCTAAAACCAGCGTGGATTAACTCACCATTCTTGGTGATTAATAATACAATTCTGATTATCGGGAGTTTTCAATAATATTTCGGTTCGTATAAATTCTAAATTATTTAAATCTTGTTTTTATCGTCGTGTTTACAGTAACTATACTTGACGTCCGTTCTAAAGAATGCTCTGTGATAATCTGCATGTGCTACCTGTGTTCGCCGTCATTGGGATATGAGCGTATATCTTCATAACCGTCCGGGTCTTACTTAGACTCGAACGGGACAGTTGTCTCTCTTATATAGTACAACTACTTTCCACTGTTGAGACACATAAAACCACATTTTACTACCAATACTAACGACTCTGTTGTGATACATTGAAACTACGTAGGTACATTTTCACATACAATACAGCAAGTATTCCTGACATACATATATACATACCTATTTACCGAATCACACGATTCCAAGTTAGATCTCAAATAAATTAATCAGAATCAGTTTCGAATCGCCCACACTTCACTGAATAAAAATGTTATCAACCAAATTTAAAACAAATTGTGGCACAATGCTATTGTTCCGTTTCTTTTTATGTGTGGGAACATTTTCTTTGTTATTTTGACCGATGAAGACCAACCATAACAATGAGCCGACCGGGAAAGTGGGGTGGGCCTACCTCGGGGAGAAACGCCGCGGGCCTTAATATGCATATTAAGTTAGGAACTCTGACATAGGAAAGGTATTCATTATTAGGTCGGCACACCTCTTTCAATTTTATGCGCTCCTGGTAAGTGAAAATGTAATTATGGAAAATGTGGTTTATTTGGGGCCAAACTGGAAACGGGGAGTCATAGGAAGCCATCCTGATTACGTCACCCCGTGGACAATATGGCTGACATTTTTTGATGATTGCGTAGTGTCGTTTGTTGCTTGACATTTCCCACATTTATATTATCCGCTGAAATATGTAGGATTATTTATTTGCGGAACACATTTGGGCATGAGTTATGACAGGAACGTGATGTTTGATGGATTAATTTCTTTGGGAAATATTGGTGTTGTTTTCACTATAATCAATCAAAAGTTCCGAGCGATCGAGTTTCTTGGCTTCATTTTCTTATTCACCTCAGAAAATATTTTATTATACAGTTATTAAATAAGCCCCTGAGAAATTAAAGAACTTCTGTAATAATTTCAAATATATGTTTTCAGAAGTTTTACAAACGTCCAAATGTATAACACTTGACCCTATCCTGGTTAATCACATAAATGTACATATAGTAATTTTCATAGAATTAAAGAAAGCATTTCCCATGAAATACTAATATTAAAATTAAAAGAAAAAGGCATTGACCACATAGCCCTTAAATGGATAGAAAACTACCTAACAAAGAGTAAAATTAAACCAATCATTTAAGACACAAGTAAATTTGGCATCCCTCAAGGTACGGTCCTCGGACCATTATTATTTCTTATAAAAACTTCTCAAAAAGAATATTGGCAGAAATAGTGGATGGCAGAAACGTACATCCAAAGTAACATAAACCCTTTAAAACAAAATTCCAACATATTGTATTTAAATAACAAACCTGCACTTTCAACGTAGAACGTTTTCATGAAATCGATTTTAATATTACGCATTATATTTTTATTTTCTTAATATGCGGTTTTACGGTTTACATAAAACCGTGATAATTTATTTTATTGGAAAATATTTGATATATTCATTGTTGATAAAAAAAATTCTTACTTTTTAAAATGTCATCACTCATCACTGTCTGTCAAAGTCAACCTTTCACAGATAAAATATGTATTTTACCACGCGCAACAAGCGGGAAAGCTTTCTATTACAGCGGAATGAATAAACGACATTTGAAGATTGGTAAAATCTTTTCGATTTGTGGAAATTACATCAAACAGACACTCAAGTCACCTGCAATCCGGCCCCGTGATACAGAATGACATCAATCACTCCAAATGGTAAGTTTTATTCGCCTTGATTTCCGCAAAATAAAACAGACATGGCTGACAGCGAATATCCGGCTCCGATACGTTAAACTGAAGTTGATTTTTAGGCACGAGTTCCTTCCAAAATCTTTAGCCCAATGTGTGGCCGCCATTTTCCCTTTTCCCGGGGAATCCCGACATATAAGTCTATAAGGAAGAAATAGAGACTTCACTTGTCTTCTACTTTTCGCAAGGGGAATATAGAACGCGCCTCAAGGGCGTATTGGCGATAGTTTTAGTTTAGGAGAAAGAATTTTATGGATTATATTGTGTCTTATGGAATTTATTTATCGGGGGGTGATTTTGTGGGAGTTTCCTTACATAGGCATGTTTTGGCTATTGTTTTAGATTTATAGCCAAAATTCAAAAGTTAAATAATTGCCATGGTCCTTAGAAAATAATTATTATATTTAAGTAGCGCCCAAGTGGATAGATACCCACGAAGTTCACGGCGATGTTTGGTTTGTAACAACAAAAATGTGATTTATTTCAATTTTTCCAAAAACTCGCGAAAGAGTTTAAATTTACGCCCATCAAAGAGCTTTTTGAATAATCTCTTATTTTTGTTTTATATTTCATCATTTCTTAGTAAGTAGAGTAATTTTTTAAAATTATCATTTTTATAAATAAATGCCAATGTTGCCTCTAACTAAAATCATGAAAATTAAAACACAAAAATAAAGTAGCACAAATCCGTAATAGATACATATTTGCTATAAATTTTCATTTAAAAAAATAATTATTTATTTTATTCGGATATTTTGGCATCAAATCCAATTTTAAGTTTTGTAAGGAAAAGGTCCCGAAACAAAATGGTATTCACAAAAGATTATAATTTTACAATTTTCGCCGCCCCGGGAACCAACACCCCTGCCATCATGGGTCATCCCAAGTGGTTCGGACTTTGCAGGGGTGCCCGAGTTCATAGGTGTCTAGGTTGTCTAGGGTTGTCTAGGTCATGGCGGCCAATGCGTTTACCCACCTACTGCGTAGCGGGCCGGATCGGGAGAGACTGGTTGAGGGAGAGCTATCCTAGACCGCTCTAGACGGTCTTCCTCGACCCATCACCTTGCACCGCAGTGGGAGGAATGGGAATACGTCCGTCCGTCCGTCACATATTAATCCTTAGATTCTTACCCACCCCTCATGCCTTTTTCCTTCCCAGAACTTCCTCTCCTTCCTTTCCTTAAAAATAACTTGCACACAGCGTCCCCAAAGATTACAAAGGCCCTGAGGGATTTTTCTCAGGGCCTCCTGTTTGGAGTCAATGTAAAAACAGTAAAAATTTTAATATTAACCTTTTTTAAATAACGTAAACAATCGCAGTCATTCCTTTGATTCGACCAGCATCTAATAGGTTCTTTACGGTTTGTCGTGGTGAGATCTCACACCGGGCTTAAGGAGGGATGTATGAGAGCAGAGTTTACGGAAGAGGCCGCTAGATGTCTACAATGTGCGGTGTCACACATCTCTGCAAATCTATATCCCTTTGCCATTATATCGTGCTCGGATGGCGACTGAAAATGTTGGGACTCCTGTTCTGTTACGAAACAAAAAATACCTACGTTATTAAATAAGTTTGAGTGGGCGAAGTTATGATTCTGCTTTTCTTAACAAAATGCTACGGGAATAAAATATTATATTCGTAATATCTGTTTTGAAAGAAACGCTGTAAAAAGTTGAAAATTAGAGTATTTTAAGGGATGTTTTTGCAAGAAAAGCACCAGCAGATTTTTATGCGTGTTTTTTTTTCTGAAAAATAAACCTATTTCCAGATTCCTTCCATTGCAAAGATATTACGATAAAAACTTGAAAGTGTTTGTTTTTAGTTACAAGAATTTTCTTTAGGAATTCGTAAGAAGTTTGAGAATCTAAGTAAAGTTCGGGAATCTGAATAGTTAACAAGCATTTAGCTTTCCTTTAGGATGCCAAAATGGAAATTGTTTTTCTCTCAAATTTGAAAACATTGGATTAAATTAAAATGTATGGCGCTTAGGGTCGTTAATTTATTATTTTCATCCTTCAAGTCGGCAGCAACGATGACGATATCTGAGAAGAAACTTTAATAAATACAATTTAATTTTTTGACTTAATTGTTGAGATCGTTTACATTACATTTTACTTATATTAATTAGCTAATAAGTAGATGGTTACATTTCATTTCTTATCGTATTACAGTTTTACAGTAATCATATATATATTTTTAAATAAAGTTCCTCCATTCTTCTGACTTTCAGACAAACAATTTTTCAAGACACATGTTTATCCCTTTGTACATTACACTTTATTATAGCTTATATTTGAGTTTTTTAACATCAGCTCCTCACAGGAGGCCCTGTAGAAATAAAAATTCGCTCCGAGCCTATGTCATATTTAGGTATGCTGTGTGGAGGGCCTTTTTAGGGAAAGAAAGGAGAGGAAGTTCTGGGAAAGAAAAAGGTATGAGGGTGGGTAGGAATCTGGTACATTTCATATTGTTTATTAGTATCAATACCTAATTATAAATATTTGAAACAAATTTTATCTCCAGCAGTTACATCAAATGAATTAAAAATTAGCTTGCCAGTCATCAAAAAATGATTTTCTATAAAATAAATGTGTTGAAAAATAACATTTAAATAAATCAAATATAAACCACTTCGGAACAGGTTCATCCTAGTGACATGGTTTTTACAACAAAACAAATGGGTAATAGACCAGATCTGAATAGCCGGGTACTTCACCACCTTCTTTTACCGCATCTTCTTCCCCTCTCCTTCAGCCCCACAACATAAACCAATTCGGGATGTCATAGTCTCACTGGCTCCTGGCGGTTGGGTGCAGTGGGACACTTGTGCGGTGTTAAAAAAATATATAAAAAATAAGAAAAAAATAAAATATGTCGAAGAGGAAATGTAGATTTCCACCTTTTGTTGGCTTCAACCAATTTGCGTTCTACACTTGGGAGAAATCGTTAGAGCCTGCTTCTTTCTGTTGACTTGTGCTGTCTGTTTGGTATTGTTATATTGATTATCATGTTTGTGCCAACAATGGCTTTGCAACTGTATTAATACGCAAAAAATAAAGTTATTATTTTTCACATATTCGAAGTGTCAATGTGCGGCTTAACGCAGAAATCTAGTTAGTATCGTAGCTAGAAAAGATTCCTAAATGATTTTAAACCACAAATATTTTTTTTATGTGAGCTTTATGTTTAGGCACGATATCCAATTCGGTGCTAGCAGAATCACATACATCTATAAAGTAATACGTGAAATAAGATAATATTAACACAGATTGGCTTCAAGCGTAACTATACCAGGAAATTAGATTCAGAATTGAATTACAACCACCTAAATTAAGCCATAGCAATCCCAAAGTGATCAGAAATTAGAGTCATCAAAAAGGAAGATAATGGCAATACGGTTTAAAATATTATCATAAAATCAAGCACTTTTTACGTCGGAAAATGAAGTACTTACTTACGCGTTTTTTTTAAATTACCTTCCCAATTTCTTTTAATTGGTACCTACCTTTCATAGGGCCCACTTAAAGACTACCTTCTTAATTTATTGTTCAAGTGTAACTTCAGAACCATCGAGTTGCCTGCTAGTTCCCGCCAACCCTTTCCCGCTTTATTTATGGCAGTAATTCGTTTGGACCCTAATGGAGCTAATCCCATAAAGAAACTTTAAAATTTCTTCAAACACGACCGGTTAAAGTTGACGTTTGCCATTTGCGCAAAGCAAACAACGTTACCCCATTATTTTTTTTATTATTTGAGGCACTTCTGAAAACCATCTACATTTCAGGAGAAATCCTGAATGTGCTAAGCAGTGACCTTTTTGTCAATAGAATCAATGATAAATAAACAAAATGTGTAAAATTATAAATGTTTTTTTTATTATTGCACCATATTACGTATCAGATTAAAAAATATTAAATGGTTCTTAAAGGTAATTACAAAACACACATTTTTCAGCAAGACAAACCAACTCAAGAGAAAAATCAATTCTCGTAATAAGGAACTCCAGTGAAAAATATTATGGCTTTAAAAAAATATGTTCATATAGACCAATAAACGCTGATTCTGAATATATAACTTTTATTTCATAATATTAAACGCAGAGTTCTTAAAAAATTATTAAAAAGTGCATTTTTCAACCTCTCCTGAAAACACAGCGTTAAGTTGGCATTACTGAAATGGTGAATGGTGACGTCACGCGTCACATTCACCCACTGTCACCTGGTGATCGCGTTTATTGTATTGTATTGACATTTGAAATGACAAGTGCACATACGCAATTCAACATTTCGTGTTTTTGGTTTATTTTCATACTGTTTATAGAGATTTAGATAAATAATAGTTATTGTGTTTATTGAAACATAATTTAGGCCCTCAACAATTTACGAAAGGGGCTATATATATTTGCGGAAAATCTGCAACAAATTTTGCCTATTGTCATATTTGACATTTGGTTGACGATACATCGATCGTATTTTCAAATTCTTTTTAGTATCAAGGGCTTTTTATACACACAATCGTCATGATCAGTATTAGGTATAAATACCAGTTTCTGTATGTGTTATACATAAAACAATGTACCTACAAAGTACGCCTAACACAAAACACGATGTCACATGTATTAACAATGAAAGAGAGAGATTTATTGTTTTTATATTGCACTTTGATTAAATACAATAACAGTAGCGGTGAAATGTGGACATTTTACCAATGTTTTCCAATATTAAAAGCAGTTAATCTTGAATAAAAAACGATTTCTCACACCTAATTGTCATAGTAGCCTCATGATTCATGATTCCGCCATATTGTTTATCATTTAAAACAGGGATGTTCTGCCCAAAAAAATTATTTCCCTAGATTTCGAAGTGAAATTTTCCTAGAATTTCACATTTACGCAATTACCTACGTAGCCACCTGATTGTGTAACACTAATCCTGTTATATGTTAATTAATATGATTAATTAATTGGAAAGATATCGGAACTTGGTAAATATACTAATAATACTGTGCTTTTCCAAATAAAACACTTTTTGCTACGTGAAGTAATAATTTAAAAGTACGAATGCACTCACCACTGAATTAGAAACTGAATTCCAAATAATAAAAAAAAAACACTTTGCAAAATAAAAATTAACCACAATCACCGAAAAAACAGAACTTAAAACATAAATTAAATTTTTTTTCAGAGGTCCCATTTATCTTTTTAGATACATATAATATCATTTTGAGTTGTCAGTGTTAAAAATAACATTGCATGTAAGTACATGAACAATAATTAAGATTCATAGGAATTCCAAAAAATATATATGTATACGTATATAATATATATATAAAAATACCAGTAATATTGTCATATGTAATAAACATTTTGCCAGAGTTCGAAATTTCCCTAGATTTTGTCCTGATTTCCCTTATCCCTAAAAAATATTTTTCTCCCCTAGATATAGGGAAATTTCCCTCGACATAACATCACTGATTCAATATGACAACTTGAAGGTTAATAAACTATCGGTGGGTGAAGACCATATCATCATATTAACAATCCACCATAGATATGGTGCTTTTCTGATGGTCTAGAAAAATTAAAACTTTGACAATTATTTTAACTATTAAAACTAACTATAAAAATAAAAATAAAAATGCAGTTATTTAGGTTTGAAGGTCTTTATTCATTAAAAAAAATAAAAAAAATGGACTGGAGTTCTCTATTCGAGTACTTATCACTGTCTTCACATTGTACACAACATTTATTATTATTTATACCTAACTTTAACTAATTACTTTACACGTCAAATTCTCCAGAGATTTTGCTACCTACCTACAATTTGTCTAAATATATTCCCTTATTCCCTTAGTCAACAATTTATTGAAAATATAGAAATCTTGCCTTATGTATTGATAGTTTAGTAGAAATTTCCAACCCACGTTGAATACGCGTTGTTGGTACATTGTGAGCTGAAAATAATGGCATTGAACATGAAATTCTAACAGGAAATCTGTGCAAATTGACGACAAAGCTTACCGTTCAAGAGTATAGTAATGATATAAAATTATATAAAATTACACTGCGTTTCTCTATAAAATAAATCAGTTTTAATCAACAAAGTCGTTTGATACAATAAAAGTATCTTTATTCGATGGTAGGTACTATTTTTTTACAGTTGTTTCTATAATGACACATTTAACCGTTTTACTCCATAAAGCTCGGTACTTCGTAGTACTTTGCGCTAGTGAAACACATCAGTCGTAGCTTTACTATGATTCTGACCACGTTGTTGACAAAACGGTGGATTTAGTAAACAACCAGACCGCATCTATCTTGTCTAGTTTCCGCCCGCCTAACTCTCTAACTACCTTGTCCGTGTCAGGGCTGGAGATGGGAGTTGGGAGTTCGGGGTAAGGCGGTCCGTCAAGAGAGAGATATTACGGGATCTACGAAACTATGCGTAATAAAATTGTCAATAGATTTGATCTGAATTGTGTTTTTGTTAGGCAAAGTAACATAAACATAAGGTTTAGCATCGTGCGCACGCACATTAAAAAAATAATAGACAATTTACTTACAGTTATACATGACTATAGTAAATAGTGATTGTACTTATATGAAATGTATTAACTGTATTAACTGCATTGTATTAACTGTACACGTGACTGTATTTGTACATAATATATGAAATGTCAACTCTTCTTCCATCCACAAGCTAAGGCTTTTAATGGAAGACCAGTAAAATTATAATATGTAGCAATTCTAAGATATGTAGTTTTACTTTAAACATGGCTTGCACTATTCTTTGACTGCACATGGAATATGATCTACGACGGCTCGGTCCCTGGGATCCAAAGCACCAACAGCCTTACTAAAGAAAACCACAGCACGCCCGATAACCCACGTTGCTGCAGCAACATGAATAAAACAAAAATACACTAAAACACGATAACATTACTAATAACGTTTGTTCTTAAAATGTATTTTATAGGTCTGGCAACAATGTAATTTTTCATAGTGTAAGTACTAAATTGTGTGTTTTCCTTCATAACCGCCAGGTGGCGCGCGGGCGCCTGCGCATTCGTCGTTCGGGCTGAAAGCGCGAAAATAAAATCACTCCTCGGATGTGTGTGTATTATTATTACTTACTCAAATGTGATCGTAATTTCTAATAATATGACTAATTCACCATTATATTCGTATAATTGATATATTTACCAAGTTTTTGTGGTTTTTAATAAGTTTTAGTCAAGTTATAATAAAAATAATCATACTTTGAAAATTGAAATGTCAAAAAGGATTTTATATAAAACATGATAATTCAAATTTACATTTAAACGTTTTTATTTTAAACGTGTTTTTTTAAATATTAATATCTAATACATGTGTTCCTAAACTAATCAAAGAAATTAACGTCTTTAGAGATGCAAGAAATGTGTTATAAAAGTCATCATTTTTTAGGTTAGTATTTTGGCAATAAAAAAAATTTGAAATTTTTTATTAATTTTTTATTGCATGCACGAGGAAAAAGTGAGGTAACAGTTTCGTTTCAAATTCATTATATAAAAGGTCTGTATTTTTTAAATTTTGTTTTTTATAAATTTCTGTACACTTTCATCAAATATGTTTTGGTAAAATAAAAATTCCATTTTTTTCGCGCTTGAATCTTAATAAATGGCAGTTTTTTAAAACTAAAGCGTATTTCAATTACACAAATCTAAAAGGTAATTTTATCTAGTTTTCATAAATGGTATTTGTTTTTACGACACCTTCAAGAATAATAAATATATACAACATTCAAAATACTTAGGAAAAAATCCAAATTTCGTTAAAACATCATTACTAAAACAGAGATAAACTACCCTCTCAGACTGTGTAAACCAAGTGTATTTTTTTCCATGAACAATTTTTTTAATTAGTAATGTTTTCACATCCGCGGCCGTTTGTCAATTGAATAAAATTTTCACTGGGTTTTTTAGTAAGGCTGCAAGTGTTTTTTTTGGTTTTTCATAAGTTTTAGTCAAATTATTATAAAAATAATCGTTCTTTGAAAATTGAAATGTCAAAAAGTATTTTATATGATACATGAAAATTCAAATTTACATAGGATTTTATTTTATTAGAATTTCAAGAAAATGGTGTTTTTTTTAATATTAATATCTAATACATGTGTTCCTAAACGTATCAAAGAAATTAAAGTCTTTATAGATGCAGGAAATCCGCTATAAATTTCTGTTTTATTTTTAGATTGTTTTTTTTGGATTAAAAAAAAATTTTGAAATTTTTTTATTGTATGCACGAGGAAAAAGTGAGGTGACAGTTTCCTTCCAAATTCATTACATAAAAGGACTGTGTTTTTTTAATTTTGATTTTTTTAATTTCTCTACATTTTTGTCAAAAATTTTTTGGTAAGAAATTTTTTTCCGCGTGTGAATCTTAAAATATGACAGTTTTTTAAAAATAAAAAATTCCAAATTTCATTCAGACATCATTAATAAAACAGATATAAACAACCCTCTCAGGCTGTGTAAACAATGTGTATTTCTTTCCATGAACATTATTTTAATTAGTAATGTTTTCACATCCGCGGCCGTTTGTCAATTGAATAAAATTTTCACGGGGTTTTTTTAGTAAGGCTGTAAGAGTCTTTCTCACCCTACATCAATGTGTGCTTATTGGAAATACATTTCATCCCGGATACCTTCACGTGTCTTTTACTGGTAAAACACATTGTATATTTTTAAATAAATTTACGTAGATGAAATATAAGCAAATTAAGTTCAGAGGAGAAACAATGCTGATTTTATTTGTACTCGTTATTAACTCCCCGGGATTGTACGCATTGGGATTTTGAAATTGGAATCTGAGATCACATTTTCTCCTACTATCCTTCGTTTAAAAAACATCCTGTGAGCTAGAAAGCTTTCATATCACTTAATATTGTGAAAAATCTCATAATTTTACATTTTAATCATTGTTTACTAGCCCAGTTAATAGGATATTTAAAATTATTTAACTTTAGCTACGACATATTATTTTTACAGGTTCTCAAATTATACGAGTATATGTTAAAAACATTAAAATTCTTATAAAATTTATTCCATTCTCTGAATATAAAATCATTTTGTCTGAAATTAGTAGAATATTTAACAAGATGAAAAAGTGATTTTTCTCTAGTTCTAACGCTTGGAACACTAAAATTAATCACGAACAAAAGGGGCGAACGATCAATAAAGCCATTGATATTTTTATGGATTTATTATATCTGTGGAGTCTCCTCTAGTTTTTAATGGCTTAAGTCCATAAAGATCCAACGAGCTGTTTACGTCGTGGTAACCAAAATTTAACTTGAAATAAATAATGTACAAATTTTCTCTTGATGGCTTCAATGCGTTTTATGTGAATATTATATTGAGGATTCCAAATGGGTGAAACGAATTCAAGGTGACTGCGAACTTAAAAAAAATAGAATATTTTAAGTGTTTGAATATGATTCAATTATTTTCCAATACGGAAAAGAATCCTAATATTCTAAGGGCTTTCTTCACAATCATATCAATATGCGCCTCGAATGTAAGTTTATTGTCAAGTAGAATACCTATATCGCGAATTTGTGTAACATTTTCGGGTGATTGTCTGGTTATATGGTAGTTATGGTCAAATTTAATTTTATTTCTAGTGAAGGAAATCACATAATATTTAGAAGTGTTCAGGGAGAGATGATTGATGATAAAATAGTCATGTTAATCGCGCTTAAGTAGATACCTACCTGAAAAATCTAAGTTATAACTTAAAAAACCTGAAGGAATGATATATTTTAGTTTTAAAAAATCCCAAAACAGTGCTTGTAAGAGTTAAAAGCTTTGTAGCCACAATATCAGCCGGTGGTCACGAATAACAGCTTTCAACGGATGACTGATCTGCATACATAAATAAAATGACTATGCGGGTGAATTATGAACTGTGGAAAAAATATCATCGCATTTCTTTTCGGGTAGGTTTTTAGCCCGGATTTATTTTTTATTGACAATTTCCATATTTTTTCCGAGTTCTTTGTCATAGAAATCAAATATTAACATATAACGTCATGCATAAAATTAACACATATTATAACGTCGTGCATAAAATTAAGATATATAAAAAACGAAATTATATTCACATTTGTAAAATTTTACCTGTCAACAATGTGTGGGGCACCATTGTCCTCCACACTAAAAGTGATGACCATTTTTTAAGCGATTTTAACCTTTATGTACAAATGAACTGTGTGAATGATAATATCATAATCGCTATCGCTAAATTTCACTTTAGAAAAGACTTCTTACCTTATGTATGCAACTTCTCTGACGTCTTTGAAATGAATTATCTTTGATATTTCAGTCACCGAAGTCCACAGGTAACATGAAATTTAAATAAGAGCAATCGTCAGAAGAATAAAAAGGAAATCATTAGTTTATGGTCGAAAGCATCAGGTTTAATTTTTGCTAGTAAAGTTTCCATCATAACAGAAATTAGGATTATTTTCCTTTAACCCCCCAGGCTTCGACCATATTTTATCAAAGGGTCAAAATATTTCCGCTTCACAATAAAATCCAAATGAATTAAATATTTCTGAAAAATAAAACCTGTTTTTGAAAGTTGATAAAATACGCTTTCAAATAAATCGAAATAAACATATACTTTTTTAAATGTAAAAATATTGCATGCAAACATAGAAAATGTTATAAAAATGGCGCACCTTACTTTTTTTTCAAAATAAAATTATTGAAAACGATAAAAAAAAAAATATATATATATACACATTTTATTAGTCAAATGTTTTACAAACGTTATTGTGATATCACTTTTTTGTCGTTCCATTTTTTCAAATTGCGATCCGAAACTTTAGTTTTATAAAGTTATGTATACATTTTATTTCTTTTGTGGTTAGTTTTTATATTTGAATACAAAGCTGGCTATTTTTTCTTTCTAATGCCGTTTATATCATATCTCTCACTATGATATTAAGGGAGATACGACGATTACTATGAGACCTGCGTGAATTGTTTCAAAAACTGAACAAATGGACTTAACGGGTTAAGAAGGCAGTAAGGAGATTTTAAATGTAGTCTGGTAAGATCCTCTTGGCAGTATTGAAATCTTGCCACATTCTCAACTGTAAATCTTACGTTAAGTGCATATTTAGGTAATCCGTCTGATTAGAGTTAATGACCCACTTTGACGACAACATTAACCAAATTAACTTTTAACCGCTCGCACCCTTAGCTCTTTAGCTCCGTAGTTCTTTCCGCCTATCCGCCGGGTCACACGTCTAACCGGATAAGCAATCCAATTTCCGCGTCAGCGAGGGTGGTTCGGGGGGCGGTAGACACGACTACTAGCGCCACCGCCCCCTGCGGCCGCCCACGAAACAGAGGCAGTAATGGCAGATTGGTGCTCACAAATGACTTCCTGTGGGATTAGTTGGACTGAACGCAAACTGAGTGGATACTACCATTAAATAGGTATCAATAGTTATACGTTGCAAGAGAAAATTTTGGATATCTTTGCTGTAATTGCGAGATCTTGGAACAATAATTGAAGAAAAAACTAGACTTCACGGTCCACATTCAACATTGATTTAATAATTAAAAACATTGAATCATTACAAATAGTTAAACTGTTGAAGATATCCTTTGTAGGAAGCCTAAGAGAATATAACTCCATAGTCTGGTCACCCTTCTACAAAATTGATTTTCATAATGTTGAAAGAATTTAAAGAAAATGTTTACATTTCGTAAATTCTAAACTTAACATCCCTTTAGCCGTAAATTACACATACGTTAAATGTCGTTAATGAATATTTTAAATATTCCAATTTTAGAAAACAGAAGAAAAATAGACGACCTTATAATTTTAATTAAAATTATCAAATTCTAAATTCGATTGTTATGAACTCCTGCAATTAATAAATCTACATGTACCTACAAGAAAAACTAGACAATTGAATGAAAAAGAATGAAAAGAACATGGTTTCACATGGTTTAATGAATTTCTACGCCAATGAAGAGTACTAGCTCTTGAGCTTGGCATAGGAGTTATTTTACACTATTTCATTTTTATGACATACATTCTACTTACAGTATACAGTAAATATAAACTATATATAAATTTAATATATAAACTACCATTATTTCATTTTTATAACATACATTTTGCTCAGTGTATACAATAAATATAAACTATGTTGTGATGTTAATTTTGATTTGACATGAATTGAAGTGATAACATTTTGATTGGTGATGTTATGGTTGTTGTTTTTTTTTTAAAGATTAATTTTACTTTTTTCTTGAATGATACGAAATCTGTAATTTTTTTAATTTCTTCGGGAAGACTATTAAAATGTTTTATGCCTTTGTAAATATAATTATTGTGCATTTGTTGTGTTGAAAACAGAGGGATTTGGATGTTAAATTTATGCCTTAATGATGAGTTGAGTTTAAATTTTTTAGTTACATTTTCTTTGAATATTTGAAGTATTGAGTCTTTTTTATAGAGGTCTTCAATTTTTGGTACTTGGAAAATTTTGAACAATGATGCTGAAGGGAATGTTGGTTGTTTTTTTAATATTACTTTAATAATTAGTTTTTGTACCACTTTTACAGGACTTACAATTTTTTCATATGCACCTCCCCATCCGATGATTCCATATTGAATTAGTGATTGGACTAGTGCGTAATAGACTTTTTTTAGGTTGTTTAATTTGAGAATATTTCTTAATCTAATGAATATATAGATACATTTCCTAATACGCTTAACCAGTTCACATATGTGTCTGTTCCATTTCATATGTTGGTCTACAATTACACCCAGGTACTTTATTTCGGTTACATGGTTTAATATGGTACATGAATTATTACAGACATCTTTGTTACATTTTTTGTTGTGTATAATTATATTAATGTTGGGATAAGTTTTGGCTTTATTTATTGAGAAAGGAATATAAACTGTTTTTTTTGCATTGATTGTAAGAAGGTTTGTATCGAACCAGTTTTTTAGGATTTGGATGTCATTATTTGCATTTTCATTTACAATTTTCCAGTCACTACCCTTAATTATGATAATCGTGTCGTCCGCGTAAGATATAACGGTTCCACTTAGGTTTTGTTTAAAAATATCGTTTATGTACATGATAAAAAGTAATGGTCCCAAAACAGTACCTTGCGGTATCCCAAAATCACTTGTGAGTGGTAGACTTGATGTGTGATTGATTTTTACAGTTTGTGTTCTTTTGTGAAGATAACTTTTTAGCCAATTTAGTGCTCTGCCGTTAAAACCCACAACCTTTAATTTTTGTATTAATTTGACATGTGATATACTGTCGAAAGCTTTTTGGAGATCTACAAAAATACCAACACATTTTAATGATTTGTCTAAAGCGTCTTGTATAGTACTAGATAATTTAGCAATGGCGTCTTTTGTGCTTTTGTTTTCCATGAATCCAAACTGGTTTTCGTGAATTATGTTATTGACCTTAATGAAATGAGTTATTCTTTTTTTGGCAATTTTTTCAAATATTTTTGCAATGTTAGATAGTAAAGAAATAGGACGGTAATTGGTTGGTTCTTCCGGATTGCCGGTCTTAAATATTGGTATAATTACGGATTGTGTGTACATGGACGGAAATATTCCGGTTTGAAAACTTGTATTGATTATATGAGTTAATGGTTTTGATACTTGTGATTTTATACTTTTCAGTGTTTGTATTGTGATCCCATCAAAACCTGGGGCAGAACCACCTTTCATACTTGCAATGATTTGTTCGATTTCTTCTTTTGTTGTTGGTTGAAATAGTTCAAATGAATACTCATTATTTACTGTAGTGTTTGGGTGATTTGGGGTCAGGTCTTGTTGGATTTTGCTAGCAAGGTTTTTTCCTACATTAGCAAAGAAGTTGTTAAATACATTTGCGGCTTCTAAGGGTTTATCTTTACAGCAAATTTTTGAATCATTGTGTCTTATTGTGTTGACTGTTTTATTTTTGAATTGTTTTTTTTCTATAATTTCATTTATGATGGACCAAGTCTTTTTACTGTCATTTTCAGCTAATTCCAGTTTTTGTTTGTAGTAGTCATCCTTTATGTTTTTTATAAGATATGTAAGTTTTACAAACATTAACATTTTATATATATACATCTCATACCAACTATAGTTTGCATTGCCCAAAACAACTTTTACGTAGTCTTGGTGACGAATACTTAAACAATACGGATGTATTTGACAACAATATTTTAATTTAAAAAACGTCTTCTTTATATGCTTGCTAGTCTATCAGTCCAAAAATAAGGAGTCCGAGTGCTACTTATTCACTCTCTTGTTGCGCAGTTGTTGCTTAGTTTGATGTCGATTGTAAATGGCGACGTTTGTCCAACTCCAGAACCCCATCTGTTTCTAACACTCTTTTGGATAGTTTCACCGATGGTGTACAGACTCTTATTAATCGCCACAGCCTGGAGGGAGTTCCGAGGAGTTAGATACTTATTTTTGGCAAATTCCATTTTTCTAACATGTTCTTAAATATAAACATTTTACATTACATACAACATTTTCTGGATCCATTTTACAAAACCCATTCTCTCCAAGTACGATTCGAAAACATGCATTTGTATTGTAAAGCCTTGTAGTTTTCCATCCCTTGAACCTTCAAGGAAAGCGTGCTCCCCCCGACATGGGCACGATCGCACGATCTTCATAACCTTCGTATTATTCCTTAAGGACACGATTAACTTACGCATACGCTCTTTAAGCATGGTTTTCTCACTGTTTTCAAATAAACCGGGGTACCATTATGCTATTTCATTATGCTTGTATTTGCTTTTTTTTATGAACCCGCATTTTTCGTCACACAGCACATGAAACCAATTAACTGTGGGCTCCACGTGGGCTCATTTTCATCCCTTGTCGATCTGACCCTCGTACTATTCTTTTAAATGAAATTTCCTCTAACCAACCAAGAACCCCAAATGACTCATTAAAGTTACAATTCCATTCTACGTAAAACGCCAAAAGTAAATTAGTTTCTACATCTTTAACAAAAGTTCTGATAATGAACAGAAAATAATTTCATAAAAATCCGTTTAAACCTTTTTTAAGTAACTTGTTAGACAAACTTTGTAATCTTATTTTAACTCCGTTTAAATTAATTGTATTATTTCGAACATTTCTGTGCAAGGCTTCGCTGAATTAAAAGATTTTTTTAATCTGATGAGGAGAGATTTATTTTCAGAAGAAAAAAAACTTATCGCTGCTTCGCGGATCTAACGAGATTAATGTTAATGTCCTTTGAAATCAGAAGGGGAGGCAATTTCAGTTCCTTTTATTAAGTGTGGGGAACCCGAGAATTGCGAGCCGCGAACCCTGTGGGAAGGCAACTCCCAGAAAGTAATTCATTCAATACATTGGGCCGGATTAAAGAATCATCGATTTGTTATCAGTAGAAAATATTTTTTAAAGAAACCATACATTCCCTGATATAAAAAATCTTAAAAATTTTTAAAAATTCTTACCACCATCACATTGAACTGATAACATTGCTGGAGTCGCGATGGAGACGTAGCCAGCCAAGGAATTAAACTCACGACACGCATGGGTGGGAACCCGATATGTTTGGAAATCAGCCATTGACTGATCTGAAATATTATTATTACTATACCATGCCTCGGTACTGGCAAAGCACAGGCAAAACGCGGGTAAAGCACAGGCAAAGCACTGGTAAAGTACGGGCAAATCACGGGTAAAGCGCTGGTAAAGCACGGGCAAAGCACGGGTAAAGCACTAGCAAAGCACGAACGAAGCACGGGTAAAGCACGGACAAAGCCCACATTATAAAATAATGTTTCAAAATTCATAATTTTAAGGTATCAATAAAAAAATATTTGTTTAGTTATTTTTCTAGTGCTTTTAGAATCTGTCACTTATCCGCTATTTCAGTAAAAGGTATTTTCTTCTACACAACACAAAACCTTTATTTTGTTGAAAGTGGTATTTCGAAGATCAATAAACTGTCACTTTGACGAAGCCCCGACACACGTCAAAGTGAAATAATAATTGACGGTGAACGTCTCCTTTGTAATCTGGCTGTATTTTCGATTCACTCAAGCTAATAATAATAATAATAATATTTGGGTTTGAAAGTGAATTTTTATATAAAATGAATATAAAATAACTATGTACCTTTTAAGGAATATTAGAGATTATATTGATAATATAATAATTTAAAAACAGATGAGGCAAAAAATGACAACATTGTGTGAGTCAGAAGCCTCAATAATAAATAAATAATAAATAATAATAAATAATAAATAATTATGTAACTAATGCAGTTCTTGCTTAGGTGTTTATTTTGTCTATGGTGTTTTTTGGACATTGGTAATTTTTGGAAAAGAAAGAAGAGCAGTTTTGTTTATGGACACTTCCTCCCGAGCAGCCATGGACTAGGTTGTTCTGGAATTGGTCACTCACCATAAAGGTGTTTAATTTTGAGTTTAAACCATGAGAATCTAAGTAAATTAAAACCTAACCGATCGCGGGTGATTTTTTCGTAACACGCGAGGCTCGTGTACGTATAATGTTAATGGATGACTTGTAAGTCCCATTTTTTTATCGATGTGGTTGACCGACGCCGGCAGTGATATTTTCGGCCTTGCTGTAACTTTAAAAGTGTGATTAGTTGTCCCGGTCAAGGGATGTATTTTGGAAATGGGATTATAAAGAATTCCCGACAGAAAAACGGAGTGTTAAGCCCGTGCGATGATGTTTTCGGTCGTGAGATGCCTAACACGCGATCAGAGTACGGCCGGCAAATTAATCCGAATCGAATCGTGAATTAACAATCCTCACCCGTCCTGCAATCGTGGCTTTGCCAAAATCGGGAAGACGCTGCTTTTCATCGGCCGAGATTATTATTTACTTGGGACAAGTTCGACATCTCATAATCTCGCCACGTTGTCTGGGAGCCTGTTCCTACCTCGTTTGGAGACTTTCTTGGGTCATCATCACATCACCAATCCATCCTCATGGAAAGCCCTGGGCCGGCTTTCATCCAGGCGCGGACTGGAACGTGCTACCCGCAACATTTCTCGATGGGCCGGCTTTCATCCTGGCGCGCACCTCTTCAAGGAACATCATCACGGCATTGTTTAGTTAGATAGATAGTTTAGCGAGTCCATCTGGTACGTATGTTTTTATATGTTTTCCTTTGATACCCTGATGGGAAGTTTGTACACTTCCGTGTTGCTTTTGTGTTCAATACATATTTTTTTGAAAAGTTAATATTCTTTGATTTAATTGAATCCCTACCTACATGATAGAGAATTACTTGGCCCACTATCCCGAGTTTGGATCTCTGCTCTGCCGCCAGGTTATATAAAATACGAGTCTTATATTCGTTACAATGATATTAAAAATATACATTTATTTGAAAAAATATATCACCAAGCTATTACTAATTATAAAAATATTTAGATAGTTTGTAGAGTGCTGATTCTATGAAAAATGACTTCGACGGCAATGTACAATTTATTATGAATTCTTAGGCTCTATTTAATTTTATTATTTACAAATAGATACATAAAACATACATACATAAAACATACATACGTAAAACATACTCACCTGGTAGGACACTTCCGATCAACACACTTTAATTAGAAATTTTATGCTCGGAAAAGATACGGCTTTGCACGCGGGGGCATTATATTTAAAACACTGGACATTGCATGATTTTAAATTTGCTACCCCCAACACTGATAGTATTACATTAATTACGAGAAGATTAGTGGCCAAAGTATAGTTGATATTTAATTTGAAAGACAGGAGAAATTTGTACTCCTTAAGGTACGTTCACATTGATCAAGTAGTAAGTCAAGTCACTCGCCGAAAACCGTTCGCATTACTTTCAAGTAGAGTACGTTTATGCCCGTCGCCCGTTGCAAGATGATGACGGATGACGGGCGCTGCAAAGCAAAGTAAATACGCTAATTAAGCTTATTTTAATGTTTATTTTAGAAGAGGTGTAAGAATAAATTAGTAAGATGAGAATAAATAAAGTATGGACACGAAAAGAGATTAATAGCAGCATAAATAAATAAATTTAGGGTAGCATCTCGATCTATCACCACGAAATTTCCGCGCATTCACAAATGAACACTGCTAAAACGGTCGGTTCGCGCCTGTTAGTGCGCAGGGACGCATGGAGGGGGTACTTACTCGCCCGAAAAATAGAAAGAAATGGATTGAATCGACTTAAGATCTGACTCACCCACTCTACTAAAATTACAGTGTTCGGACGCGTTTAGTTACTACTATACTCTCCACTCGACTTAAATACTTGGTCAATCGGAACGGGGCTTTAGGGCAGGAATTTTTTTTTGAAATGACGTTTACAAAAGCTTACTTTTGTTACTTACTTAATAAGATTTTGATGTTTTTGACTAATCTGAATAAGTTGAATAATCTGAATCTAAGAAGTCAACAGATCAAGTTTCAATTTTTTAATTACGATAATTCAAAATTAATAAAGATGAAAACCAAAGATTTGTTATTTTGCACTTGCTCACACCGAGAATCGCATGGATCTTCAAAAATCTGATTAAATGTGTTATTAATTTACACTTTAAAAGACGTTGACGACAGTTCAGCTTACAGTTCTAATCCAAATAATTATTTTGCCAATCAATACAATCATTATAATTGGCTCTTAATTCCTTATAGGACAATACTGAAATAATGAACTGACAGAATTATGTTAAAAACCCCTTCCGGGATAAAAAAGAAACGAGCTTTTGAAAAGCGCCGCTAAAAATTAAATGCTAATGGTCTGAATTCCGATGTTTTAAATCAAAACTGTGACAGCGAATTTGAATGTTTGGCGAGATTTTTCCTTCCTTTGTTGGCAACACTGGCAACTCCAAAAGCTTTGTTTAATCACATGATCTTTATTTTATAAGGAATGCGCTACTTTTTTATGAATGGCCGTAAAGTTTCGAATGGATTACCATTAAGATACTGACTGTTTCCGATATTTTTTTATTTATTTATTTATTTAAATACATGTTACATAATTAGACATTTACATAGAATTGGATACATTGAATCACCATACTAGGCGGCTGCCTGTTTCATGGTGACAATGGAGGATATTTACTTTAAGTGAAGTCTATTGTTAACATATGGAACTATTAGTAATGTAATGATGTTGAAAATTGGTAAAGTTATAATAAAAAACTAGTAAAGAGAAAAAGAATTGGGTAAGGATAAGTTTGTGAGAAGATACATATCCTTATTTTAAAATTTATATGTGTGACTGCATACGCATACGTATATACAGGTGCACACATCCATACACACATAGGCATATACACACACACACTTACACATATATATGCGTCTAGGTACATGAATACATTAATATGTATATATACGGCCATGGACACAGTACCAACACATTTACACACAGTTGTAATTTTTTTTTTTTTTGAAGTGTATGAAGGTGTAATTAGAATGGAGCTTGAGTATTTGCAGTAAGTATCTTTCCAAATAGTATTGAGATATATGTTAATAAAAGAGGTGTTATTTTCTAACATGGTGACAGAATATAAGTATTTATTAATGTTTGAATAACTGTACTCATGCTGCTTTTGTAGGTTTATTATAATATTTTTATTAAGTTTATGTGTATGTTTCTTTCTTATCTTTTTTTTTAAATTACATTATTGTAAAACTACATTGTTGTAAAACTTTGTTGTAAAACTGCACATCTCGATACAGGAATGCCCTAGTGAGATGTGCAGCTTATTGCTATATATATTTCTTATTTTATAAATAGATAAATGAATACAATGTAAATATGTACAATAAATAATATGTCTTATCAATTTAAAGGCCTACTTGAAAATAAATTATGTCAAGTAAAAACACACAACATAGTAAACCTAATAGGTCACTTGCATGGACTTCATAACGACTTGGAAAAAATCGTGTGGATAGAATTTTTTACGAAGATTACGAAAATGTTAGTAATTTTTTTTAGAAATGTACAGTTTTTTTTTTAAATAAATAAATCCTTTATTTGGGCTCGTGACGTCACTACATGAAAATGTCCCGTCTCCGAAAATGTTCCTATTAATTTTATAAAATTCCACACTGATTTTTTTTTTATATGGCATCACTTTGATTTCAGGCGAATTTTTGAATTTGATATTTAACGTACACTAGATTTATTGTTTGTTCTCTGCGAACGTATCATTTGATTTGATTTTTTGACAGATGTTATGAAGAGAACCCCGTACATTTTACGTTGTCCGTACGTGTTTTAGAGGTATAATGATAATGGTGCGGATTTTAACAAAATCAAATTTTATAATATTCTTATTATTATTATAATTTACAAGTACAAGTATATTACATTTGATTTAGTAATATAGACGTTCAACATTATAATGATTTATGAGATTTAATATTTTTGGTATGCCTCGTTATTCTCCTGTGTCATTCGTGTGGAAAACGTTATTTTTTTAAAATGATTTTCGGCTTTGTAATTATCGTTTTTCCGAACCTATAAAATTATGTCCCGTCTTTCCGGTTTATAAAAAATGGTCTGATTTTTCTGATTGAAATTTTCAAAAAATCGCCAGGGTTTCAAAAATACGATTAAAAAAATACAGAATGTCTTAGAATATTTGCCTAAACGGGAATTTTTTTTTAAATGTGATGCTAGTGGCCTATTATCATGAGAAATTTCCCCGATAATCCAGCACTGCTCTCTTGGATTCAACAGCCCTAATTCTCTTCGCACAACGCTGGTTATTAACAAAATAGTAACATGATGTAGTAACATGATGAAACATCATTTAGTGGACGAGTGGTCCAAAGTATCTGGTTCCCGCCCAGTCGTACCGGCTTAGCGAAGTCCTTCAATATTGCACCTCCAAGTGGTTACGTTTGGTAACTTTGCAAGGGTGCCCGGGTTAATGGGGTGAGATTTGTCTAGGTCTTGGTGGCCAGTGCGTTTTCCCACCCACCGGGCCGGTTGCAGAGAGATTGGTTTAGGGAGACCTAACCTAGACTTTCCTAGGCGGTCTCTCTTGACCAATCGCCTTGCAATGCAGCCAGACGGATGGATTAATATGCCACTCACTCCTAGACACATTGACCCCCAGATTCCTTCCCACCCCTTATAACTTTTTCCTTCGCAGAACTTCCTCCCCCTAAAAAAAACCCTCCACACAGCATCCCCAAAGATGACGCAGGCCCTGAGGGAAATACGCACTTCTATTCAATTAGGATGCCAAGAGCAAGACTCCGTTTTGATCAGTATTTTTTTTTATAAAATATAAACCGTGTTGATTAATTCAAAATGGTGATTCAATCATAAATGATGGTTTCGAAATATTGAGTGTGATGAGTAAAGAAAAGAAACTATTTATTTATGGAAATTTTAATAAAAGAAAGAAGCGTAAAGAGAACAAATCCTCGACCATTCCGATCTAGTTAGTGAGCAAAAAAGTTTTCAACATGTATGGGAAGTGGGAACTTTTACCTTCAGGTTCATTTTAAAACAGCTGGGTTCCCGTAATACATAATTTACCCATTCATATTTGAATAAAATCACGTATGTTGGAATCCCTTTCCTTGTACGCGTTTCCTTTTCCTCGTATAATTTCCCCCTTTTCTCTGGGAAACCGCGCCGCGCCTCTCCGACACAATCGGTGGAAAACTATTTTTTGTCAAATCGGACAAGTTTCAAAAGAGCACTCGTTGTTTTTACGACCGAAAGAAATCGAGATTTTTGTATGGAAACAAAAAACACGACATCTGCGACCGTTCAAACTTCAAGGACAATCGGTTTGTCATTTGTTAAAATGTCGCCAAGTGGCCGTCGAAACTTTCTGCAGATTTATATATTATTTTAAGGGGCCCAGCAAAATATATCTTAGTTCATTGCCAGCAGATTGCATTGATGTAGAAAACCTCAGGATGGGCCTTGCATTGCATCTTAGAACATGAAATTATTTACAAAAGACTGGAAAGAACCTGAACTCCATGACGTGAGTGGTGAGCTTCTTGACTCTGACCCAGGGGTGGTGGGTTTAAATCCTGCTTAAGAAATGAATAAAACGTTGTATGTAATATGCATTAATAGATCGGTCAGTTGCTCAGTTGACATCGCGTTTGGATCCCACCCAGGCTTACCGTATTCGATTCCCCGGCTGGCTAAGTCCTCCATCACGACACAAGCAATCCGCTTACTGTAGTGGTAGTAGATGATTTTCTAATACTGTTGGGTTATAACCCATCTATATATATATGCATTTAAAGTAATAATATCGATTTAATATGTAACATCATTAATAATTTTAATAATAAACTTTATAATTACCTACATGTACCTTAAATTAACAAAATAACTTATAATACCTTAAAATTAACAAAATAGAAACATTCATTATATAGAGACAATGTTGTGTACCCCTGCCTAAGTGTGTATAAATACCGTAACATAAGAATTTCAACTATCAGTCTAAAAATGTCCGTAATGGGATGAAACCGGTCCTGGTGAAATATAATAAGTGGAAGAAAGTACAAAAGTGTTTTAATTTCAAATTCTAATTTAACATTATATATTATAATAAATATATTTAAATATATAACAAGTTTGAATCGTGACTCCCTTGCTAGGTACAAGAGCTTCTCTTTTCTGATGATGTATGAATGACCAACTGGATTGAGGATGGAAGATACTCTAATAATCGGCCTGGTGAGAAATCACTAAACGCCACAGAAGCAAACTAATATCTTTTTGAAAGGAAAATCGTGCATAACGTGCATAACGTGCATAACGTGCATAACAATACAGAATAATTTTAGATTTTCACGGTCAAAAAAATTTTTTTTTAAGGTGTTATGCCGTGTTGCGCTACCTATTTTTTAGTCAACGTATCCGACACTGTAACGCTTTCCGAAACGTTACAGTGTCGGATACGTTAAGGAGATAGCCCAACAAACGGTTAACGAAACGAAAAGGAGGTAGCCCAACATGGCATAACATCCCAAATATAAATAACAATAATACCGAATGGTTCCCTTAGTAAATTCTGTATCAACGGTTTGCGAAGATATTATTTATTGCCCAAGTTAATGTTTCATGAAACTTGTGATGATAAATTATCGAGATGGCAACTTTTTCGGATCTTTTTGTAATATCTATCGTAATGTTTTTTCATCGCCGGCTTCACTTTATCGTCTTTCGTTGTTAAGAGCACACATTCCCTCTATTAAATTAACGACGGGATTACCACAGATCTTATAATAAAAAAACACAAACGAAGAACTTGAGTTTTATCCCTAATGGAATTAAAATAATGTTGATCCGTGTTCTATTGCAGCAATAGTTTTGCCTTTTTAAGTGCTCAAAAGTAAATGTTATAAAGAAAACTGTGCATGATAAGTGATTGATACTCTATGTTTAATAGACGTATAGTCATTACAGAAAAAATATCAAAGAAAATCAGAAAAACTATAAATTTATGAGAAAAAGACACCAATTTATTACATCTGATTTTAAAACAACCAATGCAAAACCGTTAATTCATCAAGCCAAAAAAATTACACTAATCTCCCTACTGAACTGCACTGTATTAATGACCAATCAGAACAACTAAATTAGAATTAAAAAATAACTGGTGTAATATTATGGTAAACACCCTCTTTTTTGATAAGATAAAACGATACCTTACCGTGGTCAAAAGAAATGACGTTCTCCCGACACCTTGCGCCACCATGGATTGGGACCTCCAGCTTATCTTATACTACTTGTGTGTCTCACCCTATCTGGCATATATATTATAAAATATCATTAATGTAATTCTACATTGATTGTATAGCAGATTTGTCCTCATTTCAGGGCCGATTGCAATTCCCTCCTTCGCCATCCTAAATAGGTTTTCTCCCGAGCCCTCAAAGGACGTGTTAGCGATGCCATCCGATCCCAACTAGATGGCAGACTTTATAAAAAGGCTAACACAACTTTTCCAGCGCAAACCAATTACTTCTGCATCGGAAACTCCTCCTACAAAGGCACCTACAGATGGCGCATCTTGTTCAAAATGTGATTTAAAAGAAAAAAATATTTATGAAATAAAATTGCTCCTATTGAGACATTATTATTCTCCACGTAGTTTTCTCTTTAAAATTTTAAATTTGCAGTACAAAACTACAATGTTTCTGTGATTTTTCTATGATGCAAAAAAGTATTTTTCTTTCATTGATCCGAATTTTTTCTGTTATAAAAACTAAGTAAGAATTTTAAAAAAAATATGTCTAGTGACAAAGTAATCCTCACAAAAGTCCCAACTGTCCGGAGCCAGTGGTTCTATGGAATTCCCAATTTGAAGACTGAAGGCGGGGGGCAGGAGATTGGAAAGGAGGCAGGTGGGATGATCTGTTCACCAAACATAGCTAAAAGCTTTTCAAGCAACGCAAGTTTCTTTTCTTAAGGGTGGTATTTTATCAGGGAAATCCTGAAATTAACAACAACTCTGCAAAAGAATTCTAATTAATGAAAAGATAGAGAAAGAATGAATCTTCTTCTATATAAATAAAAATGAATCGCCGAAATGTATATACGCGCATAACTTCCGAACGACTGCACCAAATTGGATAATCCTTTTTTTTGTGTTCGTTATCGTCAGGACAAGGTTTGTATAAAAGGAACTGTGAGCTCTGACGTAATGAAATTTGTATAAAAAAATTGCAATAGGTGGCACGCGAGCCGTTTGAAAACTGAAAGTACTGGGATTGAATGTATGGTATGCGGGAGGGGGGAGGGGAGATCGGGTAGGGGGTGAGGGAAACCCTGGAGGGTGGAGGGGAATTCCGTAGGGGAGTTCGCGGTACGGAGATGGGGGGAGTGGAGTGGGGAGAGAGAAGGTGGAGAAGGCGGAGTGAGAACACTAGAGGGGAAGGGGACGCGGGAGAAGAAGGGGAGGTGGAAGGGGAACGGGACGAATGGTAAAGGACACGCAGGGAGAAACAATTTATTTATTAAATGGCATAGCAACGCATGCCGGGAAACAGCTAGTTATGAATAAAAACAACAATCAAATGTGTAAGCGGTACTTTTTTTTTTTTATTTTGTTAATTTCTTTAGACAAACTTTAATTAATATTACAAAAATTAATATTATGTCTATCTACCTGCTTTGTCATAATTCTTTGGAAATTGTGAAAATCATAGAAATCTTCAAAAATTTATAGCCATATGAATATTTTTTGTATTCATAGAATTTATTGACAATTGAAAATTCTCTGAAGATAATAATATTCTTCATAATGGTGGTTTATTTATTAATTCACTGCAGCTACTGAAAATATTTAATCCTGAACATTTTGAAGCCATGAACAAAATTCGGGACGTATATTGAAACTTTGGATATTATTAAAAGCCGACAAGATTATATTTTTAAATTAATAAATCTGAAAAAATTTTTGACTGGCGGGTTTGAGGTAATATCTGATTCGATAAGTGATATCACATTCACTTCAAGTACATACAAATCAAAGTTCAAAATGATCATGCTTAGTTTGCATTGGTTGCTACCATAGTCGAGTCTCATCAGTAAACAAAACACGGTAATCCCCACCAGGTATCAACGAAATTGACTAAACTTGTGAAATTATACAAAGTTAGTTTCATTGATTAAACGATTATTACAGTAACTGTGGCAATATAATTTCAAATTCCGTTCAATTCCAAGTAATTGGTTATAATTTTCATAAAATTATCTTACCGGGATGATAAAATCTAATATATTATTATAATCGCATAACAGCGATTTCAAAATACGGCCAGAGCGTGACGGGATTAGAGAAGCCGCCATCTTTTAATTTGCTGTCACTTTCCCCGCCTTTATCCGCAGCCAAAAAGATGTCTTGTCAAAATGCAAATTCGGTGTTGCCGCTCCCGCGATAGCCCTTTTTCGTAATTGCGCATAGATTAAAAAAGGTTGCTGGGTACCTGCCCGTTTTACGAGAAACATATAAAGTGTAAAACAGGGGCGCATTATTTAAGGGGCGACACGTGACATTTAACATCCTAGTACATATTAATGGTAATCCCGGTCGACATTTTGTCGAACATTATTTTACAAAAATTGAAACTTTGGCTGTCCAACTTGGTAACTCCCGTTTTAGGAAAGTCAAATTGACACTCTTACATCATAATATTGCAGTAATAGTAAATTGAAACTTAGTTCATTATTATGTAATTGCCTAAATAAAATATTAAATTTAAACTGTATATTAAAACATAGTACATATTGAAATTTAGATATACATAGCTATGCAGTTGTAAAAAAATCATGGTTTTTTAATGTTAGTTGAAAACATATATTTTCTATTAATCACGATAACTCGAAAAGCATAGTAGGAGGTTTTGTTTTAGACATATATATTTACACAATCAAGATATTACGTAAAAATGTAGATCAATCAAATTGTTTAGGATGTTTGCGTGCAGGGTGCTAAAGTACTTACTTTAAACAGTGATTACTGACATAATTTGTTGTGTAAATGTAAATGAAATTTTCGAGGTTTTTTTCTACTTAAAACCTTAAAAATCAGTATGTTTTGGACAGGTGGGGTCCGGTAAGTGGTTGGGCGGTTACTCGGCTTAGTGATTGTTTGATTTTTAAAAAAAATGAAAACGAAAGCGCTAAACAATACACGTCAATTTGTTTTTAACTCCAAATAATGTCGTGAATCACTGGTTAGTAAGTCAAGTACGTCCCTCAAGGCCCAGCAAATACACATTTATTATGTACTAGCTGGTAGCCGGCATGCGTTGCAATGCTGTTCAAAGAAATCTGCATGTCCTTTCCCGTGCGTCCCGTTCCCTTCCACCTTCCCCGCCTTCCCCCTCCCTCGTCTCCTCCCTCTCCGCGAACCCCACCTTCCCCCTGCCTCGCCTCTCTGCCGCTAAAATATATGAAATACACACATTTTCAGTTATACAAATTTCATAACGCCAGAGCTTACCAGTATATATAGCCTATGTTACTCGCTGATAATGTAGCTATCTATTGGTGAAAGAATTTTTAAAATCGTATTAGTGGTTTAGGCGTGAAAGCGTAACAAATAAACATTCGCATTTATAATAGTATACTAGCTGGTACCCGGCACGAGTTGATAAATAAATAAAATAATAAATTGATTCTCCCTGCATGTCCTTTCCCGTGCGTCCCACTTCCCTTCCACCTTCCCCGCCTTCCCCCTCCCTCGTCTCTTTACTCTCGGCGAACCCCACTTTCCCCCTGCCTTTCCTTCCCGCCGCTAAAAATACACATATTTTCATTTATACAAATTTCATAAAGCCAGAGCTTACCATTATACACAACCTATGTTACTCGCTGATAATGTAGCTTTCTATTGGTGAAAGAATTTTTAAAATCGGTTTAATTGTTTAGACGTAAAAGCGAAACAAGCAAACACACGCATTTAAAATATTGGTATGGATAGTATGGATTTGAGATTTTTAAGAATTTGAATTATAGAATGTTGTAGTACCTAGATTTGACTAATTAACTTTGGTAAATTGTTAGTTCGCCTTAATTCTTGAAGCCAATCCCTAAAGATTCATTTATGGTCATTAAATATAAAACTTTATTTTCTCTCAATCAAAATCATTCTTAAATTTTAAAAACTACTTACTTGCTTTTTCATCTATCCATTTATCTATCTATCTATATAAATAAAAATGAAATGAATGTATGTACGCGCATAACTTCCGAACGACTGCACCAAATTGGATAATTCTTTTTTTGTTGTGTTGGTTATGGTCAGGACAAGGTTTGTATAAAACTACTGGTAAGCTCTGGCATTACGAAATTTGTATAAAAAAATGCAATAGGTGGCACGCGAGCTGTTTGAAAACTGAACGAATGGAATGCGGGAGGGTGGAACTCGGAAGGAGGGTTCGCGGGACGGGGGAAGCAGGTGAGGGGAGTGGGGAGAGGGAAGGCGGTGTGGGAACGTGAGAGGGGGAAGGGGACGCGGGAGAAGAAAGGGAGGTGGAAGGGGAACGGGACGAATGGAAAAGGACACGCAGGGACAAACAATTTCTTTATTAAATGGCATAGCAACGCATGCCGGGAACCAGGTATTAGTTAATAAAATAATTATTTACTGCACAAATATAGTATGTTAATCTTACATATGCATTAAGCATACGTTGAGTTTAAGAAGAATTTTATATCTGTATTTAACCGATTTCCATCACAAAAATGATCTCCACTTCTCAATATTTCTATTTTTGAGAGTGATAATTCATGGTGGAATTCCATTATAATATATTATAATTAAACTAATATAAAACTTTTATCCACTCCACTTCTCACATTTTTTTTCTTTTTCACATTAACTCCACACTCCACTGTGTCATCTGAGATGCTGTGTGGAGGGTCTTTTCAGGAGAGGAAGGAATGAACATTGGTCTTGAAGAGACCCATGTTGTAAGAAGGGGGAAACACAGAGGCCGGCAAATCGTTCCAGAGCCGAGCTGTTGAACACAAGAACGAGCCGAAGAAGCGACCCGACCCGACCGTTCTCATGTGACAAATCTCAACCATGTACAAATATTGGGCACGCGTTTGGCGTGTTTCCCAACTATGCACCGATGCCGAAGGGATCAATGACGCTAGTTCCTCGAAGCATCTTCCATTGAAATACCGGTAGAACAAGGATAGCATTCCCACCCGACGTCTGTACTCTTAAGATTGCAATCCGTCTGTTAAGATGGGAGAATCTATCAAACGGACCGCCCGTTTCTGCACAGAGTTGCCATCTGCCAACACTTGCCATCTGTTTGAATTATATAGCATAAATTAGGTATTGCCGACAGACCAAACATACAAGTTATTTACGACATATTTTTAACATCTAAAAAAATTCACCACGCAGACAAAATAATGAAGGCGCAATAAAAGTTTCCCTAATCTACGACTAAGCTCGTTCCCGGGGTTAAAAAAATTACCAAACAAGTCGTTAAAAAATTACCAGGATTATTTCCTGACGGGAACACCTTTGCCGGCAGTAATTCAAAAAGTTTCGCGCGCAATGATACATAGGTCGGGCAGTGGGGGGAGGGGTGCCAGAAAATGAATTGCGGGTAATTTTAAACGAGGACTGTGTCAGTCAAAGTAAGATAAACGGAACCCACACAGTTAAATGGGTCGTCATAACAATTAATCCCAGTGTTTTTTCAATGTCAGTTATACATATAAAAATATATGAAAAACAACGTGAAGGAATTAATTATGACATAAGAGAATCATTCTATTTATATCGGAAAAAAGAACATCAAATTTAATTTAATTTAACTAAACAAAGTACGTAGCTCTTATAGCTTCGGCTTATCTTAAGAATTTATTGTACTTTTCCCAGTTTACAATTTTTCCATCTTGCATGGTCGAGTATCTTATTTTTATTTTATATCGTTTTTTACTTTGTTTTTGTTTTTGTATTCTATTTTGTTTTTGATTTTGTTGTGCTTGATGTTCTTTCTAAAAAAAATAACATTAAAAAATCCAGGGGGCGTGAAATTCAAAAAATTAAATAAATAAATACGATATTGGGAATCATAGATCCTGACCCAATTTTGTACTTACTTCTACTTATAAAGTTGTTTTTTTTTCTTCTGTGGACTTAATATAATATTTTCTTTCTTCATTATTACTCCAATTTGAATACATATTTTGAATCTATGTTGTTCTTTCATTCTTGGCAACATCTAAGGACAGGTTATTTTATAGAATTTGAACAATTCATCAAATTTCAAAGTTAAATTTCAAGTTCTGTCAAAGTCATATTCAAGTATCGTTATTATGCAAGGACTATAAAACAACCGGACCATGCTGAAATAATAACAGAACTTGAAAATAACTTTCTAAGAATTTGAATTTTTACTTTTAAACTTAAAATGAGGTACTTGAGAAGAGTGGCAGGGGTTACGAAATGGGATCATATAAGAAACTCGACGATCCGAGATGATCTAAACCAGAGGTTCCCAAACTTATTTTTCTCGTAGACCCCTTTCAAAAATTTACTGTTTTCGGTGGACCCCCGGCTGCTACATTTCTATTACGTTCCCAAAACTCGTCAAAAAATGTGAAGATTAGATCTAACGGTGAAAAATTGCATCGCGGGTAGTTCCAATCCTAAATTCGGAGTGGTATAAATAAAAATAAAAATTTTGTATTTTCTTGTGTTCTATTTATTAAAAAATAATATGATAACAGACTTGAGGGGGAAATGTTTGTATTTTTTTTTATTTCATAAATTGTTAGTAAAACTATTGAATATGTTCCCAAAGTTTTAAATAAAAATTTTAATTCGTTCCGGTGTTATAAGGGTGTTTGTGCCGAACCGCTTGGTAAACTTGAAACGCATTTTTCTCGAAACGACTTTTTTGAATTTGTGGTGTGCACTCTAGCTCAGAAAGTTTTTAACCGAACATTTTAAAAATTTGCAAATACCTTATTTATATATATGCTCTATCTATGTGAACCAAATTCGTAGTAATATCATTGTCAAAAGTATTTAATTGCTAAAAAATGGCAAAAAATCAAGGTTTCTTGTTTACACACCTGTAAAAAAATTAATTTAAATTTTTTTTTGGGAAAAGTAAGGTTTATATAGAAGAGACACCTCATTTTCTTAAATTAAATTTAAAACCATATTGATTTGAGATGAAAACTATGGCCTCCAAAATGCACACAAAAGCTACGTCTGATGGTGACATTCGATGCATAGCTGCTGATAATTTTCATATTTTCCGAGTAAATGAAAATAATGGAAAAAAATTCACAATGTTTTCTTAAGTAGATGTATAAAATGAACTCAAAGTCTCAATATATTATACACATTTCTTCCATGCCGAAAATGCGTAAAATTAGTAATTAAATTGCAAGATCATAACATACTTTCAACGTGTTTTCTTAATTTGCAGTGATAGTAGATAACATGACTGTGGCATCACAAAGCCTCGTAAAAATTGGATTAACGCGGTAAACACTAACTAAGGGAACGTACCCATACTACGTGACCTCTTCAGAGGGGGGTCTTCAAAATGTCACGCTTGGTACAAATGAGCGGCGGTTTACTTAGGATTTTGGTCACCGGGGGGGGGGTTAAAAATTGCAAAAAATTGGTCACGTAGTATGGGTACGTTCCCTAACCATCTCGCCGATTTTCCTCAGGGAAAGGCAGAGAGATGGACCGCCATACATCTCTCTGTACATGAATAATTTAATGTGACATTATTTAACAATTTGACTCCTCTCTACCCAGACCAATTAAACCACGCGTTTGTTCATCGACAGATTCTTGTCAAATTAAAAAATGGAGTTGAGTGCGTCTTCTGATATTTCCCAGGCTTTCTCTTCCCAATCCTCTTCCTTCCCCAATTCCTTCGTCTCATTAACCTAATTGGGGGTGTCATTCTCCCGGCAGTTAGAACTTATGCATTATTCAAATAAAACAAAGCCTTGGAAAGTCATCGAATTAAATATCGAATTTGCAAGTTTTTACAAGTAACAGTCATCGACCTTCTTAAAATACACTACTCAAAAAAAATTAAGGAAGGTTTTAGAAAAAAGAAATTATTGCTAAATATTAAAGCTATCTGATCCATAAGCCGGCTTAACTGAAAAAAATTTCAATCCCGTGGACCAAAAAATATGCAAAATTATTTTTTCACACTATCTATTAGGATTGCATGAGAATCGTAGCTCAAAATGTAGTTAGAGCTTCGAAATGCTTTTTTTTAAGTCTCAATACGACCATTTTTCACTGAAATAGAGCCTGTCAAAAATCACCGCAAAATTTAGTTTTTTTTTGCTCCCTTAATTTTTTTTAGTAGTGCCTACATTGATAGGTAAAGCCAAGTTAACATTTTTGTTCTTTATTATCGAAACCAGATAAATTTTCGTGGACCCCCACATACAACTTGTGGACCCCCATTTTTTTATCATGCCAACGTTGACCCACGTGGGGGTCCACCTGGACCACTTTGGGAATCACTGATCTAAACATTGAACCACTGCTACTCTTCATAGAAAAATCGCAACTTAGGTGGCTTGGGCATGTACTAAGAATGTCTGATGACCGAATTCCGAGGAAGATACTGAGTGCGATTCCAGAGGGAAGACGTCCAGTGGGCCGCCCCAGACACAGTTAGATGAGGCAACTCCAGAAAATGTGTGAGGAGAGGATGGGTCTACCATGGACGGAGGCCGAACAATCAGCACAAGACAGCCTTGACGATGCAATGGGTCCCCGACCCAAATAGGACAAGGGGAAGAAGATGATGATGATGATGATGATGACTTTTAAACTTGATGAATTGTTATAATTCTTTGAAACAACTAAACTGTATATCTCAAAAGTCTTAATCTTTGTACGGCCTGTGACAGCCTTTCAATTTTTGTTTTTTTTTTCATAAATTCTCGTTCAATTTACTTAGAAAGTTCGAAGTATTTTGGACGACATGTTTACCTATGATTTATTATTCTCCCTTTTTGAAAAAAAAATTACAAATTATTTATAATTTTTTAGGCTGCTTTATTTATTTCTGCTTACGCACCTATCTGACTAATATTAATAGAATAACTTATTAAATGCCAACGACCCCAATTGATTTTCGTAAAACAGCTGTTATTTATATTTTGCAATGATTTGCTAAATTTATATAACTAATATTGTATTTTCTTTTTGTTACAGGTAAGTTTCATCTCATCCATAATATCCCTAGTATTTATTGAAAACTGTTTAAGAAAGGGTAAGTTAAGTAATTTTATTAATATCCATGTTTACATACCATGAAAAATCATCTTAAAATGAAGAATTTTCACTGAAAGTTTTGACGTGTAAAAGATTTCAAAACATTTTCACTGAATCTTACGTCCTCAACTAATAAAGTCTAAATTTTCTTAGAACTTTCCTTCATTTCCTGAGAAACTTTAGTCTTATTAGAAAACATGCAGGTAGAGAGGTACTTTCCCTCCAAGTTGAGACGGTTTCCAAACACAGCCTTCAACAGGTGGCCATAATAAGTCACTCACTAAAATTCAAAATTCTGTTATATCATGGCAATGTAATGTCAATGTGCCATTTAATTAAATCTCAAATATTTAATTGACTGAGCATATCGAAGTTCTGCTTTAACTCGACCATTTTGCATGTATTTTTTTTTACGTTGCGTTTCCGTTTCAAGATGGTGGCTGTTTTATTGTAACGATATTTATGTGGATTATCTAATTAGCATATTTTTAATTTCACGTTAATGAACCTGCCTGAAGAAGATTTTAAAAAAGGGTTTTCAAATTTGTGATAATTTTTCCAAAGGAGCGATAATCTTTGGAAAAATAATATTATAATTCCTTATTTGAATTTTTTTAAATTTATATAAGTATACAATTCATAATTACAGTTTGTCAAATAAGAATAGAAAATATATGAGGGTGCCACTGTTGATCAAATGGCAATACTAAACACTTAACTCATGGTGTTAAAGTAAAGCTGTGTAACCTACATTTTTATAAAAAATTAAAAAGGCATAATAGTGGAAAAAATATTTTTTCATTGCAGTATAGATACCCGCCGATCTCTAAATTAGAATTTTGTGTTAACATAATGAAGAATAACTATAATGTAATAAAATATAAAGCACAGTTTAGAAATTGTTCACATTATTTAATACTAGATAAAATACTTAGCTTTGCCTGGGCTTTAGATCATGTCTTTAATTTTAGATCTGAATATATTTAACTCATTCAGATCTAAAAGTAGTGTAACTAAACTCACCATTGTGAGTCATCCTTTCACTCATCCTTTCTATCTATAGTTAAATTCAAATTTATGTTAAATTAAATTAAAGCAAATCGCTTTATAAATCATCTTTTAATCAAATTTATGTCATGAAGAAAAAATGTTTTTTAAAATGTGGTTTACTGTGTTCTATACATTCAGTGTCATTGCACTTCAAAAAAATATTTGACAGTTAAATTGGTGTTGCCAGTCTACAAATTTAGTAGTTCCAGTTTTTATATTTTCTACTCTTTTTTGACAGACTATAAGTATTGTAAGTGATTATTTTAAGTACCTATTTACAAATCTTATGATTACAGAGGAAATTTTTGGTTCACATTTATTAAACAAGGCAAAAATTAGAGACGAACTTTTTTGGACACAAGGTCTTCTGTTCACAGAACACAAAACTGCTTGTACAGTTATAACTATTCGGCTTTCATTGTAAGACGGAAAGACTGAAATGCAATTATGTAGGAAATATTGTGGATTTTTTCTGCCCCAGAAGGTTTTTCAATCTTCGACGACTTTTAGAGATTTTTTTTTTACATTGACTCCACACAGTAGGCCCTTAGGAAAATAACTTCCCTCAGGGCCTATGTCATCTTTGAAGATGCTGTGTGGAGGGTCTTTTTGAAGAAAGGAAGGAGTGAACACGGGTATTGAAGAGACCCATGTTGTAGGAGGGAGGAGACACAGAGGCCGGCAAATCATTCCACAGCCGAGCCGTTGAACTCAAACTTTAGGTCGCACAGTTTACACCCGCGCTGTGCAAGCGGGTTCCCCACAGAGCTTCGGACCATTCCATATCGTTGAACTCAAGAACGAGTCATGGAAACGACCCGTTCTCATGTGACTAATGTCAACCGTGTACAAATGTTGGACGCGTGTTTGGCGTGTTTCCCGACTATGCACCGGTGCCGAGGGGATCAATGACGCTAGTTCCTCGGATCATCTTCCATTGTAATACCGGTAGAACAAGGACAGCATTCCTACCTGACGCCTGTGCTCTAAAGATTGCAGTCCGTCTGTTAAGATGGGAGAATCTATCAAACGGACCGCCCGTTTCTGCACAGAGTCAAGGTTTTTTTTTAAGGTATTTTGGAGCTCCAGACCAGAGATGGCTGCCAAATTCAACCGTGGGGCGCACTTGCGATTTGAACAGGGTTAGCAGTTGTGTACTATTAAAGTATCTGCGGACCCTGTACCTGTACAGTGCGCCCAGTTTCTAAGAGGCAATTTTTCAAAATTAATAACAACATGTTCATAACTGCCAAATGACAGAGCCGATTGCCTAAATGGTTGGAGTCCGAATATTTAACGTACGTTAAAACTAAACTTTTTACAACAATGATTTACAAAACAAGCTGAATTATACTAACAAAACTCCTGGGTGGATGATTATTCGAAGAACTCATTTTGTTGACGTTTTTTTTTATTTAAATAACATCGAGCACAGAACACATTTTTGGGTATGAAACAGCAGTTTGTAAAGTGTAGTTTTTTACTTACCTTTCATTATGGTAGTCGAAAATATGTATATAATTATATAAACCCATTCATTATTGAATTCAATTTTCCTTTTCATTTTTTTTCTTGTTAATATTATCAATGATTGATAACATCCTTCGTTAAAATAAGAAATTGCCGTTAATTTAAAACTGTTCACCAGTTATTGATTGAGTTTCTCGGTAAAGTATTAACTTGGAATATTAATTTATCCTGCCGTCAATCTTGGTGCATATATTTATAATACCTCCATCCTTCATCCAGTTTTCCATCACTCACTTCAGAAGTTCTCCCGAAGTAACCACTCAAAGGATATTCAATTCAAATTCATTAAAAGCAATTTTCATTCGGCAAGGCCGGAAAATTAATTTATAAAGGCTCATAAAATAAATGCTTAAGCAAGGAAATTCTAACAGGCCTAATAATAACTAATAAAAAAACCAGTTTCCCAATCGTTAAACAGTGTATTAGTTACACATTGAGTAAAGCAGAACAATTTCTATTTTCATTTATCTATATATATAAAAATCAAAATATGTTTGTTTCTGGGTTTGTATGTCCGCTATGCGTTGCTAAACCATTCATCCGATTGCGATTAAACTTTGGGGATTTGATGTGTGCATGCCCGCGATGGTTTCTGTATACAATAGTGAGCTCTGGCATCATGAAATTATGCATTGCTAAACCGTTCATCTGATTGCAATGAAACTTTGGTGAGTTGTTGTGAGCACGTCAACGAAGGTTTCTATATATGTACTGGCGAGCTCTGGAATTATGAAATTTGTATAAAAAATTGCAATAGATGGCATGCGAGCTGTTTGAAAACTAAATGTACAGGGACTGAATGTGTGGAAAGCGGGAGGGAGGAGAGAAATCGGGAAAGGGGTGCGTTTGACGGGGGAAGCGGGAGGGGGGAGTGGGGAGAGGGAAAGCGGAGAAGGCAGAGTGGGAACGCGCGAGGGGAAGGGTAGGCGGGGTGGGAATAGGAGGCGGAAGAAGAATGGGACAAAGGCAAAATCTTTTTGAAGTTTCATAATTTCTATTCTAATAACTAATTCACTATTTTATTAGAATAATTGAACATATTTACTTTTTGTGTGTTATTTTTCGTCAGTTTTAATCCATTCATATTATCACTAGCTGGTAAAAACCCCCCATATTCACAAATTCGTAGCAGTTATACCTAGGGGGGAGACGTCCCCGTCTGACCTGCTGGCAGAAGTAGCGATATCTTGTGTCGAATTCTTGAATTAAAAACAGAATTATAACAGTAGCTTTGTGTGAAATTCCACGTATATGTTGTTTGTGGCACCGCGCGTATGGCGTGGCGTCCGACATGCACTCGTAGCTGGGTTCTGAAATTCAACCACGCAGACGCTACGGTATTAATACTTGTTCGATGGCGCCACTAACACATTTTACAATTTTGTGAATTTAGTTTCATGTTATCTGAAAAAACATCTCATCAAACACAATTACAACCCATTGATTATAGTTTATTTGGTTACAAAAATCTGAACGGTAACTTACATCCACGACAAATGACTAAGCCGTCTTTACAGGGTCATTAATTCATCCTTGTAAATGTACTGTAAACGTAATTGTCGTACAATGTCTTGCAGTTGCAAAAAATCGGAATTATTTTGTGTTTCTCTTTGTTTGTGTAACTATAACGAATGTCTACATAAAAATCAGTAATTGTTTGCCCACTTTACGTATATTTCTGTTTAATTTCGCTGTTTTTATATATATGTATATCTTTTTTTTATTAATAAATATGATTTTATTACTTTTATTTTCGTTTTCTTTTTCATTCAAGAATCCATCCTTACTTTTACCATTAGAAAAAACTATAAATCATTACTGAAATAATCATTAACATGATTATTTAATATCATGTTCTCAATACATTCCCTTTACAAATAGAGTAGAGGGGGTAAAAAAAAATTACCAAAAAATTGACCGGCAAGATCCACATTATTAATCTTTGACCTTTTTTAACTCAAATCCATTGGTGGATTTCGGTCCTCACATTTTGCATACTCAACTACCTCTAGCGCCTGCACAATTTTCGTAATCTTAGCAATTTTTTGAAGCTTCATAAAAATATATGCAGATAAAAAAAAAATTTCCTTTTTGTATTTGAAATTAAAATATTACAAGTATAAATGTGAAAGGTAATTTTAAATAGGTTCTAAAATGGTTTTTGTATGAATGCAATTTTAAAAAAAGATGTAATATGTAGCACATTTAAAATACTTGGTGAGAAATTATTGTTAATAGCAGCTAATAGAATGTGGCGCAAAATTAATCACCCTATCGGAAGATGTTATAATTTTTGCAAATGGCGTCGTACGTCAATCATATTTGACATTTGTGAACTAGACAGCTGCAGAATACAAACAGACAAGCAATGGAGCGCTATACTCCGCAAGAGCGTGGAATAATTGTGTCGATTTAAGCTTTAACGCTTTTAGCGATTTTGAGGCGCATTTTCACTTAAACGGTTACGCCAATAAGCAAAATATTCATTTCTGGGGCACTGGAAATCCTCGTACGATGCACGAAAAGCCATTACATCCATTCAAAGCCACTGTGTGGTGCGGCGCGGGAGGAGTGATTGGGCCGTATTTTTTGAGGACGCCATTGGCATTACGGTCACTGTTACTGGCGAACGCTACAGGTCCATGATAAACGACTTCTTACTTCCGGAATTGGATGAACGGGGCTTGGTGAACATGTGGTTTCAACAAGACGATGCAACCTCGCACACAGCACGAGCCACAATGGATATTGTGAAGGAAGCGTTTCCTGGTTGCGTAATCTCTCGTTTTGGCGATTTGGTATGGCCAGCTAGATCGCCCGATTTAACCATCCCAGACTTCTTTCTTTGGGGCTATTTGAAGTCGCGGGTTTATGCCAACAAGCCTCAGACAATCGCAGCCCTTAAGGAGAATATTTGACAGGAATGCGAACAGTTATCACCGGAAATCTTGCGGAAAGTCATGGAAAATGCGATAAAACGGGCACAAATGTGTATCAACACTGGCGACAGCCACTTAACAGATATCATATTTTCCACTTAACCAAAAAAATTGTAAAATCCAAATAAAGATTTCCATTACTCAAATTTTTTTTTTTATTTAGTAAAAAAGTTATTCAAAAACAAAATTGGATGATTAATTTTGCGCCACCCTGTTCAACAGATAAACAACCCTCTTTGACTGTATAAATAATGTATATCTTTTCATGTACTATTTTGTGGCTGTTAATGTGAGATTTTATTTTACTTTTTTAAAAGTAAGGGGTTTACATGCAAGGTCGTTAATCAATTGAATACAATTTTCACCACGTTTATAAGAAAGGTTGTAAATATTTAAGGACATCTTATCAGATGTTTCATAGGCGAAAATCAAATCCGCAGTTCCGTCGTACAGCGACCATTATTGTAGAATTTTTCAAATTATATTTGAAATTCGTCGTCAGAAGTATTCTGAGCTTTGCCGGTTGCCAAAATCAAGAAATCTACCTGATGAAAAACAAATAGTGACCTTTTCGATCAAAGACATGACCTTATTAGCATATATTTTTTTAACTCCGGTTATTTTACTTATACCTTTTTGCGAATGACCGGCCTGTTTCGATGTTGTAACCCTTAACCCATTCATGACGAACTATTTTTTTCTCGAATTTCGTGCTGAAATTTCACAGGGGGGTTGGTTTTGGAGGTAAAAAATGGTAATTTTTCTCAGAATTTAAAAAAATGGTTTCTTCACCCCCCAGGAAGCTAGAGAAGGGTGAGTTCCATATGGCACCTTTGGCAAATAACTAGTCGGAAATTTATTTTTTTCAAGTTTATTCTACATAAAGTAAAATATTGAACAAACTTATTTATTGAGGTAATCCTCGAAGCATTTCACGCATAGTCCAACCATACAACGTGGTCCATTCCATCAGTTCCACCCAAAAGAAGATTCCTTGGTTCCCTGAAGGCCCCACGAGGGAAGAAAGCTTCATCTCTCCTCTCCACTCCTTAGTTCCCCGAAGGCTCCACAATGGAGAGTTCTCCTCCCTTTGGTTTCTTAAAGGCCTTATAAGGGAATAGTCCACTCCACCTTGGTTCCCCGAGGACCCCAGGAGGGAAGAGGACTTCATCTTCACTCCTCCGTGGTTCCCTAAAGGCCCCACCAGGGAAGAGCTCACAGAGGTAGCCTCATTTCTCCTCTTCACTCCTACGTGGTTTCCTGAAGGCCCCACCATCTATATCATATCATCTCTCCATTTCACTCCTCCTTCGTTTCCCGAAGGCCCCACGCCGGCAGAGTGCACTTCCCCTTGGTTCCCTGAAGGACCCATAAGAGGAGAGGTCATGGAGTTGACCTCAGCTCTCCTCTCTACGGCTTCTCCTCCTAGTTTCTCCTGCAGACCCCATGAAGAAAGTCCAGAGAGGTGGCCTCAGCATTCCTAATTTTCCCAAAGGCCCCTAGTTTTTGAATGGTCCAATTTTTTGTCCACGAGTGACCAGGGAAATAGAAGGTCCATACCAGCAGAGCCCTAAGTGCTGGAGTAAGGACCAAATACTCCGAAATGCGACCCTGTTTCTCGGAGGCACCGTTTGTGACACCGTGACATGACATTCAGCCTTAGCACGGTAGTACACAACTTGTCTTGGGATCTATTGCAGTTTTGTGTTTCCACTCCCTGAGCGATGGGTTCGTCACACTCCCTACGCTTCATAAATGGAGGAGGTCACCGCAAGCTGAGTCCAAGGGCACATCTCCTAAATACTCTAGATCAGGGTTCTCTGGATCTGAATCAGAATCGGACGTACCTTTTCCCGTTTAGTGTCGACGACGCATAACAATTTGGCAATTAGAAAATAATTGTGCTCGAGAGATATTGGCAATTATTCCGCCGTCATCTTCATAATCTGAATCTGCTCCGGACAAGTCACTCTCAATTGGCGGCTCCACAAACACATCCACTACTTCATCATCATCCAAATTCATATCCAATTGTTCTTCAAGCAGTAACATCACGTCTTCAACAGTCAAACCCCTAAAACACATGAAAAAACAATAAAATCTTTGAAAACTTACATTTTATGTATAGTGAGATCTGCCGAAAGATCCATATGGAACCAAAAGTCAAAACCTTTAATTCACAGTACTCGTTTTAATATAATAATGATTATTTTTCTAACAAAATGTTTGTAAATAGGCAGAGAATTTCATTCTCTACAAATCATATTCAGTTTTGGGGAAAAAAATCAAATCTTCTATATAAATTTAAAAGATTACTTACTTCACTTGTTTTGACATTTTGAAAAAATTGCACTTTTTTTCTAACTCAATAAAGACACGTCTGTCCACGTCGGCACACACAAACGAACTGAACGCAACCAAGACAAACGTGTTCATACATGCCTGTAGACTATGTCTAACTGTATTTGGCACCACTATTTTAACATATCGGCATGATGTGACTAAATGAATGCCAATACTTTTTCGAGTTCCATATGGAACCTTCGTCATGAATGGGTTAAGGCACATTTGGGGATAAAATATTTTACGCATTACGATTATACGGGACAAACTTCGTTAATTTTCCACTTTATGAAGGGTATGCCGAGAATTTTTCAAGTTTTTCTGGATTGTCAAATAACCTTGCCGATCAACGAACGAAAATATCTTTCCGATTTTCATTCTTCAACTTGTTTGAAAACGTTGTCAGATATTTTTTTCCACATCATCAAACATGCTAATTCCGTTTACGGGTCTGTCTGTAAGTGATTGTAACTATGGTTCAATGAACTCGTGTTTATTTATATAATTAAGTGTCATTTTCAAAATTGGACCTGTTTTTTTGCATTAGCTCCACACTGGAGCCCCTGAAGAAAATAATTTTCCTCAGGGCCTACGTCATCTTAAGGGACGCTGTGTGAAGGGTCTTTTTAAAGAAGGGAAGGATACGAAGTTCTCGGAGTGACGGACGTATGAATCCATTCCTCCCACCGCGGTGCAAGTCGATGGGTTGAGAAAGACCGGCTGGAGAGGGCGGGGTTAGGCTCCCTCAACCAGTCTTCCGGCCCGCCACGCAGTAGATGGGCAACGCATCACTCACCCCATGAACCCGAGCACCCTTCCTAATTCACCAAACGTAGCGAACCATTTGGGGTGACCTATTGCAGGGGTGTTGGTTATTCAATAAATGGTTTTCGGGGCGGTGGTACCCGAAGCCGCCTCCCAAATTATGTTATATTATTATTTAAAGAATTCAAAAAAGCAAGAAAAGTGCCTGCCTATAATATATACTTATACATTTATTTGAAATGTGTATTTCTTATGTTTAAATTTCTTAGTGCTAATCTTGACAATTTTTAAGATATTTAAATGTTAAAATGGGCATTCCTAGTGAATGCCTAAATTACGATAACCTACTTTGTTCATTAAATTTAATAAAATTATCTGATCGTAGAATCATTTCCGATTTAATCTGTTCGTATAAAATTTTATTTATACAAACAGATTAAATAGTTTTTTTTTTTAATTTTATTCAATGTTTGACATCCCTGATTTATTATATGTAATCTCTTTTCATACTCCAGGCAGGTCAGTCACAAGACAGTACCTACCATATTATTGAAGCAATTCTACATCATTATCCCAATATTACATTCCTATGCGACGGATTCAACAGCTTGGAAACAAATACTCAGATGGGAGGCGTCTACTAATATCTACAGGAATTCCAAAAACTGAAAAAATCGAACTAATATCTATGGGAACCAAAGTGTTAACGAATATCTACAGCTCAAACTGTTGACTAATATCTATAAGAACCAAAGTGTTGACGAATATCTACAGCACTGGCAGAGGTTGGATTTGCAATTATGTATAGCATATTGGAATAACGTAATATTGCGTATGCAGTTTAAAAAACTTAATTTATGTAAGTATGTATGTAAAAATCCCTAATATAGGACTATTGGACACGTTTAGCTGATTAATCCAACCTACGCTCTTTAGATATTAGTTCAACCTACGCTCTGTAGATATTAGTCAACACTCTGAAGTTCGTAGATATTAGTTCAACATACTGCAATTATATTCCAAGCAAATTCATGGAATGAACTTGAAACAACTGCTAATCATGATATTAATATCTTGAAAGAATGGTTTGACGAACATTTATTAACATTAAACATTGAAAAAACCTATTATATACCTTTTAGTATAAATAACAAAAAATCTCTCCCTATCGCCATAAATATTAAAATTCATTAAAAAAATGTACCACTAAAATATTAGCATGCCAAAATAATGACTGTCTATTCATAGCAAATAAAAAAGAAATAAAATATTTGGGTGTAATAATAGATAGCGGAAGACTCAAATTACAAATACTATAAATAGATTAAGAAAACTTATATACATATTTATTAATTTAAGAAATATACTTAACTTAAAAATTCTTAAAAATATATACTATGCTCTAGCCCATTCGATAATACAATACGGTATCGTTGCATGGGGAGGAGCTTACAAAACCTCAATTTTACCGTTTAAAATTACTCAAAGATTAATAATCAAAATTATTACTAAGAAACCATCAGATTATTCAACCTCTCAACTTTTTCAAGACTTTCAAGTCCCACCTCTAAGAAATACATATATAAAAAATACACTGCTTCAAATACACAAAGACTATTCTAAGAAGTCGCACCACGCCATGGTCCGCGTTGAGAGCAATAGGCAAAACACAGTGGGTCGCTTGTGTACGCCATTAATGCATACCAGTTTTGCACAACACTACTACACGTACAATGGAGTGGTGTGGTTTAATCAACTAGCAATAGAGCTGAGATTAGAACCTAACTACAATAAATTCAAAAATAAATGAAACAATAATATCTTAAATAATTTAGCCACTTAAAACCGCATTAACCTTAAATTAAAAATACTTTTTCAAAAATTTATTTTATATAATTATTTTTTATTTCTCTTCCCTTTACACACGAGTAGTTACACTCTTGTAAAGGTTATATATTATATACATATATATGTTTATACTGTTTCTAATCAATGTTGCATGTTAGTATTTAATGATTTGAGTTTAATTCGATTGTAACCTGAAAATGCAATTACTCATGATTATATTACATGTATATGTATATAAAAACTAATAAAAAAAGGAGCTGTAGATATTCGTCTGACATACAGGCTGTAGATATTAGTATCTGGAGTCACTCAGATGTTGTTGATATATTTAATACATCAATTTTAATATATAAGCGTACCTTATTGAAGTTTTTTTCATCAAGTAGGGGAATGTTTTGATGAAGCTGTTTGAATTGACTAACATATTGGTGGTGTTTTGTCGGCTGAAGGAGAGAAGCTATTTTGTATTTTTTTAATATTTTATGCCTGCATACTGCGTGGATCAAATTCGATAGTATTTTGGCTTTATATTTGTTTTGGTGCAAGTGTTTTTTTAAACAGTCATTTCCTGCACTATTTACTAGTATAATTTCGTAAATATTGTTTTATATATGTATGTAAAAGCATAAATGGGCGTAAATAAATAAATATATAAATAAATAAAGTCAGCATCATTAACAATCTTGAAAATCGCGAAAATTCACACAAACATCTTTATCTTTACTAAGTATTAAATGAAGTCGCTCACGCTGTATGTGCGTTTAGATCTTTTAAACTACACAATGGATTTTCACGCTGTTTTCACCAATAGATAGAGTCATCCACGAGGAAGGTTTTTAGGCATATAATTTGTCAAGGTTTTGTGAAAATTGGTCGAAATACATAATATATCTGGCCAAGCGGCGGCGGGCAGCGACCAGCGTGGTGTGGATTTAATTTAACAGATGGCGTTGGTTATAAAGGTTTCGTTAGCCACAGCAACGTGTGGCCGGGTCTGATTGTTTGAAATATAAAATTGTTCGTTAATTAATTAAAAATAAAATAATTGTGGTACATAATTAATGGCTTGTCTGAATTTTTCTTCACACAAATGATTCCCATTTTGAAAATAACATTTAAATTCAAGGCAAATTTGAGTTCGTCACACTTCACATGTCATCATCACACAAAACCAAAATAGTATGTTTGATAAATTCTTAGCACACTTCATATCAGCATCCCTCAGACTTAGAGCAACCTTATAAGCACTCGGTGTTTCCTCTGGAGATAATCTGTCGACAGTGGCGAATGGTTCAGACGATCTTCGTCCGTAAATCTTGCGCTTGGTGTTAGGAAGATTTGAGATTTTTCCTTCGTCGCGTCGCTTTGCAATAAAGTAGTATTACTGCCAACATGGGTGCACACGAAAAGTTCAGAAATTTTAAAAATCATATCACGAGTTCCAAGTTGTTGGCAAATGGAAATGATAATGTATGCGATGGAGGCGTAAACTTAGTTCTCAGCAAAATGAATAAGAAAAATACCTTTTCCACTGATAATAATCTAACTTAAGAGTGTTTATTACTTTGGTGGTCTTTAATTTTACGTTCTCCCAAGTCTTTTGTTTATTATTAGTACAATATCGTCAGCATATGAAGTAATAACTACGTATTAACTGAAAGAAAATGTCGTTAACAGCATTTGGTAAATAGGATTTGACCAAATGCTGTAACTTGGGGGATTCCAAGGTTTGACATTTAAAAAATTGTGTAATACGCAAATATTTTGGTGTAATGAACGTATGTCGGAGATCATAGAATAATAGTGAACGTATGTCGCTGTTTGAATGTACGAAGCGAACAGAGTGTATAAAAGGCCTGTTGAGAATCTCTTCAAATTTTGACTGTTTTACCAGTTATACTTTAAATATTATGTGCTTATTATTGGAGTTTATTGTACCTTTCTATTAACAAAACACTTTCATTATTGTTTGTATAAACATCTAAAGAAAACCTGAACAGAAGGGCTAAATGGTAAAATTTGAAGAAAAATTCAAAGTATGGTAGTCCGGGTAAAATGTGTTTTGTTGATATTGTTTTTGTTATTTAAATAATATTAAGTTGACATTGTGATTCATACTTCTCTACGTAACAATATTCGAATTATGAATAAATTTTTTCCGTTAATCACTGAAGCCAAAAATATTATGTTATTTACCACTCTCATCAGATAATCAGTTATTTGACGATTATAATTATAAAAAAATATTTGGTGACGGAATCTAGGTTAAGGCGATCCAATAGTCTAGGAAAAAATCAAAATCGGAATTCACGCCCTTTTATGTGAGGAGTTTAAAAATACTTTGAGAATTTTTTTTCTAAAAAACATTAACTCATTTTTTACGCATTGTTTATTGTAATAAAACAGAATTTAAAAGTTGATTTTATGAAACAAAGCGACTTGGAGCCTAGCGTCCGTTTCGCTTGTTATGCAGCCCTTCGGTGGACGGCATAGAGTTCACTTTGAAAATCCAAATTCGTCTACTGCCGGCCGTATTGTAAAATAACAACGCGAAAATGCATATTTTATTTTATTTTGTGAACTTCGGGCGTAAAAACCATTTTTTTGCGATTATTATAAAAGAAACTGAATTTGCTACATTAAACAATAAAACCAAATCCGAAAAATGGTTTATAAATAGGAGAGTTTGAACTTAAAAGTGTTTTTTACAGACTTTATTTTCATTTTTTATAGTCTTATTAAAAGACTATAAAAATATAAGACTACAATACTTCTAAGCGATCCAATTTTCAAACAAAAACATACAAACATTTTGCGTGGCAAGTGATATCTCAAACGTTAGGTATTTTTTACGCTTCAGGTTGCTACTATTTTAGAGGTTTTTCGAATGTATTTCTTTCACTGTCAGGTATTTTTTGTCAGGGAAAAAAATACCTGACAGTGAAAGAAATACATTTGAAAACCTCTAAAATAGTACCAACCTGAAGCGTAAAAAATACCTAACGTTTGAGATATCACTTGCCATGCCTAGCTAAACATCTGCTATATGTAAAATTTTTGATAAAATACAGGCGGAGGATCCGACAGCTCAGGTGGTAAAATGATATTCAATATGGCTCCTTCTAAGACTGCTGTAGAGTGGAAAAGATATGAGATTAAGTGGGAGTTATGGCTTGAAATGTTACGAAGAGAGATGGTTGGAAATAATACTGTTTTACTACTAACAGGTGTTTTCTTGTTCTGAAGTATTTTTTTTCTTATGGATGTAATAAACTTTTATTATTATTTAGACTGGGGTAACTGTTAAATTTAATTTTATCATAATTTAAAAACTAATTAAGTACCTACATATAAATTATTCTTTAAAACTGTTGCTTTCTAGGTACCTATGTAAAATGTTTTTAGTCACATCCATGTACTTTAACTATTCTTAAACTAGTTGGCTTCAAACTAAAATAAAGTAGTCTACTCAAAGAAGTACTATGTTTTGTTAATGTTCTTCCGCAGGGTTACTAAGTTTCTTTGTACAAAACTATAGGTAACTGGTTTGTTATAAGACTTCAGGGATTACTTCCTATTTCTTACTAACGTCAGTGTACTGCCATGGAAAATTCACACCCAACCTATCTCTGTTGTATCTGTTGGTTCTGCCTCAAAAAACTAATAGTTGTTCTGCGTGTGGTCCAAAACCGAACTCTTAGAAATGTTCTTAGTCTTCATGTCAGGAACATATTCAGTTTCCTGTATCCTTCCAATCACAATACTTCCTACTCATGAAATCGCAAGCACCAACCTCCAATCAATACACCCTAGCAATATCCAAACCTCATCACAATACTCTAATAACGAAAAAATCCGCGTTTCTCTGACACACTCTACAAATGTTGGAATAAAATCTTTTAACCATAATTTTGTCCACACACTGCATAACTCTCTCACTGATGGGTAAAAAAACCTATTTATAAATTCATTTAAAATGATTGTACGTAATTATCTTATCATGTTTTGTTTCTTTTTTCTACTTTTCTATATTTTCCCCGAATTTGTATTCGCCCTAGTTATGTACTTCTGAGGGTCTGGAGGGAGACAAGGTCACAAGCGGCGCATTTTTATTGTGGATTTCTTGCTAGTACTTTTACCGTTTTGTTCTCTTTTGGGTTGGTTTATTTTTTTCTTCTCCTTCTTGTAAATCGCAATTAGTAATAGAACTATTTTTGGAAAGGTATTCTATCTATAATATAAAAATGATTCGCTGAATGTGTTACTAAGCGCATAAGTTTTGAACGACTGCACCAAATTGGATAATTCTTTTTTTTGTGTGTTCGTTATTGTCAGGACAAGATTATTATAAAACTTCAGGTGAGCTCTGGCATTATGAAATTTGTATAAAAAATTGCTATTGGTGGCACGCGAGGAAGAGGCTATTGCTATGGAAAGCGGGAGGGAGGGAGAGATGGGGGAGGGGAACCAGGGAGGGGGGAGGGGAACCTGGGAGGGGGAACTGGAGGGGGAAGTGGAACCTGGGAGCGGGAGGGGGAACTGGAGGGGGGAGGGGAACTCGGGAGGGGGGTTCGCGGGACGGGGGAAGGGGGGGGGAGTGGGGAGAGGGAAGGTGGAGGTGCCGGAGTGGGAAAGGACACGCAGGGAGAAACAATTTCTTTATTAAGTGGCATAGCAACGTATGCCGGGACCAGCTAGTTTACCCATATTTATCTTGTGCATAAAAACTATTTTCTCTTGGCTTTATATTATAACAAAATAACCTTTTCTTCTCTAGTTTGCTGTGATATAATATAATGGATAGGACTGCTTTTGTAAATGTATTTTTACCTACGCATGTGTGTAACACTTATAATTGATTTTTCCCCTACATAATGGTAAACTTATCTTTTCCTAATCTTGTTACTTTGGTTTTTTAAACACTACTCTCGTATATACAGGGTGGCGCAATAGAACGTGCATATTGCGTCATCTTTTTTTGCGGGGTATTTAGCGCGCGGGCGGGGGGAGCCTAGCAGGATTGGATAGAGGTACGCATGCAGTTTTAGTAGCCATGAGTTTTAGTAGCCATGAGTTGACGGGAAGTGTCGCGCATTTTGTGTTCGCGCATTTTACGAGAACGGTCGTTCATACATCTCTGCAAGGTGACTATATTGTACTGAATATGGATTACAACAAATTCGCGAAGCCCCGAGTGCAAATTTAATCAAAATATGGATAAAGCGTTTCGAAGAGACCGGTTCAACTTTTAAGCCATGAGCTAAAGGTCGTCCAAGAACATCTAGGACCGGAGACAATATTGAAAGAGCAAGACTTCGGAGCAAGTTGGCGTTTGCTGAAGAAATGCTTCACCGATTTTCCAATTTTGACAATATCCCCTTTTTCTGACGAGGCTCATTTTCATTTAAATGGGTTCGTAAACCGTCAAAATTGTCATTATTGGAGCAGTGAAAATCCGAAACTCTGAAAAAGTGACTGCATGGGCAGCAATCTCGAGCAAAGGAATTATTGGTCCTTTCTTTTTTGAAACGTCACTGATAACACCGACCGCTATGTTGTGATGTTAGAAGGATTTTTGACTCCAGAACTAGAGAAATCAAGAATAGTGAATTCAAGGACTTGGTTTCAACAAGACGGAGCTACCAGTCACAAATCAAATGACTCTATGGCGGTTGTGAGACAGATGTTCCCAGCCAGACTAATTTCTAAAAGAGGTGATATCTCATGGCCCCCACGTAGCCCAGATGTAACGCCTCCTGACTTTTTCCTGTGGGGACACCTCAAAAACAAAGTCTATATCAACAATCCGAGAAACATCAGTCAGCTGAAGGAGAGTGTATCCGCAGTGAAATGGCAGCAATCACACCACCATTACTGAAGAGAGTTTTCACTAATCTCGCGCTCGCGATTAGAGGAGTGCCGTTTCAGAGAGAGTCGTTATTTGGAAGATATTATTTAAAAAAAATAAACCTCATTTAATTACCTTATAATTCCTATATTTTATTTCAACTATCCTTAGAGTATTTATTTTTTTACCTATTTTTAAAATATGCACGTTCTATTGTGCCACCCTGTATAATACATAATCGACGTATATAATCCCTTTACTTATAAATGCGGTGTAAATATGACGCTGCGTGTAAAGGCGGAACGGTGAAAAACTTTACTTATTACCATGGCGTTCGTATGGTTAAAACTGTCTTAAGCCAGGCTTAATGCCGGCTTCACCGTATCAACGTTGAACCGGCATGTAAGAACATAATTAATAAGAAGGATAATAGATATACAAATCTTCTCAACATTGTTTTTATAAACTCCTACTTTGAATTTGTGCATATGTGTGTGACACAAATTCAATGAAGAAATTTGTGTGTCTTTGACAGTCTTTGTTATTTTTTTTTTCATTTTGTTTATTTCTATTTACGTTTGTATTTTTTCTTCACATTAATTACACCTAAATTTTGTTATTTTATTTCTCTAAAAATATCTTAAATTGTTTTATTTAGCAAGAAGTAAAATAATATATTTTGAAATAATCCGAAAAGGGTTAAGGTTGAAACTATTTGTTGGATAATAGGAGACTGGATAATGGAAGTTTGAAAAAACTAAGTGAAGATCATTTTTTGTCTCCCTTTTTATAAACGCTCTTTGTTGAAGTGCCCTTTTCTATCTGAGAAATGTTTATAAATGGGGATTCCTTTTACGAAAACAATTTTGGGTGTCAAAACCTTTTCTTACTTCCCCAAATAACAAGAGGGTACAAAAAGCCACCCAAGGTAAAGTACCGTGTCACAGGATGTCTATTTAGTTGAAGAATGCTCGTCTCCAAAATTAATACCTCAACAATGACGTGTCAAACTTTGGACAAAGGCTAAAATGAACACCGCGTGGCTTATGAAAGATTCCAGTTAACTTTTTGACAAAGTTTCCACTGTTTCCTGTTAATCTGAATTAATTATTCACTCTCGGGTCTCAAGACCTTTTCCCCTTACACCTCTGCGGTGGCTCTTCCCAACAACTTTTTTTTTATTTCACAAAGTTTTGTAGTAACCTCAATATTAAAAAGCCCGCAACCCGCGGAAGGTGGCGATCGTGATTATTTCAACGTTGGTGGTATTGCCCATTATCTTTCCTCAATGGCTCTAGCTTTTCTGCTTCATTTTGATCTAGTTTTTAAGTATTGTTTTATTAGTAATCAAACTTTTGACTATCTTATTTTTTAATTTACGCTGTAATCAAAATTTTTGAACTATTATATTTTTTTTTAATTTAGGGAGAGGAAGAAAAGAGGAAAGTTTAGAAATACCCAACAATTCAGAGTCACTTTGCTCTAGACATTAGTCTAGAGCAAATTCAAGCAACTTTTCGATTCTGAATGGTGGTCTTTTACTAGACCGATATTAAAGTTGCTACCAATACGTCCGCTGTACCAATATTTCTTTTATTTGTAGATGTTTGTATGAATGTTGGTTTAAAACAAAATAATTAAAGCATTTTGATTTAATTTAAATACAAGAGCCTTATTTCTTTATGGTGAGGAAAGGCTATTTTTATATTCCTTTCTAACACTGCATAACATATAAAAAATGTATACTTATTGAAAAAAACATACAAATATTAAAAATAAATTAAAATTAAAATTAAAATTAAAATCTTGTTCATTATTATTATTTCTTGGAAAATGTTGGATTCAGGGATTAAGTTTGACAAAAAGTTAAGTACAGGCTTTTAAAACCAAACGACTTTATACGGCGTGGCTGGTATCATAGAAAGCCTCTTTTCCTATTACGTGGGTTGATTGTTTGGTTGATTAAAAGATACGAAAACAAAGGGACTGAGTAAAGGTCAGAAGATCAGATTAACAAATAATAAATGCTTGTTTTTCTCTCTACTCTTATCCCATTATTACTTTCTCGTAACCCCTTGATATTACTGTATGCGTCGTTTAAACCAAACCAAAGACCAGGTCTTTAAATATTCAAACAATTAGAAACATAAATTTAACTTTAATAATTTATTGAAAACAAAAAAAAACTCGTTGTAACTAATGTGGCCAGAGATAAAACCCCATTTTCCATATTTTTTCTTGTAGAACATGTTAACTAACTAACTAACAATCACGCCGTTTCTCTGCAGGGGTAGGCAGAAAGGACAGAACGCCAAACAACTCGGTCTTGGCACACACTCTTTGCCTCACTCACATTCATACATCGTCTCATACATTCTCTTCCATTATTCTGAGCATGTCACAAACCATAAATCTTTATTTGCAAACTTATCATTTTTGACAGATTAATTGATATTTTAAAGCTCCATATCTCTTCCAAATAATGTTAAAGTTATATATAAATCAGAAAGACAAAATATGTCGCATTTTTACTGTTAAACAAATTTCTGCTTTTAAAGCAGCGATAAAATAGAACGAAGTTGGATGGTATTCATTTTCAAGAGTTATTATATGTCCAACATTAACAACTGCCTCCTATGTCCAACAGTAACATTTTAGAACTTTTAAATGATCATAAAAAAAATCATTTATACCAATCACCCCTAAAACGAGGCTTTCAATTACGAGTGGTTTCCAAAACACCATTATGTATCCTCTTTCGTTAAACTTATCAATTCACTTTCATCGTAATTTCGAAGTTTGCCCGTTTTCAGAAGGCTGTATTATTCAATATTCATCCCTCGTTGTTCCTCCCGAATTTTTCCTATTAGTTTGCAGTTCTCTTCTGAAAAGAAATCCAATAGCCATAAAAGCCTTTTCCAGTAAAACTATGGCCGGCTTCGGCAGATATCATTTCTTCCCACTAAAATGGCTTCGCTGCGGCGTAACTTGTAAAATTTTCCATTTATTTTTCTATTATTTCATAGCAACTGAACGGAAACACAAGAACTGTGAAAATACGGTTACTTAGACACAATAATGCACTGTTGTTCGATTCCTTTTTATAATGTGATAATTTGGTTACAACGAATTTATAAAACGGAATAGGTACCTACCTACGCAAATATCTTTATTATATCATTACAGCTTAGCGTTTTCTAAATACTTCGATAGAATGTTTTTTTTCCCGGGAATCGAATTCACTAACTTCTTCCCTATCACCATGCTACATATTCTGGATAATAGGCAAGATTGCCTATAACAATTTTCTACCCTTATTTTAATGTTATTCGGGACAAAACACATTTAAAATAAATAACCTAAAGAAACCTTTCACGATTTGTTGCTAAGTTATTGAGTTGAAAAAACCTTTTAAAAGGTTTTTATTGCCACATCAAATAAAATAAACGATCAGTATGTAAATGGAGAAAAAATTGCATGCAATCAGTTGAAACGTTCTCGAAAGCACAACAATCTACAAATTTAATTATAAATCAGAAATGCTGTGTGTACTAAGCTTCAAAAACTGTCGAATGGTGGTTTTTAGCGTTTTGAAAAATACACGCCATTTCTTTTGGGGTCGCAACTTCATTTTTGTCGTGAGTAATTTAACTTGAAACTTCAATTAAACTGTAAAACAATAAACAAGGTGCTACGTTGTCTGTTCAATATCTTCAATCCAATTGTAAAGAGAAGCCGCATAATAATCAATCCGTCTTGTCTACCTAGAGATCTTTCCACAAATCTACATAGTTGGGTTAGGAACAGCCTTGCTGTGGGTACAAGGACAAGGTCGTCGCAGTATTATATATGTCCCATGACCGGTCATCACGGTTCACGTAATAGAAAATTCGATTAGTAACATAGATGATATCAGCATGTTAAATAGCCCCAAGTGATATAGGGCCGACGCACAAAAGAATTCCCGAAATTACAACGTTTATCTGAAATCTCCACCGCAAGCAGAAAATAATCGGCGTTCCGCGTTTTGTTCGGGAAACTTTTGTCATTTTATCCCGCGGTGTTTTCTAAAAATAAGAGTTGACCTCCACGGGAGATAAATCACAGACGTTTGGAGTTTTTATTCATTTGACATAACTACCTAGATTCCTCTGGACCTCGACCTCTACCTCTACCTGTTTCTACCTGCCTTTTGATCGTTGAAAATAGTTTCAATTTGGCTAACAATCAGCTTTTGTTGGACGGAGAACAGCGCTATATACAGCCAAAAAATGTGTGAAATTAAGTTTTTCATTGGAGGATGACAAGTAAAGCAGCTGTTCTGAAGATTTATTACTAAAACATTCTCTATTGTAAAGAGATAATAGTTTTTTATCTGAACCTTTCCTTCCTCTGGGAATCGTCGCTTTACGTCAACAAAAATTATAGGTGTCATTCACTATTGTGACATATTCTCCAGGGACAATTTTCATCAATGTTTCTAAACAAAACTTACCGAATCTAATATTTCGTTCTTACGGGTCTTGATAGATTCACAGCCTCACTTTGTATCGTAGACAATGAAAACCAATGGTGATCGCAGTATTCATACTATCTTACTTGTTGCTAATTCAATATCCCGTCAGCCTCCAAATGATTAACTCATGGAAAGCTTTTACCTTTGAATTCTATTTACTGCTTGCTGACAACACGTCCTTCAGGAATAAACGTCAAAGTAAACATATTTATAAAAACCAAATATATTAGGGTAAATTTGTGAAAATACTTTTAAAGCACTTCATGTATTTTAACTGTCAGTTCAACTTTTGTTGACATATTAAGAATTTTTCAGAAATAAGCCAACATTTTGAATAAATCTTGTGTCACAAAAGTTTTGGGTTGATTAAATGATGGTGGGTACTTGAGCCTAAAAGGCCCTGGATGGAGCTATTCGAGAACAATATAAAGTCGCGGGGTGAGGAAAATTAGTACGATTTTTTTATCTCATTCGCTGTCTCTTCAAATTCCCAAAAAATCATAAAAAGCCGTACAATACAATAGTTTAATATGTACCACTATCAATACAAATTATGTCATACAAGATGGCTGCCAGGCAATTTTCTTTCACTTTTCGATTTGGCTTCAATGTCATTTATATAAAATCGCACTAATCTCTGTCCAGGGCTTTTTAGGTTCATGGGTAGATATTCCACACACAAGGCAAACGATGTTAATGAACAACAACGTTATTGTAAATTGTGTTTGTAATGAAATAATTTTTTCTTCCTGTCGTAAATGCGTTTAGATTTTGTGAAAGATTGAGATAAAAACCAGTTATTTTATAATCAAGTGAACAAAAGACACATAACGGTTCCTTCAATGACACTACGTTGGTCTGAATCCAGAGCAATTCACTGATAGCGGCCTAATCGGAGTTACGACGTGAATTTCTCCGCCCATAAATGACCATGTTTGTTACAGCCTAAGAACTACGGAGATCTAAAGTAGGCACCTATGTATTTCTGAGATATGAAACTTGCGAAGCTTTAAGAAAAACGGCTCCATAAACTTTTGATTACAATCAATGGCAAGCAGTAAAGAACATCGCCTTCTGTGGCTGTTTCGAGCTGAGATATTGCTCTTCTGACACTTCGAAAGTGGTTAAAGAAAATCGTTTTACTGCGTGAAATATATTTTCTTTTATTTCCCCAGATATTAAAATCACCCCTTAGAATAAGAGAAATGAGCGTCGATGCAAAATATACTAGAATGGTATTTATGTGAATAAATTAAATGCATATTCTATAAATATTACGCAATTGTATTTGCGTAAAGTTCATTTGTGTATTTGTTTAAATATGACGATGGAGATTAAAAAAAGACTAGCGACAGTACACATGACGTATCAGAGAGTAAAATCTTTAGAAGATAACTCCGTAACCACGCGAGGAAATAGTATTTGTCAAAATAGCTTAAATCGGAAACAGGGCTATCTTTTTGAGAAATTGTCAGAAACAACATTTACAAATATAGGATAGGGGGGAGGCATGTAGCAAGGATAGAAAATATAACACATAACCGATCACCACAGAGGTCTCATGACAATACCTAATACAAGAAAATGAATGAGAATTTGGACACATCAACATAAAAGACGAGACTTTGAGGGGGTAAGCACTATTTGTTTGGAAATAAAGAACAGGAGTCTTTAAGATTGTGAAAAGCCCTTTGGCAGTTTTCTTCCTTGCACGTATAATTTAGGAGGCGGATATGGGTACCACCGCCACGGGAACCATTTATTGAATAACCAACACCCCTTCCATAGGCCACTCCAAGTGGTTCGCTGTGTTTGGTGACTACGAGCAGGGGTGCCCGAGTACATAGGGCGAGGTTTGTCTAAGTCTTGGCGGCCAATGCGTTTGTCCACCTATTGGATCGAGAGAGATTGGTTCAGGGCGACCTAAGTTAGACCTCTCCAGCTAGTCTCTCTTGACCCATGGCCTTGTACCGCAGTTGGAGGGATGGATTACTACCCACCCCTCATACCCTTTTCCTTCCTAGAACTTCCTCTCCTTTCTTTCCCAAAAGACCCTCCACAAAGCATCCTTAAAAATAACATCATACAAAAACAATTTCCCTCAGGGCCTCTGTGTGGAGTTAATTTTAAAAAAAATGAATGCTTCAGACCACACGACTATTGTCTGTATCACTACAGAGTGTGATACAGACAATAGGCCTGCACTGAGTCTTAGATACACGAAACGTAACTGGCTATGAGAGAAAGAGAGAAAGAAAATGTGTGCTCGCACCTCTCTCTCTTGCCCCTACAGTAATATACGAAATGTAACTCTCTCTTTTTCTATCTTCACTAACTTATATGTCCCTCTCATCTACTGTTCGCCTCGCTTTTCGTAACGATCTCGTCACGCATTTTTTTTTTCACCAGCTTACTCTCCAAGTCAAGCGTGCGTAAAGTAGTACTAAGTACTTCAAAAACAATTTATTTTCAACCGTTACCCATCTGGTTTATTGAAAATCACTGGAAATAACTAATGGCGAGCCTGTCAATTTTCGACCCATTCTCAGCTATCTTTCGGTGAAAGTTTCCTAGAGATATAACATTGCGGCCATTACTTATGCATTTTTACATTTTCTTATTTATTTTACGAAAAAGTTGTATTTTCCTCGATGCTGAATGTAAATCAATACCAAAAACTTTTTGTACAGACGATATCAATAACAAAATAAATATAAACAGGTTGAAAGTTTTAATTTCGAGAGTCCACGACAAAGCGTCAATGAAGTTACTGGTTACTTTTTTCTTGTTTGATTTAGAAAATCATAATTTCATAATGCATGTATAATATCCTTAGGCGAATTTGGAATTAAATGCTCAGGAATTTCATTTTTACTCCACTAAGGACGAGTTGTTTCACAGAATTTGAAAACTTCATAAAATTTAGAAGTTAATTATCAAGTTTTTGTGAAAGTCCTATTCAAGATCTGTTATCTGTTGTGAAAGTCCTATTGATTATTTTTTGTTGCTTTACGTAACTGAATTAGCGGCAAAACTTGAGAAAAACTTTTAGAGGACTTGATGCCTCATCCGCACGTTTGCCACTTGCCGCAAACTCCAAATCTCTACAAACGTTTGGCTTGATTTCGGAATTCAAACGTGGCCATCCACACGCTTGCGAGTGCATTAGTTTGTTCTGAAGAGGCAAGCATGACGGACGTCGAGGTTGTTGCATCGGCCATAACATTTGGCTTAAGATGAAGCTATTGTAAATAATGCAAAATCGTACAAAATTGTATGTTTTTGTTTTGAAAATTGGATAGCTTAAAAGTATTATAGAAGCTTCTATTAAATACTGCGTGTAGAACATATCTTGGCCCTAAAAAATATTGGTCAGTTTTTTTAAGTCTTTTAATAAGCCTATAAAAAAATAAAATTTAAAGTCGGTAAAAAGTCCAAATTCTCCTATTTATAAACCCCTTTTCGAATATGGTTTTATTGTTTAATGTAGCAAATTCAGTTTCTTTTATAATAATCGCTAAAAAAATTGATATTTTCGCCCGAAGTTCACAAAATAAAATAAAATATGCATTCTCGCGTTGTTATTTTACAATACAGCCGGCAGTAGACGAATTTGGATTTTCAAAGTGAACTCTATGCCGTCCACCGAAGGGCTACATAACTAGTCACGCCCGTTTTTTTTTATCTGTTCGCCCCTAAACGTTAGGCTCCGCGTCGCTTTGTTCCGTGAAATCAATTTTAAAATTCTGTTTTAATACAATTAAAAAATGCGAAAAAAATGAGTTAATGTTTTTACAGGCCTTTACGAAATCAACCTGTAAAAAAAAATCTCAAATACCTTTTCCAACCTTTCCAAAGGCTTTTTTCTCGAGTATTTTTAAACTCCTCCTACAAAAGGGCGTAAATTCTTCGATTTTTGCTTGGACTATATAGGATCGCCTTAAGTTATTTTTATTATAAATACAAGAAAATAAGTGGAAGAAACGAATACGTTCTTCTTTCTTTTTTAGATGTTTTCTGAATATAAAAATTTCCTTCTTGGCTTTCAGCTCCTTTACTAGTTTCTTCAAAAAGTTACTAACGCGACTCCATGCATCGGTAACCTTCTTATTATCCTTATGCTCTCTATGGCTTGGGTCCCAAATGCATGGCTCTCCCTGATAGAATTCCCGGCATCGTAAACGTCCTCATTTGACCAGTCACTCATTTTGAAGTACAACTCACGCATGAATATACTAACCGCAACTCACGTCCGTTAGCCACCACTGCACAGACGAGACTGAGTGCTCACAAACGTGTGGATGCGTTGCAAACGCTTGCGGCAAATTCCCTTTGATTTGTGACGAAAAACCGACACTCGGCAAATCGGCAACAAACGCTTGCAAACTTACGCAAACCAAGCCAAACACCCTATCCGCACGTTTGCGTTTGTGGAGGTTTGTTGAGGTTTGCCAAACGTGCGGATGAGGCATGAAAATTATCTTTGAAATTTTATGAAATGTTCATATGTGTTAATCAACCACGTCTACTTTGCTAAACGGTAGTTTTTTTTTAAATTAACTCATTATTTACTACAGGAATCAGGTGGCTGTTTGCAAAGTTAATTTTGTGAGGCAGGTATGGAAAACCATTAATTGGATAACCAACACCTCTGCCATAGGTTACCCCAAGTGGTTCGCTACGTTTGGAGGCTTAGAATGGGTGCCCAGATTAATAGGGTGAGGTTTGGCCAAGTCTTGGTGGCAGATGCGGGCCTGATTGGGAGAGGACGGTTGACCCTCTGACATCTTCAGTTGGACTCTCTCGACCCATCGCCTTGCATCGCAGTGGGAGGGATGGATTCTTAAGTATGTCACTCCTGGACACACTCACCCTCAGATTCCTTCCCACCCTTCATACTTTTTTCTTCCCAGAAGTTTCTCGCCTCCCAGTCTTAAAAAGACCATCCACACAAATTATACATGTGTACCCATTATACAATCAATTTTGTTTATTAATAAGATATTGGATGAATACCACAACTCTTGCAAGGGGGTTGGAGGTGTGGGTGGGAGAGGGAATGGTTGGAATGTGTCTGAGCAGGAAACTAACGGTGTCCTTCGATTTGGAAATTGCTGAAATTTACCCAATACCCATTATATTCAGAGTGTAGTATGGATACATCTGCAATATACCAAGTGCAATAAACTATCAACGTTTTATACAGAATTTCTAAACTTTATTTATGCCATGCCCAAAAATTTCGTTTTCCCCACATCCTTCAAATTTTGCCAAAACGTGTAAACAATTTGTGTGTGTTTTAGATTAGTGTATTTATTCATTCGTTGCGTTAGCGTAGTTGTAAATTTATCCTAGATCTCTTCAGAATTCGGTATTCGGTTTGTTACACTCCAGTCTATTTTTTGAGTTTTTCTTTTAATAGTCGATTATTTTGTGTTGGTCAGATTGCGTGTTTTTGAGTGTCTATTGCTATCATATTCATGTAGTGATCTGTAATTGTGCTTTCAAGTACTATTGTTTTAGTTCTTAGTTTTGCCTTGATCATTATATGGTCAATACAGTTTTCAGTGTTTTGTGTGACTCGTGTTGGGACGTTTATCCTGTGCTCCAGCCCAAACTATGCTACGAGTAGTATTGTTAGGTATTCCATGCTTTGCGGGTGTCTGTATTGTAAAGAGTTTATTTGTTTATTTTAAGGTCTCCTGTCTCCTTTTGTTTTCAATGAGTTGATCTTACATGTATTATATTAAGTTTTTTTTATATTAATAATAATAATAATTGACTAATTATAAAACACTGTTTTCGTGAAAAAAGGGTCATTGTTGCAGGATTTCCAGGTTCTCTCCTGACTGAATCACACCGCTGTGCTATAGAGAAACTTTTACATAACTTCTTAACACGCAGCACTCATAACTTACGAAGTGAATTTGAATATTTTAAGAACTCCTTGATGAATAAGTTGAATCATTAATCAAACACGAGTTGTACCAAATTCCAGCGCGTAAAACAAAAAACAAACTTCTTTCATAATTAATATTATGATGAGGTACTCGTATGTACCTAACCTGTAAACCTATACGGACCGTCAGTATTGATGGATTAAATGTATTTAAAAATGTATAATGTAATAAATATTTTACAGTTCTCGTAGTTTATAATCCTTAATTCGTAAAATGTTTTCAAACTCCTAAACTATTTCCACAATTCTCGTCAAAATTTCGTTTTTTAACCCGACCAACCAACCGCTGAAGTTATTTTTTGTGCTTCCAATGTTAATAATGTTCACCAACCCGTGTAAAGGGGTTCTTTCTTATTTGTGACTAAGGCATCACCAATTGGGGTATGCTTTGAGGCTGAATGAAGTGGGATGGCTTAAAAGTTGAAGAAGAGGAAGATTGATTGAAGTACCTGGCTATTCGGAGTTGATCACTAACTAACTAGGCAGAGAGGAAGAACCATTGCTTGCTTCATTCCTATTCATACGTCGTCTCATTCATCGTCTCCCTTCTGTTATTCAAAGGTGTGGGCATGGGCATGAAATTTATGCGTTGTGAATGATTACGCATTACTTTTACAAGAATTAGCGGCCCTAATTAATTATCTAAAGTGGCGAAGCTGGCTGTCCAAAATGGAGTGCTGATGCCATCCCTGATGTACTCGTAAGGCAGTGAGGCATGGAACTGAGAGAGAAAGGATGAAAACAGACTCTTTTGTTAGCCTTTCAAAAACTGGGCGTACTGTACAGGGCCCGCAGATACTTAAATAGTTCACTGCTAACCCTGCACAAATCACAAGCGCACCCTACGGTTGAAGCATGTGATGAATTGCATTAATCAACAGTGAAAATAAGAAAATATCGTAGATTCCCACTTTAATTCAAAAAGAAAATACCAATTAATTATAAAACAGACACACCTACGACATCTCTCGGTTCAAAGTAAATTGAATTCTTGTTGACGATAGGGACCTACAATTAAGAATATTGAGATGAGTATTGATGAAAAGAACACAGAGGGTGCTAGAAATCATCATTAGGCGTAATAATAAATAGTTGAAATCAACAGCCAATCAGGTCTAAGCAGAAAGCTATAAATAATTAATGAAACCAATCACAGAATAGAGGGCGTGTTCAGATTTTGAACAAAGAAATGGACTTTAGACTAGGCAATTAGTCATAAATTTATGGGGAAAAAATATCGTCATGAACCGCGAGATCATTACACTATAATGTAAACAGGTTCTCACGCGCGGTGCATTAGATACGATGACCCCAAATTTAAGATATACAATCAGTACAATGAAGGTGTTGGCAACCGCCGTTAACGAACAAATTAATCCATATTATGTTGGAAAAACTATGCAAGAAAATAACAAGAAAATTTTAATAAGAGGAAAATTAAAGAAAAGACGTGTAAAACGTAAGAAAAGCTACTGTAGGATTATTCAGTCGTATAACGAGTACATAGAGGGAAGAGCAGATTAAGAGGAAAACGTACATTTAACATTTAAAAGGAAGGAAAACACTGGAAAAATTAGGAATGTCACTTTTAGATGAAGCAAAAGAGTCAGGAAAAACGATTGGTAAAGATAATCTAATGAAAAAAATGGACGTTTAAAAGGAAGTGTTTATTGAACAATATAAGATTTCGACTTAATTTTGCGTTTTCAGACGAGTTTAAATAGATATCGTTATATATTTGAAATGGAGTGGTAATTCTAGTTACATTGCGTTAGGTAAAGTCAACAGAAGGAATTGTTTTACGTCAATTGTTTGACGAAAGTTCTATGGGAGATAGGACAGACTGTAAGGAAAAATGAAACATTATTTGAGTTGACGACCCCACACGTGATTTTGTTATTAAAACAACCAGAAAACGAACATGGTTTTAGACGATTAAAACCATTTTAATGGCTTTTAGGACGATAAAAATTATCATTGGTCTTAGGGACAGTTTACATTAACTAAAAACCATTATATTTTATTACCCTCGAATAAACGCTGAGTTATTGGTGAGTACATCGAAGTCCAGACATAAACACATGTCAAATTTTAAATTAATGTGGATTTCGATGAGAAAGGGACGGAATTTGTGGGATGAACCATATAACGTAATAAAAAATGACAGGAATTTAAGGGCCGAAGTGGGAGTATCTCCTATAAAAATGTGGTAAATGATATATTAATTAGTAACAAATAGAAAATGAAATTTTCTATTGAGGCAGCAAACATCGAAAAACGATACGGATATCAGAGTAATGTACGGTGGAACTATGGGTGAATTGATACGGCCAAAGAAAGCAAAGAAAATCTTAATTTAACAATTAATAAAATAAATACGGCTGGAAATATAAAAAAATCATATAATTGTGGAAAGCTACATGAGAATGAATGAGGAAAATCAAAGGAAGAACATCGTGAATAAAAGGGAAATAAGAGAAAATATGAAAATTCAAGTCTACGACATAAGTAGAGACAATACAGTTTAAAACTGAATTGATCCATATAGGTGGCGTGAGAATAAGAAGGAATTTAGAAAGAAGAAAATTGGAAAACGCATATTAAAGGTTTTGGCTTGAGTTTGTTCATGTTCTGGTAGCGATAAACAAAATTGAGAATCATATACAGTATATTGAAGACGTACCTATTATATTTTGAAAAAAAAAAGGATACGAAAATCATGATATTTGAGTTAAATTCGTAAGACCATCGAGACAAAGGACGATGAGGCAATTTAAAACAAAGTAACTGAATCCGGACCTTGTAGAGATGGAAGTAAGAGACAAAAAGGAGTGATAACATGACAAAGGGATCTAAGTAGCATTACTCGATAATGGTGAGATAATTTCAAGGGTTTGCGAGTTGGTAGACATGAGATTGTTTTGTCACAGGAAATTCAGATACAATCTTTTGGACCTGAGAGGGGTTTAAAAGACAGGACTTAGTGATTTCTCGGTAGTCATCGGGGGTTTTGAAAAGCGGAAGTTTGTGAGGCGTGACGATACGTTCGGTAATGTACTGGTGGAAAAATTCTAATTAGTTAGAATCACAGGACTTAGAAAAATTTCATATTCGAGCCAGTGTCTTATAAAGATTTAAAGAAATTAAAATCAGTGGGAATAGAAATAAAGTTTACGTTTTGTTTAATTGTGAAAAGTTAAAAAGTTCTGTAATAGATACAATTTGATTAGTGGAAAATTCGGTTTTTATAATCAATAAATATCATATTTTGGGACTTAGTAATTTCGCGACAAGTGTCGGTGTGGTAATTAAATAAAGTGATGTAATAATAAAAAAAATTAAAAAGAAGTTATAAAAATTATGTGCGTTCAGTTTAAACGGAGAGAGTTCTACTAAATATCAAATATTTATATTAATGATTTAAAAATAGTGCAAATTAAAAGAAGTTATAAAAAAATTTATGTGCGTTCAGTTTAAACGGAAAGAGTTCTATTAAATATCAAATATTTAAATCAATTAATTAAAAAAAAATAGTGCAATCAAAAGCGAGATAATAAATAAATAAGTGCACCCAATTAAATGGAAAAGTTCAACGAAAATCTTTAAGTAAATTGAGTGCTTCAAATTAAGTGCTAGTCTTGTATTAATTAAAGAAAAAAGTTGGTGTAGCGAAATAAAAATAAAAACCAGTGTTAGTTATCATAACGGTGATAGTTCCTTAAATAAAGTGCAAATCGAACGTAATAATTTATCACAGGATTAATCTAGTGTTAGATAAAGTAATAATAATAAATATGGACTTTGGAATAAATAATACAGATGATTAAATTGTTGTTAAATAAGATTGTGGTAACCTAATAATAATTATTATTTCGGAAAGTTTGAATAAATAGTGAAATACGTTATCTTACTGCAAAATAAAAGAGTTCGGTGATACAAGAATTAAATAATAAAAATAAATAAAAAAATAATAAAATAAATTTGTTAAGTTAACCAACGGGTTTTGAAAATATAATACATTTTGATTGATAAAGATTAGTCATCAATTAATTCAGTTTAGAGTCAACGCAATAGTGAAATAATGAATAAAGATGATTAATCTAGGTTTAGTTAGACAATAGCTGAATTAGGTAGAAAAAAATATATAAAAGGTTTGTCGTGTTGAACCCGACAGGAGTGGACCTTTTGGAGTAAGTCCTTACAAAGTATAAAAATTTCTAGAGACATGAACGAGGCAGAGGGCAGCTGATCGTCGGTATAAAATTTTATATTATTATAACAAAATATTATATGCTTAATATGTGATATGTACCTATATTAAAATATTATATATAAAGTATGTATATTTATGTATATATATATATTCCAAGAAAGTTTAATCAAAAGAAACACACTTATATTAAAAAGTAAAGGTATCGATCTCGAATACCTATCTTTGCATTTATCCGTAACTATTTAAAATAGTTATGTGTTTGATAAATTTCCAAGTCAAAGTTTTGTATTTATTTAGTATATATACTATTTATTATAACTTCAGCTAATATAAAATGATCAAAAAAATGAGTTATGATATTAGAATTTACCTCAACTATAATAAAATTATATATATATCTGTGTATTTATGTATCGAGACAAAGTATATGTATGCATTATGACTAAATTTATCGGGGAAACAAATTAGACATTTGCGAGAAAGAAATAACCATTATTGAATTCGGAATGTTTAAAGGTAAACAAATGTCACGCGTTCTTGGATCTAGGTCACGAGGCCAGTGGGAATGTTGACATAACTAAAATTGTTTATAAAACAACTCGGTCAGTAGGGCACTGTGTTGAATGCTTTAGGAAGATGTCAATCTTAGGATAGGGCAACACCATAACGTTGCGCAATTATATATATAAAAAAAGGGGGTTAAACACAATCTTTAATTTGAACTTGAAGAGATATTTAGGATTGAACAATTTGAAAGTAATTAGATTTATTATAGGCTAGTCAAATAAAAGAACTTGAAGAGTATCATTGAACATTTGAGAAAAAATTTATGGATTAACTACTCTCCTAGGTAGCTAATAAGTACATCAAACATTTGAAAATCACGGGATAGTCAGATAAAAGATTATTAAAGAACTACATGAAAAATTCGGGGAAAAATTATGAAATAATTGCTCTTACAGGTATAAATAATTTACGAAGCAGTTGAAAAATCACGGGAGAGTAAAAATTTTACCAAAAGTTGAACCTTGGGGGAAAATTTAGAAAACAGTTCAACAATAGGAGGCAGTGGTCGCTCCTTAAAAAACCCAAGGACCATTAACCTAACACATAATAGAGATGGCAATCTCTTAAAGAAAATTGTCAACCAAACCAATCAAAAAGCTTGGAATTTTCGGCACTCCAGAACAAACCGAGATAATCTCTTAATCTATTAGTATTTATTAATATCACCCACTTTTAATATGTATATATTCGGTCATCGGTTAAGGTTTTGTGCAGAATTCCTTCCCACGAAATCCGAGCTCGGGATTTGAGACTGGCTAGACTCAAAATTGCGAGTTATAATCCTACCCAAACGTATGTTTACATATATATCTTTCTATGTACTGTACATTGGATGATGTGGACCCGCTTACAGCAAGCGTTTTAGACTCGACAGAGTTACTCTCACATCATTTCTTGTACGTGGAGGGAGGATTCACGACCCGTAACTCTACACAACACCGTGAGTATATGATTGCAGATAGGACGAAACCGGTTCGCCCTAAGTAAATAGTAGACCTTGGAGGAGTAGGAATTTGGGGGTTTCGGGACTTAGGGAAAGACCTGAATGACGTGCACGACGACATGGAAGATTGACAGAACAAGGTACTAAGACCCTCTGGAAAATCGCGTCGGCTGACTGTGCGAAGTTCTAGTTGATCCTTGACCATCCTGTTAACTTGCAGGAGGATAGGAGCCAAATTTTCGGCAGAAAAAGGGTATTCTGAGTTCGTCTAATATGCAATCTATTAATTACATTAACCTACTAAACCCATCTTTATATGTACCTTATAGCAGCTGAATCGGATTGGAGAGATGACAAGCAGATACAAAACAATCATAATCAAATTTACTAACAATTAACCATTTGAGTCATACTTAATTATTTGTTCAATTAAACATGCGTAATTCGATTAGTACAGGTTATTTACGAGTTCGTTAGGATGTAGGAAAACATAATAAGCGACGGAGGAAAGTTAGCTCATTTAGAGAAAGTATTTAAAGTTAGATTTGCAAGAGAGAGACCAATACAGTTTGAAACTCAACGCTCTGTCTAGAATCAAGAAGTTACCACAAAAATTAAAGTAATTAAAGTCCCATATCATAAATCAAAAAAATTACACAACGTTTGATGGAGTTTAATTACAACATAAATACGAAAATATTTACGTTCAAGGTCGTAAATAACGTATTAATTAGTTAAGTACATATATCTCTAAAGGTATATAGTGCAAGGGAGCTTTAAGTAGCTTTCTGTAGTTATCAAAGAAAATAAGGGTCCAATTTTCATGAAGGCTTGTGTGACGTAGGGAAGGAATTTTCCATCCCTACTACACACATGCAAAGCCTTAAAAATTTAAATATCGATCAGAGCCAAGAGAAAAGTTCAAGAAAACTTGAAGGGATGTAAGAATTCCAAAAATAGAAAAAAAAATCAAAAGAGGTAGAAGAGCGAATTATCACAAGCAGGCAGGAAGCTTTGGCAGCCACCTCTGGTCTGGAGCTCCAAAATACCTGAAAAATACCGTCGACTCTGTGCAGAAACGTTTTGGGCGGTCCGTTTGATAGATCCTCTCATTTTAACAGAGAGATTGCAATCTTTAGAGCACAAGCGTCGGGTGGGAATGCTATCCTTGTTCTACCAGTATTTCAATGGAAGATGATCCGAGGAACTGGCGTTATTGATCCCTTCGGCATCGGTGCATAGTCGGGAAACACGCCAAACGCGTGCCCAACATATGTATATGGTTGACATTTGTCACATGAGAACGGGTCGCTTCTTCAACTCGTTCTTGTGTTCAACAGCTCGGCTGTGGAACTATTTGCCGGCCTTTGTGTTTCGTCCTTCCTACAACATGGGTCTCTTCAAGACCAATGTTTATTCCTTCTTTTCCTCAAAAAGCCCCTACACACAGCATCTCAGATGACATAGGCCCTGATGGAAATTATTTTCCTCAGGGCCTCCCGTGTGGAGTTAATGTAAATAAAAAGACTGAATACTATGAGTAGTATACAAGGAGTATGTGTTTGGCGGTCCCTCCTATCTGATTATCCGTACAGGGAACAGCGTGGCGGTTATTTATTTAAATCTTCACATGTAAAGCAAGCAAACACTTTGTGGGAATAGATAATTATAATAATGACAATAAAATAACTTTGTTTAATTCCACTTTATTATATTTTATAACCAACTGATTTCGATTCGACCTGAACCTTCATGGTGAAAAGTAAAAAAGGAAGAGAGAACATCAATTTTGGTTAGGGGCGTGGAAGAGGTTCCTAAGAGGGATGGGGTTAAAGTAGGTTTGGGGAAGGAAAATGTGTTAAAAATGGGGCTGTTTGACAAATCTTACTATTTATTTAGTAAATTTGTTTTATTTATTGTTAATTAATGTTATTTTATTTATTTCAAGAGCTTCTAGATTGTAAAGGTTTCTATTTAATACATCTATCCCGAAGTAGGCTTGTTGAAAAAGTATCGATATATGATATATCGATGATATAGCGATGATATTTTATCCGTATATTTTGATCCGATATATCGATACAAAATATCCAATATCGAAAATGGTATTTTTTATTTATGTAACTAAAGTCACTAGAATCCAAAACCGTATAGGAACGAACGGAAAAAAGTAAATGTATTGGGTCATGATATCTAGCGGTTGAAGTTTAAACTATTAATAGCTTACAAATCTATTGTCTTTGCATTAGTATTTGTGATCACTAATACTATCTTATATGTGTAAGTACAAACAAAGAAATGTATGCTATTTTGCGCCATTTTTTTCTAGGCCACTCTTATGTGTTGGTTCCCAATTGTCTATGATTATTGACTATACCTTGTTCCAAACACTTTTTGATAGATTAATACGCCAATAGAATGTTACTGAGACCCATACAAACTTTGCATGCGTCTCAGTTTACATAAAGATTAGAAGACAGCTTTTTAGTTTTTGAAATTTTTGTAATTATTATCTAATAAAAATGAACACTGATAAAAAACCTTAATTTTTTATTGAGATTTTTGCACTTTAAAGTAATGCAAATTGTGTATAAAAATTACTATAGATAATATTGAGCTGAATACACTATTATTTTAAAAACGCAAATTCTTTTGAAAATTTGACTGATATAACGATTCATCGATATTTTTTCCTCGATATATCGATGTCGATATTGATATTTTAATATCAATATAGATATCGATATATCAATATAGATATCGATACATCGATATTTTTTTCACTTTCGACATCCCTATCCCAAAGATTTATTAAGACGACAATATACCCTAAAATATATTCAGAATCTTAACGACGTAAGTAAAGAAGCCGTATGTACAAATTGCGACTCGCGATCCGTATATTGGACGGAACTACTGTCAAACATAATAATGTGGGAATCTTAACGACGTAAGTGAAGAAAGCGTGTAAACAAATATACGCCGCGGCATAGCGTATTGGACGAACGTACGGTCGAATTCACCCTAGCAGGCCTGGAAATTGGATCTTTCCGCCGCGTTCGTTTTATTTAATTCTGAAGAACTTGTTACAAATATTGAAAATGTGTCTCCATGTTGTCCTCCTAAAGTTATTAATTCATCGTCTAGAAAAATAATCTGGTGCTTACCGCTAACTTTATAGTTGAAAAACGGATTATAAAGTTTTAAAATCGTAGTATGTAAAATATATTTATGGTAAGGAACTGTTTTTATTAACCGAAAATATAAATAACTCGCATCCCTTGTGCGGCATGGAAATAAAACAGTTATTATAGTTACGAATTCGCCGGAAATGATTAAAATGTGAGTTTTGAGCAAACAAAATTATTAGGGTTTTGTACCGCCTTAAACGAGTGATCTTTATCTACTTGGTGCGTTGCGTGTTCTTAAAAACATATTCCATTTAGGCATCTAAAACGTTCAACAACTCTTGTTTGAACATTTCTTGCCGTTTTCATTTTTTTACTCATGTAAAATGCATTTCCATGCCAACTTAGAATGAAACCAACACAGAAACACCTTAAAAAGGTCATTAAAATCTATAAAAAAATTATTTTAAAATATCCGATAACCCTAACCTAAATTAACCTATTTAGCCATTTTGTATTTTTTATGATCACTTTTCTGAGGTGCTTCTGAGTTGGTTTCATTCTGAGTTGGCCGGTCACCGTAAAATGCTCAGCAATTATTGCAATTAAGCCTAAAGATACCAGAATGGCTTAAATTATTTTATTTATCCTTATAATTTATCAAAAGTTTACCTAGGTAAAAAGCCGCTTTAATTTGTGTAGGAATTTTGTGGTTAGTTTTTTTTGTTTTTTTTTTTATTATTAAGTTAAAAGAAATATAATATTTCGCTTTCTTAACTTAAGTACAGAGTATATATAGTATAGTGGTATATATATATAGTAGTGTATAGAATAGTAGTAATGTTTTAAATTTTGTTCTAACTTAAGTTTAAATAGTGTTTTAAAGGTATTTATTTTCTTCTCAATTTTTAAGTTATCTGGAAGGAGATTATATATGGTATATTATAGATAGATTATACGACTGGTCAGTGGTTGAGTGGGCATAGCGCTTGGGTCCCATCCGGGCGTCGCGTGTTCGATTTCTCGGCTGGCTAAGTCCTCCATCACAACACAAGCAACATTTTCGGCTTTCTGTGGTGGTAGTAGGAGATTTTCAAACATTGTTGGGTTATTCGTAACCCGGGAATGTTTATCTTTCTTTTTAAAAAAAAAAAAAAAAAAATATGTGTACGCCCTCGTGGCCAATACTTCTCTTACCACTTTCAGTCTTGACAGTATTTGTGTAGAATTTATTATGTTGTCTAGTAAAATGTTCGTGTACTTGTGATGTTTTTCTAAATGTTGTTTTAGGGTGTATAAGTCTTTTTTGTATTTTGTAGATTAAAAGGCATGTATATTATTTTTGTAAAAAGTTCTTATTTTCAGAAGTTTCATTTCTTGGTATAATTTTTTATGGGAGTGTCTGGGTTGTAATTGAAATTTTTTTCATAATCTGTATTTTTTTAAAGTCTTTGTTCTTTATGTTTTTAAAGTCTTTAAAAACATAAAAGTACTTTTTTTAAAAGTACTTTTATGTTTTTATTTTTTATAGTTGGTTAGTTTGGTCGCTAGTGTGAATTTGTGTACATATTTTATTTTTAGCTGCACTATGTTAGCGACCCTTGCGTATCACACATCTCGTAGAAAATTTCAGCACCCCAAATACCTGCCCATAGTATAAACCAGTTAACTGCTAACCACGAACATCGTCACAGGAAGCCAGCCCCCCATTCCAAATGAAATACGCCCCCATTTGGGTAAGCGCGGTGCGTTTGGAATATGTCAATTTTGTTTCCGCTGATGGGATTTTATGCCAGATAATGAATTTAATAATGCCCTTTGAATATTGTAATTATTTTAACGGAAATATTATTGATTTAACCAGAGCTCGAATCTTTGTTCCACTTCTGACACTAAACATTTTCAGTTTTGTACAGTATTGGCTGGTTCCCGACATGCGTTGCAATGCCATATTCAAAGAAATAAATTGTTTCTCCCTGCATGTCCTTTCCCATGCGTCCCCGTTTCCCTCCCTTCTCTCCTTCCCCTCCCGCGTTCCCCTTCCACCTTCCCCGCAATCCCTCTCCCCTCTTCCGATTCCCCGTCCCGTCAATCCCCCTCCCGCGTTCCATATATTCAGTCCCATTACATTCAGTTTTCAAACAGCTCGCGTGCCACCTATTATAATTTTTTTAATTAAAATTTTCATTTTTCATACATTACAAATATTAATCTTTGTATATTAAAAGAACAATCAGTCAAATTTGGCACATAACATAGGTACCTATTTAAAAAATCTATAAATCTTGATAAGTTATTGCGTAATTACTCCAAATTAATTCATTAATTTAAAGAGTTTTGAAAATTGAATTTTAATTTAATAATCAAGAATTTTTGTAATGATTAAAAAAAATTTCAGTTGTATTGTCATGTGGTTATAATAATTCAGAAACCTTCGCGGGGGCTTAAAGAAGGTATTTTTTATTATTTATATTTTGAAAGTTTCAAACATTTCCTATGCTTAATATGGCAATTCATAAACATCTCACTAATCCCCAAGCATATTTTGATTTGTATATGTTAAATTGCTGGCGAACTAATAATACAGGAAGTGATTTTTAAATCCATGGTTATTTTTATGGTCACCAAATCTGCGCTAGCAATGCCAATGATTTTTTTTTCATGAATGATACACATTTCTCACACATTCTCCTGGACCCACTGACTCCCAGATTCTCGCCCATCCGTCATATCTTCTTCCTTCCCAGAATTTCCTCCACACAACATCCTCAAAGATGAAACAGGCTTAAATTATTTGTGCGGAGAAAAATAAAAACTTCTGCCAACCGTCTAGCTCTAGAGCCAGTGAGACTATGTTACCTAGTAACAATAATTAGGGTATGTTGTGAGGCTTGAGGTAGTGGGGAGGGGGAGGAAACGTGAAGTACCTGGCTATTCTGATCTGATCACCAAACACTGCTTAAGACATTTCAAGCAACGATTCAATTCTGAATGGTGGTCTTACACCAGGGCGAAACTGAGAATATTTTACACTCTGGAACGTGCCGCAAATATACTGAAGGTATATTATTTTAAAATAATAAATTAAGAAATAACACAAATTAATCTAATAAAGTTTTTAATCTAATAGGATTTGAATGAATCTAATAGGATTTGAACCCGCAACCCCCAAATTGCTAGTCGAGAACCTTACCCTTTGACCGCGGAGGTCGCAATAAATTAACGTTAACAATATGCACAATGTAAACAATTCCTACACGGTTTGGAGTTTGGACATGTAGAGCGAATTAACTAAGAATGGAGGAGAATATACGATTTAAAAGTGAGTGATGGAAGATGTCGGAGACGCCCAAAGAAAGACATGGCACGATCAAGTAAATCAAATACTTAAGTCAGGTCATATCAAAAGTCAGAATAATTGAAAAGTATGCATGAGATATGATTTTTTGAAAGAAAAGTCTTAGAAGAATATGTGGACCCATGAAAGAGTGACGCATCAGGCACAACAAAGAACTGTATATCAGATCCTTAGCATCTCAGCCCATATGAGACTCCTCAGGTTGAGATGGGCTGGGCATGTTCGGAGAATGCCGAAAACACGCGTCCCAAAAAGAATTTTGACTGGACACCCAGGTGGAAAGCAAAAAATGGGAAGACCCGGAATGAGGTATGAATGAGGTGGGAAGACGAGGTAAGAGACGAGCAGCACAGCTTCTCCAGATAACTAACTGGAAGTCCGCCGCTGAGGACAGGAGGAGTTGGAGGCGAATGTTGCTGGAGGCCAAGACTTGATATGGGCTGTAACGCCATCGGAGAGAGACAGAGAGAGATGTATGAGATATGAATGTATATCGTGAAAGATAAAATATCATGGTTACCAACGTAATTATACTCGTATTATTTGAATAAGATTAATTGAATTTTCTTTGCCCAACGTATCTTAATTTAAGTTTGTTTCGCAAAGACGAATACTTTGCAAAAATAAAGCTCCCGTCTTTACTTTGAAACCGTTTTAAATAGCTCGCTTTTCAGAAGGTAGTAATCAATTATTTTTTATTGGAGATTATTGATTTAAAAGCTCGTTAGAAAATCCGATTTGGTTTTATAATTCAAAAGAATCTTGAACTAGTTCTGATTATTTACTAAATCCATATCGTGGTCCTCAGTCAACCTTTGATATTCTGGTTCCTTTCAATATTGAGAAATCATCCCGTATTACCTCAGGGGATGATTTTATTCACGATAAAGATTCTCTGTCTTACTAATTAGATTCTTATACGCCGATTCAACGTTGGTTCGATAAAGCAGACTGAAGCCTGGTTTAAGGCCGTTTTAACCATGCGCCGCCAAACGCTGTGATAATAAGGCAAAATTTTCATTGTTCCGACCTTACGCACTGCGTAATATTTACACCGCGTTTATAGCTTAGTGGGATTGTCAAAATAGATAGGAATATTATTAAAATAAGCATTTATTAACATTAATAGATTTGATTAGACACAATATAAAAATAGGTAATATTTTAAATCAGTTTCCTATTACATTTTGGTTTAAATTGATACGTCACTCTGACTCTGTGCAATAGTGGGTGGTCCGTTTGATAGATTCCCTTATCTTAACAAATACAATGCAATCTTTAGTGCACAGGCGTCAGGTGGGAATGCTGTACTTGTTCTATCGGTACTTCAATGGAAAATGCTCCAAAAAACTCGCGTCAATCGTGAACTCGCGTAATCACTTCAGCACAGGTGCGTAGTTTGGAAACACGCCTAACAAGCGCCAATAATTTGTACATGGTTCACATTTGTCACATGAGAACGGATCATATCTGCGTCTATTTCCTGAGTTCAACAGCTCGACTGTGGATCGATTTGCTGACCTATGTGTTTCCTCCCTTTTCCTATAAAGTCCGTTTCTTCAAGACCCATGTTCACTCATTCATCTCCTCAAAAAGACCCTACACACAGCATCCCCAAAAATTTCAAATGGAAATTAGTCAAGTGACAACTTCTTTAGCACCATTGTGATTTGAAACTCGATGAAACGGAAACAAGCGACACTAAAAAGAGACAAACACAAACATCTACAAAATTTAGCCTGCTTGAGAATGAGATAGACTAATCGGTGACCTCTTTGGGCGGTATTTCGTAGAATAAAATGTTAAATAATTTTTAAACTTGTTAACAATATTATAATAAATAAATCCTGAAATTATCCTACTCCTGATACTTTGCATTCATCTCATTCTCTCGAAGTAGTTTGGTTTTCTGAAGGTTTCACTTCCACCGCGTGTGAATTGCACACTCTGTTTTTTTCCTCAAGGCCTGCTGTGTGAAGTTATTGTAAAAAAAATCACTCCTTTTAAATTAATTTTAATTTAACCATTTGTTGGAGACTAGTCACACCTTTGATTTTAATAGTGGAATCGAATTATTACATTGTAATTTTAATGACATTAAGTTAGATAAATTGAAAATATTATAAATTAGAAGGGGCGTGAATTCAATTCTAAATATTATAAATTATCAGAAAATATTTTTAAATTATCCACTATTGAACCTGTTCCCTTTGTAAATTGTGCCCTCAAATACCCCCTTCCCCCCTCCCCATTCATACCTTTCCATTGACACTGCTAAGTTTATTTATAATTAGTTTTTAGTAAACCCTGTGGAAAGGAACATCGCTCTCGAAACATGTTGGTTTTATAGGCATGAAAATTTGTTAAATAATGAAATCTTTTAATTTTTAATTAAAAATGGTGCCAAAAAATAAATTTGCTACATTGGAAGAAAGGAAATGAAATGTATTTCTAAAAAATATTTACTGGTTTATATTTGCCGAAGTTAAGTAAAAAGCGAAAGCTACAAAACTGAGCTTTTATAGTCGTAAAAATAATATGATGTTCTAAGTTCGCAACTTGCTGTGATCTCGGTGATATAATATTCATCATTATGTATATGAAAATTCAAAGTTTCACCTTCTAAATAATTATTATTTCTGCAGCTCGAGAAAAGTTCTCAGTTGGAGGAAAAAATAAAGTTGGCCCATGAAACTTTTAAGTCTTTTACATCAACAGCATTCAGCCTTCGTGTGGGTGTATGAATAATATTAATGTTCTTTCTGAAATGTGCTTTCTGAAATATGCACTGTGCGCCGTTTTCAACTAAAAGCTATTTTAATAATGAATTACCTCCATAACTGCTTTAGAGTAAGAAGTAATTCATTTTTAGGTCGAAACATTAGGTTTATTGAACAAAAATAATGTGTGTAATCATAAAAACAGAAAAATTATCACTTCATATCCCACTAAAAATTTGCGAACCGTGAGCTGTTGGTGTCAGATTTTTTTCTGTTTGCAATTCCTAGTTCCTCTCAAAGCTCTTTCAATTTTGAGTTATGTAGCTTCGAAATATCCTTTTAAGTATCATAAATATAGGGTTTCATAGTTTTCAATTATCTTCTTCTTCAATGGCGCTACAGCCCATTTCGAGCCTTGGCCTCCTTCAAAATAAGCCTCCACCGCCCTCTGTCCTCGGCCGTCGTCTTCCAATCTGCAACATGGAGTAATCCTCTTGCATCCTTCCTGACATCATCCTCCCATCTCAGTCTAGGTCTGCCCGCCTTTCGTTTACCTCCCGGGTGTCCTGTCAGAACCTTCTTCGGTACTCGTGTGCTTGGCATTCGGTGCACATGTCCGGCCCATCTTAATCTTTGGAGTCTTAAATGGGTGGAGAGTCTGGGAGCTTGGTAAATATCATAGAGCTCATTATTGTGGCGGATTCTCCATGCCTCTCCCTCTCGCACCGCTCCTAAGATTCTTCGAAGTACCTTTCTTTCGAAGATGTCCAGCCGTTCCGCTGACTTTGCTGTCAGTGTTCCCGCCTCACATCCATAGGCCAAGACCGTTCTGATAATTGTTTTATATAAGGTTATTTTGGTTTTCCTATGGACGTTTCGGGATTTGAACACTGGCAGCAACGCGAAGTAAGTTTTGTTAGCGGCTGTAATGCGCTTTCTTACTTCTACTGGGTCTTCATTGTCCTGCGTTATGATGGAGCCCAGGTAGGTAAACTCTTCGACCACTTCGAAATTATAATTGTCTTTAAATTTCACTTTGTCTTTTATTCTGCGGTGAGGGGTTCTGGTTTGCATCATGATTTTTGTTTTATTTTCATTGATTTGCAAACCCACCTCTCTTGCCGCAGTCTCCAAAGGGTCAAACACTTCTCTTACAGCCTGTAGGGATCTTCCGACAATGTTAAGGTCATCTGCGTAGCCAACTATTTGATTGCTTCTGTAGCAGATGTTTGAGTCGGTACTGATCATTGTCTTCCTCACGACGTGCTCCAGTACAATATTGAAAAGGGTGGGTGCTAAGCCATCACCTTGTTTCAGCCCCTGGGAGACGTTAAAATCCTCCGTTGTTTCACCTCCTATCCTTACTCGACACCGTGATCCGACCATTGTTGCTTTTACAAGCTTCACTATTTTGGGCGGTATTCCAAAATTGAGGAGTATTTCATATATTTTCTCCCTATCTATACTGTCATACGCCTGTTTGAAGTCAACAAATAGTTGGTATATATCTATATCGAATTCCCAGCATTTTGTCAGGATTTGTCGAGTAGTGAAGAGTTGATCAGTGGTGGATCTCCCCCTCCTGAACCCTGCCTGATATTCTCCTAGTAAGTTTTCTGAGTAATATTCTAGTCTTTCTTTCAAAATCATTGTGAAAATTTTATACGCTGTACAAAGTAAAGATATTCCTCTGTGATTTTCACACTTCAATTTGTCTCCCTTTTTATGTATGGGGCATATTATGCTAGTTTTCCATTCTTCTGGTACTCTTTCGGCGGTCCATATTTTCACAATGAGATTGTGTAGCAGGTTCTTCAGTTGTTCGTTTCCATATTTATAGAGCTCTGCAGGGATATTATCTCCTCCCGGAGTTTTATTGTTTTTCAATTTCTTTAGGGCAGCCCTTATTTCTGCCATTGATGGCGCTCTCGTTGTTTCATCACTATTTAGCTCGTCCGGAATGTGAGTTGGTTCGACTGTCAGGTTGTTATTTCAATTATAATTCTAATAAAAGTAGTGCCCGGGTTCATGGGGTGAGGTTTGCCGGGTCTTGGCGGCCGATGCGTTTGCCCACCTGCTTCGTGGTGGCAGGATCGAGAGGACTGGTTGAGGGTGGTCTTTTATCCCCTCCAGCCAGAATCTCTCAACGTTGCATCGCAGTTGTGGGATGAATTCATACGTCCGTCACTCCTGGACACACTGAACCCCAGATTCCTACCCACCCATTATATCGATGCTTTTTCCTTTCCTTAAAAAAGACCTCCACACAGCGTCCCCTAAGATGACATAGACCTTGTTGGAAATTGTTTTCCAACAAGCTTTCTGTGTGGAGCTAATGTAAAAAAAAACACTTTTTTAGATTAATCATTATTACGAATCCATTTATATTATTTATTTATTTTATTTTACGCCTAGAGGGCTTTTACATACATAAATAAAGGCAGTATATCTTTAACATGAGAAAAAAATAATATAAATAAAGTTACGATGGAAATAAAAAAGTACATAAATGAAATAAAAATATAAGCAAAAAAAATTAAAGTACAGTGAGATATAATAACAATAGGTTACGATAAAAAGTACATACATGATATAAAAATACAAACAACAAAAATTTAAAAGTAAGGTGATCAAAGGTTTACAAAATTGCAACATTAACCATGTCTAATAACACCTAAGTATTAGTTTCGCATACTGCCAAACCGCTGTATCGATGGTAACTCCTGTACATCTGCAAGTTGCAGGAGTTCGGAACTGTACAATTTGGATTTTAATATTTTAGATAAGAAAGTTATTTTTTTATACAAAACAATATGATTTGGATAAATTAAAGCTTTTATTACCTTTTCCATTGAGTAGAATTATAATAAAATAGTTAATTACTTCATAAAAAGCGTAGACATCTTAAAAAAATATTTTTAGAAAAGTATGAACGCGTATGAGAAACAACTTTTTAAAAATATAATTAGATGGCTAAAATTATCTGTAACAATTTGATTTCATTAACTTAAAAAAAAACTGCTTTTGCACTTGAAATCGTGACCTCCAGACTCCGTTCAGACTATTCGGGGCGATATATGTGATAGAATTTCAGAATGTATTTATGAAAATTACTTACTTATTAAGGTTTCAAATTAGATTATTCCATATTGAATTACAAATATATCAGCCTCTCCGCCTATTAATCTTTAAACAATCGCATAATCTCATTTCGTTTCAATATAGAAAAGAGAATCGATGAATTGAAGACGGAGGTCACGAGGTGCCACCTAGCGCCCAAAGTCAACATTAATTATTCATTCAAATAACTGTCAGGCGAACGAATTACTGGGGAGGTATTCTGTCAATTTTTCGTTAATTTTCGTCAAGCCAAAATCAAATTTCAAATAGCTTCTCTGTCTCGGCCGACCTGCCGACCTCTTCGCTGACAAAGTAGATCCGTTTTTGATTGCGCCGCTAATGAAATTTTAATTAAGCTATTTTTAACCGCGAATTAAGCGCTAATTAACATTTGCCTAATCTCGGATGGATAAAAATGGTTGTTATTTGGAACTTGCGGCGCTGGAGATATCTTTATAAGGTTTATTTTGGTTGCTTTTGTAGCATTATTTAAATGCCAGACACTTTACGGTAGTGAATATTTTCTTTGCAAATTACTTGGAACCACTGCTTGTGGCGATAGCTTTTTTCTCAGAAATTCAAATATGACATTGCCATTATATGGCCATTCAGCGCCATTTTATTAAAGTGAATATTTCTTTAGCACCGTTGTGATTTAAAACTCGATGAAGCGAAAAACCGACAATAAAAAGAGACAAACGTTTATACATCTATCGGATTTAAAATGAGATAAAATAATCGGTCTCCTCTTTCTGCGGTGCATCGTAGCCTCCCCACTCTTCTCTACTTTAGTTTTCTGAAGGTTTCACTTCTACAGTGTGTGAACTGCACACTTGTAATTTTTTTGACAGTTTCCGACTGAGGGTAGTGGGGAGAAGGAGATGGGTATCTACCTGACTATTCAGATCTTGTAACCAAACACGCCTAAAGCCTTAAAGCCATTTTAAGCAACGTTTCAATGCTGAATGGTTGTCTTACACCAGGGCGATAAGAGTATGTTCCACTCTAGAACGCGCCGCAAGTTTACCTTATATTGTTTTAAATGATTAAGTTGAGAAATGATGCAATTCAATCAAATAAAATATACTAGTGCACGCCGGATTTGAACCCGTGGCCTTCGGATTACTGGTTGAGAGCCTTACCCTTCGACCACAGAGGCCATCAAACGTTTTAAAACCACGTACAAAAAAGTATTTAAATGTCTTAGTATAAATCTTAGGTTTTCCCAACAAGAATTTGAAATAAACATTGTTAAAAAAAATTGGCTTTGTGGTAAAAACCCATTAAACGATAATAACTAAGCCAATAATAACTATCCTGCCTTAACAAAATCGTTTATCTGAATTGAAAACTGTTAAGCTGAACTAATAAAAGCTCTCTAGCGGTGAGTTCTGGAGAGATACAATTTGCACTCCTTTTTCTTCCAAATTGTTGGACAAATGTAAGTTTTCCACCGGTCAACATCATTTTCAGCAATGGCGTAAGAATATAAATTTTAGTACGAGACCCTATTTTTAATCCCGAAGCCGATTAAAGCAGCGGTTAGTTTACCACCAAAATTGTTTTAAACTAAGAAATATGACACTGATAAAATGCACTGACCTTTTTCTTTAATAATGGCCGCAATTTGACGACACTACGTTCTCCATTTGTTCGACGGTTGGACGGTTGGATGTTACACGTGACGTGCTGACGTTTGCAATAATAATACCTGCTGATTTTCCTAAATCCCTGGTGGGGTTTTTAGGAAAATGGCAATTTCTTTGACTTATCTACTCCGTAAGGTGACATGTGGGATAATTCATCTACCGTGATACCAAATGTGTCGTGATATGCGCCTCACTGAATAATTCCATTGTACTTTTCCCCCGGTTTCCCTTTTCACTTTGCTGCCCGGTTGGGGAGGAGGGTATGGGTACCGCCGCCCCCAGAACCATTTATTGGTTTACCAATACCTTTGCCGGAGGTCACCCCAAGTGGTTCGCCATGTTTGGTGGCTAAGCAGAGTTGCCTGGCTTCACGGGGTGAGATTTGTCCGGGTCTCGGCGGCGGATGCGTCTGCCCACCTGATGCGTGGCGGGCCGGATCGAGAGAGACTTGTTGAGGGCTTCTGACCTCTCCAGCCAGATACTTTGCCTTGCACCGCAGTTGGAGGGATTGTGTCACACGTCCGTCACTCCTGGACACACTGATCCCCAGATTCCTACCCACCCCTCTTACCTTTTTCTTCCCCGAACTTCCTCTCCTTCTTTTTCTTAAAGAGACCCTCCAAACAGCATCCCTTAAGATGACACAGACCCTGATGAAAATTATTTTCCTCGGGGCCTCCTGTGTGGAGCTAATGTAAAGAAACGTGCTGTCAACAGTAGCAATAAATTAACAAAACAGAAATAAAATTTAACAGTTTTCTAGAATGTTGTTGAAATGATTAAAAAAATTCGAGTGCAGTTTACACGCAGTAGAAGAGAAAATTTACCAAAACAATCTAAACCAGTACTTGAAAAGTGAGGTCATAATCAAAGCGACAAGCGCAGACCTCGCGTAATTTTCGTTTCATATATCAACCAAGCCTTTAAAAGTGACATCATTACCAGAGCGGCCGATGAGCGCAGTTGATGCAACACAGGTGCACTAATCGTCATTTCCGTTTCATCCGAAATTCCAAATCGCAGCCGTGCTATGGAAGTTTCACTTCAATAATAATCATAATAGTTATTTTATAGAATTGTTTACTAAAAAATGTTAACATATTATTATATCGGAATAGTAAAACATGTTTATAATATAGAGTTGTATTTCATTTACTTGTATTTAAAACTGTATTTTAATATGTACTTACCCTTGAAAAAAAACTATACTTGTGTGTGTATGGGTAGAAAGAATAATGAATTCCGTAAAATGAACATCTTAAAACCCAAATCGTGGTGTTAAGAATAGAGACATCTATGAGATGATTGCTGTAGTAAATCATTGATTTAATCTTGATCAGGTTATTAAGAAATAGTGAACACTAGAGACATCTAGGTAATTTTATTGTATCTAGTTATTGATAAAATGAAGTTATTGACACGTGGTTTAACCTGAGAGAGAAATATTTTCATAATTCAATACACCAGCTTTAGGCAGTTGAGCCACAATAATCTGAAAACGTCACTTTTATTAAATCCTTCTGCTTATTTTTTATTCATCAGTTGACATCTCTATTGTGCTCGAGTATTTTTGTATCGCGAAGGTTCGTGCGTGAACCCCTTGTGGGTGTACCCTGCGTGGCCCGTTTCGCGTTTCTTCTTTAGGATTTTTATTATTTATGACCGAAACGCGGGAAAAGTCGGCATACAAATCTTCCGAGATGGCTTTTATTTATTAAAATTTTCTTTATTCAATAGAAAAAGACGTTCGGTGTCAACTTACATTACTAAACCTGATCTTATTCGTGTTTTAAAGAAAGAACATAAAATAATGAAGTACTCTGATTTTATAGTCAATGGAACATGTGATTAAGAACCATTAACCAGCAGCCGAGAATTTAAATTTCATCGAACGATGATCTTGCGATCGTACCCTTGCAACTGTACAGGGCGGTTCCGATGAGAAAGGTTAATTATTCTCCATACCACCATTTTAACATAATAACTCAATATCGATTTTATTTCATTCAAAATTTGCTTTGATAAATACCTACATTGAAAAATGCTCAATCTCGTAATCATAAAACTATTAAAATTATGTACTTTTTGTAATTATTTTTGATCATAAGTATTTATAATTTGTCAATAATGTCTAAGAATAAGAATGTAATTTTTTTTAAATATATTAGTTTGTAAGACCGTAAATAAATAGACAAACTGAAGTATTTCGTTACAAAACCAGGGTGCGGATATTTTTTTAATGATTTTATTTGAACTAAAATTTAAATTCTGAAATAAAAAATTATGAAGAAAATTCTTTTTCCTCGTACATTTGTATGGAACGAAATCTGATCTTTTGAAAGAGCTGCAGCAATATTGTGATAAGTATAATATTGAGAAACGAGTGAATTCCAAAAGTTCTAAAACGTCAAATATCAATGCGCTTATTGTTTTGCTTTTGTTCTTATGCTGCCTCTCTTTTTTTACACACTAATTTTCGACAGTCAAAAATGCGTCAAGCTGTCTGCACACCTCCAAAGGAAAAATACAATAATTATAATAAATCTCCCACACACGTATAAAGAAAATCAAATGCTATACCCGTAAGTAAGTGGAAAAGTAAGATAATCACATAAATTATAAATCTGTACACAACGCCATCTCTAATACTGATAAAAGAAAACACGGATTGTTGCGCATCGATAATAACAGCGCAAATTCATTGCGTAATTTTTACATTAAAAAAAACTGAATTTGATTCAGCTAATAAATTAACACAACAGCTATTGATTCTGAGGCAGTATGAAGTTCGCCGGGTCAGTTAGTTTTAAATATATTATCAAAAATACTAAATTCATTTACGAATATAGTTATGTGTGTTAAGTCCGTCTGTAAATTTGATTTAATTAAGTCGGATTTCTTTTAAATTTAAGTGTCACTTTCAAAATTGGGACTGTGTGTTGAAAAGTCAGACAAGCAATAATGTACCTAGTGCCTACCCCTCGTACATTATTGTAACGGATAATTATTTTAACGGCAATCTTCATATTTGAAAGTAATATGTCAAGAATTCCGGTGACCCGGCAGTTGATCTCCTGACAGTTGATTTCCCGACAGTTGATCCACTGACAGTTGATCCCTGACAGCTGATCCCCGGCAGTTGATCCCCGACAGTGGATCACCGGACAGTTGATCCCACGACAGTTGATCCCCCGACAGTTAATCCCCAACAGTTAATCCCCCGACAGTTGATCCCCCGTCAGATGATCCCTGACAGTTTATCCCCCCGAAAATTGATCCCTGACAGTTGATCCCCCGACAGTTGATCCCCCGACAGTTGATTCCCCGACAGTTGATCCCCCGACAATTGATCCCCGACAGTTGATCTCCGACAGTTGATCCCCCAACAGATTATCTCCCGACAGTTGATCCCCGACAGTTGATCCCCCTGAAAGTTGATCCCTGGCAGTTTATCCCCCGACAGTTGATCCCCGACAGTTGATCCCCCGACAGTTTGCACACTAAACTATAATTATCGTAAAATTATGATTATTTGTGCATTATTTACCTATTTTGAACCGAAAATCGACTCCCTAAATACCTTTAATAATGCGGTTATGGATATCAAACGAATTTATTTACATTGTCCATTTTTGTACTTATTCGCTGGTAGGTATTAAGAGATTTAGAGTAGTTTTGTCCTTGGTGATTTGAATGAAAATATGTTTTGTGCTATTCTTATTTGGTGGTGCATCCTCTCTTAAGCCGCCGCTTTACGAATTTCTACCGATTTCTTACATATCTCCCTTAAACATTTTTAGTGTTTTAGCTCTTTAAAAAATATATGTTATTTTTTAAGATAATATCTAGACACGTTCCACGCCGAAACGCAAATTTTATGAAATTCCCTCGATAAAAAAAATCGCAAAGCATGCTCCGAAAATTATTATAAACACGTTTGTTTCAGTTATTTTACAAGTTATAGTTGTGAAAAAATTCACAATATTTCTAATGATACTTAAGTTGCGTTCCACGAAATTTTTGCTTTATTTTAAATGAGTCGTGTTTTAATAAACATTTTCACACTTTTTGAATCGATTTTATCGCTTTAACTATTAGCGGCCTCTTCTAACATTCGTAATTACATATCTCTTCTTCTTTTTGACCGCGGATGCGGCGCCGGGAGGAATGCAGATCCGGGCACCGTCTGGAAATTTAATAAAAAGGCACTTTCTAGATGAGAAAAGTGTGGAAAAGCAGAATAAAACAAAAATTTAGGCGCGCTCGGCAAAATTGAGGGAGATACAACCGTTCAAAGTATTTAAAATTTCACTTTACAAACTGATATTGACAGTTCGCCCGCGTCCGCCCGCCATTTTTTTATAACCTAATACGCTAAACATGGTTTGTGATAGAAAAGAAAGTGCCCCCTTCGTAGCGCCTGCTCGCGTCACGGCAAAAAAACATCCCAGTTTTCAAGTGGTTTAGCGGCTACGCTAGGTTTGTGTAATATGGTTTGTGATTTTGGCGTACTATTAATTCTGTATTAGGTCTGGGATCCAACATAAGCAATGAAAACATGGCGAACGAACTGTCAATATCAGTTCGCGAAGTGAATTTTTAAATACTTTGAACGGTTGTATCTCCCTTAATTTTGCCGAGCGCGCCTTAATTTATTTTTTATTCATCTTCTCCACACTTTTCTCATCTAGAAAGTGCCTTTTTATTAAATTTCCAGACGGTGCCCGGATCTGCATTTCACCCGCGGCGCCTTAACACCTCTTCGGGACATTTAGTTATATTTTGTGTAAGTTGGTATACCATATTTTCCCTAAACCGACTGCATATTGTGTATAAGTACGCTTGGGACCAACTTTTGGGGGATCAATTGTCATGGAATCAACAATTACAACTCTCTCGGGATTTTTCGTTAAAAAAAATTTATCCAATTTTGAAAATTCTGACAAAAGAAACGATTTCTCAATTACGTTTTTATTGAATGGACGTGTAGCAATTGAACGTGCTACGTAAACACAGTTAAAAGAAAGCTCTAGAATCATCGGTTGATAGTTTTTTTATGTGCCATTAAAATTTTCACAATGTTATCAACATATGGAGTGTGACAGTTAAAAAATAATAATCAGTACAATTTGTTTCAGCTTGCTGTTCAAAAGAATTGGAATTTGAATTGCTTGAATTTGAATTCTTAAGTAAGTACTTCTCACAGCGCAGGTAGCTACAGTACTCCCTCCCCAGACAACGCAGACATGGCTGCGGTGGAAAGAGGAATAGTCAGATACCGAGGTGATCGGGAAATCGAACCCGCCTTCCAGAACGAGTGGTTGTGTGTGTCCGATCCTTACTGCCATCGAACAACGGAAGGGTTGGTTGTGATGTGGCGGCTGGTGACTCTGGTGCGGTTTGCGAGTGTGATGTGAAACTCTCAAGATCTTGAGCAACGTATGCTGGTTTGAGGCGGTCGATGCTCACGGTGATTTCCTTCCCTTTTACCAGTATGGTATATGTTCGTTCGTGCCGACGAACGACTTTATGAGGGCCACTGTAGGGTTGTTAAAGCGGGCTCTTGACTGTGTCGTCCCTCAGAAAAACGTGAGAAGCTGTGGGAAGATTTTGGAAGACGAAACGATGTCCATAACCATGGCGGGTACCTTCAACTGGTCTCAGCTCGTTGAAATGTTTCCGTAGTTCCTTGAGGAAGCTTCCGGTGTCGTCGTTAACATTAGGTCGTGCTGTACATAGAAATTCGCCGGGTAAGCGGAGCGGCTCGCCGTATACTAGCTCGGCTGAGGTTGTCGCGAGGTCATCTCTTCAAGCTGCTCTGATTCCCATGAGTACGGTGGGAAGTGTTTCCGTCCAACGGTTATTCTGATGGCACTTGATCGCTGCTTTCAGTTGACGATGTGTTCGTTCCACCATGCCATTTGCTGCGGGGGGGTATGCAGTTGTATGGATTTGCGTCGTGCCTGCCAGGAAATTCAACTGCCTGAACAGCCTCGACTCAAATTGTCTCCCTTGGTCCGTAGTAATGCGGAGTGGAGTGCCGAATCTTGTTATCCAGCCCTTGTAGAAAGCACGCGCCACTGTTTCAGCCTCTTGGTCTGGGATCGGGAATGCCTCTGGCCATCTCGTGAATCTGTCTACGCACGTGAGACAGTATCGGCATCCTTCTGAAGAAGGCATGACGATTATGTCGATGTGGACGTGCTCGAATCTAGCGGAGGGTCTGGGAAAGGCTCCCAGGGGTGCTGACACGTGCCGTGTAATCTTGCTTCGTTGGCATTGAAGGCAATTGCGTGCGAGCTTAATAGTCTCAGCTTTAATGGCCGGCCAGACATAACGTTGAGTTATGAGCTTAACCGTGGCCTTAATTCCAGGGTGAGCCAGCTGATGGACCGCATTGAATGCCGCAGGTCTGAACTTCTTCGTGACGAAGGGTCTGGCTATGGTAGTTGAGACGTCACAGTAGAGATGCGCGTCAGTACCCGGAATATTAATCTTTTTAAGTTGTAGGCTAGAACTTCCTTGCAAGTGTTGTTCCAGTTCAGGGTCGCACATCTGGTCAGCTGCCAGCGCTGCGTAGTCCAGAGGAGTATCTATCGTCTCGACCCTGGAGAGAGCATCCGCGACGATGTTGTCTTTTCCGGAGACGTGTCGGATGTCAGTTGTGAACTGGCTGATATAGTCCAGATGGCGGAATTGCCTTGGTGAGCATTTGTCTGCTTTTTGTTGGAAGGCGAACGTGATAGGCTTATGGTCTGTAAATATGGTGAACGACCTGCCTTCCACCATGTGGCGAAAGTATTTCACAGCGAGATAGATGGCTAGTAGTTCTCTGTCGTATGCGCCATATTTCTTTTCAGCTGCCGAAAACTTCTTCGAAAAGAATGCTAGAGGCTCCCAGTGACCTGCGACGAATTGGTGGAGTGCGGCACCGGCTGTAGTATCAGACGCGTCGCTGACGATAGAGAGTGGGGCGTCGCACTTCGGGTGAACGAGCAGGGTTGCCTGTGCCAGAGCTTCCTTGCACTTGCTGAAAGCTTCTACTGTTTCGGCAGTCCAAGACACGAGTTGTTTGCCTTTTTGGTTCCCTTTTAGGAGGTCATTTTTTTTATTTTTTTTTTTTTTTATTTGTAATAATAAAGACAAGGTAAATACAATATGACAGGAAAAAATAAAAATATTTTTACAGAAAAAGAAAAGTCCCAATAAACTACTTTTTAGTAGTTTGTCAATGGGTGCTTTTACTTTGAGGATTTAAATAAACTTATTTTACTTTATTTTGCAGTTACAATTTTTGTGCTACTGTCTAATACAAATTTTTTCTTTCGGCGAGCCAATTCTTCAACATAATATTTGTTTTACCATTTGTACATTTTTTTATTTCAGCAGGTAACATATTCAATAAATTTGGTATCATGTAGTCCAGCGTTCTTTGTCCATATTTGTTCAAGTGCTTAGGTACAATTAGTCCTTCATTTAGCGTAAAACGGGTATTGTAAATGTGATCCAATTTATGTATGTATATAGGGCTATTCATATGCTGAGATATAATTTTATACCACAGAATTGCTCTTACTGAGAGAATTTTGAGATTCTGGTAAAAGTACGGAACATTATGTCTTTGTTCGTATAAACTTTTATGCGCTAATAATTTAACTAATGATTTTTGAACCGATTGAACATGATTTACATTTGTGTTACAGGAAAGTCCCCAGGCTGTAATTCCATACCTTATAATAGATTCAGCTAATGATAAATAAATTATTCGAAGTGTGCATATTGGAACATAGAATTTTAATTTATATAATCTGCTAACAATAGATCTGAGTCGTTCACAGACTTTATTTATTTGTGAATCCCATTTGAAAAAACAGTCAATAATAACTCCTAAATAAACATATTCTTTAACCAGTTCAATATTTTCACATGTGCACAATGTAGAGATACCGACATGTAAGCAATCTGAAGTGTGTGTTTTAATTTCAGGTGTAATAATATTTGCCTTAGCATTGGGTGATCTAATGTGAGAATTGGGTGATCTAATTGAGTGGAGCTTGTGTCCTCGCGGCGTTGGGAATGAATCTTCTGTAAAAATTTATTGCTCCCAGGAAACGGCGGAGATCCTTGATGGAAGCTGGTTGGCTGTAGTTGTTGATGGCCTCCACTTTATCTGGGAGGGGTGAAGTGCCAGCGTCGGACACCAGGTATCCTAGGAATTTGACCTTAGTCAGGCCAAAATGGCATTTGGCGGTGCTGATGACAACACCATATTCCTGCAGGCGCTGGAATAATATCTTGAGGTGGGCTAGGTGCTCTTCCTCTGACGTTGAGGCAATAAGGATGTCGTCTATGTAGGCGTAACAGAAATCTAAGCCTCTGGTAACCTCGTCCATGAAGCGTTGGAAGGTCTGGGCTGCGTTGCGGAGGCCGAAAGACATCACCGGAAATTCGAAGAGTCCGAATGGCGTAGTGATTGCTGTTTTCAGAATGTCCTCGGGAGCCACAGGGATTTGATTATATGCCCGCACCAGATCAATCGTTGAGAAGATCTTGGTGCCGCTCAGTGCCTGTTCAAAATCTTGGATGTGGCGTACGGGGTATCTGTCCGGAATAGTTCTGGCGTTCAATCTTCTATAATCGCCACATGGTCTCCACTGGTCGTCCTTCTTGGGTACCATGTGCAAGGGAGATGCCCAAGAGCTCTCGGAAGGTCGAGCGATTCCGAGACGGACCATGGCCTCGAACTCCTTCTTGGCGCGTTTTAACTTGTCAGGAGCAAGGCGTCGTGGGCGTTCGACTGTTGGAGGTCCTGGCGTGGTGTTAATATGGTGCAGTGTTGCGTGACGAACTTCCCTCCTGGCGCCGTCAGGGCGAGTGATGTCAGGAAACTGTTGAAGAAGCTTATGATACGGGGACGTTCCTGTGACCGTCTTAATGGAAGCGATCTTGTTGTCGCTTCGTTTTCCCGTGATGGTCAAATTCGTCACCTGGTCCAGCAGCCGTTTATTTCGGACATCCACCAGTAGCTCGTACTTGGCGAGAAAGTCTGCCCCGATGATTGGCCTGGAGACGTCTGCAATGACGAAGCTCCAAGTAAAGTCGCGTCGCAATCCCAGATCCAGGTTGAGCGTTAGGCTGCCATAAGTAGCGATTGTGCTGCCATTTGCTGCTGCCAGTTCGTATGTCGCTTTAGTGGGGCGTCCCTGGACAAGGCGTCGTGGGAAAACGCAGAGATCTGCGCCGGTGTCTATAAGAAATTGGGTACGGGTTACCCTGTCGGTAACAAAAAGGCGACTGACTTGGTTGGGGCTAGCGCTGGTCGCCATCAGTTTGGGCCCCGCGCGTTTTCCTGCTGGAAGTTGCAGGGTTTGGTGCACTTGCTTGCCTTCGTCCCATACTTCCAGTGGTACCAGCATGTTCCCTCGGGCTGACGACCTCTGGACCGACTGCGGGAACGATTGCTCCAACGATGCGGGGTGGCGCTCCTCCTATGCTGGCCAGAGCGTAGTGTCGAAACTTCGCGCCTCAAGGTAGCGAGCTCTTGTTGGAGAGGCTGCATCAACCGCGCCATCTGTGTAACCAATGAATCTTCGGACGATGGAACAGCCACTGAGTTAACTGCCGGTCTACCAGCATAGTCTGCTATGGCGTCGGCCAAGCTGGCCACCTTGTCAAGCGGAGTGTCTTGCTGCGTAGCCAGAACCACCTGCATACTTCTAGGAAGACGACCCATCCATAGGGTTCTCAAAACCTCATCGGGCACAGCGCTGCCGGCGAGGGTGCGCAGGTGTCTCAAGAATTGGGAGGGTTTACGGTCTCCGATCTCTTCATGTTCCAGAAGTCTCCTTGTCTTCTGCTCCTGCGTGGAGCTGAGGCGTCTGGTTAATTCGTATTTTAATAGTGCATATGCACCGACCTCAGGGGGCTTCACAATGATGTTCCGGACTTCTTGGGCGTGGGCGGGATCCAAGGCTCCGAGAATGAAACCAAATTTTGTGGCATCCACGGTCACTCCTGCTGCCTCGAAGCTGCGCTCCACCATAGCGAACCATAATTCTGGGTCATTAGGGCAAAAAGGCGGAATGCGTACTGCCACTCGGTTGACCTCAGGCGGTGGATTCCTGATGTTGGGTTGCTGGTTACTTGTCGTTGGTTGCTTGTTGCTGGTTATTGGTTGCTGGCTGTCCTCAGATGTTCCGCTCACAAGAGACATGATGATGATTGGTGCGCGAAACTTATCACCGAAGAGTTTATTTCGTGCGCGACGTGCTCGCGGTAGACGTACTTGCACGCGTCGTGTTCACTGTCGGATTCACAAATGTAAACTTCGTGGTCACTAATGTGAACGTCGGTGTCACCAATGTAGCAATTGAACGTGCTACGTAAACACAGTTAAAAGAAAGCTCTAGAATCATCGGTTGATAGTTTTTTTATGTGCCATTAAAATTTTCACAATGTTATCAACATATGGAGTGTGACAGTTAAAAAATAATAATCAGTACAATTTGTTTCAGCTTGCTGTTCAAAAGAATTGGAATTTGAATTGCTTGAATTTGAATTCTTAAGTAAGTACTTCTCACAGCGCAGGTAGCTACAGTAGTACCGAATTGTTGTTTTCGACGAAAACATCAAAGGATCGTCTGGACTTGAAACGATATTGCTACCGATAAAGTAGGAAGTTGACCTACACAGTGTACATTATACATTTTAAGAAAAGAATTCTAGGAAATTCGTTCTCATCATCTTCAAATAATAAAGAAAGTCAATAACAAGGGTTATTTGCTTAATGGTAAACAATGATTTGACCTTTCTTACATTTTATTTTTACTTAAGAAATCTAATCAGAAAGTCTTAACAAAACCTTATAGGCGTCCTTGGGGTGAATATTTTCATAAATAGGCCATCTTAGAAGTGACATAATATGTATTTGTGCCATTTAGAAACATGTCTTTTCGTTTGGTCGCAGTGGGTTGAAATTTATTTTAAAACTTGACATTAAAATCGATACAAATCAATTTTAATTAACTAGCTTTTGCCCCTGGCTTCACTCGAGTATTAGGGGGGTTCTCACTCCGCCTATTCTACCTTTCCTATCCCCACTCCACCCCCCCCCCCCCCCCTCACCATTTCCCCTATACCCGTTACATTCATTTTTCAAACAGCTCGCGTGCCCCCTATTAAAGCGTAACAATGAAAGAGATCTCCATAGTAACCTAAACAAATAACAAAATGACAGCGCACGTCAAATAATTACTTATAGTTACCAAACAACACTTTGCTTTTCGTCCTGACAAAAAACGTATAATAAATAATTTCATAACGCCAGAGCTTACCAATATATACAGCCATATTACTCGCAAATAATGAAGCTTTCTATTAGTGAAAGAATTCATTCAGTATTTTTTGCGTGAAAGAGTAACAAACATTCATCCATACATCCATACAAACTCTCGCCTTTATAATATTAGTAGGATTTGTGAGTAGTTTATAAAAAAAATTACATATATTAGAGTATTTTTACTAGTTAATATTTGACATGATTATCACCGAATTGGCACACTAACCTACAATATATTTTGAGTACGTATTTTAAAAATATATTTATATAAATGCCGCGCAAGAGTCCGAATTGTTCGGGGCCGGTTGGACTATGGCATCCTCAAATGTCATCTGCACATATATTACGTACACATTTGGGAACGCCATTCTAATAAAGAAAAAGAAACACGATGTGGGCATGTTTCGTCATCCAAAAGTCTGACCATTTTTTGCTTACGTTTCATAATATGCAAAACGGAGTTTCATCATGTGTGTGAAATTTTCAATCCGATCAAATGGGGTGGCGATATCCGATGTCAGGCAAATGTAAAAGAGACAAAACGCGTGCTAAATGGGATATAACCAAAAGGTATTAAGTAAGTGGCGACATCGGTTACCATTCAAATCTACACTGAAGACACTTCTAGGGAATGGGAAAGAAAGGTGAGGAAATACCTGGCTGTTCAGATCTGTTCACTAACATCTTTAAAGCTATTTTAAGCAACATTTCGATAAAAAAGGTGGAGTGTACCACACGTCAAGTAAAGTAAGTCCGTACTGAGTATGTTATAAAAAAGGTGGAGTGTACCACACATCAAGTAAAGTAAGCCAGTACTGAGTGTATTATAAAAAGGTGGAGTGTACCACACATTAAGTAAAGTAAGTCAGTACTGAGTATGTTATAAAAAGGTGGAGTGTACCACACATCAAGTAAAGTAAGCCAGTACTGAGTGTATTATAAAAAGGTGGAGTGTACCACACATTAAGTAAAGTAAGTCAGTACTGAGTATGTTATAAAAAGGTGGAGTGTACCACACATCAAGTAAAGTAAGTCATTACTGAGTATGTTATAAAAAGGTAGAATGTACCACACATCAAATAAAGTAAGTCAGTACTGAGTGTGTTATAAAAAAGGTGGAGTGTACCACACAAGTAAAGTAATTCAGTACTGAGTATGTTATAAAAAGGTGGAGTGTACCACACATCAAGTAAAGTAAGTCAGTACTGAGTATGTTATAAAAAGGTGTAGTGTACCACACATCAAGTATAGTAAGTCAGTACTGAGTATGTTATAAAAAGGTGGAGTGTACCACACATCAAGTAAAGTAAGTCATTACTGAGTATGTTATAAAAAGGTGGAATGTACCACACATCAAATAAAGTAAGTCAGTACTGAGTGTGTTATAAAAAAGGTGGAGTGTACCACACAAGTAAAGTAATTCAGTACTGAGTATGTTATAAAAAGGTGGAGTGTACCACACATCAAGTAAAGTAAGTCAGTACTGAGTATGTTATAAAAAGGTGTAGTGTACCACACATCAAGTATAGTAAGTCAGTACTGAGTATGTTATAAAAAGGTGGAGTGTACCACACATCAAGTAAAGTAAGTCATTACTGAGTATGTTATAAAAAGGTGGAATGTACCACACATCAAATAAAGTAAGTCAGTACTGAGTGTGTTATAAAAAAGGTGGAGTGTACCACACAAGTAAAGTAATTCAGTACTGAGTATGTTATAAAAAGGTGGAGTGTACCACACATCAAGTAAAGTAAGTCAGTACTTAGTATGTTATAATTTTTTTTACCACACAGAAGGCCCGCAGGAAAATAATTTTCCTCCCCAAGGCCTATGTCATCTTAGAATGCTGTGCAGAGGGTTATTTTTAAATAAAGGATGGAGAGGAAGTTCTGAGAAGAAAAAAAGAATGAGGAGTGGGTAAGAATCTGGGGGTCAGTGTATTCAGGTGTGACGGACAAATGAATCCATCCCTTCAACTGCGGTTCAAGGCGACTGGTCGAGAGAGTCCGGCTGGAGAGGTCAAAAGTCCTTCCTCAACCACTCTCTCTCGATCCGGCCCGTCACGCAGTAGGTAAGCAGGCACATCCGCCGCCAAGACCTAAATAAGAAAGAGTCTCTCCACATTGACGAAATTTTCACCCCTGCCGGAGATTTTTTGGAATTGCTATATTTCTTGAAATTTCTTTATGTATTAATATTAAAAAATTAATTTAAAAAATTTTAAAATATTTTAAAAAATTTGTAAACATTTTTTTGTAAAATATTACATGACATACATTCAAATTTGTAATGGTGTAAGAAATTAATAAAAAAATATTATTATTATGATTTAAAAAAAAAACAAATCATGCCCCATCAACTTGAGTACTCCTGCTAAGTCACCGAACTTTGCCAATTTCTTGGAAACCATCGTATTCATATTATAATCGTTAGGGCAGAGAGATGAAGCAAGTTTTCAAGATAGAAAAGCACGACTTAACACTTAACTCCCAAAAATCAATCAATGAAAAATAAGTTTAACATTTTCAAAAAGATTTTTCTCGCACGTCAGCAATGCCTGCGTTCGTGTTCCCCGCAAAATCAATTAGAATCTCCATCCCCGGATGTTTATTCGCTACTGGAACATCATGTGAATGATAAATAGAGTTTGGGGAAGAAGGTATATTCATTTTCTCCGTATTTGAAAATGTACTTTCCAAAGAGGCGCCAAACTCCCCGACGTCAAATGGTCTCTTATCAAAAAATATAAAGGAAATATCCAAGTGCCATGACATTTCATATCACATATTATGCAGTCACCGATATAAATTACACTAGGCGAGTCTCATACAAGACAACATGTGTGTAAAAGAGAGGAATTTTAGTTATATCACTTCATTAATTAAATTAATTGAAAGTTTATTTATATTATGATTTATTATAAATCTGCCCTTAATATAATGCTTATAACGTGGTTTCGACAGCCTACAAATCCAGGGATTAAGTGCAAATAAAAGTATTTTGATTTTAATTGAAAACATTAAAGAGATTTACATCATTTACATATACCAGAATGGAGATACGTTCAATCCTGTCTCTGTGAGAGATTATTATTTGGGATCTAATAAAAACAATCAACCACAACACAAAAAAAATATGAATGTAAAAGTTGCTACAAGATATTTTTTTATTAAATAAGTGGTATTTTACAAAGTGCTTTATTTTCATTTAATTAAAAATGACGCCACAAGGTGAATTTGCAAAGATTGAAGAACTAAAAGTTGATGTTTAAAAATTAGATTTAAAAAGCCAAGTACTCGTAAATACACTACAATACCCCCTTTTTTACTCCCTTTAGAGACTAAAAATTTGTACAATATTTCGGTTTCGGGAAGGTTTTTTTGAAATTCAAAGAGATTCAGATATCACAAACCCTTCCGCCATTCAAGACATAATTTTTTTGGTTAAACGATTTCGAAATTCGAAGTTTTCTGCATTTTTACAAAAAAAGATGTTCGCTCTATTTGTAGGAACTACCGAAAATGTTATGTTTTTGAACGTCCATAGTGCTTTTACTAATATAGTACAGGTCGAAATTTTACATAATGCATAAATTTAATACATATCAATAAGTACAAATAATATTTTCATGTCGCAAACATAATACAGAAATACGTACCAGTTTCTTTCACAACTAATTATTTTTTTCTTCAATGTAGGACGGGAGGTTTTGAATTTATCAATAAAGGTATGTGTACGTGATTTGGCAGTTCGATATGAATAGTTGTTTGTCTTATGGTTATCACAGTGGAAAAGATGGTGGAGTGGAGTAGATTTAACAGAGACATGGATGTTTATAACATTTAACATTTGAAGGCAGTCGATAAAGTTCGACTTCAATAGTTCTCCGGGTAGAAAGTGGTTGTAATTTTAGATTAGACATTAATGTTTTATAAAAGACCCGGACCCGGAGAACTTCGTACCGCCTCAGAATAAATAACTGTTGTGTTAACTTATTAGCTGAATAAAATTTTTATTGAGTTAAAAATTACACAATGCAGCAAATATCGATGCGCAACTGTCCCCGTTTTGTTTTTGTCAGTATCAGAGATGACGTTGTGTACGGATTTATAATTTATGTGATTTTCTTACTTTTTAACTTACTTACGGGAATTGCGTTTAATTTTCTTTATACGTATGACGGAGATTATTATAATTATTGTAATTTTCCTTTGGAGGGGTGTAGACATACGTTCACCGTTTGTCCCATTTTCGACTGTTGACATGTGTGTAAGAAAGAGGTGCAGCGTTATACGTTTAAGAGCGTTTAACCAGCCAGCGGACGAAAATTCACATTTCGTCGAAAGTTGTTCTTACGATCGTGCAGGGCGGTTACAATGAGAAAGATTAATTATTTTCCGTACCAGCTTTTTAAAATTATAACTCAATATCGAATTTATTTCAATCCAAATTAGCTTTAATTTATGCCTTCATCCAAAAATGCTGAAAGGCGTGATGATAAAACTATTAAAATAATGTACTTTTTGTAATTAATTTTTGATTATAAGTATTTATCATTTTTCAATAATGTCTAAATTTAATAAGAATGTTAAAAAAATCTGAAATATATTAGTTTGTAAGTGCGCAAATAAATACACAAATGGACCAATTTTCGTCAAGAAACACATGTACGTACATATTTTTTAATGATTTTATTGAAACTAAAATTAAAATTCTAAAACATGCGTTTGCTAGATAATGTATTGATTTATTTTACTGCATGATTATATTATTTGAAATGGGTGTGGTATAATACAAAATCTTTTTTGAAAATTTAACAAATCTGCCAACGACCTATGGAATAACCTTATTATACTAAAAATTTTAAAAAAATCTCAAAATTTATTACATAAATAGATAAAAGAACAATCTTTCGAAATCCATTTATAATTTTTTGTGAAAAAGAGTCAATACGTCTAAAATCTGATTTTAAAATGACATATTTCTGGTTTTCTCTGATAATGCCCTCTTAAGAACAAAATACAAAACAATCAGCGCATTGACATTTGACTTTTTTGAATTTTTGGAATGCACTCACTACTCAGTATTATAATTATCAAAATATTGCTGCAGCTTTTTAAATCGATGAGAATTCGTTCCATACAAAATGTATGAGGAAAAGATTTTTTTTCGTAATAATTTTTTTCGTGATTTTTTGCGATGTTTAAATAGCTATTCTGCTATTCGGGGCGGAGGCGGGTCCAACATATCAAAGATCATCAAAATCGGTCAAGCCGTTCTCGAGTTATAACTGACCCGACTTTATTTTATGTATTACGATATCAATCACAGGTTGTCTTAAGAAATTTCCTTTCTACTTCTCAGAGCGGTGTAAGTAAGCGAGGAACGCTTGTTGAATTAAATATACGAAGAAAAAAATATTATTAAAGTGACCATAGAGAATATGCAAATTCTAGCTGCGATATCACAAGGGATGATGACTTAGCAATTTTGACTACACCCTAGCAAGACTGATGTATTTTTCAGACCCGGAATTTATTCCCTGCCATAAAGGCCGATCTTTGTATACTTTATCGGCGTACATGGTAGTCTTTTCTTTAGAAGTGTGGATTTTTTCAACAATCGTCTCGTTCTAAGTAACTTCCATAATATATCATAGAAAGATATGAGGGGGGCCATCAACTGAACTACACGGGAGGGGCTTGTCTTCTTCAGAAAATAAAAACCGAATTACCGCATTATGAATAAGAAATAAATTCTCCATGTTTTGAAAATAGCAAATTGTTCGATGCTTTTCAAACGGCTTGAAAACTTTGATTGAAATCGAATTTCCCTGAAGCTCGCTTGGCATGATTCGGAAAAATTCGAGTTAATCCTACAATAGAAGTAATGTTGAAAGGTTCGCAATATTTTATTCAAACGAACCCATATGTAAAATATTATCAGAATCGCATTTAACGATAAGTAATCTATATATTTTAATTTTTCAAAAGAAGCAAACTCATTGTGACTTGACATTTTAAATAAATAAAAAGAAAATACTTTGTTTTAAGTCACTTTATTGTTATTTTTTTCCGTCCACCGTCAACAGGACTGAATATTAAAATACTGAGAAATACAGGATAGTACACATATTTATATATATACAAATTGTGAAAGAAAGAGACAGTAAATTAGAATGGGACAGTGCGTCAGTTGTGGGAGGGAAGTGGGGGAGGAGAGAGTGGGATAACGGGAAACATACTTATAATAGGGCTGAATGTTAAATTTAGTTGATTATTAATGATTTCAGCCTTTGTATTAACTGATTTTTTTATTTCCAATGCCTATAAATTATTTAATCTTAAGCCTATCATATTTTTGTGTAGGACTTTAATACCCGTATTCCGGTTAAAAGTGTGATCTTTATTAATTAAGTGCTCTGCGAATTCTGAAAACCCTGAACTGGTTAGGCATCTCATGTGTTCCTTTACTGGAAACTAGAGACTCCCTTAACCATTCTCATACGCATCCGCCGCCAAGATCCAGACTGACAAACAAAATTGCGGTAAGGTTTCATTCTATCTCATTCTTTCGCAGGCTAAATCCTATAGACGTACTATGTGTTTTGCTTATTCGTTTCCGTTTCATCGAGTTTCAAATCACAACGTCTAAAGAAGTTTCACTTTAAAAAAAAATCGAGTGCAGTTTTACACGCGGTAGAAGCGAAACGTTTTTAAAACAATCTCAACCAATACTTGAAAAGTGAGGTCATAATTAACGCAACCAATGAGTGCAGACATAGCGTAATTTTCGTTTCATTTCTCAACCAACAGGAGCCTTTAAAAGTGACATAATCAAAGTGGTCAATGAGCGCAGTAGGTATAGTAATCGTCATTTCCTTTTCATCCGAAATCCGAATCACAGCGGGGCTATATGTTTCACTTCAATAAGCAAATATTGTTAAGGATTAAATATATTTTTTATTATTTCGCTGGCTTATAGTCTTTGGTTATAATATTATCTTCTTTGCAAATATGTACGCCCAAATAATTCTGCTTTTTAAAGCAGTCGAGAGCTTTGAGCACTTATAAAACGATTCTGTCAGTTTCAAAAACCCTTTTAGGGAGAATCTGTTTTCCCGAAAGTCTCCCCATTTTTTTCGTGAATTCTTCCGAAACGACAACAATAAACAGCGCTTACCTACGAACCCAAACAGCCGACCGCAGCCGCCGACATAACTAATCGAGTGGCTTTCGGGCGCGGAAGAGCCAACGTCCTAAATTGTGTTTTTCTTCTTCAAACGATCCAAGACACAGTGCTCCTTCTAAACAAATGACATTAAATTAAGAAAAGCCTCGATAATGGCACGAATATATCACTTAAATCCATTGAAACGTCGCGGAGGCTGGAGAAATGGACCAACTGATAGAGGGCTTCAGAGCCTTATAGTGTAATTTGAATGTTAGGACTGAAATGAAGACTTATGCTGGACACGGTGCTGTATACATAAAACAAACCTACTTTTTCTTTTAACCCCTCACGCCTCGACCGTACATTGTCATTGTCATTGCAAAAGATTTCCGCTTTGCAATAAAATCCAAATAAAATGAATATTTCTGAACGTATCCGAAAACCACAAATTGTTTTTGAAAGTGTTTATATTTGGCTTTCAATTTTTCGAATTCAAAATAAACATAATTTTTTAAATAGGTTTATAAATTTTGTATGCAACGAATACTGATAACGAAAAAATAAAACACTTATACATTTTATTACATAAATGTCAATATTATATCGCCTCACCCTTTTACCGTTCAATGTAAAAATAATTAATAAAAATCCCCAAAAAAAATTTTTTTAAATTGCGATTTGAAACTTTGGTTTCTTAGAGGTGTATATTTAAATTATTTTGTGGTTAACTTTTAGATTTTAATAAAAAACATTGTTTTTTATCTTTCAAACACGGTTTAGATAATATTTCTCACTATGATAGTAAGGGAGACACAAGGATCTCTATGAGATCTGTATAAGTTGTGCCGACAAGCAAAAAAATTAGCCTGACAGGTTAAAAAGCGCCTTCTCTAACATGGTACAAAAACAAATTGTTTTCGCGTTTGCTTAATTTTATAGGAACCATTGATATTATTTAGTTTTGCCTGACTTTGAAGATAACTTTTATTTTTTTGGGGCGAAATAACGAACTAACTTGCTGTAAGACTGAAGTTGAGCTCTCCCATAATGTCGGTACGTCCAATCCGCTTTATGTGATGAGTTTTCTCTTCATAAACCCAAGTGTTGGTCTGTGATATGGAGATTGTTTGTTATTTGAAATGTGGTCGCGTTGACACCTATGTATATTTTTATTAATGAATTATTTTACAGCTTTCTATACAGAGCAGTCAGTAGTATGGGAAGATTTTTTGCATTTAAGGCAAATTTACTTAATATTTTAACGATTTTTCTAACCCTGTTATGATTTAAGCTGATAAATTGATGTTCAAATATATTGACCTGGTTTCCATCAGCCTTAAACACTCTCAGATGGGAAAATGTATATGAAATCTACGATGAAAGTCGTCAAAACTATGCAAAATATTTTAGTTAACCTTGCCACACAATCGTAGCCTGGAATCAAACAAGAAAACCAGCCTATTGACCATTGAACAAGCTTTCATTTCTTGTGTTATGAGCTCCATACATTATCAAAATACGTCAAGATATATTTATATTATCGACTTCACGTTTTATAAATAAAATACATAGAGAGATTGAATAACTGTTATGATTTTAGATTTTCACGGTCAATAGTATTTTTGTAATTTGTTTTTGGACTGTATTATTCCTAGCTTTGATCTATCGATCTTTTGGCAACACGGTATTGCTTCGAAGTACTTAAGCACACATTTCACCACTAACATTTACACATCCGCCCTGATGATGGACACTGTAACGCTGTCCGAAACGTTGGCTAAAGGAGGAGGTAGCGCAACACGGCATAACACCCTAAAAACAAATAACAAAGATTGAATAACTTATTATAATTATATCGCTTATCCCCAATCCAAAGGTACGCCGGAATTCTTGATTCTAAAGAACAATGTTGTGTGTAGATTATTATATATATGTAGCAATTGAACGTGCTACGTAAACACAGTTAAAAGAAAGCTCTAGAATCATCGGTTGATAGTTTTTTATGTGCCATTAAAATTTTCACAATGTTATCAACATATGGAGTGTGACAGTTAAAAAAAAATAAACAGTACAATTTGTTTCAGCTTGCTGTTCAAAAGAATTGGAATTTGAATTGCTTGAATTTGAATTCTTAAGTAAGTACTTCTCACAGCGCAGGTAGCTACAGTACTCCCTCCCCAGACAACGCAGACATGGCTGCGGTGGAAAGAGGAATAGTCAGATACCGAGGTGATCGGGAAATCGAACTCGCCTTCCAGAACGAGTGGTTGTGTGTGTCCGATCCTTACTGCCATCGAACAACGGAAGGGTTGGTTGTGATGTGGCGGCTGGTGACTCTGATGCGGTTTGCGAGTGTGATGTGAAACTCTCAAGATCTTGAGCAACGTATGCTGGTTTGAGGCGGTCGATGCTCACGGTGATTTCCTTCCCTTTTACCAGTATGGTATATGTTCGTTCGTGCCGACGAACGACTTTATGAGGGCCACTGTAGGGTTGTTGAAGCGGGCTCTTGACTGTGTCGTCCCTCAGAAAGACGTGAGAAGCTGTGGGAAGATTTTTGAAGACGAAACGATGTCCATAACCATGGCGGGTACCTTCAACTGGTCTCAGCTCGTTGAAATGTTTCCGTAGTTCCTTGAGGAAGCTTCCGGTGTCGTCGTTAACATTAGGTCGTGCTGTACATAGAAATTCGCCGGGTAAGCGGAGCGGCTCGCCGTATACTAGCTCGGCTGAGGTTGTCGCGAGGTCATCTCTCCAAGCTGCTCTGATTCCCATGAGTACGGTGGGAAGTGTTTCCGTCCAACGGTTATTCTGATGGCACTTGGTTCAAATTCAAATTCCAATTCTTTTGAACAGCAAGCTGAAACAAATTGTACTGTTTATTTTTTTTTAACTGTCACACTCCATATGTTGATAACATTGTGAAAAATTTTAATGGCACTTGATCGCTGCTTTCAGTTGACGATGAAATCGTTCCACCATGCCATTTGCTGCGGGGTGGTATGCAGTTGTATGGATTTGCGTCGTGCCTGCCAGGAAATTCAACTGCCTGAACAGCCTCGACTCAAATTGTCTCCCTTGGTCCGTAGTAATGCGGAGTGGAGTGCCGAATCTTGTTATCCAGCCCTTGTAGAAAGCACGCGCCACTGTTTCAGCCTCTTGGTCTGGGATCGGGAATGCCTCTGGCCATCTCGTGAATCTGTCTACGCACGTGAGACAGTATCGGCATCCTTCTGAAGAAGGCATGACGATTATGTCGATGTGGACGTGCTCGAATCTAGCGGAGGGTCTGGGAAAGGCTCCCAGGGGTGCTGACACGTGCCGTGTAATCTTGCTTCGTTGGCATTGAAGGCAATTGCGTGCGAGCTTAATAGTCTCAGCTTTAATGGCCGGCCAGACATAACGTTGAGTTATGAGCTTAACCGTGGCCTTAATTCCAGGGTGAGCCAGCTGATGGACCGCATTGAATGCCGCAGGTCTGAACTTCTTCGTGACGAAGGGTCTGGCTATGGTAGTTGAGACGTCACAGTAGAGATGCGCGTCAGTACCCGGAATATTAATCTTTTTAAGTTGTAGGCTAGAACTTCCTTGCAAGTGTTGTTCCAGTTCAGGGTCGCACATCTGGTCAGCTGCCAGCGCTGCGTAGTCCAGAGGAGTATCTATCGTCTCGACCCTGGAGAGAGCATCCGCGACGATGTTGTCTTTTCCGGAGACGTGTCGGATGTCAGTTGTGAACTGGCTGATATAGTCCAGATGGCGGAATTGCCTTGGTGAGCATTTGTCTGCTTTTTGTTGGAAGGCGAACGTGATAGGCTTATGGTCTGTAAATATGGTGAACGACCTGCCTTCCACCATGTGGCGAAAGTATTTCACAGCGAGATAGATGGCTAGTAGTTCTCTGTCGTATGCGCCATATTTCTTTTCAGCTGCCGAAAACTTCTTCGAAAAGAATGCTAGAGGCTCCCAGTGACCTGCGACGAATTGGTGGAGTGCGGCACCGGCTGTAGTATCAGACGCGTCGCTGACGATAGAGAGTGGGGCGTCGCACTTCGGGTGAACGAGCAGGGTTGCCTGGGCCAGAGCTTCCTTGCACTTGCTGAAAGCTTCTACTGTTTCGGCAGTCCAAGACACGAGTTGTTTGCCTTTTTGGTTCCCTTTTAGGAGGTCATTGAGTGGAGCTTGTGTCCTCGCGGCGTTGGGAATGAATCTTCTGTAAAAATTTATTGCTCCCAGGAAACGGCGGAGATCCTTGATGGAAGCTGGTTGGCTGTAGTTGTTGATGGCCTCCACTTTATCTGGGAGGGGTGAAGTGCCAGCGTCGGACACCGAGTATCCTAGGAATTTGACCTTAGTCAGGCCGAAATGGCATTTGGTGGTGTTGATGACAACACCATATTCCTGCAGGCGCTGGAATAATATCTTGAGGTGGGCTAGGTGCTCTTCCTCTGACGTTGAGGCAATAAGGATGTCGTCTATGTAGGCGTAACAGAAATCTAAGCCTCTGGTAACCTCGTCCATGAAGCGTTGGAAGGTCTGGGCTGCGTTGCGGAGGCCGAAAGACATCACCGGAAATTCGAAGAGTCCGAATGGCGTAGTGATTGCTGTTTTCGGAATGTCCTCGGGAGCCACAGGGATTTGATTATATGCCCGCACCAGATCAATCGTTGAGAAGATCTTGGTGCCGCTCAGTGCCTGTGCAAAATCTTGGATGTGGCGTACGGGGTATCTGTCCGGAATAGTTCTGGCGTTCAATCTTCTATAATCGCCACATGGTCTCCACTGGTCGTCCTTCTTGGGTACCATGTGCAAGGGAGATGCCCAAGAGCTCTCGGAAGGTCGAGCGATTCCGAGACGGACCATGGCCTCGAACTCCTTCTTGGCGCGTTTTAACTTGTCAGGAGCAAGGCGTCGTGGGCGTTCGACTGTTGGAGGTCCTGGCGTGGTGTTAATATGGTGCAGTGTTGCGTGACGAACTTCCCTCCTGGCGCCGTCAGGGCGAGTGATGTCAGGAAACTGTTGAAGAAGCTTATGATACGGGGACGTTCCTGTGACCGTCTTAATGGAAGCGATCTTGTTGTCGCTTCGTTTTCCCGTGATGGTCAAATTCGTCACCTGGTCCAGCAGCCGTTTATTTCGGACATCCACCAGTAGCTCGTACTTGGCGAGAAAGTCTGCCCCGATGATTGGCCTGGAGACGTCTGCAATGACGAAGCTCCAAATAAAGTCGCGTCGCAATCCCAGATCCAGGTTGAGCGTTAGGCTGCCATAAGTAGCGATTGTGCTGCCATTTGCTGCTGCCAGTTCATATGTCGCTTTAGTGGGGCGTCTCTGGACAAGGCGTCGTGGGAAAACGCAGAGATCTGCGCCGGTGTCTATAAGAAATTGGGTATGGGTTACCCTGTCGGTAACAAAAAGGCGACTGACTTGGTTGGGGCTGGTGCTGGTCGCCATCAGTTTGGGCCCCGCGCGTTTTCCTGCTGGAAGTTGCAGGGTTTGGTGCACTTGCTTGCCTTCGTCCCATACTTCCAGTGGTACCAGCATGTTCCCTCGGGCTGACGACCTCTGGACCGACTGCGGGAACGATTGCTCCAACGATGCGGGGTGGCGCTCCTCCTATGCTGGCCAGAGCGTAGTGTCGAAACTTCGCGCCTCAAGGTAGCGAGCTCTTGTTGGAGAGGCTGCATCAACCGCGCCATCTGTGTAACCAATGAATCTTCGGACGATGGAACAGCCACTGAGTTAACTGCCGGTCTACCAGCATAGTCTGCTATGGCGTCGGCCAAGCTGGCCACCTTGTCAAGCGGAGTGTCTTGCTGCGTAGCCAGAACCACCTGCATACTTCTAGGAAGACGACCCATCCATAGGGTTCTCAAAACCTCATCGGGCACAGCGCTGCCGGCGAGGGTGCGCAGGTGTCTCAAGAATTGGGAGGGTTTACGGTCTCCGATCTCTTCATGTTCCAGAAGTCTCCTTGTCTTCTGCTCCTGCGTGGAGCTGAGGCGTCTGGTTAATTCGTATTTTAATAGTGCATATGCACCGACCTCAGGGGGCTTCACAATGATGTCCCGGACTTCTTGGGCGTGGGCGGGATCCAAGGCTCCGAGAATGAAACAAAATTTTGTGGCATCCACGGTCACTCCTGCTGCCTCGAAGCTGCGCTCCACCATAGCGAACCATAATTCTGGGTCATTAGGGCAAAAAGGCGGAATGCGTACTGCCACTCGGTTGACCTCAGGCGGTGGATTCCTGATGTTGGGTTGCTGGTTACTTGTCGTTGGTTGCTTGTTGCTGGTTATTGGTTGCTGGCTGTCCTCAGATGTTCCGCTCACAAGAGACATGATGATGATTGGTGCGCGAAATTTATCACCGAAGAGTTTATTTCGTGCGCGACGTGCTCGCGGTAGACGTACTTGCACGCGTCGTGTTCACTGTCGGATTCACAAATGTAAACTTCGTGGTCACTAATGTGAACGTCGGGGTCACCAATGTAGCAATTGAACGTGCTACGTAAACACAGTTAAAAGAAAGCTCTAGAATCATCGGTTGATAGTTTTTTATGTGCCATTAAAATTTTCACAATGTTATCAACATATGGAGTGTGACAGTTAAAAAAAAATAAACAGTACAATTTGTTTCAGCTTGCTGTTCAAAAGAATTGGAATTTGAATTGCTTGAATTTGAATTCTTAAGTAAGTACTTCTCACAGCGCAGGTAGCTACATATACTCACTTATTATTCTGTATTGTTCACCATGATCATAATTTTCATCCCTTTCCCTGGTCAGGTCGGAAACTCATTACTCGAACAAAGCGCCTCCAGGCGGCTAAATCTCTCTCTGTTTCGTTATCCTGAGTGCATTGCAGGCTCCTCCGGAATCGTCAATAGAATTGGCGTTCTGTGCAAATGTCCAACCCACCCCATTTAAGATATTTTAAAATGTAGCAGAAGTTCGAGACCAAGTGCCTTCAGAACAACGCAATACTCACACGGTTCCGTAAGACCGTTCTTCCACAGGGATACACAAGTATCCGATACTCGAAGATTCAAATATCATGACGACTACCGCCCTACATCTGCGCGGAAGTTCGTACGCAGGCACACGTTGCCGACAATTTGCAAATTCGTCGGCGATGCCAGTCTCTCACGGAAAATGGGGCGAGGTTGTTGCGAATCGTGTCTTCGGGACTTAAAATTATGTAACAATGCATGTGCTTTAGATCAAAGCTAGGACTAATACAGTCTACAAATAACGATTGCTTGCGAGATGTTTTGAAAGCATTCTAATTTTGGTGTTTCGCGAATTCAACCATGATTGGTGGCGGCGCAGGACTCAGTGGTGACTTCAGTAGCTTTTTGAATGTAGTAGATTTTTGTATATTTGTATCGACAGCGGGCGATAAGTTTGCGATGTGAGTACACAACATGAGTATCGGACACTTACGTATCCCTGAGGAAGAAGGGTTTTAGGATTATGTTCCCGCCACCCCTCTCAAGGGCGTTAATCATCTAGATTTGTTGAAGTCCGGCAGTAAGGGTGGGCGTGATATTATAGCTTACAGATAAGATAACACTATTTTATTCGTGTCACGTGTTAGCATTTTACTATTGGATATTTCAGTAATACGCAGTTCGGTAATAAAATCACCTTTCAATGGGTTAATCCGCACTCTTATGGAGCCATTTCATTTTTCAACAAATAATACGTATTTTTTCGAAGGAAACAAATTTGTGGAGATGTGATGTTGTATATTAAATAAAAAACATACTTTGTAAAACCCACTTTTAATGAATCAATACATGGCAGCCAACCAGGTTTCGCTTAGTTGGGCTTAGCTTCGTCAGGACATATTTATATATCAAACTTGACAATTAAAAGTGATTACCTAAGTATTAAAAACACTGTTTTTCATATATGTATCAAATGAACGTACGTTAATTCTTGCATTTAAAAAGAAAGGCAAACATTCCCAGCGTATATTCGTACCGACAATATTTGAACCCTTCCTACTCTATCAAAAAAAGAAAATAGTGCTTGTGCGAAGACGAAGGCTTCATCTTGCAGGGGATACATCTTGTAAACCCGTGAGGCTTGGATGTGAAGCAAAAGCTTTTGACCACTTATTTTTCAATGTTATTACATGCAAGAGAAAATAATATTTTTGTCGAGATTTTGCCACCATTCCAAGAACGCTCAAAAACAACTTCTGTAAATTTCAGCAGGACACATAACAGGGATGGAAGTTTCCCGACCTCCAAAAAGACTTCTTTGTTATAAGGTCTAAGCATAGTTTGAAACCAATACAATATAATTGGACACAAAAAGCGCAAAAGCAAGAGCTGGGGAGCATCAGGAGTTGAGTGTCTTAGAAGAACTCACCAATACTCTCCTAGAGTTGATTTATGGTGACCGAAAAGAATGCTTTACTGCTCTATGCATTCGAATAACTAGATTTCTGAATATGATTTGTTATAATAACGTTATTGTATGTTCCTACTTCTTGATCATCAATAAATTATTATTATGGTAATACATATTGCGCGTCACTATCTGATTTTTCCGAGATAAATAATAACAAATTATCGCGAAACGCTTTCTTCCATATAAATTAATATAACGAATTTATTATAGTTGGTATCAGTTTCGTGAAAACATTGGTGTTGTCCTTGGTAATATAATACCAGATATGTGTCCCAGTCCCTCGTCCCGACACAAAACGTTAACTTATTGTTGTGGAAGATTGCCAAAAAAGTTACCCACGAGATGAGATGAGAATGGAGGAATTCGCCACAGTTTATGAGTTGGGAACAAATAATTTTCAAAATTCTATTAAACTCCGACACTTAGCCTAATTTTAAATAGAACAACTTCAAATTTACTACATAATAAAAACATGCCTGAATCATTTTTTGGAAAAATCCGAGATGTTTTTAGATTTTTAAAGTTTTTTTTTTAATCCTCTATCTGTACGGCGCACAGACAAGGGAACTCAGAACTGAGGCGGGTCAATGAGGGGTGTAGGGAGGAATTTGTTGACCCGGTCCTTGAGAGGCTCGTATTAAATGTATGTAAAAAAATAGACGCTGGTAGCTCTTTTCACATACAAGCTGACATACATAAAAATGAGTCAACAAAAAGATAAGTTCTGTTAAAGTCAACATCACCTATGGAGGGGTTTTCACTGATGTCCGTCGAGTTTCACATACGTGCACGAATTGTCTGTGTGTGGAACAAACTCTGTCTATATTGCACATTAGAGATGGCAATCGGTCTATTAACAACTGATTGTCAATCGGACAAACCTCCCTCCTTTGCGCAGAATCAAGAAGGTATGTCAAGTTTTTTTGAGCTCCAGTCCTGAGTTGGCTTCCAAATCCAACTGTTGGATGCACTTGAGATTTGTATAGCATTAGCAGCATTAGTTTATCCGTATAATACAAGACGCCCAGTTTGTTGGAAGCCACATTTACTCATAGATATACTTGAGCTGATCTGAAACACTTATACCAAATAATTTATTGGGGAGGAATAAAAAAATAATTAGAGGGTTATGGAAATTCGTCCCTAGTCCTGTGAAACGTTAATTTGTGATATATACTATACGTTAGATATATACTATATATTACTTACTTATGGATACATACTTACTTACATAATGTTGTATATTTAGCTGGGCAAGGTGTTTTGCAGATAAAAAAAATTATATAGAGACTTATCGTGTTTGGTTTGAAAAACTTCATTTCTTTTTTCAATCATCGAGGGCGCATTAGCATTGAAAATAATGCAGCAGAACTAAAAAAAACTTATTTATTTTTACATGAATACACGCTAAATCAGCCCCTGCTACTAAAATGTAAGGATATTGAGCAAATTAATGAAATCGCGATATTTTCAAATGAAATAAAACTGTATTATTGTTTGCGTGTTTAATAAATTGGTCTTAATTTATGATAAGAGTAATAAGATAATAGATTTACTGGTTTTTCTATACGAATAGGGGCAGCAGATTCAAAAGCTATCGCACCACATTATGAACATTGCGATTTAATGTGACTGTTTTACTATACAGTTTACCTAATTAAAATAAGTAGAAAGAACGCCCCTTACTCGGGCCAATATTCGGCCATAACCCGGTACTTGTTTGTGTATAAATCGGCAATAAACATTTATATCTCTCCTTAAATCCGAACAGCCATTACTCGCTAACCGACCGACAATGCGGTAGATATTGAATGGATATGCGATGGACATGCGGTCGTATCGAAGTTTTTTTAGAATTTTGATACTCCTTGATTCTGTTGTGTTAATTTCTAAAAGTTTTTGAAATACTCGTATACGTAACTACAAAATTACAACTTTTTAATAATAATGTGTGTGATTGTATGTGAACTTTATTGTATGTGAATCTTATATTTTAATATCCAAATTCCTATGTAAAATTTTAACTATTTTCTCCCACCCATGATTTGTATGTTCCTCCTGTCCTAAAATGAGTTCTGTAACTCATCGGGATTGCTATAGCAAGAAATAAAACAATAAAAAAAATGTTATGTAGGTACTATATATTATTGTTTTTTATAATAATATCTAATTAATCACGCTCACCATTATATTTTTGTCTTACTTATCTGTCTATACTTGTTAGCCTCGTTATACGAGTATGTTTATTATGGCGAAGAAATCATAGGTTTTGAGACATGTCGATAATTTTGATTAAATAAGTGGTGCATACAAAGTGATTCATTTTCGTTAAATTAAAATAATGCCACAAAGTGAATTTACGATTATTGAAGTTTTTTTATGAATTAATATTTTTTACAAAATTCTTTTAACTGTCCCGAATTCAAGTCTCGGTAGAAGATCAAAGGCACTCGTAAAAATAAAAATAAAATTTTAAAAAAGAAAGGTTACAATCTCAATGTTTTGTCTTGGTGTAAATGTTTTGCCCTGTGTAAAACCAAAATGTATATAAGGGAGATGTTTTTCAAATTAATAAAATTTATTAGCTAAATTAGACTATTTAATAGTCTTTCGCTACTTTTGAAATCCCTAAGAAAGGGAAAATTTAAAAAAAAAACATTCCTGTTGACGGCCCACCCTACTGCTGGGGAGAACCCTATATAGTCTAGTTCTGTAGTTTCACCCGATTCGGGGAATAAATTGTGATTTCCATAAAAGAATTTAGCCAAAATAATTAAACGGGATTACATCATTCGGAGAAATCGCCCGGAATGCGCGCAATCAAATTGATCGAAAATAATCGTTTGGAATCACATCACTGGGTTTAAAAAATACAATGTCATATATGACGCGAATACACTTGCGAGACGAACCGCGAACCAGAATCAGGAAAAGGAATTAATTAACCGCAAACGGTGATTTGCGGCTTTTTATAATTCGTCAATTTATTTGAAAATTTCATATTTTGACGAATGCAGGAGAGAATGATACAACGTATGGGTTAGCCGATTAGTTAGTCTACATAATAAGATAGAAGGAACTTTTGGTGTGTATCGATAGAAATCTTATTCTTTTTCGATGGCGCTACAGCCCATATCAAGCTTTGGCCTCCTGCAACATTCGACTCCAACTCGTACTGTCCTCAGCGGCTGACTTCCAGTTTGGTACCTGGAGAAGCTGTGCTGCTCGTCTCTTACCTCGTCTTCCCACCCCAGTCTGGGTCTTCCCACTTTTCTCTTTCCACCTTGGTGACCAGTCAAAATTCTTTTTGGGACGCGTGTATCCGGCATTCTCTCTACGTGTATCGATGATATACCCACAAAAATTGCGATCACAAGGATTTCAAATGTCCCGAACCGGTGAGACTATGGCATCCCCAATTGGGATATATGTTGTGAGGTTGAAAGAAGTAGGGAAGAAAATGAGATGTGGAAGAAAAGAGTTGGAGATTACCTACCTGGATCTTTAGATCTGGTCACCAAATACGGTTAAAGCCCTTTCATCTTTTTGTTTGTTTGGTATCCGAAAGTTGACCTTTCACCAGGATGAGATAGAAAGTATTTATGAATCTAAAAATGCATTTTAAGTACCTTTAGTAATTTTTAAAATACCCCTTTTGTGGAAAAGTTTTATTTTAATATTATTTCAACCTTTTTTCGTTAGTAGCACTTTACCCTATTGGCGATTAGATTTTTAATGTGAAATCCATTCAAGGCCAGTCCTAAGTGGGGGCAATTGAAGCAGTTCACTCCGGTCGTCGACTTGAATTTTCAAAGGGGGCAAGGTACCAAGGCACTGATACTGATAATACATATGGCCTAACAAAGCGTCCTTGAGGTTTTCACTTGGGCCAGACGCTGTTTGGCTTAAGGCGGCTCTGAACGCTGAATCCATTCTATTTGTGTTTGTTTTTTTACCATTTGTAATAATGTGAGTAATTACTTCGCAGTAATATATAGTACTTTTCATTATTTTTTTTTAAACCAAAAAAAAAAAAGAAATAATGCTTTCGAATTCCGTGGCAGATCTAGTTAATTGAAAAGAAAATATTTGTTTGTTTCGTTTTTATCGTACAGTACACAGATTGAATTTAAGTTTGAAATATGGCAACCTTTTAAGTGCCAAACAAAATAATCCTTTTTAATAGAGCTTATATTTACTTTGCAAAGCTTTCAGAAGTTAACAGTGGCGGTCTTCCGAAGTAGGGCGAGTCAAAGGGGTGGAGAGGGTTATTGAATTTATTACTTTCATAGTTAAATATTTAATTCCATGTAATATTTAATCATATATGCTAAAATAAAGAGTTTATTAAAACGATAATATATTTCCACGGTGTAGTATCTACTTTTACAGCAGTTTATCTTATTTAAACCATTAAACTAATTGATTTCGTCACTAGAATTATCTCTGACTTTAAAAATAGAAATTCCCAAAACTCTTTATTACTCTTTGGTTCGCCCCCATCTTGAATATAAGCTTAGGTCGTTAAGTCTCGTTTTTATAAATTCACTTCACTTTACTACAACTTGTCCTTTTCAATTCCTTTTCATCTTTTCTCTAATTTTATTTATTTATTATGTGCATCTATATAAAAAAGTTTACAATTTTTTGGCCTTGCCTGTCTCACTAGGAAATCCTGTGTCAAGACAGACTAGTTAACAAATATTTTATAAATATTTAATAAAGTACATTTTTCAATAAAGCAAAAATATTTGACAAAAATTTTCAGTTGGTAAGTAGTGGTAACAACAATGAGATAGAGGATTATATTTGGGTATGGTGACTAATTATTGCACGACCTTTTTCGATGATCTATTGCTTGATCATCAAAAAAGATCTGCTCTTCTTCAATCAACACTCACTATTCACAATTGTTCAGAATGTGTAAACCGATCAACTCGGGACAATAACTTGATTTTATTGGTATATAAGTCTAAATTCATAATATTGTCTCTCTGTGTATTCACCATTCTTAATTGAAATATTGATCTAAATAGTCAGTTATATCCCCCTTCCTCTTTCCCCATCTCATTCCTCTCCCCACTACCTTCAGCCTCACAAGTTACTCAAATTGGTGATGCCTTAGTTTCAACGGCTCCAGATGAGAGCAGTTGGGACTCTTGTGAAATATTCACATAAAAAAAATTAAAAAGGTTTTGTCTATCACTAAGCAAGTCAGTGAATAAATAATATTATAATTATTATGACCTCTAGGACGGTCTTTTTTTAACTTGGCACTTCTATTTTCTTATGTTTGCTTCTGTCTTTTATCTTTTCTTATTCCGTATACCATCATTTCCATATAATTAACATTCTTTTTCTACTTTGTATTACTAGTTTAGTAAATTGGATGTAGGTCCATTAATAAATAAATAATCAGGCAGTACTTTATTGTGGCTCCATTATATAGGCAATTTACTTAGCATCTATTTCTGACGTACATGTTTACATACGAGTACATGTAAGACTATTGCTGTCATTCTGTTTTTTTTTCTATGTATCTGTTCTTGAGTGTTGTTAGATTAAAGGAAGAGAAAGAGAGAAGTAAGGGAAGTAGAAAGGTTGGGAATTTGGTACCCAGCTATTCATGTCTGGTCACTAAACTGTGAGCTGTGTGATAAGCGGGATATCTTTTCCAACAAAACGACCCAAAAATTGTCACTAAGCAAGAAAATTTGCATCGCATGCACCAGGGATAAAATGCACTACCTTCGGGAGGTGAATCTACAAAATGCTATTTTTTCCAAATTCCATTGTTTTAAGGTAGTTTTGAGAATTTTTTAGAACTCTATTTAAAGTTTAAGTGTTTTTTTAATATTTTTTTCAATAATTACTATTATTATTATTCAATTTAAAAAAAAAACAGTTTATTTATAAACAATGAAAATCAAATCGCTTTTAATTTTATTACCAACTTTAGATATTGATTTTAATGTAAACTTTGGAAACTATTGATGGTTATAAAAACAATATTTAAAAAGGAAAAGCTTTTTTTTAAATATGTTTTCCGAAAAAATATGCAATTTGAAAAAAAAAATTATCGTTTATACTTCTACCGTCATCTAGAATCATCTTCCAAAGAAATTTTATATCTTAAAATAAGATTAGAACCACAAATACAAATAAATTCATCTGAAATTACTTTCATGAATTTCTCTCAAAGCAGACAACGTTTCCATTATGATGAAAGTTAAATTATCAAAGGAGCTCATACTCGTATTTAGTACCTACTTTTAATTTTCTAACAAATCCTTCGGGCAATCAAATTACTCCAGCTTAATAATACAAGGTCTTGCGAGCCTATTAATCTAACTTCCTGCGTCGTGGGGACTTCCTACATCCGGTACAATCTACGCATACAAATTCCATGAAAATATATTTATTCTGGCTTATTCTTAATCTCATGAGGTTTATATACATATCGATCCTCCAGTTGATTAGTCAGACATCTCCAAATACTTGATTGAGAAAATGAAAAAACACGCGTAGATAATAATAAATCTATAATGTTTTTTAAGAAACTGAGTTCAAATGATAAGAAGTTTATCTATAAATTGCGAGTATTGTTGTATCATTACCGATTGATTACTGATTGATATCTTAGCAGTTTGCATTAATAATACCGATCTCTCTGACATCAACTTCAATACCTTCATTAATACTAACAATGACACCATCATTTTTTATATTATTCATTACTGTAGAGCAGGGGTGGGGAACCTTTTTAGCATCGCGGGCCATTTGGATGTTCATACATTAACCCGCGGGCCGCACTCCGATTCCCGTCTCGGGGGGGGGGGGGGGAGCCACATTCGAATCGAAGAACTGGTTTTACTAAAACTAATTAAAAAAATAATTACGTAACTGCCAACACTCTTTAATTATAGGTACACTCAGTATTTCAGTACTCAGCAAAAGGTTTTCCTAAAATTCTGGCTGCACATAGTCTGCAACCAGAATTTCATAACTGCACTTTGAACACGATAATGGTTTCCTTCAAAATGCATCAGCCGATGAAACCACAACTGAAATTTTCCGTTGCATTTTGAACACGGAACTTGTTTCAATTTAGATTAAATTTGCACGCGGGGAATTAAAACTACACTTAGGACATGAAAATGGCTTTAGCAACATAGACTACGAAACTAGAATTTTATAAATGCACTTCCAGCATAAGAAATGCTTTAGCAAATAAAATCACACCTGATTCATTTTCGTTGCATTCTTAACACAGAACTGGTTTTAATTATAGGTTGAATCTGTACGCGTGGAATTAAAACTATTCTCAGAACGTGAAATTGCTTTCCTCCAATTCTGGCAGCACATATGCTACTACAAATATATAACTGCACTTCACACACGAGAATGGTTTCTTACGAAACGCGTTAGCGAGATAAAACCCTACCTGGAATTTTTTCGTTGCATTCTAAACTCAGAACTGGTTTTGATTAGAAAGTGAGTTTGTACGCGGGGAATTAAAACTCCACTCAGAATATATACATATAAATTTTTTTATTAAAGAAAGACAAACATTCCCGGGTTACGAACAATCCGACAATATTTGAAAATCTCCTACTACCACCACAGTAAGCCGAAAATGTTGCTTGAGTCGTGATGGACTTAGCCAGTCGAGGAATCGAACACGGAACGCCTGGGCTGGACCCAAACACGATGCCCACTCAACCACAGACCGGTCAAATGTAATGTATGAAAATGGCTTTCCTCCTGGCAGCACAAAGTATGCAACTAGAATTTTATAAATGCACTTCAAAAACGAGAATGCGTTAGCAGACGAAATGCGTTAGCAGACGAAATCATACGTGGAATTTTTTCATTTAATTTTGAACAGAAAACTGGTTTTTCCGTCAGAGCTATTTGGATCGTGAGTCCCCAGCTTTAATTAATACTGCACCAAGAACACCAAAATGGTTTTACCTTCGAAGTGCGTTAGGGTTAGCAGATGAATCCGCGACAGGAATTTGCATTGTGAACACAATATTGATTTTACCTTTAGAATGAATCTGCATAGGAGTCCAATCAGCTTAAATTAAATTGAACTCTGATCACGTGAATGGTTTTTCTACATTTTGTAGCATATTTGTTGTCTGCAATATAATTTATTATTTATTTAACTAATAACAATAAATTACATGTAATGATATTTTATGCCAGAAGTGTGGCAATTATTATGGCATTAATGCTTGAGTTATATACAAAATATTGAGGGACATGCTTGACTTAATATAACCAGTGATTCCTGACTTGATTTGGGTAGATTGTTATATCTAGCTTTAAGTTCATCATCGCTTTGTAATTGAATAATTTCGTGCTGCAGATTATCAGGCACATTCGATCGTTCGACGTTGAACGGTGTAGCAAATATGTTTAAATCCGTTTGTTCTCTTTTCACGTCCTTATATCGTTCGTTAAATGCCTCACTTAATTTCGCTTACTCACCAGCGTATCCAAACGATGTAGAAGGCTTTTGTCCTTGCAGCATCTGAAAATGCGTTGAGTTATTCATTTCAAGTTACTTTCCACTGCCTTAATTTAGTTTCAAATGATTTCACGTTCCAGTCAGCTTCAACTTTTCTTTTCTTCATAGTTGTCATTAATGGGATTTTTTGATTTACTATCCACTTTCTTCCGCAGCGATGACTAGAAAATAATGTTTATGACAGACTGCCTAAGATTCCCCTCCGAATAGAGTTGCCATCAATCCTGAAATATCGGGACTGTCCCATACAAGAAAATTTTAAAAGTTCCGATCGAATTTCACTATCGTTTCACAATAAAAAATTAAAATAATAGTAAAATAGGAGGTTTTATCACGTTTTTATTTGTATCTAAATTACTTGCTAGTAAGGATTTTGTAATAAAGTCTTAAAAATTCATCTGAAACACCGTGAAAAAACCATCCCGTTCTGTGTAATTTTTTGTGGTTCTTTTAGCAGGCTGCACCAAAAGTGCCCGCGGGTCGCACCAAAAGGTCTCGGGCCGCAGGTTCCCCACCTCTGCTGTAGAGTAAGGGACATATTTACCAATTTTTAACTCACATTTAGATCCGATATTAAATTTAAACCTTTATCAATATTTGTAGGTCGTCAAAGTTTTTATTGATGCTTCTAATATTTTGATGCATTATGTTAAAATTATTTCTTTTGGATGATATGTTTGGCATGTTTTTGTTATTGTGTTATCCATTTTCGCATTCTAAATTAATTAGCGGATTAAGTAATGTTTTTATATTATTTACTAAATTATTTTCGCCATATCATCAAGGTGCTTGATGTAGATAATTTTATCTTCATATTTTTTACGTACTTTACCTTGTTAGTACCACACATATTGGTTTTTTTTTCTTTGGCTAATAGTTTTATTTTCCATAGGATTTCTTTATAATACGGGCTTAGTTCTTCCCCGATGAAGATTGGAGATGTCGTCAGATCCTTAATTTCATTTTAATTTATTTTTATACGTAAATAATTTCGATATTTGAAAAGTTTGATCACCAGACACGCCCACGACAAACTTGTATCTCTATTCTAATTCTATTCTCTTTAGTGGTGTGAAACCGCAATATGAATACCAACTTATTAAAACAATCTTAAATATGTAATAGATTACATGGCGAGGTTTTAGTCCGTGGAATGCTAAAAAAGATCAAAACTCCCCTTTACATTACACTACCACAGTAGAGTATTTTCTCCACGCTCTATAAGTGCGCCTTCAATTTAGACGTTTCATGTCGGACGGCTGCAGTGCCGAAGCAGTGCGTTTGTGGTACGACGCACGGACGGTCATTTGTTTTCATACAAAATGCACCGTGCGGCAACAGTGCGGCGTCGGTACCGAGAACGCTCGACAACAGGACGGCAAAGTCTCAAGCTCCACGTGTTCATTTCGCTGTTGAATAGTGCGGTGACAAGACGTGAGAGCTGAGAGCTGAGAGCTAACTTCATCGAATTTTCAAGTTTACTGTTTGCTTAAAATGGATGATATAAACGTGGAAGAATTTATAAATGAAATTTAAATACGCCCTGCTATATGGAACTCCAAAAGCGACAAACACAGTAATCGCACGGAAATAAAAAATGCTTGGGAAGGTATCTGTGAAAAATTTATAGAGGATTTTAAAAATAAAACTACTGGTGAAAAAAACTCAGCAGGTATCCATTTATTTAAATCAAATATTATTATATAATGAAAAATATATTACTTTGTTTACACCACTATATTTAATAATCAATCTACATGTTTCGATAACAATGTTACCTTTATCAGGAAAGATGTTAATTTAAAAAATAAATGCCAAACAAGTAAAGACAAATAAGAATAAATTAGAACATATACAAAAATATTAAAAAGGAGACGCGATTAATTAACAAAATAAATAATTATAATTATTAATAAGAAAATAAATTTATAGAGATGGCTATTTTTAAAAAATGTTTGGTTATTTATAATATTTAATTTACTATTAAAGCTTTTTCTAATTTCTAAAATCTCTAAATTATCAAATGCATGCCCGTAGTGTAAGTATAAAATTTTAAGACCTTTATTAATATCAAAAGAATGACTTGTTTCCAAAATATGGTTGGCAAATTCAGAATAATAATATTTTTTTAAACATCTTATATGTTCAAAATTAATTTAAAACATCAAACGACCCACGTCTAAACATCACTAGCATGCAAACGCACGGCAGTCAGAAACGCTTTCAATTTAGGCGTTTGGTATCGGACTGCTACCGTACTGTAGCCGCACGGCAGCAGCACGGCAGCGGGTTATAACCAGCGGCACAGTAAACGTGCGGCAGCAGTCCGATCAAGTCCGACACGAAACGTCTAAATTGAAAGAGTCGTTAGGCCCAGTTGATTAATGTAAGACTAACAACTAAAGCACAGTAGTTTGAACTCCGAAGATGTGCAAGTAGTATCTTAAAGCCTGTACCGGTGTGCGGTGGTAGAGTAACCCTGACATTTATTAGGCAAATGGAGCTAAAGTACTTACCCTACTGAGCAGTGAGCAGGGCTGTGTTTAGGCCAAGGTAATTTTTAGGCTCTAGGCAGCTTCAAGAGGGTGGAATTGTTCTACGATCTATCTAGTTTCTATATTTAAAAATTATATAAAGAAGTTCAATCCAAATTTCGATAGTTTGGTACGAGTTAATGTCGTGGATATCTATATACGTATATAAAATCAAAATATGCTTGCTTATAAGTATGTATATATATATGAGTTGTCTGTGCGTTGCTAAACCATTCATCCGATTGCGATGAAACTTTATGGATTTGATGTGCGCATGCCCGCGATGGTTTCTATATATAATAGTGAGTTCTGGCATCATGAAATTATGCGTTGCTAACCATTCATCCGATTGCGATGAAACTTTGGGGATTTGATGTGAGCACGACCGCGATGGTTTCTATATACAATAGTGAGCTCTGGCGTCATGAAATTATGCGTTGCTAAACCAATTGCAATAAAACTTTAGGGATTTGATGTACGGATGAGATACTTTGCGTATCGTAGTCTGTCTACATTTCACAGGGCGGTTGCTGTGTTTATGGTATGCGAAAGGGGATAAAACGTAATATAGGTATGCGGTAAGCTGTCGAATCAAAAAAAATCTTTAAATTTAAAGACATTTGACCTTAAATCCGGAATATATTCACCCTGAGGCGCTTACCTTGTACTACGTAAATGATGATTTAGGGGCACTGTTCTATGTTCGTATTTCACCCGAATTAGGGAATTGAACTGCCTGAGGCAGCCTAAAATCTAAAGGTGACCCTGCATAGAAGTAGGTATCTACGCAGAGATTTACGGTAACCAGAAATCCCCAGCGAGCCTTCACATATTTACCTAGAAAGCTTTAAGTTGTTGTAGAGGCTCATTACTTTACCAATTAGTTAAGTTATGTCGGCTCAACTTAACTTAGGTTATGATAGATTATTCATGAATCAGCCATTTTACAACATTCTATGAGAAGAATGCATATTCAGTGTTCTGAGATTTCTGTAGTTTCGAATTATGTATGTTTTGTTGTATTTTCATTAGTTTTGGGCAGAAAACTGTTGAAAATTTAACAATGTTAAAGTGTTTCCTTGGAAACGTGTTTTTGGTAATTTTAATTTAATTTATCTGATCTCGGATCTATATATACTCGTAGGTGGGCTTCTAAAGTATAATATTATGGATGTGGTGGATTCGAGGAACGTAAAAAAAAGAATAGTTGAAATTCCATTTTAATTGAAACAAGCAAACCAAACTACATTTATGATGAATTTAATATAATTATTATAATTAACATCCTTTATTCATTACCTTTTTGTGGATCAGAGGTGAACTCCATTTACGAAAAAAAAAGATTAGACGGGAGTGTTGCACAATGTTTTGTGTTAGGAGTTTCAAGCAAATAAGTGGTTGAACCATTATGTTAGTTTAACAATTCTAGACTAACGGTTGTGATAATTTCATGACGCCAAAGTTTATCGGTCGGTTCTTTTAATACTTCTTCATTCGTACGGACTGTGCTAGATTATTTTCCGGTTGGCAACCCAACATTGACTTGAAGCCCCCTGTGGATTCAAAGTTCTAATGTCACGTGGAATAAAGGGGGGGGGTAGGTAGTAGCCAGTGCAGCCTGCTCAGTCTCGTCCCTGACATTTAAGTCCCGTCGCGGATAAATGTCGAAGGCTATTTCAGTTTCAATCACATAACATAATTCACATAACCTGGAAACTACCTCTCCGGACCGAGAGTGATATAGCAACAATGACGAGCTTAATATTGAAGAAATTCAAATTAAAAATATTTTTGTCTCAAGGATAATGAATTGCTTTCTAAGGACATTTCATAACAGATTTTTTTGACGTGAAGACTTCTTTAGCACCGTTGTGATTTGAAAATCGATGAAACGGAAACGAGCGACACTAAAAAGAGACAATACTTGCATTTAGCCTGCGAGAGAATGAAATAAACTAATCGGTGTCCTCTTTGTGCGATGTTTGAAAATGTAAAATAATTTTTAAACTCAGTAACAATATTATTATAATTAAACCCTTTTCTTATCCTAATCTTGGTTCTCTGCATTCGTCTCATTCTCACGTAGTTTAGTTTTCTGAAAGTTTTACTTCTACCGCGTGTGAACTGCACATATGATTTTTGGGGTGAAACTTCTATAGCACGGCTGTGATTTGGATTTCGGATTAAACGGAAATGACGAGTGGTGCACCTGCGACGCATCAACTGCGCTCATCGGCCGCTTTGATAATAATGTCACTTTTATAGGCTCATGTTGGTTGGGATATGAAACGGAAATTACGCGAGGTCTGCGCTCATTGGTCGCTTTGATTATGAGCTCACTTTTCAAGTATTGATTGAGATTGTTTTGGTAAAGTTTCGCTTCTACCGCGTGTAAACTGCACTCGATTTTTTTTATATTAGCTCCTCATATGAGGCCCTTAGGAAAATAATTCCTCCCAGGACCTTTGTAATCTTTGGGTATTCTGTGTAGAGGATATTTTTAGAAAACGAAGAGTGGAAATTCTTGGAAAGAAAAAGGTGCGAGGGGTGGGAAGGAATCTGGAGGTCAGTGTGTCCAGGAGTAACGGACGTATGAATCCAGCCCTCCCACTGCGGTGCACGGCGATCTTCCGAGAGAATGCTGCTGAAGAGATCAAAATAACTGCCTCAACCAGTCGCGGTCTGGCCTGCACGCAGCTGGAGGACAGAAGCATCCACCTAACAACTCCATGAACCCGGCACCCCTGCTAAATCATCAGTGTTAAAAAATAAAAGATTGCAGATTGCCTGAGCGAAATTTGATAATAACAGTTTCTTGTTTTATCTGTTCACCATCAAGTCATACCTACGTCACATTAATAACAGTTTCTTGTTTTATCTGTTCACCATCAAGTCATACCTACGTCACATTAATAACAGTTTCTTGTTTTATCTGTTCACCATCAAGTCATACCTACGTCACATTAATAACAGTTTCTTGTTTTATCTGTTCACCATCAAGTCATACCTACGTCACATTAATAACAGTTTCTTGTTTTATCTGTTCACCATCAAGTCATACCTACGTCACATTAAAAAATGTTAGCTTCCTATGAAAAATTGTAAAAAATCTCTCATGCCAAAGAAGGGCCAAACCAAAATCCGGCTAAACAATCAAGCGAAAGATGAGTTTGTTTTACAGAAATGCTTTAATAATGCCTGTGTAATGGGAGTCCTTTTAGAAAATTCCCAAGAAAAAGGCATTTGCCTTTAGGTACTAGGAAAAGCGCGGCAATCAGAAAGTAAACGAAGCAAAAAAAATGAAGGCTTGCGCGCGCAACAAGAACAGGAAAGGGTATTTATTATTCAAAAGCAATCTCATTCTATCGGAGTCGTCTCGGATTCATTATTGAAAATGCTACTGCTAAAGGCACTAGACAGCCGCGACCGAGCTTTATTATTTACTCGCTTTTGCCCGCTTTGATGTTTGAATGTGGATGAAGCAAAGAGTGTATGCCTTTTTGTTAAAAACCTATGTTTGAATGCGGACTAATGCGCCTACACAAAGGGCCCGCGGAGTTAACCGCTCAATTTTGTACACCTGCTACTGAACCACTTCGGTTAAGGCTTCCGGTATGGGCCCCTTTCTCGCCAAAAGGGGGCAAGGATCTTACTGTTCAATTTTTCACTGTGCCATTCGGGTTGTGTAGGTCGATATGCGCAGTTTGATACCCATATCGCCTACTTTTCTGTTACAAAGAAGATTCTTACCACTGAGCCACTTTGGTCGCCGACACTCTTAAACGGCTCGGGAGCTTTTCCGCATAATTCAGCATACCTGCTACTGAGCCACTTCGGTCGCCCGGCTCAAGGCATTAACTATTTTATTTTATTGGGAAAACCAACAGAGCCTTATCTCCCAAAAAGAGGCCTAGAAGTTTACCGCTCAATATTTTCACTGAGCCCTTTGGATTGTGTAGTTCGTAACACGTAGTTCGATACCCATATCGCCTACTTTCCAGTTTCATCGAAAACGCCTGCCACTGAGCCTACACTCTAAAAAGAACCCAAGTGGTTCGCTACATTTGGTGATTTAGCAGGGGTGCCCGGGTTCAGGGGATGAGGTTTGTCTCGGTCTTGGAGGTGGATGACCAGGACACACTGAACCCCAGATTCCTACCCATCCTTGAAACCCTTTTCCTTCCCAGAACTCTCCTCTCCTTCCTTTCCCTAAAAAAACCCTCCACACAGCATCCCCAAAGATGACATAGGCCCCTCAGGGAAATCATTTTCCTCAGGGCCTCCTGCGTGGAGCTCATGTAAAAAAAAAAAAAAAAAAGATGTGTGTTACTGTGCTGTTAGAACGAGACGGAGTGCTTATTACTAAGGGTTGACCGAGGTTTTTTGTTCTCGGCTGAGACCGAGACCGAGAATAAATTAAAATCTCGCCCTAGACTGAGAATAGATAAATTGAGAAAAAAAAATGAAAATGAGCTATTTTTGCAAAATACAGTATTTTTAAGACTGTAATACACATAAAAGAAATTATTTTTATCTACTACGAACAAAATTCATACAAACTTCCTTTAACTACAATTGTTTGTTTACAAAAGTAGTGAAATGAACGAACGGCGCGGCGCGGCGGCGGCAGCAGCGGTAAGTAAAACCTGCCTCGCTGCCAGCCGACCAATCACAACGGACAGCTCTCTCACGCACTGACACAAAGTGACGAATGTGGACACGCGCAGTAAATTTGAATCCTATTATCCTATACCGTACCTACTTACAACGGTCTCGGTTATGGCCCAGAATCTCGGCAATTTTTCGCCGAGAACCGAGACAAAGTTCTCGGTAGAATTTGTAGCCGAGAATGCCGAGACCGAGACCAAGATCTCGGTCGACCCTTACTTATTACGCGACCTGCCGCTGTGTAACATGTGACAGAAAAATATTTTTAGTGTTTTTAATTGAAAAAAAAAATGTTATTTGTTTTTGGGGTGTTATGCCGTGTCGCGCTACCTTCTTCTTTTGCCAACGTTTCGGATAGCGTTACAGTATACATCATCAGGTCAGATGTGAAGGAGGTAGCGCAACACGGCACAACACCCCAAAAAACTAATAACGAAAATACTTTTGGCCGTGAAAATCTAAAAACGTATCCGAAAAAATTATCATCAGACCTCAAAATGACATCTACATTACTACTACTCCAAATATGCTCAGGAATCGCTGATTAAAATCCTTCGGGTACGTGCTGTTACACCCTGAATAGTGTTTTATCTTGGGACAGCCTAGATTATCTTACCTCTTTATGCTTACTGTGCTCCTGGTATATATTCTTATAAATGTTGTTAATTTATACCATTTATATTCATTTGATACTTGATGACTGGTGACAGACTTCTGCAGATACACCCTGAATAGTGTTTTATCTTAGGACGGCCTAGATTATCTTACCTCTTTATGCTTACTGTGCTCCTGGTATATATTCTTATAAATGTTGTTAATTTATACCATTTATATTCATTTGATACTTGATGACTGGTGACAGACTTCTGCAGATACACCCTGAATAGTGTTTTATCTTGGGATGGCCTAGATTATCTTACCTCTTTATGCTTACTGTGCTCCTGGTATATATTCTTATAAATGTTGTTAATTTATACCATTTATATTCATTTGATACTTGATGACTGCTGACAGACTTCTGCAGATACACCCTGAATAGTGTTTTATCTTGGGACAGCCTAGATTATCTTACCTCTTTATGCTTACTGTGCTCCTGGTATATATTCTTATAAATGTTGTTAATTTATACCATTTATATTCATTTGATACTTGATGACTGGTGACAGACTTCTGCAGATACACCCTGAATAGTGTTTTATCTTGGGACGGCCTAGATTATCTTACCTCTTTATGCTTACTGTGCTCCTGGTATATATTCTTATAAATTTTGTTAATTTATACCATTTATATTCATTTGATACTTGATGACTGGTGACAGACTTCTGAAGATAATGTGTATAAGAACTTGGTAATTTTTGCATCCTTCGGTTGGTCTAACGTGATTTTTGTTTGGTTGTTTCAGGATGCGGGAGTATGTGGAAGAAAACGAGAAGAACGACCCCCTCATCCACGCCCCCGACAAGAAGAGCAATCCGTGGGCGGAAAAGGGGAAATGCGTCATCATGTAAGGGAGGGAGGGGGACTGGGAGAGGCGGCGAAGGCGGAGAATTTGAATTTCACCACGCGGGATAATACGGCTGTCAAAATTTTTATAAAAAAATGTGAAAAATATTACCTTTCGTGAAAAAAATGAACTCATCACTGCTCAGAAGTTCTGCCCTTGATGGTGGCGAGTTAGTACTGACCAGTGTCAGGGACACCCGAGCACATGGCATGTCTCCACGTCATCACGCCACCGGCCACCATCAAACAACCATGCCACGTGCCGCTAGCAGACAGTCATGTTTGAATGTGTGATAAAATTAATTTTAAAAGTTTTGTATCCGAAGCTTTGTAATGAGTCGTAATAAATTCATTTCTGATTAAATTCTAGTTTAACGGGGATAGAATAATGAGCGGTCATAAGTCTTATGATGATATTGTTAACCCCAGTGAAGTGTTTCTGCAGTCGTGGCCTGCTGCCTGCCAGTGCAGTACAGTACAGTACAGATTCAGTTGGTCTTGAGGCCTACTTGACTTAGCCATCAACCACCAGTTGCCTCCTTTGCTTGCCAACCAACCATCATGTCGATCTCTTGTGTTATTATAATGTACCTCTACATGTATGTATGTCATTTAATCATTATAATATTCAGTCATAGATTTAAATAAATATCTTCAAACCTTTGCTTTAGTAGTAATTTAATTTTTATTTATGTAATATCTTAAATATCCCACACGCTTATATAACATCAATCAGTACATTATACATAATATACATACTTTCTTCATACTCTCAAGTATATTAATGCTCTGTAGAAATTAATGTGGCTATGAGAACATTCCATAAAGTATTCACTAACAATAATCATCTAGTCTAAACCAATCTAAAGTATAAACTGTTCCCATTTCGCCACTGAGACTAACAATCTGCATGCTGTCCACTTACTTCAATAGATACGCAATCAACAATACCAACCAAACAAGCATTCAACAGGCGTCAAATTCTAAAAAGCTATTTATTATGTATAAAACAAAATAGATTTGCCATATAGCCCACCAATTTCAATAAACAGAAAACGCTAACAAACCAAATAAAAGCTTTGCACCAAAAATATGTTTAATTTGTTGCATTTTTGTATGCAAACCAAACGCAGTCTGCCGGGACCTTTGCAATATTCCCACTAATATTTGTACTATTTAATAAATAACGCAATACATACTTAAGAAATAAAGAAACAGTCTGAATACTGAATCATTGTATTCATGAAATGACAGATATATTTGATTGGAATCTAAAAGAAACCTCGGGAGTTTTTTATGAGAATATGTAGAAAAGACTAGAGTAGGAATGAAAGAAAAACAAGGAATAAGAAGATAAATGAATAAGGAATCTAATTCATGAACACTAAGTTTATGAACGCCGATTATGAAGTAGCCACAATGGAGGTGAATTATTTATTGAATAATTTATCGCTTATAATTCTTATGTTTTCAAAAATACTTGAAACTAAAAATGCAGTAAAATAAAAAAGCGTTGGTAAAATGAATTTGATATTTTAAAAAGAGTATTAGCTCTCGACTAATTATTATCATATTACAATCTTGGCTGAGGATTGCGGGATTTTCATATTTAAAGTATATATCAGAGTAATTTCCTTAAATATTATGTACGAATAGTTTGGTAAAATAATTTTCTAGTAAATTTTATCCATAATTAATTAATAATTATAAGCGATCATTATATTTATTCAAAATTCTTCCCTAAAATAATGGTATCTGCGGTTATCTCAACATTTCCTTTCTTCCTCATCTTCAAACTAAATGCCAGTTGAGACTTTATGATTATTCATTGTTAAGTTCTTTTTATTATTTATCAGAAAACAATACTTTTAAAAATACTATTTGAAATGACACACATGAATCTTGTCAAATCTAAAATCTGTTCGAGTTCCCAAAATGCACAGATCTCACTTCTACCTAAATGTTTTCAATACTAACGAATTACATAGAAACCCTATGTAATGGTCAATGACAGATAAAATTATTTAAAATAAATAATAAAAAACTAAAATACAAGTACTAAAAAATGTTGTAGCAAATGTATTAAATACAATGTTACATTTAAAATAAAGAACTAAAATAAAAACTAAAATAAATTATATAAAATAAAAATAACAAATAATGTATAAAATAAAATGGAGATAAAATACAATATTTAAATTGCATCTCGTCTCACAACCTAAAATAAATTAAGAAAGTTTAATATTAAATTGAGTTATTTTGAAGTCGCTGAATCTTAATGTCTTTAGAATACTTTAGTCTTCTCTTAAAGTCAGTCTGGTGAGATGATTGTAGTGGAGCCACTAACACAACTAACACTCGGTGGGTGAACTCCTTCAGAGAATGGATGACTTCATTCAAATGCATTCAAAGAGCAACTTCCAAATTCCATCTTATATCTTCAATGTATTTGAATCCAGTCACAGTATTTCTTTGAGTAGATTATTGAAGTGACGCATTCTTTCCACTTCCCGTCACTTGCCTCGGCGGACCGACGTCTTCTTTGTATTTAAAGATTTCAAACTCTCGTAGAATTTTCAGCTATCTTGTCTCGTATTTTCGTATTTTTTGTGCCCGAGGAAAAATGCGGGAAGGGTCTGCTCAGACGTAGAGGATTTGTCGGTAAAAAGGAAAAAGTAGTAGATATTCTAAAATAATTGAAATAAAATAAATAATAAAAGTAATGTTAATAAGTAGAGGATAGTAATTTAAAGATTGGCATTCTGACCGACAGCGCCGTTGTTCACAACATTAGAAGCTCGGTTTGTGGGTGTATCAAACGCGCGCATCGTTCACCTTCAAACCGGCTTCGCACAACTCCAGTAAAGCATTGTGAGCAAGCACTGCTCTGTCAGAGAGAGATGATTTAGTAAATACGAATAAACTAAACGATAAGGAATTAAAATAAAGAATTAAATAGATTTTGCAAATCATAACTTAACATAAGTAACTACGTATCACAAAAATCAAACCTTGGCGAGTTATTCCAATGATTCTTCCATTCTTCTTACTTCCTAGTTCTAAACTGTCTGAAAATGAGACAATATTACGGTGATTTAGTGAATTCGCTTAACATGCATTATTATATTATATTTCCTTTTTGTATCGAATAAAGTCAATTTTCCTTCGTAAATCTTACCTTCTATAACAATTCTTCACACATTCTCAAATAGAGTTCCGACATTGTCAATTTTAGCTTCAATTATATTTGATAAAAACAGCTACAGGAATGCTACAAGTAAACAGGCGAGGCGAACTAATGTTTTACATTCAGTGCACCTGTTACCTGTAGGTGTTTTTACTAAAATATTTAAATAATTATCTACTTGGATTGTACAAATATTAAAGTAAAAGATTCAATAGCGTAAAATCAGAATATATTCCCTTCTATTTAAACATTTGGAAAAGCGTAGCGAATAGCCGAGTGCCTTTAGAGCATTCACAGACACAGAAAGATTCATAAAAGAATGTGTTAAAAAATATATTAATATAAAATCACAGAATGGTTTCCATTCCTGTTAAAAAAAAAAAACAAATATTAAAATAACTAGTGGGAAAGTATTAGCTTACGAATAGGACAAACCCAAATGAACTGAAAATATAATAATGTAGGCATGTATGTATATTACTTTTATACGTTTTTTTATGAACAATACAACACATGTTGAGAGCCCTTCAAAAGTAACGGAATATATTTATAACATCCACCGAATTTAACTCTTCTGTTACAATAATCTTAAACCTAAACAGAACTTACACTTTCCCACTAGAATAATAAAATACTAATGTTGACACGCTTCATAGAATGTCAATGTTACTATGTTAAAATTTAATCTAAAATTGCGCATTAAAACCTTAGAGAGTTTCCTCTATAAATGTAAAAGTAGATGGTAGTACTAATACTCGCTCACCGCATTTCTCAATCAACTAATCTCGCGCTTGCCATCTTAGAAAAACTAAACTTTGGGCAATACTCAATACTTGTACGTTATACAATATTATGTAATATGTTGATAAGGTTTTAAACTAGCTTCATTTGTACTCAATTGTTAATACACATGTTAAACTATAGAGCGTTAAATAGATCCTGCCAGCAATGGGAGATAGTTTCATAGAAATTAGACCAAAATAAATATTTGTAAACGAAAAACACCGGCTCGTTAAAAGGCAGTTGTTAAAGATGGTTCGTAGTCACTTCTCAGAAGTGGAATACGATATTTAACAACAAAATTAATAAAAAATAAACAAAGAACAATCCATGGATGATGATAATGATAATAATAAAATAATAAAATTGATGAATTGTCATTGCGTTAGCATTGAAAACATTTGACATTAGAAGTTTGCATACTTTTTATTTCATTTCAATGTCTTGTTGATCTATCCCACGTATCATTATTATGTAATAGCTATAAAAAATCTAAAATTGAGTAGATCCCAATGAATCCTTCTAATGGCATTAATAATACATAATTATTTTTAATAGAGTTTTGATAGACTTTTCATTTTGCTTCTGTTTCGTGTGAATTTGTTATGCCAGTCCTTTATTTAATAGCCAAAGAATTAGTATTTGTCATAAAGTTTAGATGTATTATGTTCATTAATACTTTTAATCTTCCACTTGTCACTCTCTCTAAAGTTAATTTACAACAATACTGTTATATCCCTCACTTCGTGACTAACAAACAAACAACAAACATAGCTCACTCGTTAGATAGTTTCTTTTCACTAATTGCCTGAACGAGACTCAGTTTAAGACCCGGCCAGTTCGAGTCCTCCACTGGGACGAAGTGTAAGTGGAATGGAATGGGTAACTTCTCAGCAAACTGAAACAGACCCTAGCAGAGACGTAACGGAAGATAGTTTGTAATGTCTTTCCCATGTGTAGTCTATACTCATAGTGTATCTATTTCATAAACCTAAGATCAACAAATGTATGTTAATTAATAAAAAAACAAATAAACATAAAAAATATACAACACTTGTTTTATTTTCACATTTTATACACTGATGAATCCAAATGCCCAAAAGGGCATATTGGAACTTATTATTTTATTCATTTGATTTGCCACATATTAATTATGATTTTTTTATACATAAACACCCAGAAGAAGGCAATACATATTCTACAATCAAAATACAACAATTTATTTTTAAAATAAATGATACGTTTAACACTAAACAATAAACAGACGAGCTATTCTATGTCTTTTGTGGGAACAAGATAGTTCTCGGCCGAGATCTGCTGTCAGATTTGTGTGATTTTATATGGCTGTTATTTGCTTTTTCTGTGGGCCAATGTCAGAATTTCAGCCGTCAGCTGTCACGTATTTTAGTTTAGTTCGTTTTAAACACGAAGTCATGCAAGTATGCATGGTTATTTATTCATTTAACAGCATTAGAAAATCACACAAACCTGAAAGAAATCTTGCCCGATATCCGCCTCGATCGAAATAGATATCGGGCGAGATTTCTTGTCAGATTTGTGTGATTTTCTAATGCTGTTAAATGAATAAATAATCATGCATACCTGCAGCAAGACTTCGTGTTTAAAACGAACTAAATAATATATGTGACAGGACAGCTCACGGCTGAAATTCTAACTTTGGCCCACAGAAAAAGCAAATAACAGCCATATAAAATCACACAAATCTGACAGCAGATCTCGACCGAGAACTATCTCGTTCCCACAAAAGATATAGAATAGCTCGTCAGGAAAAAAATGGCAGAGAAAAAATCACATGCATATTTGTGTTGTGTTTATTTAATTTATATAATTATTTACCTAAAGCATGTAAATACATTTTAATTTTTTTTGTAGATATATATACATACCTACCTATTTATTTAAACCTACATAAAAATAAACATAACATTTATTAACTGATGAAAATACTTCAATAGGACAAAGAATATTGCAAAACAATATACATTTAACTAAAACTGAATAAAATAAATAATGTCAGACAAAGATTAGAGCAGTACCAATAATAAATAATTGTGACTATTTCAAAAATATAAATAGAATTGAATAAATATCCACAAGATGTTTATTATAAAATATATTTATTTCTGAAAAAATATAATGCGTATACAAAAATGGTTGCGATTCTTAAACCGTTGTACGCGGACGTCACAGTAGTCAGATTGCAAATGGCCATCCGCCTCACGCGGACTTCTCAACAGTTGTCTTGCAAACACATATGAATGAAAAAGTTTAGCAATGAAACCTCACACGTTTAAAGGGTTAATTTTTGTTTCGACATTTTTTTGGAAAATTTAATAACAGTATCTAAAAGATCAATAAAGGCAGAACAAGAAGAGTCAACATACCTTTCTGTATTCCACAATGTAGTCAGTTTAGTGAATTCGTGTCATGCGGACTGACGACAATATTGTCACATAAATAAAGTGCCAGCACAAATTCAAGCACTGAATAATGCACTTATGAGTGGCGCATTGAACTCACCCAGAGATAAGTATAATAACCTTACTGTAAAGAGCAACAATAGCGGAGAATTATTATATAAGCAGCACAAAACAGTAGTTGTTTTTAATTTACGACATTTTGTCAATTTATTCATTTGCAAGTTCCACAATATGCACAAACCAATGACTAAACAAAATACTTAACAGAATGACTTAATGTACCAATAAAAAATCCAAACATAAAAAAATGGCGGCCAAGATGGAGGAAATATTTATTACTCATCATATAAACAGAATAATAATGACTTGGTGTACCAATAAAAAATCCAAACATAAAAAAATGGCGGCCAAGATGGAGGAAATATTTATTACTCATCATATAAACAGAATAATAACCACGGAAACTATTTGAATGTAATGCAAATTTGTATAACCGTTTGGACAGAATGTTCTGTATGCATACAGTGAAACCCTCCTAAGAAGTTTTCCAAGACACCAGAAAAAACAAACTTCGCAGGAAAACCTTATATGTGGGAAAAATTGGGCCAAGAAGTTCTCATTTTTGAACTTTCGTGGTTAAAGAAGTTTGATTTTTCGGTGATTGGCCAACTCAGAATGAAACCAACTCAGAAACACCTCAGAAAGGTCATTAAAAGCTATGAAAAAATCATTTTAAAATAGCCGGTAACCCAAACCTAACTTAATCTATTTAACCAATATTTTCATATTTTTTTATCGTCACTCTTAATGACCTTTCATCACTCTTTCTGAGGTGCTTCTGAGTTGGTTTCATTCTGAGTTGGCCGGTCACCGAAAAATCAAACTTCTTAAACCACGAAAGTTCAAAAATGAGAACTTCTTATGAGGATGTATATGGATCTGTATATGGATCGGTGTGCCAAGTCCTTCTCTTAGGTATTTTGTTTAGTAATTGAATCACAGTAATTGATACAAACTTACAGTCAGTGGGCATTGCTACTATAGATTCAGTGGCTGCCTGTGCAAAAATAATTTATTTTTTTGTTTGGCAGTTTCTCTTGTAGCCGCCTACCCCGTTCGTTAGTTCCTTTTTTGGCCACCTACACAGATAAATTTGTACAAATTCATTTATAGACCAAAGATAACATTATAAAGGAATGATAATAATCCGTATGCATAACTCTAAAAGTGGTTTAAAACTATGATAATATCAATCAGGAAAAAATTTAGATAACCCCTTCCAGATCAGGCCGGGGAGGTGCCACGATACAGAGGGGAAACTGTTGCGCGGCTTCTGGAACTTTAGATTTAGTGTTGGTGTTGCGGGCAAGGCGTACCTCCGTGGCCGTCTTGCCGCAACGGCCGCAGCGTCCCGCCACCGGGTCGCACTCCAGGTGGAAGGCGTGCCCGCAGCTGTACGCTCGAACCATGTTGTGCAGGTGCAGGGGATTGTGACAAGTGCCGCATGTGGCTGTGGGGACAGGTAGAATACGCTTCCCTCGGAGCGACGAAGCCAAAGCGGCGTGAAGTTCGCTGCCCGTCAGTCTAGCGGCAGCACTCGCGGCTTCCGCTCCCCCTCTCGCCGCTTCCAGCAGTCCCGTTAGCGCCCCTCGTAGAGCGCCGGCGTGACCCCCGCCTCCGCACAGTTGCGCCACTAGCCACGGCAGCGGCAGATAGTTGGCCGCTCCTTCTAGTAACAAGGCCGGCAAAGGTGCACCGGGAGGTTCCACCAGCTTTGCTACCCCTTCTACGAGCTGTCTCCACAGCGATTCAGCTTCCAAATGACTAGATAACTTGGTAGCGCGAGTGCAGAGAGCGCAAGCTTCTCCAGCCAGCTTCTCTCTGTTGTCTCTGTCTTCAGCCGCCAGCATCAATTCTATAGACGATTTAAGAGCACCTGCCAAGTCTCCGCAAGATTCTAAACAGCCGGGTTCGGCCTCCTTAATATTGTACTTCCGGATAACTTGGAGAGCCGCTTCGGGCAATAATGTGGAGGGCGCGTCAGTCAAAAACATCAAAACAGTTTCGTGGCGAAGTCTGCAAAGTAAATCTAAATGTTTAACAGAAGTATCGGCATCTAGCGCTCCTAAAGCGTGAATATTATCAGTAAATGCTAATTGGTCCGACACATCACACAATGAGGCTAAGACGTTGGGGATGAGGTCAGGCAAATGCGCTACCAGAAACTTTGCAGTTTTCTCAGGCCATTGTTTGGCTAATTTGTTCCCAAATTCCAAAACTTGCTTTGTGACAAATCGTTCTTCTCGCGAAGCGTACTTTTCTAAATATGCAAACATGTCATTCTCCGAACCGGCATCATTCAAAAATGTCTCTAATATGTTTTCATACTTCCCCGCCCTCTCCATCAGATATCTCTCTACTTTTAAGCGTCCAGTTTTCTGGGCCATTTCCATCATCTCAATGTGCGGCAGATGATTGGCTGCATTGTTCATGCAAGTCAAGAGGCTCAGCCACGCTCTCTCTATTAATCTATTGGCTTCCGGTGAAGTAGACGGTTTGGCGAAATATGTTTTAAGATTGTTTATCAAGTGAATATCTGCGGGTAAAGTGCCGCAAGCCAAATGGTTGGCGGAAAACAAAACCACTTCGGCAAGTTCTTCTTCCTGAAACATGTACAATTCTCCATTAGATCGTAGCTTTTTTACAAACCAAATAACATGTTACATTTTACATTACTTTTACAAGTTTATCTAATCTAATCTTTGTAAATAATAAACAGTATCAACAACATACAGTACAAACAATAATTACCGTGAATAAGTTAGGTTCAGTTGCCGTCTGAATGACGTTATGGAGCGACTGTGTCATCTTGAGTCGGTTGAGTTTGCCCATGGGCCCCATGAAGGGGGGCTCGGCGTAGGCCATGCCCAACATGCGCAGGCACGAGCCTGTGTCATGCAACAGGAAGGCGCGCAGGTACGGGAGGGGAGGGGTGCCGCCAGTGGATTCGTCCCCCTCAAATAGGAGACAACTGAGGATCTGAAACACGTGGCTTTATGGTGAGGATAAACAATAACAAATGTTCTCTAGTGGCTTCTGTCCCTCGCCATTCCAGCTCTCAGTCCTCCCCGTCTTGCTTTGTATTTAAATCCATTTAAATTTAACCTAATTTGACAATGTTAAAAAACTCATGCCTCCATTGTAGTATGTATAATCCTTTTTTATTATATGGGAAAAAAATTTGTTCAGGGATAAAAAGGGAGGAGGCAGGAGGTTGCCTTGCACCGCAGTGAGAGGGTAAGATTCATGCATGAAAACTTATTTATGGGTTTTACTGTACAACATCTGAATAAATAAAGTGTGAAAGTGAGATAGTTTTTGATAAGTTATAACAATAGGCCACTTGCATCACATTTATTTTTAAAAAAATCCGGTTTAGATAAATATTCTAAGACATTCTGTATTTTTTTTTTTTAATCGTATTTTTGAAACCCTGGTGATTTTTTGAAAATTTCAATCCGAAAAATCAGACCATTTTTTATAAACCGGAAAGACAGGACATAATTTTATAGGTGCGAAAAAACGATAATTACATAGCCGAAAATCATTTAAAAAAAAAAATGTTTTCCACACGAATGACACAGGAGAATAACGAGGCATACCAAAAATATTACATCTCATAAATATTTTTTTCCTTGATCCATCTTATTAATCCTAAATCATTATAATTTACAACGTCTATATTACTAAATCCAATGCAATATACTTGTACTTGTAAATTATAATAATAATAAGAATATAATAAAATTTGATTTTGTTAAAATCAGCCACATAACCATTATACTTCTAAAACACGTACCGACAGATGTTATGAAGAGAACCCCGTACATTTTAGAAGAAAAAAGGTACGGGGTTCTCTTCATGACATCTGTCAAAAAGTCAAACCAAATGATAAGTTCATAGAGAACAAACAATAAATCTAGTGAATGTTAAATGTCAAATTTTGCGAAGGATATACACTAATAGAGACGATTCACAAAAATACCAAGAGCTTTGAAAGACCGGCAAAATTACCGACAAGAGAAAGAAGAAAAGGTGACTTGATTAAACTTTCAAAATTTTATCTGGACATTATAGTTGCCGTGGTATTCAAGAAATCTTCACCACAACACAAATGAAAATCTTTGTCACTTGTTTATTAATTTGTTTACTACTAATACTTCTTCTTCTCGTGCCCTGTCCGTTCCATGGACGTTGGCTATCATGTTGGCTATGCGGACTTGTTTACTGCGGCCCAGAACAGCTCTACAGTAGACTGGCCAAACCACTGTCTCAGGTTTTTCAGCCATGATGTTCTCCTTCTTCCAGGGCCTCGTCTTCCGGCAATCTTTCCCTGCATTACGAGATGCAAGATCTCGTACTTCTCTGGATGTCTCATCACATGTTTTAGATATTGAAGTTTTCAGATTTTTATTGTTTTAATAACTTCTTTTTCTTTATTCTTCCCAACCATAACATCTTCATTCGTAACTTTGTCCATCCAGCTTATTTTGAGTACAGTGAAACCCTCTTAAGAAGTTTCCTCTTAAAAAGTTTCGTGACTTAAGAAGTTTGGTTTTTTTGGTCCATCAGCACAAAATTGGCCCAATTTTTCCCACATATAAGGTTTTCCTGCTTAAGAAGTTTATTTTTTCCAGTTCCTCAGAAAACTTCTTAAGAGGGTTTCACTGTATTCTAAAACAAATCAATATAATATGTGAAGCGTGTTTGGATTCTCATTTGGAGAAAGGAAGAATTGATTTATTTTAAAATTTAAATTAACTCAATTACTAAAACTTATTGTCTAATTAGATACGAGCGCATCAGCAAAATGCTCAATAAATAATAAAATACCTCATGTCTGATGGTGGGCCTGTCCTGCGCCGGAAGCAGCCCCCGGGGGTAGTCCCGGCCGGCCAGGCAGTCGGCCACGTAGACCAGCAGCGCATCCCCCGGGCAAGGGGGGTGCGGGGTCCCCCGACACGGGGGCCCCACGAGGGGCAGCAGCTCACGCAGCGGCAGCACCGGGTCCCGCAGTGCCCCCGCCGTCACGCGGATCCACCCCTGCCACAGGGTCAGGCGGCGGCACTCGCTCAACACCTGGAATGGATGGATTTGTATAGTTAATACCAGTAACTAAACCAGGACAATTTGGGAGGCGGGTGTGGGTACCGCCGCTCTGGGAACCATTTATTGGATAACCAACACCTCTGGCACAGTCACCCCAAGTGGTTGGCTACTTTTGGTAGCTTTGACTTAACAGGGGTGTCTGGGTTCAAGGGGTGAGATTTGACCGGGTCTTGCGGCAGATGCATTTACCAACTTCGTAGCAGGCCAGATCTGGTGATACTGGTTGAGGGAGACATATGATAAAGCAGGACTCCAGCAGGACTCTCTCAGAGCATCGCCTTGCCTCGCAGTGGGAAACTTGGATTCATAAAAAACATTTTTCTTTTCTTTTTCTTTTTTGTTACAGAATAAATTTTCTCGCATTTTTATTAATGTATATTTAATTTAAAAAATTAAAATGAACATTTTGTAAATTTTTTTTTTCTTTTGCATTCTCACCAGCATTTGGTTCCTTAGAACGGGCAATCTGCCTAGCTAGGAACTAATATCGACCCGCAAGACATAATAACACTTGTGCACATTTTATAGTTATTTTTCAATGTTATTATTATGTTATTTTTTCCATACAAATGTATCAAATGTAATGTTATAAATAAATAAGTCGGTTACTCCGGAATCCTACCCACCCATCATTCCTTTTTTCTTCCCAGACTTTCCTCTTCTTCATTTTCTAAAATAACCCTACACACAGCTTTCTCAAAGATGACACAGGCCCTGAGGGGAATTATTTTCCTCGGGGCTTCTTGGGTGGAGCTAATGTATAAATAAAAAACAAAAATATGAAGAAAGTAGTAGAATTTTATAGTGGTAAATTTTCAGAACAATTTAAAATGAACCTCAGACAGAGATGCTCTCAGATAGATGTGTGGGCTCCACTATCTCTGTGGACCAAATAAGTTGAAATAGCCAAACACCGGACTCAGCAACAGTTGGCGATTATAGGTGTATAATCAGCTGGTTATAGGTGTATTTTTAGGTGTTCGGAACAATGACCTGTTCCATGGTGAATATATTTAATGTAAATATGATAACACACTTGATGAAGATCCAAGCAGTCTATGGGCATGTGCATTAGTGCGCTCTGCAGGCCCTGGGGGTCGCTGGCGGCCAGGGACGCCACCAGCATCTGCGCAGCAGCGGGGGGCAGTCGCGGGAGGCGGCCCTGCGCCGTGCGCCGCGCCAGAGCTGCCAGCAGAGCCGCCTCCACACCCGAGTTGCACGCCGCCTCCCATAGGACTGACCAGAGGGTGTCGCTGGAATTATTGAGGGGTGTTTTTATTACACAAATCATTATTGATATCATTTACAATAATTGTTAAGGTAAATTAAAAATAGCAAAGATAAGGTATTTTCATCCCTTTATTTAACTTCACAGGTTCGACCGTATTTTATCAAAGGGTCAAAATATATATCCGTTTTGCAACAAAATCCAAATAACTGGAATATTTCTCAATGTATCCGAAAAAAAAACTGTTTTGGAGAGGTGATTAAATGTGCTTTAAAATTTTATAATTCGAAATAAACGTATAATTTTTGAAATACAAAAATTTTGCATGCAAAGAGAAGAAAGTATTAAAAATAGCTCACCTCACGTTTTTTCTAACTAAAATTACTGACTATGAAAAAAAATAAAAACGTGTACATAATTTATTTGGCAAATGTATTATAAACATTATCATGAATTCACTTTTTTGTTGTTTAATGTAAAAATAATTAATAAAAAATTCACTTTTTCTATTTCTACTTCATAATTTTTTTTTTCAAATTGCGGGCGGAAACTTTGGATTTATAAAGGTGTACGTTTTAATTATTTTGCGGTTAATTTTTAGATTTCAATATAAAGCGTGGTGTTTTCTCTTTCTACAACCATTTAGATCATATTTCTAACCATTAGTTGTTCCGAAAACTGAACAAATAGACCTGACGGGTGAACAAGAACTAAGAAATTATTAAAGTTATTATATCATTGGTGACAGCTATTACATTGTGAGGCATACTCTGAATTAGACCCGGGGAAAGTTAAGGGTTGCCATGACAAATTTTGGTGACCTTCTAAAGATGGTAAAAGAGTAGAAATTATAAAAGTAAGTAGCGAGAACTTACAAGAGCTGCATCTGTATGCAGAGGTCGAGTGCAGCGAGGGCGGTGGTGGAATCCCCGAGGTGTCGGGGGTCCGTGGCGAGGCGGGTCAGCAGCCCCTCCGCCCGCTGGCGAGACAAGGCCTGCCGGCTGGACCTGCCCTCTAGTGACTGAAATTATGCGTTAAAAAACATGTTGGTTACTTACTAATAATAATAATATTTAATAACTGGACAATAAATTAATTTTAAGATTTTCTATTAAGTATGTCAAGATCCGAGTCTAGCAAAGAACAAATTTAAAAAATGATTAAATTGTCAAAGTGTTTTTAACCAACCTTTTGTTTTGGGTCTGAATTTAACTTAAATTGATCAAAAATAAACAAGTGGAACTGCGAAAGCAGACAACTTTTTAAACAATTTTTCAGGAGCATGTATGGTATCTCTATTTCTAACTCAATAACTTTTATGAGACCGTGTTGAGTTGGGAGATATACAAAGTGTGGCTATTAAATAACGCAAATGACACAGTAAAACATATTATTTTGATTTCATACATATTTACTTATTATCTCCTTCAGCATACACCCGTCCTCTGTCCCTACAACACTCTATGCGAATCTTCCATTGTTGGAAACAGTTCTGGAAATCTTCTTCTGTCAGCTCCTTCAGGACGTGTGCCGCTTTCTCTTTTACAGCTTCAACAGACTCAAATCTTGTTCGTTAATGCGAATGTCTGATATACGATCGTGTACGTTGGATGGTCTAAAACTGGGATGCTGTACATGGCTAGAAACTTGACAGACAATGTGGAATGAGCCGGCGCATTGCCTTGGTGGAGAACCCATGACGACTCCAGATACTAATATCTACAGCCTGTATGTTTGACGAATATCTACAGCTCATATGTTGAACTAATATCTACGAACTTCAGAGTGTTGACTAATATCTACAGAGCGTAGGTTGAACTAATATCTACAGAGCGTAGGTTGGACTAATCAGCTAAATGTGTCCAATAGTCCGATATTAGGGATTTTTACATACATACTTACATAAATTAAGTTTTTTAAACTGCATACGCAATATTACGTTATTCCAATATGCTATACATAATTGCAAATCCAACCTCTGACAGTACTGTAGATATTCATCAACGCTTTGGTTCTCATAGATATTAATCAACAGTTTGAGCTGTAGATATTCGTCAACACTTTGATTCCCATAGATATTAGTTTGATTTTTTCAGTTTTTGGAATTCCTGTAGATATTAGTAGACGCCTCCCCCATGACTAGTCTTTCCACGATTCCGGTGGTTTTTTTTTATTCTTCCCTGAACCTCAGGAACTTCAGGAACCCAGTGAAGGTACACAATCCCATAAATATAAAAAAATGATCATTGCTTTGAATTTTGATTTGCTCATTCGAGCTTTTTTGGCTCTCGGTGAAGTTAGGCTCTTTCAGTTCATAGATTGGCGCTTCGTTTCAGGATCATAAGTAAAAAACCACCTTTCGTCGCATTTTATTTTCCAATAAATTTGGGTCATTTTTGCAAGCTTCTTGTTGTTCAAAAGTGAGAATTTTAGACACCATTTTGGCACACACTTTTGGCGTGTTGAAATTGTTGTGTAAAATTTTCCGTACGCATTCTTTGTCAATTCCTACAGTTTCACCAATTGAATGAATAGTTAACCGATGATCAGATCGAACCAAATTACTGATTTTTTCGATATTGTCATCCGTTTTAGATGTGAAAGGGCAACCCGGGCGTGAATCATCTTCAACGTCTTCTCGGCCATCTTGAAAACGCTTAAACCGCTCAAAAACACGTGCACGCGATAAACATTCATTATCTTACTCTTCTTTCAACAAATTATAAGTTTAATAGCGGTTTTCCCAAGTTTCATGTGAGATTTCGCAACAATTCGTTGCTCTACTGTTACACTTAACATTTTTCAAGAGAAACAAAAAAAACAACTCTAATGTGAAAGAAGACTATGGCTATACAGATTTGTTTACAGAAGTGAGAGGTACTACATTTGAAGAAAAGGCTTCATGCTAAACAGCTGTCGGTCGCTGGCGTTTGGCGCATGCGTACTTCTTCTGTAGCAGCGTCAGTTTCGTTATTTAGTATCTAATACAATATGAGCTATCAACCTGTCTTCTACCTTATTATCATCCACGCCATGATAATAGTTTCGTTATTTAGTATCTAATACAATATGAGCTACCAACCTGTCTTCTACCTTATAATCATTCACGCCATGATAAATATATTTAGAAAATCCTCCAATTCTGTTGGTCGACTGCTGATATGGTGTTTCCCTCCAAATAGTAAAATCACCTTAGTTTGGACCTCCTAACACTCCTTCATCTTGTATTATTATTATTATTATATAATGAGCAGGCAGGAGCAGCATTCTGCTGATGCGCTCATATCTAATTTCACAATAGTTTGACAGTAAATTTTATTTTTAACTAAGTTAGTCCTTTCTTCTCTCCAAATATGAATCCAATAGAGCTTTGAATTGGTTTATGTTAGTTGCATCGATGACATGTTGTGGGAGTTTGTTCCAAGCATCCACCACTCTATTTGCAAGGAAGTGTTTTCTAGGATTAGATGCAAAAGGCGTTTTGGTAATTTTTTTTGATTTAATCATTTTATGAATTTAAGTTTAGCCAACAGTCTATTGGTTGGAACAGTATCGAAGGCTTTCTCAAAGTCCAGATAAATTATGTCAGTGGGAATCCGTTTGTCCCACTCGTTTGTCCAGTAATCTATGTTAAGAATGAGATTGGTAATTGTGGATCTTTTTGGCACAAATCCATGTTGTTTGTTTGAGATTATGTCAAGTTTGTTCAAGAACGAGCGTATCTCGTCCACTATTCTCCTTTCCATGGTTTTGCAGATGATACTAGTCAAACTTATAGGCCTGTAATTTGCTGGTTTGAGTTTATCACCTTTTTTGTAGATGGATGTAATTATAGCTCTCTTCCAATCTCTTGTGGCTTGTATCTTGTGACTTGCCTTGCAGAGTATACCAAATTTTATGAATCAATTTGTGGATAGCACTTCAATAAATTGCTACCTTAATTACAGTAAAAAGCCAATATAAATCAAATTAAAAGCAGTGAACAAACCTTATATTCATTAGCCAGCGTGTGGACGGCCTGTGCCCAGCGGCCCATGTCGGCGTGGTGGTGCGCGGCGGCGTGCGCTGCGCGAGCCGAGACGCGGCGCAGGCCGGCACGGCCCAGCAGCAGCAGAGCCCCCGCCTGCCCCGCGCACGCCCCGCCCAGTGCAGAACCCCCTGCCGCCGCCAGCGCACCAGACACCTTGCCCCCCGTCGCTACGCCCTGCAAATAATAACCATACATAAGGGTCATTCAATGTTTACATCAAACATAAAAATAGTATTACATATGAATAGTAGTATTTTGTTTCATTAAATACATCTGTTTGAATTCAATTTTGTTTTTGTGAATGAACGAATGCAAATCTTGGAAGTGAAAATTGACCCTCCACACAGCATCTCCAAAGATGACAGCTCCTGAGAGAATATTTTCTTCAGGGCCTCCTGTGTGGAACTATTGTAAAAAAAAAATTAAAAACCCTTTTCCCGATATCCGATAGAGCTGAAACTGGGCAAATTGATTTATTATCGATGACAATGCATTCTATCAACTTTTGGTGGGACTCACGTACACACATGCGCACACACACGCAATTTTTTCCGAAATTGGATAGACAAGCATATCCAATTAGGATTTGGCTTAATTAGGTGTTAGTTATATTAGTGTCAGCGGTGTTCGCTCATTTTAGTTAGTCCATGGGGAGGAATCAATCTTCAGTTTGACTGAAGATTGAACCTTCTTTGAAATTGGCTCAACTAGGTCGAAAATTCAAAATAGATGTATTGTAGTAAAAAAACTTTGTTTTTTATGTGTTGCTCTTTCCCAACTCCTTTTCCTCTCCCATTAGGGCCATTGGGGCTCTTGTGCGATATAATCGCATAAAAAATACAATTTTGATGTAACTGTGCGTATAAATAACAATCAACAAAATTTTACCTGCGTTACTACGAACTCTCGTGACCCATTGTGTCGAGTAAAGGAAAAATAATCTGTAAATATTGGTAAGTGTACAATGTTATATGTAGGTACTACCTAACTAAAAAATGGTAATAAAAATAAAGCTAGCATTATATTATCATACTTTTTACACTGTGTTAGACTTAAAAATCATAAAAAAATAGTCCATAAGATGTTTAAAATATTAAAAATAAGTAAAATAATAGAAAAAGAAATGGTAAAAAAGCAAACCATCCACATGTTGTCCTATTTATAATTTACTTAATCCTAACTATGGACTAAACTTAGCGCTGTAACATCGTAAGATAGATTGGTTTGTTACGTTATGACTTGATAACCTCGCAAGTGTTGTATACAATAAATACATTTTATCTCATTTGTAGTTTTGTTCATATAATTTCGCTATAAGAATGTTTTTTTAAGAGGGAATAGCCAGACAAAACCGGAAAGATGTAGTTTTTAAATTAAATTTTAGACATGTTAACTCTTTTTCACAAAAAATTATAAATTGATTTCGAAAGACTGTTCTTTTATCTAGTAAAGCTATGTTTTAAATTTTGAGAAAATATATTTATTTTTAGTACAATAAGGTTTTACTGTAGATTGTATAATACAAAATTTTGTATTATACTACACACATTCAAAATCATATAATGATGCAGTAAAATAAATCAATAAAATATCTGGGAAAGCTATGTTTCATAATTTTAATTTTAGTATAAATAAAATCATTTAAAAAAAGATCCGCGCATGTGTTTTGTGACGAAAATACTTCAGTTTGTCTATTTATTTACGGTCTTACAAACTAAAACATTTAAGATTTTTTTACATTCTTATTTTGCTTAGACATTATTGAAAAATTATAAATAGTACAATCAAAAAATAATTGCCTTTCAGCATTTTTGAATGTAGGTATAAATTAAAGCAAATTTTGAATGAAATAAAATCGATATTCAGTGGTTATTATTATTATTATAACTCCAAAGGACACTAATTATCCTTAATTACTGTAGTATATGTAATTATCGAGGTATTGGATATCATTCGGAAACGTTCGGGTTCCGACGAAGTTTGACGAGCAGCTCGCGGTGCTGACAGCTGTCGCACCCGTTGCCGCGCTCAGAGCTAATCGAGAAGCCTTTGTAATCACTCGCTATGTTAGACATAAATACATTACTAGCGAATCCATTGTAACGTCCAAAGACGAAAAGAACTTACGTTGTACATCTTATTATTGTGGGCTAGTAAGGCCACATTAAAGAACATTACAACTGGCGCAGCCGTATATACGTACAATATTGGATGGACAATTGTAAATTGGATTACCAAAAAAAAAATTACCAAGCGGGGAGAGCTAAGTTACCCCGAGAAATTTTTCAAGGCTACCTACAGCCAAGGCGGAACATTGGAGTATTTTTTTTGGGTTTTTTCTGACCGAGAGAAAGGACCGGCAGAACAAAACCAAGGATATCTCTGGCTATTCCTGGAGCCACAGTCAGAGTTCTGGAGTGCCGATCTAAGGGCACTCAGAAGCAAGAGGCAGTGGTCGTTTTTGGGGCTCAACAGAGCCTTTCCACGAAGGTGAAGTTCCGAGGGAGTGCCGAGGGAAGGCATTCATACAAAGGTCACTCACTCATCAAGAGGAAACAATTGGAGACGTTGCAACCGCAATTTCTAAGTTAGGTTTTTTTCTTACTTGTGGAGGATTTGTCTGATTTTTTGTAATTTTTTTTTGTGGGGTAGTATTGTTGTAGCTGTTGTAGCTTTTTTTTCCTATCGTGAAGATGAAATGGAGATTGGGATGTCTTTCAACTCAGATTAGAGCAGTTCCTCGTTTTGCATGATGACATTACCGAGATTAAGAAAAAGGCTTATCTGATAAACTCGCTTGAAACGGAGACCTTGACTCTTCTGTCTAACTTATGTTTCCCGATTAAAATCACAGATGTTACGTTTGAGAAATTAATTGAGTTGCTAAAAAAACATTGTGTTAAATGTAGATCACTTTTTCAAGAGCGGGAATTGTTTTTTCAAGCTAAACAGGATCATAACGAATCAATTAAAGATTTTGCCGCCAGACTCCGTGGTCTCAGCACGTATTGTCAATTTGGAACTAGGCTGGAAGAGAATCTTGTAGACGTGTTTGCAATCGGTCTGCTCCCGGGTCCAGTACGGGTAAAATTGTTTGTTGAAGGGCCTAAGCTAAACTTTAATCAGCTAGTTGAACTAGCAGTGACCGCGAAAGGTCCTGAAGTCGAGTCAGCCAAGTTGAAGTTGGAAGTAAATACGGTAAAGAGATTTGAAAAATCGTCTTTTCCGGCGCGAAAACATAGATATCGGTCTGATATTACCAACTCACGTAGATCAGATAAACAGGTTAAAACCGGTTCATCTCTAAAGAAGTGTAATATTTGTGGAAAAACAAATCATGACACTCGTAGCTGTAAATTTAAAGAGGCTAAATGTTATTCTTGCGGTTGATTAGGTCATTTACAAAGATTTTGTAAAAACGGGTCAGTAAAATAAGTTAGGAATTGTAATGATAATTGGTTACGCCCATACACATACCTACACATACACACACCTACATAACACGCATACATACTGTCACTGCTTGGAATTGGTATAAATTATTGTTGCAAGTCCTTTGTCCTACCTATTCCCAATTGCCCCCCCCCCCGTCAATCTTACCCACAATCTTAACCAGTCTGCAATAAACTCCCGCTGCATATAGCCATCACTGTGCTCTGCTCACGAAAAATCCGCTATCAAAATAACCGCGCCGTGTATTATAAAATAAACCAACTCCCGACTATTGCTGTTTATGCCAATTGGATGGATGACCGAATGCAGCATTGCCAGCATACAAAGTTCTTATCCTTTTCCGGTGAGTCATTCCTTCTATGCAACATGTAATTTTATTATTGCAAGCAGTAATTAGTAACACAAAAATCAAGGTCCTTCGCCAGTCATTTTACAAAACACATAAATCCACTCTCACAACATAAAATAACCATCCAATAATAATAACATTGAGAATGTAGCTTTTGTTAAGGCAATCAAGGCACAATTGAAATTAAATGGTAAATTCTTCGAAGCCATGATTGATTCAGGATCGTCGGTTTGTGTTTTTCCAGAGACATTATTTTGTAAACATTTCAGTAATTTAGAATTGTCACCCGAAACACGAAAAATTTCAGGTTACGACGGGAATATGTTGAATGTAGTGGGTAATGCAAATTTCAAGGTCAAATACAATAATCTAGTTAGGTTAATAACCTTTATCATTGTAACAAACGGTTCGGAACTTATTGTAGGGAGAGATTTCATGGAAACCTTTAACCTCAACATTATTTCAAAACAAAATTCTATCAATTCAGTTTCGTCGGAAAAAGAGAAAATTGATAAAATTAAAAATAAATTTCCAGAAGTTTTTGACCGAAAACTAGGACGATTTTGACGAGCAGCTCGCGGTGCTGACAGCTGTCGCACCCGTTGCCGCGCTCAGAGCTAATCGAGAAGCCTTTGTAATCACTCGCTATGTTAGACATAAATACATTACTAGCGAATCCATTGTAACGTCCAAATTAATCCATTGTAACGTCCAATTTAATAAATTCAAAGTGAATTTAAGTGGTGGTGGCCCAAACGCATTAGTCGCGAAGATGATTTATGGAAATATTGGATAAAAAGGAACGAACTTTCGATTGTTAAGGATTGTTTATTTTGGCAACATAGGATTATTGTTCCAAGTTCGTTGCATAAAAAAGTGTTAGAGCTCGTGCACCATCACACTTAGGTATTGTAAAGATGAAAGAGTTAGCAAAAGGTTATTTTTGGTGGACTTCGCTGAGCAAAGATTTAGAGAAAATTGTTCAGGAATGTCCAGAATGCGCGTCGACGAAACGATCTCCTCCAAAGAGTCAATTATCGGTATGGCCTAATTCTGGGAAGGTCTGGAGTAGGTTACAGTGGGCCGTTGGCAGGGAAAATGTTTTTGGTCGTTTGCGATTCGTTCACTAAATGGGTCGACTGTATAGAAGTTCAAAGGGCAGATTCAGCTAATACTATATTTGAATTGAGAAAATTATTTGCAAATTTTGGCTACCCTAAACTCATAGTGTCGGATAACGGAACATCTTTTACAAGCGAAATTTTCGAACAATTCCTTCGGGAAAACAATATCAAATTCATGTCACCCCAGTTATGCACCCAAAAAGCAACGGTCTCGCTGAAAACTCAGTGAAAACTACTAAGGGTTTTCTTAAAAAACTTATGGTAGGAAATAAATTTCAGGTTGATTACAAGGATAAATTGTTACAATTCTTGTCCGATTATAGAAATACACCACATTGTACTACGGGAGTCGAGCCAGCAGTTTTACTTTTTGGTAGGAAACTTAGATCTACCTTTGACAGTCTCATTCCGAAAGAGAATGAACAGTTTGTGTCAAAACAACATGATTTGGCGAATAAAAATATTGAGTCAAATCAACGTAAACAGGCTATGAATTATGGTGGTGTATAAACAAGAAATTTTATTGTGGGACAAAAATGTCTAGTTAAAGATTTCAGGAAAAATAATAAATTTACATGGATAAAGGGAATAGTTACACATAAAATTGGAAAAAAATTATATTTGGTTAAAACTTGTGATTCTCAATTAGTTTGGAAACGTCATGTGGACCAGATGAGAAACTTGTCAGTGAGTTGGAGCGATGTTGTATCAGATTTGCCAGATTCCGCGTCTGATGATACGAGGACTGAGCATTCTGAGAAGGAGTTGTCCGATCTGTGGAGTGAGCTAACGGTGTTTTCTCCTGATTTCAGACTAGCGGAGAGAGGAGAGAGGACACCGGAGGTCGCAGACGCGGCAATACCCGATGCAAGGCCGGAGCCGGCAGTACCCAGTACATCGTATAGTCCCTGGTCGGGAAGACTCCTACCAAGATAATTCCCCACAAGGAAGGAACAAAGCCTTCAAGGATATAATTATGTGTATAAAATAATAATGTGTGTAAATAATAATAAGTGTATAATATTTATGATGTATATGAAATACTTAGAGTCCTGAAATATTTAAAATGTATATGCAATATTTGAAATACGTAGATTTGTAGCGACTGATTACAGGGGGAAGGGTGTAGTATATGTAATTATAGAGGTATTGGATATCATTCGGAAACGTTCGGGTTCCGACGAAGTTTGACGAGCGGCTCGCGGTGCTGACAGCTGTCGCACCCGTTGCCGCGCTCAGAGCTAATCGAGAAGCCTTTGTAATCACTCGCTACGTTAGACATAAATACATTACTATCGAATCCATTGTAACATCCAAATAAAAGACGAAAAGAACTTACGTTGTACATCTTATTATTGTGGGCTAGTAAGGCCACATTAAAGAATATTACAATTACCTACTCGTCACTTTATACAAAAGGTTCACGAGTGCCTTGAAGCCGCGCGAGCTGATCTCGGAAAGCAGACTTAAACTTTTACGATCACACACGACCTTTTATGGGTCGATCCTTGTGTGAAAAAAACCCTAGCGGCGGGATGCCACCTCTGGCCAATAGAATCCCTCGTCTCTAAGAGACAGCAATGCTAGACAGAGAAAGTATTCGAGCGGGGAACACTTCTCAAATACGATCAAAATAATTATATGTGTTACAGTTATTATTTTAAAAAGCTGATACGGAGAATAATTAATCATTCTCATTCGAACCGCCCTATACGATCGTAAGAACATCTTTCGATGAAATATGAATTCTCGGCCGCTGGCTGGTTAATGGCCCTTAATGAGTCACTTGCACAGTGTTGCTGTTTTTTTTTGTTTTTTTTTTATTTCCTTTCACAAAGGATCTCTAAAGGTGAACGTCCATCTGTCCGCGCCAGCCGCAACGCACGCAACGGATTTTTCCATATATTTCCATATAATATGTAAGATTTTTCTTTTGGTATATCGTCGACGGCATTCCATCACCGCGTATGTAACATCACCGCGTAAGTCATTCTGAAATGCCATTCGACGGCGGTCATAAACCTACATCGGTGGGATTATTATAGGATTTTTTCAACGTAAGGTAACAGTCCTACAACGAAAATAGTATCACCGCGCATCTCATTTGCCTTCCGTTTGGGTAAAATCATCGCCTATGTCAGTCGTTGACCAACCGTCATTGCCGCAGCACGTTGTTTCGCTGTTTACAACGGTTTTTTTTTTAATTTATGTGTTTTTTGTTCATCGGATGTCTTACAAAAGGTATGTATTATGTAATTAAGTAATTATATATTGCAAACATTGTTTTGTGCACACGGTAGACGTTATTAATAATCATTATAGACTTACGCGTTGATACACTTCGCAATGATTCGTTCCATTGTATCGGAGAACGTGAGATACGCGCTGATTCATTCTTTTTTGATTTGTGGTTTTTTTTTAAATCGAATGGAATAACTTTACTAATAATTATATAATCTAATAGTGTATAGCGAAAAAAACATTAATTATTATTTTTTTTTTTCAGTTTCAAAATGTTCGATTCTAGCGATGATGAGTTATTTGTTGATACCATGTGCAAAGAACTCGGAATAAATACATTATCTAATAAACAGGGCAGTGGAAAAAAAGTTGGTGAATGTTCTACAAATGAAAATATAGAAAACATTGATATAAATAATTTGTAATTTTCAATTGTTGATTATTCCCAAAATCACCAACAACAGAAGACAGTGCGGATTTGATCACGATGTTATCTCCCGAAAACATAATATGCGAAGATATTCATAGCATTAATAATAATTCAACATCTTTTGTTATAATAAATAATGACAAAATTATAGTTGATTCAACTTCAATTGAAATGCAAGTGGTGGATTACAGTAATCCTACACCAGCTTCTATATTATCTCCTTCGGAAATAATAGCATCACCATCAAATCGGCCGAGCGATGGCGACTTACACACAGATTCATCAAGATTAACAAACAAGAAATTGAGGATGCAAGGGAAAGATTATTTAGGCTACAGAAGAAGTTTACTGCAAGATGGGAAATTCAACATGGTACACGATGTGCCTAAAGAAGCTTGTCAAATGGGTCCAGCTTGCAAATCCAAAATGTGCATCCGATCAAAACTACGAAACTGTCCCAAATTTAACCAAGGTTCTAGAGATTCTATTTTCAAAATGTTTTGGTCAAAACTAAATTGGGATCAGAGAAAACAATTTGTTGCATCTAATGTGATGAAAAAGGAACCCAAACAAAGAAGATCGGAAACCAGTGCTTCTCGTAGACGAGGCATGTTGGTGTATTTTTTGCCAAAAAGTTTGCAAAATATCGTTTTTGAATACCCTGGGGATTAAGGAATGGACTGTGAGGTATTGGACAGAAAAATCAGAATCTGCAATGATTCGGATGTCATCCATGACGAATCAGAACAGGCAACGAACGACAGGAGAAAATTCTAAAAAAATGTTATTGCTGAAGTTTTTTCACGATCTTCCAAAACTCGAATCGCACTATTGTCGTAAATCTACAAAAAAGCTTTACTTAGAACCAATAATCAAAATCTTGGCTCAACTGTATGATATTTATTTAGATTATTGTAAAGAAAATGTAGGAAGTCCCATGAGTCGCAGAACTTTCGAAAATGTGTTTAAAAAAGAAAACATGAGTATTTTTATGCCCAAAAAAGATCGGTGTGACACATGTTGTGGTCACGACGTTGGGAATATTAGCGATGAGGTTTGGAAAAGACACATCGATCGTAAAAATAAGGCACAGGAAGAAAAAGTTAAAGATAAGGAGCTGGCAAAGGAAGGAAAGTGCCTCATTTTTACTCACGATTTGCAAGCAGTCAAATTGGCGCCAAATTTAAACGCAAGTGCAATTTATTACAAGACGAAATTATGTGTACATAATTTTACCATCTTTAACTTAGCAAGTAAGGATGTAATGACATATTAGAATAGAAAAAAGGAAAGAAAAAAGACATTGGGGAAGTGCAATGCAATACATTCCATAATGTAAAATAAGAAAAAAAGATAAATAATAAGTTATGGTAAAATATGGTTATTAGTTTGACGAAACCCACGCCGGACTGGAGGCATCTGTATTCACCTCCTGCATTATTGATTACGTTGTAAGAGAATTAAACAAAGCCCCGGCTCGTCCAGTTATAATTTATAGCGATGGATGCGGCTATCAAAATAGGAATGTGATCCTCAGTAATGCTTTGCTTCGTCTCTCAATCCAACATCACCATTACACAAAAATTCTTAGAGAAGGGACATACCTACGTGGAATGTGACTCAGTACATAGTAGAATCGAAAATAAATTAAAAAAACAAGAAATATACCTATCAAGTCAGTATGCACAAGTCACTAAACTGGCTCGAAAACCTCCTAATAAGCCATACGACGTTCAAATGCTGACATTCGAATTCTTTTTGAATTATGCACAAAAAAATACTTTTTTATACGATTCAATCAGGCCAGGCAGAAGTGATGAAACTGTTAATAACCTACGAGTATTACAATACTCACCAGATGGGATCATTCGTTTTAAAACAAACTTCGAAGACGATTTTGCCGAATTGCCACGTCGACCAAAATTGTTGAATAATATAAATTATAATGATATTATTCCAAAACTTTATAAAGATAGGATTAAAATAAAAGAATCCAAGTGGAAACATTTACAGGAACTAAAATCTGTAATACCGCAAGACTGTCATAGCTATTATGATTCATTACTGTATCAATGACTTTAATTTTTATATTTTTAATATTACACGAGGTACCTACAATGTAAGTTTATTGTTTGTTTAAATTTTAAAAAAAATTGATGTGCTTAATTTTTACGTTGATGATTGTCGGTGTCATTGAGTAACTCATATTTTTGTTTATTTTTATGATTAGGTACTATTTTATTTGTCCAAATAATGTCATCTAACATAATATTACTTCTTTGTAAATTATTATTTTTTTTTAAATAAATAACATTTGTTTCCACATTCCCGTGTTTTAAAACTATAATGATTAATACCTACCTCACAACAAGAATAAATTTCCGCATAAGTCAAAACTTTTGCCGTATTTTACTGAACATCACCGCTTAAGTCATTTATTATTTTATTTTCGATTAAAAACGTATATGTGTTTAAATACATAATTAAAAGACAATTGAACATGAAATATAAAATGGTTTGCCGCGATTTCGATGTAAACATATTAAGAAAAGTGGTTTTATGTTAAGTGGCTTTCTTATTGAAAAAAAAAACATGTACGTAAAGGACACTTGTGCATAATTAATAATAATTAAATTAGTAAATAATTAAATTGTGCGTACATTATAAATAATTAAATATTTTTGGCTGAGCTTCAGTAAGTTTATTGGCGATGATTTTTTGATTTGTGTCCCAAATCGGTCATTTGTAAAGTAAATTTACACCTATTAAAATGTTTCTGTCATTTGACTGTCCTAGAACGGGAGACCTTTCTAGTTGGAGAGTCTAAGCTTCTTTGTACTGATGTATTCTTTATAACAAAAAAAAAAACAAATAAATAAATAAAATTTATTTAGAAAAATCCGTTGCCCGTACCGACCGCCGGTATTTGCCGATAGTGGACACAATTCATATAAAGCTATAGAAAAATCAGTGTCACTCAAAATCACTAATAATAATAATGTGAAGGGCGAACAAACACGATATGCAAGTGAGTCTTGAACGGTAGTTTAAAACAGAATGATCGGTAGTTTCCGATGCAGTGCGAGGAGAGTTCCGTGACTTGAGAATGAATTTGATTGGATGTTAGGGGACCAATCGAATAGCCAGCCGAATGCAATTGATTATCCTTTGTTCGACATCCACAGGTTCTTAGTTTGGGTTATTTAAATAAAATGTGTATTTCTTAACCTTCAAACTTAATTTACGGCAAATGCCATGATGGTCGAGACAGTCAATGAATGTGAAATTTTGAACTTTGAAAAAAGGAACTTGAACGCATCTTTTACCATCTTCCCTTGACTAAAATAGTCCTCTCTCATAGTAATAAAGCTAAAGCCGAGGGTTTTTTTTAAACCACATATTAACCTCTTGAACAGAAAATCCTCAAAATACCCTTATAGGCCAGTGCAATTAGCGCCAAAAAGGGGGTCGCGATCGTAATTATTCCGGTAGTCCCAATTTTTTTATATCTTTTATATACTCATCTCCTGATGTAAAATCTGAGTTTTTGACCTTGGGTCACTTGAGCTTTCGCCGCCATTTTGAAAAAACCAGCCGAAATCGCGCCAAAATCTAGTTTTTCTCAAATATCTCGTTTCCAAAAAAAATTTCGGATAAAGTAGCTTTACAAGTTTAGTAGAATATAAAATTACCTACAATTTTCTGAAAAGAATTTTCTTCTAGCTCCAATAAATATCGAGATATACAGTCGTAAAAACGTGTATAAGTTTATAAAAATAGGAAAATTGCCCGACTTGGTTTAGTTTTTTGTGCGTATCTCTTTTCCAGTACAATTTTGTGAAAAAATTACTGATATGAATTTTGTAGAGAATAAAATTTCATAAAAGACGTATGTACATGTTTAATGTTTTTATCGCAATTAGGTATCCAGGTTCTAATACAAATTTTTCACAAAAATTAGGTCCAAAACTGAATCAGAAGAATAGTATTGGCATAACTTGATTATTATTATTTTTAACACAATTACTGTTGAAATAACATGTAACATACATAACAGCAACATTAACCATCAATGTGATCAAAACATATAAATAAAATTAATTATTAAGATATATAGATGTGGTAAAAAACTATAAATAGGCCACTTGCATCACATTTTTTTAAATTTTTTTCCGGTTTAGGCAAATATTCTAAGACATTCTGTATTTTTTTTTTTTTTTAATCGTATTTTTGAAACCCTGGGGATTTTTTGAAAATTTCAATACGAAAAATCAGACCATTTTTTATTAACCGGAGAGACGGGACATAATTTTATAGGTGTGAAAAAACGATAATTACATAGCCGAAAATCATTTTTAAAAAAAAGAACGTTTTCCACACGAATGGCACAGGAGAATAACGAGGCATACCAAAAATATTACATCTCATAAATATTTATTTCCTTGATCCATCTTATTGATCATAAATCATTATAATGTACAGCGTCTATATTACTAAACTCAATGTAATATACTTGAACTTTTAAATTGTAATAATAATAAGAATATTATAAAATTTTATTTTTTTTAAATCAGCACCATAATCATTATACCTCTAAAACATGTACCGACATCCTCTTCACGTTCTGAAGAGAACCCCGTAGCCATTAATTGTACGGGGTTCTCTTCAGAACATCTGTCAAAAAATCAAACCAAATGATTAGTTCGCAGAGAACAAACAATAAATCTAGTGAACGAATTCAAAAATTCGCCTGAAATCAAAGTGATGCCATATAAAAAAATAAATCAGTGTGGAATTTTATAAAATTATAGGAACATTTTCGGCGACGGGACATTTTCATGTAGTGACGTCACGAGCCCAAATAATGAATTTATTTATTTAAAAATAAAAAAAAATGTACATTTCTATAACTTTTTACTAACATTTTCGTAATCTTAGTAAAAAACTCTATCCACACGATTTTTTCCAAGTCGTTATGAAGTCCATGCAAGTGGCCTATTAACGAGAGTGGGGGGTTACCCCAGGGTTGAGTCAGGAACGTCAGAGTAACATGTAGAGATGAGGCCTACACGAATCAAAAGGGATGAAAAAGACGTTCAAACTCTCATTGATTGGTTTACTTGCCGTGAACAATTTCCTCAAACAAACGTGATTATGTCTATAAGCAGGGGCACGATCGGGAATTGCAAAGTAACTTGTCACGTGGCTGAAAAGATGGGGAAATTTGCTATGTCTAAAGTTATCAACCAGAACTTTGCAAACCTACAATTTAAAACGTAAGGATAGTTTGCGATAGTTTCTCTTGTGGCGGTGACCAGCAGAATACTAAATCAGGGTGTGACTGTGACAATAGATCCATTAATGCTATTCCATCGTATGTATATTGCAAAAAAGTGTAATAATAAAAAGTGTAAATATTTTTTTCAAATATGAACATCTCCTGCCCATTGTTTCTATTCTCAGAAGAAGGCATGCAGCCCAGTCCATATTTTACTCATTGTTCAACCCTCTACCAAATACCCAGAACTGGAAAGTAGTGAAATACACGTAGTTGATGGAGGATATTTACTGCACAATGTTGTATGGGGTCGTATACAACCTTTTTCAATCATTTTTCAGCAATATGTCAGGTATGCAAAAAATCATTATGGAGCCAATGCAGTAGTGGAATTCGTTGGATACCCGGATTCGGTTGAATAGAAAAACACTAAGGAAAAGTTTCTGGTAAATGAGAACAACAAGTCTCGTTTTATTTCCCTACTCAGAGCCTCATTTGAACGATCGCAAATAACGACAGTACAAGCTGAAGAGGATGCTGATGTTCTCATAATAACCAGCAAAGTCGTTATTATCTCAACATGATGCAGTCATAATCATTGGTCGAGATATCGACCTGTTGGTACTCCTCACAGCTCTCTCACTTCCAAATGCATATTACCAAAAATTTGGTAAAGGAAAATCACCTATACGTTGTACTCCAACAAATGTTTTAAACACATTGAAATACAGTAGTTGAAAATATTTTATTCATTCATGCCATAAGTGGCTGCGACACAACTGGTGCTCCGTTTGGTCAAGGTATATACAAATTTTGTAATATTCTTCTCAAAAACCACTCAGTGAATAAAACTTATACGTGTATGTATTTCAAGATCCAAAAGCAAAGCGAGAAACAATCACTTTGCCCGCCGAACAATTCTTTGCACTTTTGTATGGTGGCAATTTGGAAAATTTAAGGTACTCGTACATTCTTTTTGTCAAAGGAGTGAAAAATAATAAATTCAATTTATCCAGGCTACCACCCATTATCCAACAAACATGCTTCAAGAACATACTTACAAGTGCAGACTTGGCTTGGTCAACATTAAGATTCAACTGAATGGGAGTGGAAGAAGGACGCTGTTGGGTTACTAACTCCAGTACCAATGCTGAAGGAGGCTGCACCTCAGGCTTTGCTGATCTTTATATCATGCCAATGCAAAAAAGGTTGCGCAGGAAAGTGCACATGTAGGAAGTCGGGTTTGAAATGCTCCCTACTCTGTATTCACTGTAATGGCGGCTCGTGCGAGAATGCCGTGGAAGCCTTCGTCCATAATGATGACGAGGAATTTGTGACCTAGTCGCCACAAATTCGGCTGATGAGCCATAGGAAGACTATATTGAAGCTGTTCGGGGCCCGTAAGTGGCAGGAAGAAACTAAAGTCAATAGTGATGTATTTTAAGAAAACACTTTTTTTCTCCTTTTTTTACGACTTCTATGTACCTTAATTATTAATTTAATTTATATGTTTTGATTACATTGATGGTAAATGTTGCTGTTATGTACGTTACATGTTATTTCAGCAGTAATTAATTAAAAAAAAATAATAATTAAGTTATGTCAACACTATTCTTCTGATTCAGTTTTGAACTAATTTTTGTGAAAATTTTGTATCAGAACCTGGACATCTAATTGCGATAAGAATATTAAACATAATATACCTACGTCTTTTATAAAATTTTATTCTCTACAAAACTTATATTTGTAATTATTTCACAAAATTGTTCTGGAAAAGAGATACGCACAAAAAACCAAACCAAGTCGGGCAATTTACCGGTTTTTATAAACTTTTACACGTTTTTACGACTGCATATCTTGATATTTATTAGAGATAGAAGAAAATTCTTTACATAAAAATTGTAGGTAATTTTATGTTGTACTAAACTTGTAAAGCTACTTTATCCAAAATTTTTATTGGAAACGAGATATTTGAGAAAAACTAGATTTAGGCGCGATTTCGGCTGGTTTTTTCAAAATGGCGGCGAAAGCTCAAGTGACCCAAGGTCGAAAACTCAGATTTTACATCAAGAGATGAGTATATAAAACATATAAAAAAATTGGGACTACCGGAATAATTCCGATCGCGGATCGCTAATTGCACTGGCCTATTAGGCAGAGAATTCTTAAATTGCACGAAAATTACCTTGACTAGTTTTGCTCAAATATCATTAAAAAAATACTATGATCTATTTTTTTATGCAATTTTTTCTGTTAAGCAGAGAATGTACCTTATCATTGATAATATATTTCATGTTTATATCGTAAGACGTTTCCCCCAGAATACTTAACTTTATTTAAAAATAAATAAAATCTCTCACTTGGGTGAAAACAGTCAAAAAAATATATTTATACAAATAGTATATAAACTGTTTTTTTCGACATAAATCTGAACACATACCCTACTCGTAAAACAACAATCAAAAGGTATTTTCAAAGAAATTATTTTTTATATATATTTATCCATGTACTGTATGTTTAGATGAGATGTTTTTATGCCTGTCTCACTAGGATATACCTGTGTCGAGAAAGGATTAATTAAGAATTACTGGTTAAAATTGATATTTATTAAGTAGGTACTTGTTCTATGGGATTACTTCTAGGCAAGTACCTACCTAATTTTATTATTTTATTTCTGTTTCATTATTCGAATTAGTTCTATAGAAGAAAACAAAAGTAGGTAGATTAAATGTCTTACGAAAAAAATGTGTTCCAATAAGCAGATCACAATGCAAATCCTATAAAAAATCAGGATTATATAAATAAAAGAATAATAAATTACGACCAGATAAACAACACAAAAACAAGCGTTTGATTTACAAAAGTGAGTACCACAGAAAACCTCTACCTGAAATCAAACAAGAGCGTAATAAACGCCATATGGTCCTTCGAGCCGGATGAAAACCAGCTCATCCCAAGAAGTCCGGTCGTACATCATAAGGTATTAAGGCATAAAAAATAATAAGTTTTGTAAAATCACGCGTAGAATTCGCCACCAAGAGCCACTCTTTTTGCGTGATATTATAATCCAATTATAATTATATTATATTATATATATAAGGTGGTACAAACAAAAGGTTATTTTAAATAATTTAATGTGTATGTTTGTGTAAAAAATTCTTCATTATACCACAAACATTAAAATCACTGGTGAAGAAGCGCGGTGAATTGAAAGCACAATTAACACGGTTTAAGAATTACCTACGAAGTGATTCAGTTGATGTAATAGAAACGGAAACAAGATTAGAGGAGGTAAACTCATTGTTAAATCGCTTTAAGAATATACAATCTCAGATCGAAGAGTTTGATAGTAACTCAGATGAAGCAGATAGCCAACTTGAGTGTTTTGAATTAGAATATTATCAAGTAGTGACGTTAGCAAAAAAATCCATAAAAAGCATTGAAAAAATTGATGATACTAACAATATTAAAATCAAATTACCAACGTTTTCGCTTCCAGAATTTAGTGGTGATTACTCGAAATGGTTATCTTTTAAGGATGCTTTCATCACATTAGTGGGTAATAACAAATCTTTAGATAATTTCCAGAAAAATTACTATTTGCGTGACTGTTTAAAAGGAAAGGCCTCAGAAATATTAGACGCACTTGAAATTACCCAAGACAATTTCGAAATAGCTTGGCAGGTTTTATCAAATAGATTTGAAAATAAGCGTGTAATAGCTAATCAACATTTATATTCATTGTTTAAGCTCAAGGAATTAAAACAGGAAAGTCACGTCGCCTTGAGAAATTTATTAGATCAACACAATTACATTTGAATTCATTGAAAAACATAGGTCTACCCACGGAGTATTGGGATGTAATAATAATTTATATTTTAGCCAACAAATTAGATTCCAATACCCGGATCTATTGGGAACAATATCCAACTAAAGAAAAAATACCGACATTGCAAGAATTTTTAAAATGTTTGACAGATCGGGCGATAGTATTGGAAGCAACGGAAGCAACATGTTCCACAGCCAAACCTGTATTTGCGCATCATAAACCGTCAAGTTACAAAAAGGAATCTTCAGTTTCATTATTGTCGCAAAGGTTGAAATGCATTGTTTGTAAGGAAAATCATAAGATTTATTTCTGTAAACAGTTTTTGAAACTAAACCAACATGAACGGTTTGAGAAAATCAAGCAATTACAAGCTTGCATCAAGTGTTTAAATGTAGGTCATTCAACTAAAGAATGCAGGAGTAAGAATAATTTTAGAACTTGCAATAAGGCAGGACACAACACGTTACTCCATATTTTCCCTAAAGAGGATCAAGACACTGAGAATAGCATGGATCAAGTACCAGTCTCAAACCATTCCACCTTTGGAGAAACAGAAAAAACAATTTTGTTATCAACGGCAATGGTTAACGTAAAGGACAGTAATGGAATTATTCATTCAGCGAGAGTATTGTTGGATAATGGTTCTCAGGTGAATTTCATAACTGAACGATTTGCTAAAAAATTAAACATAAAGTACAAGTCATTAAATATGCCGGTCTCTGGGTTACATAATAATATAACAAATATAAAGAAGAGCATCTCGTTTGAATTTTCATCAATAAACTCTAATTACAAAAAACTTGTTACTTGCTTGGTATTACAAGAAATCACCAACTCAAAAAGAGAGGCAAACATACCACCAGGATTGAAATTGGCCGATCCTGAATTTTCCACTTCCGGTCATGTGGATATATTACTCGGCTCCGAACTATTTTGGGAAATGCTGACCACTGACCAATTGAGATTAGGAACAATTGGACCTACGCTGCAACGCACTGAACTTGGATGGATATTATCCGGGCCAATTAGAACGTGCACTACAAAAAAGGAGCAAGAATCATCCTCATGTCACTTATCGTTAAATATGATTCACAATCAAATTGAAAGATTTTGGAAACAGGAGGAATTGGTGTCCATCAAGCACCAAAATTATGAAGAAAAGGCATGTGAAGAGAGCTTCACGTCCACCCAAAAAAGGGATGAAAATGGGCGTTTTGAAGTAAGCTTACCATTCCGACCTTGTATAGATCAAATAGGTACTTCCTTGCCTATGGCAAAAAAAAGATTTTTAAACTTGGAAAAGAAATTATCTTCTAATATGGATTTGAAACTTCAATACATTAAATTCATGGAAGAATATGAAAACTTAGGTCATATGACAAAATTTGAACCAGTTTCAAATGAAGAAAAATCATACTATTTACCTCATCATGCAATCAAAAAGGAAACCAGCAGCACTACCAAACTAAGAGTGGTGTTCGACGGCTCCGCAAAAACCTCCAGCGGGATATCAATAAACGACGCGTTAATGGTTGGTCCAATAATACAAAATGATTTATACACCCATTTGTTGAATTTTAGAAAATATCAAGTGGTATTGACGGCTGACATAGAGAAAATGTACAGGCAGGTCAACATTAGAGAGGAGGACCGCGTCTTCCAAAAAATACTTTGGCGAGCATCTCCAGAAGAGGAAATGGGCCACTTCAAGTTAAATACGATAACTTATGGTATGGGACCGTCATCTTTCTTAGCCACGCGTTGCTTGAAGCAGCTGAGTATGGAAAACGCACACTTGTATCCTGAAGCTAGTCTCATTTTAGAGAAAGATTTTTACATGGATGATCTAATTACAGGTGGAGACGATGTGGAATCCTGTAATTTGTTAAAAGAACAGTTAATCTCCATAATGAATTCGGCCGGTATGAACTTAAGAAAATGGCGGTCTAATTCTTCTGATTTGTCATCGGAGGCCGGTCAGGCCACTGATATGGTAATTTTGGACAAACCAGAAGGGGAAAAAATTCTAGGCTTAGCTTGGAATTGCCAAAAAGATAGTTTTTTATATCACGTGGTACTACCGTCACATCCTATTTATAATAAACGGAATATTTTGTCGCTGATTGCTAGTATTTTCGATCCATTAGGTTTGCTAGGACCAGTAACCGTGAATGCTAAACTTATTATGCAAAGATTATGGCAAGAAAAGATATCTTGGGATGAAGAAATACCTATAGAAATTCTGAAGCTTTGGAAAAAATATTTAGAAGATTTAAAAGGTGTAAATTCTTTTCAAATACCTAGAAAAATTATATGTAATCAAACTGTAAATATACAATTGCACGGATTTTGTGACGCATCCCAAAAAGCATATGCTGCTTGCGTATATATGCTATCCACAGACCAATCAGGAAAACGGCATTCTCAATTAATCACAGCTAAATCAAGAGTAGCTCCATTAAAAACCATTTCCTTGCCTAAATTGGAATTATGTGGTGCTGTTCTGTTAACAAAAGTTGTTGAAAAAGTAAAGGAATCCCTACTTATACCTTTGGATAAAACATTTTATTGGTGTGATTCCACTATAACTCTATGCTGGATAGGAAATCAACCAGCGCGATGGAATACATTCGTTGCAAACAGAGTTGCAGAAATACAGGAAAGAAGCGAAACCAGTCAATGGAAGCATGTCAACTCCGAAGATAACGCTGCGGATATTTTATCAAGAGGAACCAGTGCTAAAAGTCTATTTTCTTCAGAAATCTGGTGGAGAGGTCCTAATTGGTTAACTCAAGATGAATTAACTTGGCCGAACTATAAGGAAATTTGCATCGATCCACCGGAATTAAAAACCAAAATAAATTTAACCGTCAGTATGAATAAAGATTGGGAATTGTTTTATCGTTTTTCCTCTCTCACGCGTTTACAAAGAGTAACTGCTTATATCCTACGTTTCATTAATAATACAAGAAAAACACATACATTTAGCGGACAACTTTCTATAATAGAATTAAACAAGTCATTACAATCATTAATAATAGTCGCTCAATCTTATTCATTTTCAAAGGAAATTAAAACATTAAAGGCGGGAAAAAACTTAGATAAAAGCAGTCATCTCAAATCATTAAGCCCATTTATACATAAGGATTTATTGCATGTAGGTGGGAGATTATCCAGAGGAAAACTGATACATGAAGCACAAAAACATCCGATATTACTACCTCACGATCACCCTCTAACAAAGTTAATCATTAAACATTTTCATTATACAAATTTGCATGTAGGTACTCAAACGTTACTAGCACTTATTAGGCTAAAATATTGGCCTATAATGGCAAAAAATGCTATTAAAAAAATACTCAAAAATTGTATTGTATGCTTCAAATGCAGTCCAAAAACAAGTCATCAAATAATGTCTGATCTTCCAGAGGATAGAGTGTCACCATGTAGATCGTTCTCTGTTACAGGACTGGATTACGCAGGGCCAATCTTAATAAAGTCTGGAATCAGTAGGAGATCCAATTCAGTCAAGTCTTATATCTGTTTATTTATATGCTTCTCTACTAAAGCAGTTCATTTAGAACTGGTCACCTCTCTGACTGCAGATGCATTTCTTAATTGTTTAAAGCGTTTCATTTCTAGACGTGGAAAACCTAGTAAATTGTATTCTGATAATGCTACTACATTTGTTGGAGCGAATAATGAATTGAAAAATATGTATAATTTATATGTCTCTCAAAAGGAAATAGCTAATTACTTAACTAACATGTCTATTCAGTGGGTTTTTATCCCACCTAAAGGTCCTCATCATGGAGGTCTTTGGGAATCTAACATAAAAAGTGTGAAATATCGCGTAAAAAGAGTGGCAAATGTCTCTTCATTAACATATGAAGAGATGTGTACGTTATTATACCAAATAGAGTCCTGCATAAATTCTAGGCCTTTAATTCCACTATCCAATGATCCCCTCGACCTCTTCGCACTTACTCCAGGTCACTTTCTTATTGGTGATAACCTGTCAGCTGTAGCTGAACCTGACCTACAACAGATTCCCATAAACAGACTTAATAATTTCCAAAAACTAAGCCAGCTAAGACAGAGCTTCTGGTCAAGATGGAGAATTGAATATCTGGGAGAGCTGCAGCAAAGGACTAAATGGACGGATGGGAACAGGCGACAACTAAAGACTGGGGACTTAGTTATCATCAAAGACGACAACGCACCACCAAATTTATGGAGGATGGGACGTGTCATCGCCACTCACCCTGGACAAGATGGGATAACCTGTGTAGTCACCTTGAAGACGCAGCAAGGGTCTATGAAAAGACCCATTACCAAATTGTGTCTTCTACCGATGGACGATGCTATCACATCTTAGAAGACCTGGATCAAAATAAACCACTAACATCTAAGAAGAGCAGTATCAAAAAGAAGTCATCTTTACTAAGGCCAAGGATCAAAAAGAAGCCATCTTTCTTGAGGACAAGAACTGCAGAGGCTATCGATCTAGGATCAAGAAGATGAACTTTTTTTAATTTAGTGTTATTTTTTTTTTATGCTTCTTCTAATGATTTACTTCAATTTATTATTTTATTGTTTCTAAACTAACTACAGCAATCAATGAATTACGATATATGTATTAGCTAGTTTCAGCTCTCTTTTTATTTTTAAGAAATAATTTAATCTTTCTAATTAAAAAAAAATATATATTCTGACAAATAATAATAATCAATTTTAACTTTTATATGGTTCTAAAAAGAACTTTCATTTAATTTCAGCCCTTTTTGTCGGGGAGCTATGGTTAAAATTGATATTTATTAAGTAGGTACTTGTTCTATGGGATTACTTCTAGGCAAGTACCTACCTAATTTTATTATTTTATTTCTGTTTCATTATTCGAATTAGTTCTATAGAAGAAAACAAAAGTAGGTAGCTTAAATGTCTTACGAAAAAAATGTGTTCCAATAAGCAGATCACAATGCAAATCCTATAAAAAATCAGGATTATATAAATAAAAGAATAATAAATTACGACCAGATAAACAACACAAAAACAAGCGTTTGATTTACAAAAGTGAGTACCACAGAAAACCTCCACCTGAAATCAAACAAGAGCGTAATAAACGCCAATTACCTTTATACTTCTTTGAAAATTAAAATATTTTCATACTTGGGACGCCGTTGAATGAGAATAAATTTTGACATTCATAGACAATTTATTTCATAAGTGACGGAAAGTAGAATCTACAGTGACAGTATTAGTTCAAGCAATTCTGATTTTATCCTCTATACAGTTTTCAACGAATAAAGGTTAAAATCGCATAGGAAATAATTCCAGCGTGGATGATATTGCAGCAAGCACAGTGTAAGAGTGCCAAGCATGGTCGTAAAAATTGTCGTGCCAATTGTCGAAAACCAGTCGACTTGACTGGTTTAGCAGCATTCAATGGAATTTTGCAATTTTACCAATAAATCATAGAGGAATAGCAAAAATTGTGAAATTAATTGTCAGTTGTTCCTCACACACAAGGTTATGATATTTGATTTTCAAAACAGACTAGTCTCTTTCAACGGAAGCAATCTTCCGAACAGGCCCTCCATTGATATGCTTGGTGTAACCCTAAGTGACCAGCTCAGGTATGGGGGCTCCATTGAAGCCAGAGTAAAGCTAGCCTCCCAAAAACTGGGCGTACTGTACAGGGCCCGCAGATACTTTAATAGTACACAACTGCTAACCTTGTACAAATCACAAGTACGCCCCACGGTTGAATTTGGCAGCCATCTCTGGTCTGGAGCTCCAAAATACCTGAAAAATACCCTCGACTCTGTGCAGAAACGGGCGGTCCGTTTGATAGATTCTCCCATCTTAACAGATGGATTGCAATCTTTAGAGCACAGGCGTCGGGTGGGAATGCTATCCTTGTTCTACCGGTATTACAATGGAAGATGCTCCGAGGAACTAGCATCATTGATCCCTTCGGCACCGGTGCATAGTCGGGAAACACGCCAAACGCGTGCCCAACATTTGTACACGGTTGACATTTGTCACATGAGAACGGGTCGTTTCTTCGACTCGTTTTTGTGTTCAACAGCTCGGCTGTGGAATGATTTGCCGGCCTCTGTGTTTCCTCCTTCCTACAACATGGGTCTCTTCAAGACCAATGTTCATTCCTTCCTCTCCTCAAAAAGACCCTCCACACAGCATCCCAGATGACATAGGCCCTGAGGGAAATTATTTTCCTCAGGGCCTCCTGTGTGGAGTTAATGTAAGACCATTTTTAAAATTCAGTTTTCTAGGGAGCGAAAACACAAAACTTTGTAATCTTGAAAAGTTCTCAAGACAATAAAAGAGTTTCTTACTTTAAAATGTGCATTGGCGTAGATGAGCTGGGCATCGGAGAGGTCGAGGGACTCCAGAGTGTCAGCGGAGGCCACGTCCCACAGGTGCAGCTCCTCACGCGAATCTACCAGGGCGAGGCGTCGCGCACCCAGCCATCCCAGCCAGGACAGGTTGTGTGACAGGGCCGCCCGCTTCAGGGGCAGAGCCTCCAGCCCTCCGGGACCCCAACGGATCTGCAAATAAACTTAATGTTGAAGATAGTACATACTGACTTGGTTTGTTATATAATGTATGCATAGGTATTCTAAGTACTTATTTGCTTATATCATCCAAATGACAATATATGTATAATAAATATTTACCAACTGCAGCAAAAATACATAATATGGTTCACATCCAGATCACAATAAAATATTCAAACTAAAACCATTCATGCTGAAAATATACTACGGGGACCCAAAAGTAATGATAATTTCTATTTAACTTTTTTATTTTTCAATATTTTAACACCAAAATTTGGTGGCCTTTAAAGTGTTCACCTTTAGAATGTATGCACTTGTCCAACCTTTTGTCCACTGTTCAAAACAATTTTGACACCCACTGATTGGAATGTCCTTTATGGCCTCCAGCGATTTTTGTTTCACTTCTTCAACAGTATGAACACATTTCCCTTTCAAGTCCCTTTTCATCCTAGGGAGCAGAAAGACGTCACAGAGAGACAGGTCAGGTGAATAGGGAGGATGAACAATCGGGGTCATTCCATGCTTGCTTAAATACTGCTTCACAGACAACACGGTGTGAGCAGGTGTGTTGTCCTGGTTGAAGAACCATTCCCCTTGCGCCAAGGATTCAACCCTTTTCAACGATTTTTCCTGATGCTCTCTCGCAACCTCTTTAGTACCTCCATGTAGAACTGTTGGTTAACTGTTTGGCCTGGAGGAATAAACTCTGTGTGCACAATATCTCTGAAAAAAACCAATGAGCATTGTCTTGATGTTCGATTTCACTTGACTTTTTTCTGAAGAGGGGAGAGAGCACTCTTCCATTGGCTTGACTATTGCTTGGTTTCGGGATCGTACCCATAACACCATGACTCATCACTCATCACCAATAATAAACCTTGGAAAAAAATTTGGGTCCAGCTGATTTTTCAATTCGTGGCAGGCTTAAAGGCGAAGGCTCTCTTTGATCATCAGAGATGAGACTTTCGCATTTTCGCCGAAAGAAGAAATCTCAATTTACTTAAAATTAAACTTTGGACAAACGCATGGACCCACAGCGACGAATATAAATAATAAAATAATTTGACATCTTTTAAATATAGTTATAAAAATAAGAAATTTTTAATAAAGTTATAAAAAAATAGAAAACTAACTAACTATCTAACCACCACGCCGTTTCTCAGCAGGGGTAGGCAGAGAGGACGGACCGCAAACAACTCGATCTTGACACACACTCCTTGCCTCGTTCACATTCATACATCTCTCATGCATGCTCTTCTATTATTCTGACCCTTCACATGGCCAAATAGAACACTTCTTTCGTAATAAAATTTTTAATCAAAAAAGTCATAATGGAATTCCACCATGAACCATTTCAAAATTAGAAAAAAAAAATAGAAAGATTCAAATTACACACAGCGGACCATTTATAAATGCATTTAACCCGTCTGCTTGTTTAGGAATAAATACATTCCAAAACACATAATCGCGTTATACTTTCATAAGACTAAAAACGTCCCAGAGCAACCTTGCATTTTAAAAGCTATATATCTCTCTTCCTCTCATGCAAACATATGTATTTTTTTTTAACCAGAAAGTGAACGAAATAATGCTTCTTATTGTCTTTGAAATATGAAAGCTATCTTGCATAGATATTTTACAATCTCAATCCAAAGTAACGTTTTCAGAATTTACATGCGAAACCAAGGCTTCCGGATTGTGGGGTGCGAATATATTGAACCAAGCAGACGGGTTAAAGCAACATCTCCCCATATCTCATAAAATAACAAAGAGAGATATTAAAATGGAACTCTCAGTGGCAGGACCTTACTATGCGAATGCGTTACCTGATGAAACTGCACCTGAGCCCCCCTGGCAGAGCACAGTACGGGGTCGGGCCTGCGGGCGGGCTGCCAGGCTAGCAAGGGCAGGGCCTCGGGGGGCCCCCGCAGCGGAGCCCCTGCGCCCCCGCCACCGCGCACCCCGCCCGGGCCCCCCACGCACACCACGGCCACGCGTGTCAGGGTGGCCAGCGCTAGCACCAGGCCCCAACCACCCGGAGCCAACGCCAGAGGAGACACTGCACACACCTGCAAACAAGCAACTTTATTATACTCAATATTGGCTATATTTTAATAAAACAAATATAAAACTTGTTTCCATTTTCATTTTATTGACTTAACTGGTTTCAGCTCGTTAAAGTCATCTTCAGACTAGTAAAAATTATTCTTAGCCTACAGTTTATATATATATATATATACTAGCTGGTTCCCGGCATGCGTTGCTATGCCATTTAATAAACTTTCCCTCCCAGGTTCCCCTCCCCCATCCCGGGTTCCCCTGCCCCCCTCCCGCGAACCCCCTATTCGAGTTCCCCTCCCCCCTGTCCCCTCCCGCATTCCATACATTTAGTCCCGGTACATTCTGTTCTCAAACAGCTCGCGTGCCACCTATTTTATTTTTTTATACAAATTTCAAAATGCCAGAGCTCACCATTAGTTTTATACAAACCTTGTCCTGACAATAACGAACACAGAAAAAAAAGAATTATTCAATTTGGTGCAGTCGTTTGGAAGTTATGCGCGTACATACATTTCGGCGATTCATTTTTATTTACGTAGATAGATAGATAGATATAACATTTTGGTGGAGGGGGGAGAGGGGTGGTCTACAAGGATTTTAAGCAATTATATTACAGTAGGGCCTCGCTAATCCGAATAGGGAAAACAAGACCCCTTCCGAATTATCGAGGCGTCCGAATTATGGTATGAGTGCAATATTTTAATAGGAATAAAACACATAAGTAAAAATTTAAAGTCAATTTAGACAAAAATAAGTATGTTCGTACAAATGTACTTAAAAAAAATTTAAAACATGTAAGAAATTTGCACACTTAACATGAAATAAAAAATAAAAAACTTTAAGTTAATTCTTCTTGAAAAGTCTGTAATAGTGCTTATAATTTTCGCACTTCATTTCAAAAGCACGGTTTCTAAGTCGATGGAGAAACATGGCTTCGTGGCTATCAAATTCGTTATTTTCAACCCATTTCAAAGCAGTGTAGCTTCCAGTGCCTCTGAATTTCCAATTTTTTTGGAGGCGACAACTTCAACACTGTTATCATCATCTTGCTCATCATTCTCACACATTGCCGCTTGCACAATCTCCTCATCAGTTGACACTTCAAGCCATTTTGTCAGCTAACGCTTGTTAAATTAACACTGCAAGATGATAAATACAAGACTGACGAGTGAAGGCAAATGATTAAATATTGACACGTTGTGACCTGCACGCACCTACCGCTTCCCCCCCCGCGAACGTCCCCCCCGCGCGATCCTCTCGCCTGTCCAGATTACAGCGTGCACCGAAGTAACGGGGTTCCAGATTAACGAGGCCCTACTATAATTACATTTATTATTAAGTCGTTTTTGACTGTTGAATTTTTTGGTTATTCCAGTAGGCTAATTAATAATAATTCATATTACTTAAAAGGTTTTCCCTGAACAACATTTATTTATTTACGGACAAATAGTCCAATTAACAATATAACAATAACACGAACAGAAAAGAAAAAAAGAGAGATCACAATGAAAGGAGATTACATATAGATGAAGAGCATTGACAAAATACATATAATATAAAAGTACATAGAGAAGATAACTACAAGTAGCGTGAAGATGGATTTAAAAAGACTTTAAAAAACCACTTTGCGTAACGACTGCCGAAAGTCATTTAGGCTTACACCAAAAAATTCAATGCTTTGATTTGTGTTGACAAGTCTCGACATTCTGGATAAAGGAGAATGATATCCATAATTAGTAGAATGTTGATTGAGGAACAGCAATTCATTATTTCGGAGTCTACGGGAAGGAATGTTGAACTGGATGAGTTGTAACAAAGCAGGTGTGTCAGTAATACTGTTGATAATTTTGAAAATGCATATTAGATCAGAGTCCTTTCTACGTTTTTCTAAAGAGGAAATGTTTAAAGTTTGTTCAATTTCATCATACGAGTATTCTCCTCTTTCAAGTCCTAACCTCCAAGCAATTCCTCGTAGGAAGCGATGTTGTACAGATTCGATGTAACAAATGTGGACAGCATAAAAAGGAGACCAAATGACACTAGCATATTCAAGGTGAGGGCGGACCAGCGAACAGTAAAGAGTTTTAAGTGTATTTATATGTTTAAAGTCAGAGGTAATTCTATGAATGAAGCCGAGTAGTTTAAGTGATTTGTTTACGATGTTATTAATGTGATCCCGGAAAGAAAGTTTATCCCGGAAAGAAAGAAGTTATTATTGAGATCCCGGAAAAAAAAAAACATTGTAGTAAGCTACAAACCCGAGGTAATTTGCCTACTGGAATAACCAAAATAATTAGAAATTCAACAGTCAAAAACAACTTAGTAACAAATGTTATTAATATAATTGATTAAAATCCTTGTAGACCACCCCTCTCCCCCCTCCCCCATATGTTATGTACATAAACAGTAGGCTAAGAATAATTTGTACTAGTCTGCTACGGTCAATATTATTATATATTATATTATGTATATATTATAATATATTATAATGGAATTCCACCATGAATTGTCAGATTCAAAAATAGAAATATTAATGTTGTCTATATTTAATGCAGAAGTCGGTACTCGCCACTGACATCAAAAGAGATAGACAGACTCTAATGCAAAAACAGGGTATCATTTCGAAGAGCTGGAGGCAAACCACAGGGAAGCCTGGAGACTCCCTTTCTAGTGATGTCCGCACCCAAATAGGACAGGAGGAATACCATATGATGATGATGATCATCCATAAAAGTTGTTTGAACAGGCTGCAGCTATAGCCCAGATCAGCACACATAGCCCAGATCTAGTAAAACTTTACATCAGACATAGACGAATACATAGTTATATGCAGAAAGGAGTAATCCCCAAATTTCATTTTACAGTTATAGACTTAGCCTAAATGCAGAAAAACAACTGTAATACAACATCCATTTTCAATTTTCGACCTAGTTGCGCCATCTCTTGGGCAGGCTAGTAGCCAATTTCAAAGAAAAATAAATAAATTGGTTTGACTGATGATTGAACCTGCGTCCCCAGGAACTGGCTCTTAAACTGCTGTAAACTTTTAAAAACTCTTTCAAAAATAAAAATAAAATTTTGGCTTGACCGAGGATTGAACCTTCCTCCCCAGGGACTGGAGTCAACACCTCTAACAGAGCCGAATCCCAATTGGACAGGACCAACGTTTATTTCGTACCCAATTTCTGAGAAATTTTTATATTATTATGTCCATGTGTACGCGTGATTACCACCAAAAGTTGATAGAATGCACTGTCATCTACAACGAGTCTATTTGCAGAGTTTCAGCTCGATTGGATGTCGGGAAGTGGGTTAAATCCCACTTCCAAGATTCCACTTCATTTGTTCATTCAAGAAAACAAAATCGAAATTCAAATAGATGTATTTAAAGAGATCACCACCTTCGTGCGTAGATATGCAAAGAAAAATATTTAAAAACTACAAACAAGCATAGTAATTTTGTTTCTGCATTCAGTTATTCGTATAAGCTATTTTTGTTGCTTTTTCCTTGTGAATAATTAGCTCACTTATTTGACAATTTTGAGATGCTTGGGAAAGGTATAATATTTATCAAGTTGATCAGGCGAGATGTCAGTATCTCTGTTTAGATTTTAGATTATAAATTCATTTGACTGAGAGAACAATATAATAAAAATAACAAACCTCTCCTCTAGCCCCCGAGAAGAGGCAGGACACCTTGGTGCCCCTCACGCCCAGTATGCGGGTGAAGCGCAGCAGCCACACGGAGCCCCCGGTGTCGGCCACAACGGCCGAGGCGGCGACCCCGCCCGTGGGGGGCGCCCAACTCACCGCAAGCACCCCCCAGGGGCCCCCGCCACACGCCTCCACCAGCCGGAGCACAGTACCCTCTGTTGATTCATACATTACCACTATCCCGCGGGCGAATCCTAAAATAAAGAAAGTTAGCTATCAGTTAACAAACCATAAAAATATCTAATGGCTAATAATTCTATTCAAGTAATGTTTTGAAAGACTTTTCTCATTAAACCCTTTAAAAACAGTTTTAACCTCAGCTATATTTCTTCAGAAGGTGAAAATATTTGTGCTTTGCAATAAAATCCAAATAAATTGGATATTTCAGAATGTATTCGAAAAAACTGTTTTTGAAAGGTGATGAAATATACTTTGAAATTTAACTAGAAATGAACATAGAACTTTTGAAAAATAAATTTTTTTAATGCAAACATAAAAAAGTTTAAAAAATGGCTCATCTTATGTTTTTTCTAACTAAAATTACTGATAATGAAAAAAATTCGAGTGCAGTTAACACGTGGTAGAAGCGAAACTTTACCAAAACTATCTCAAACTATGAAGAACAAGGAGCCTTGAAAAGTGAGACCATAATCAAAGCGCAGTGAGCAGGCTAATGAGCACAGACCTCGCGTCGTTTCCGTTTTATATATCAACCAATTTGGTAGGAATATAAAGCTTCGCAGGTGCTGTACGCGTCATTTCCATTTCATCCGAATTCCGAATCGCTAACGGGGCTAAGGAAGTTTCACTTCAAAAAATAAAAACACGCACATATTTTATTAGAAAAATGTATTACAGATGCTACCGTCACTTTACTTTTTTGTCGTTTGATGTGAAAATAATTAGTAAAAAATTCCCATCACTTTTTTTCAAATTGCGGTTGACTTTCATTTATTTCTATTTATTGTGTACTTTTTAATAATGATTATTAATATAAATAAATATTATTTGGAGGTTCGCCTTCATTTTGTTTTCACTCTCCTCTAAAACATTATTTTTTTCACATTATTTACTTGAATCTCTATACCGAAAACTTTGGCATCCCCTCTCCTCAACCGCGCCGCGTATCGCACACCTGCCCTTCTTAAATAAAATTTGTTTACTGAGACACTTTTGCACTGACTTCAGATGGGAATTTGTTCCAATTAAACGGAATGATGTCGCAGATAACCCCAGTAAATTAGTTTCATCAATTAGTATCATTTCTTTATTTGATTTCGGTGCAGTAGAGTAACTCACCAGCCAGCAATCTGGTGCCATCCTCATTGTAGTCTAGCGACGTAACAGCGGCCTGGTCCCTGTGTTGCTGGCAGCACCAGCGCAGTGCCTGGGCGGCGAAAGCCATCACCAGGCCGTGGGACGTCCCGATGGCCACACGTTCACCAAACGCGGCCACCGCACTGCCCGTCCCTGCCCCAATGCGTTCCTGAAACGTTGACCATGGTCCAAGTTATTGCATTGCATAACCAAATTTAGGGCATTATGGTGTTTGCAATTTGAATAATTGTAGACATCCACTATCTATCCACTCTGAAAAGAGCTAGGCCTCCAAAATCCACTGTCAAATGTCTGCCTACAATGTATTATAAGATATTTTGGAAGCGTTGCTTGCCAAAACTGAGACCTCCAAACCAGATAAGCTCACGGTCACTGGTAAAAATAGAAGACAGGAGCAAAGGAAAATCGGTTGAGTGGAAGACATAACGGAAGACTTAACTAGTCGAGGTCTTCCACTGATATGCTTGGTGTAACTCTAAGTGACTAGCTCAGATATGGGGGCTCCAACAAAGCCAGATTTAAGTTAGCCTCTCACAAGCTGGGCGTACTGTAGGAGTGTTAAAAGTTTAATAAAAATTTTTTTTTTACTAAAATGTCCTTTATTTTCAGAGTTTTTTTTTACATGAGCTTTACACAAGAGGCCCTGAGGAAAATAATTTCCCTCAGGGCCTATGTCATCTTTGGGGATGCTGGGTGGAGGGTTTTTTTTTAAAGGAAAGGAAGGAGAGAAGAGTTCTGGGAAGGAAAAAGGCTTGAGGGGTGGGTAGGGATCTGGGCTTCAGTGCGTCCTGGTCATCCACCGCCAAGACCTAGACAAACCTCACCCCATGAACCCGGGCACCCCTGCTAAATCACCAAACGTAGCGAACAACTTGGGGTGACCTATGGCGGAGGTGTTGGTTATCCAATAAATGGTTCCCGGTTCGGCGGTACCCATTCCCGCCTCCCAAATTGAGAAAGAGAATTTCAAGGCATTCAAATCTTTATTTGGGTTTAGATAGGCCTCTGTGATCTTAAACCCATACAGCAAGGAATGGAGCAGTCTGTTGGTCTCAACAGTTCATCGAAGCAATTGGAGTGGGATACACCATCCTCAGCAATGAGACCACGACTCAAGAACTGACTACAGAATCCTAATCCAGAAATTACCCTTCACCATACCAAGATATTGTAACAAAAAACAATTATTTAATGAAAAATGTTAAAATAATAAGGTAATATTTAACACTGGTCAACACATTTTTTGTCCCTTTAACGAAAGTAGCCAAATCTGACAGGAAATTTCACGCTGATTTCAGATATGTTATTAGTTTTTTTCTATCACGTCAGGTTTTATGGGTTTTAAGTTTTACTAAAATGTGTATTAATTCATATTTATTCATGAGTTATCATTGATTGTTTTTTATTATGTGGCAACACTAGGCTCGAATATCATTTTGACGGCTACCGGAAATCGTATCTTGGTTCTATATTATGTCATGGAAGACACTTTATGTTACTGTCAAGACATTAAAGGTCTGTTGGCAGCTCTTGGCTAGGAACATAACATAGCAAATTGGAGACTTTTCATAGACTCGTCCAAAGTAAGTTTGAAAGCTGTTTTAATTCACAATGGAAATACTCAACCATCCATTCCACTTGGTCATGCTGCAAACATGTCAGAGAACTATGACAACATGAAGCTGCTGTTAACAAAAATTAAATATGTAAAATACGAATGGAAAATATGTGGTGATCTAAAAGTAATAGGGCTCCCACTAGGACTGCAAGCGGGATACACAAAGTATTGTTGTTTTCTGTGCGAGTGGGACAGCAGAGACAGGAAAAACCATTATACCAAGAAGGACTGACCAACATGCTCCCTTAGTAAAATCTAAAGATATCTTACTTCCACCTTTACACATAAAATTGGGTTTGATGAAAAATTTTGTAAAAGGCTTGTCTAAGGATGGAAATGGCATGATTTACTTAAAGCAAAAGTTTCCTAAGATCAGCCACGCAAAAATTAAAGAAGGAATATTTGTGGACCACAAATAAGGGAGGTCTTGACTGATCCGAATTTTATAACAGTGTTGAGACCAGTCGAGCTAGCCGCTTGGTCAGCCTTCAAGAATGTTGTCGAGAACTTTCTTGGAAGTCATAAAAATGAAGACTATATCAGCATTGTGTCTGAAATGATCATGGCCTATAAAAATACGGGATGATTTGAATTTTTTCCCCGAAAATATGGGAGATGTCAGTGACGAGTATGGCGAACGATTTCACCAGGACATTGCGGCTATGGAAAAGCGATACCAAGGAAAGTGGAGTCCATCTATGCTAGCAGACTATTGCTGGACCCTGCAGAGAGGCTCTCAAGATACTCACAAGCGCAAATCAGGAACAAAAAAAAATAAATTGAATTAGTTTTGAAATTTTGTTAAGTATCCGTTAAGTACTATGGAAGAATTATGTAAAAAAAACTTTGTTAAATAATAAAAAAAATCTGACCTATAAATTTTTTTTTTTGTTTCATTTCGTGTTTATGGATACTAAACACATATAAAAAAAATTAGCTACGCTTAAGGGACTGCACTTAAAAAAATAAATGTCGACCAGTGAATTGAATAGCTGCCAATCAATATTGGTAAGAGCTGGTTGAGGAAAAATGACTAAATGTGTAAAGATTAGATTTGTTTATAAATAATTTTGTCAGCAAATAACAAGATAAGACAAAGTATGGTTCAAGGTGACTTATTTATAAATCCAGAATGGCTTTTACACCTGGCGCTGGACTGAAAATATTTACATTGTAAATTTTTGCACATTCGTAACATAATTTTGGAATATACAATTCAAAGTGTAATTTGCTTAATTTGTAGAAATAAATTATATTAAATATTTTGGTAAAGCAAAACGATTTATTAGCAGCATTGTTTATATTATAAAGTAGCGGGTTTTTGGGCTTGGTCTATCTCAGCATATTTCTCCCATTGGTTTTGCATGGCAAGCGATATGCTAAAATAAGCCAAGCCAATAAGCCAAGCCATAGCGCATAAATACATAGTGTAGTCTGACAAAAACATAAATCTATTTTCAGTAGTTACATACGGAAGCTGTTGTGATTTGCTGTGAAATCCCCTGAAGAAATACATATTTCAGCAGAGATCCTCCTGTTGAAGACGTTTCTAGGGCATTCTTCCTCGGTGTCGGAGATGGAGAAGGAGTAGGCAAAGAGGAGTGACCGTCTTCCAGAGTGGCCGTCTCCCATTCCTCAGGAAGACCCTCGTCCAAGGCCAGGACACTCTCCAAGGAAGGCAACTCATTCACTGCTGGTATGCCATACTCCTCGTCATTCAACTACAAAATATAATACATAGTGCATATTAGAACTGCTCCCTTGCACCCCTGATGTTATTACACCCGACTTTTTTGGGGAAAGGGAGAGAGGTTACAGGGTTGTGCCTTTAAAATCATCGCAAAGCATGAAAAATTCAATCAACTTACCTCCTCAATATCATAAGGCTGAAAGCTGTCGATGGAACCGACGTCGGAATCTACTAGAGATTGTTTGGACGGCGCCTTCAACAAATCCATATTTAAATAATACACTTATTTGCACAACCTACTTAGGAAAAATAATCACGGCAATCACACCCCCTAAAACCATTTTGACGTTTGATGATAATTTGACATTACCTACAATGTTACCATTAAAATAAATCCGGCAAAGATTAATTTGTGTAAATAATAAATGTGCTACCAGATATATTGGTATTAAACTTTTACCTTCTGGCAACTACGCGTTGACAGTTGTTTTGAGGTTATTTTTCTTCTTTGAATAATAATAATTTGTTTAGGTTTCTTCAATATATTACAGTTCTTTGTCGGGTTTCTGATCACAAATGGTATGTTAATCGATGATATAGAATTATTTTATAATCTTGAATATATATAATTTTAATTTTAGAATTTATACGATTTTTTATATTTACTATTTTATTTCCAGCTCAATATGCAGGCCGTTCTGAGAAGGTTCCTATGCCAAATACCTAAAGTATCGGGGAATCCAGTCGCTTCTAATAACATTTTATCCAGCTCGTTAATGCCTTTTAATAACCGAGGGCTTGATGTCCAATCCAAAAGATTATTTGGCATACTCAGTAGCACAATTTCGAGTGCACTCGGCCAACCGAGCTCACTACTGAGACCTTTTGTACCGTTAATGAATCAGCTCGCCGGCTTCAAGGTGAAGGCAGTTCTGAAGAGAAGGTGCAAGGATTGTTACTTCGTGACCCGCCACGAGCGCTTGTACGTGATCTGTCCCACGCACGGCCGTCACAAGCAGATGGCGATGGTCGAGAAACCACACAACACCTGGATACTGACGCACGCCACCCAAGGGAAGAAGAGGCCATGGTAGTCTAAAGCTGGTTCGGAAGCCTCTGTAGCTCTTACACAGTGAGAAGTCTGATAGTTTAACTCGTTCACTGCCACCGGGATATTTAGATAGGGACCGTTCAGATTAAGTACTTTTATGACCTCTGTGAACCTGTTAAATTTTTTTTTCTTTATTTTCATTCAAGCCTGCTAAACTACTTCTGTAGTTTGTCAGCAGCAATGAATTGTTTTCAATTTGTATATTTTTTTTTTCATTTTTACATAATTCACTCAATACATAGATATGTAGAGTGACTTGTTAGTTTTGAGCAAACTAAAGTTTATTTTTCCTAGTTTGTAACAAATTATCCTGACAAATTTTAATTTATAATACCATACATTAGACTTTTCACTGTAATTGTTAATCTTTGTTACTGTGATCGTTCCAGTTGTTTCAAAAGCGTTGAAACTGATTACATCTGTGTTACAGTTATATTTGTTAATTTCTAACATTGCTCATTTGCAATCTTACCCACCATCATTTGCAATGAATGTGTAATGTTAAATATGTAAATATTTTGGTAAAAATCTACCGGACTTCTTACTGTGAAAGTTTTACACATTGTTAAAATTTGTAGTGGTAAATGAACACCTAGGTACAATGATTTTAGTGTGTATGTTTTAGTGATCCATATTAGGTAGTTTAAGGCTTATAATAATGAAATGCTGTTTTATGTCTCAATATAAATATAATAAAAAGATCATAAAATGCTTTTGGTTTAAAAGTTTAAACCCTGTCTTTATTACACCGTTTTTCCCAAGCTTTATCCCTCTGCTTCATCTTCATGTAATTCATCAAATAGAAAGTTCATTGGAAAACCTAATTTTACTTCAAGCATGTAGATCTTTGAATTTAAAAAAGAATTCTACTTACCGATCATGTTTGTCCCAATGACGTTATATGGTGTAGACGCGTGGTAGAAATCTCAAAGTGGGAAGCCAAAAGTAAGGCAATTGCACTAGTCTCGATTTCTAGTACTTTAGTACAGTACTAAACTGTCACTCGTCGAGTAGGGTCGTGTCTTACCAGTAGGTAAATTGCATTTAGAAAGTGCCATAATGCCCTCCTGTGTGATGAAAAAATGTTTCCATTACACAGCAAACAGTATTAAAAGCACGGACATATGAATATATCTGCACCTGCCCTAAGTGATAAAAACGTATTATTTCCCCCTCCCCATGGAGCCGGCTATAGCTCCGCCTTGGAGCCAGCTGGGCTTACGAAAGCCTCGCTTGAATCAAAAAAATGTGACGTCATCATTCTTGCCCTGAACAGCGTAGAGCTAACACCTATACATTTTACCAAATAACACGGCAATATATGCGAGCTTGTGCTATACACCTACCTAGAACATAGCGAATGTGGGCATTTCTCCAGTGAGCTCGGCACTGGTTACAGAGGTAAGTAAATTATGAAACATTTGTAAAAGTGTCTTAACTAAATACGGCAACAAAATATTGCTATGTGAATAAGGGCGAGCATTTGGCCATCGCAAATATGTTATTAACGTGGCAAGCAATTCGCACTCCCATGTAAAAAGGTCTATTCATTCAAAGCAGATTTTGCTTTTAAGAACTAAATGGTGATATTATAATGCGAGATGCCTATATACTGTCAGATTGATTTTTTAACGAATCAGTCATCTTTCCCCTCCCATAGTTTGTTACCCCTCATCTGCATCTTCTGATCTATTGAATTCGGATGTCTATGATTAAAAGTGAAGAAATAACATTTTATTTATAAGTACACACAAAAAAATTATTAAGGTAAATTTTGGGGATCGCTGGCAACGGTTAATACGCATTTTTTTTTGAAAAAATCTTTTGATTCACCTTAATTACATTAAAAGACAACTATTTGCATTGGGGGAAGTGGAAAATATTTTTGTGTAACATGGTTTGTGATACAAAAGAAAGTGCCCCTTTATAACGCCTACTCGCGTCAAGGCAAGAAAAACATCCCAGTTTTCAAGTAGTTTAGCGGCTACGCTAGGTTTGTGTAACATGGTTTGTGATTCTGGCGTACAATCTCACAAGATAAAAGCTAATTTTAATTTTACGTAATGAAATTTGGAATGAAATATTTTCCACTTCCCCCAATGCAAATAGTTGCCTTTTAATGTAATTAAGGTGAATCAAAAGGTTTTTTTTTTTAAAGTGCATATTAACCGTTGCCAGCGATCCCCAAAAATTAATAATATCGATTATTATAAACAATACAATTCATTTTCATATTTCCGCCGATTTATACATCATTAGAGAAAATACACACACATTCTTTGATTGTCTTATGGCACGGCCACACTCAGGGCCGGATCTACGAAATCTAGCGCCCTGTGCAGTAGGTACCGATGGCGCCCCCCCCCCCCCCCTACATTTTTATTTTGATTAAAAATTCGTTCACCCCAATTTTTTTTTTATTTTTATTTTTTTTTACACTAATTTATCAAATAAAATCAAGACATATAAAGGGTGTAACCCTATCTAAAGTTTTCGAATAAATAAGCCACGATCTATGTAATTCTTCTCCATTAGGCAGTTTCTTGTAATAATACTTAGTATTAAATTTACGCTTGTTCGTAATAGGAAAATCAAAACCTTTCAATTGTACAGGACCTTCCTGAACTAATAAACTAATGGAATTTTGAGATAACTTTGGCCAGCATCCGGGATCTTTCAATTCAAGTTCTGAAAACAGAATTAAATTTAAACTGCTATCAGTAACGTTATTTTTATCTTCTAATAATTCAACCGGAGGAATTTGTGCGATAGATATCTGTTTAGATGTGCTCGGGACCATTGTAACGTCATTGCGCGGGACATCATTTTTTATCGGTGCTGGAGAAATTGGAATAAAAAAATTCCCAATGGAAACGAGTTTTTTTATGTCATTATGCTCTTTAATTCTAAGTTTTAGATTCTGCGAGCCTGAAAGTTTTTTTTAATTATTGTTCTATTCATTGTAATCCACAATCCACAACCTCTAACAACCAATAGAAATTTAGTTATAAATTAAAAAATCTAATAACCTCAAATATGTACCTTGCATTTCCATTTCCCCTGTGTTCTGTGTTGAGCAAACAAACACGAACGTATCTATGGTATCAACGGCTAACGAAAGATGCTTACACTGATTATTACTGACTGTAAAATAACAAATCTAATATAAATTAATTATAGGTACATTTAACGAACTTCAACTGTCAAATCAATGATGAAACTGTTAACAAGTTGCAACCTTGCAAACCGTGCGATGTTTATGCTAATGGATTTTGAATTTACTGAAGATTTCATAAGAAAATGGTCTTTAACTCCCTTCTCCTAGAGACTTAAATCGTACAAAAGCATTTTAAAAGGCGCCGTCGGTTTGTTTGTTCTCTTGAATAAAAGTACGGCACTGTGATTGGTTAATGAATTTGGATCGCACTCATTCGTCGTAAAAGACGGTAAAATATATATGGAAAAATAGATCTTACGTTTAAACTAAATATATGGAATTTGTAAAAAAATTCTGTAACTGACTATAAATTCGTAAATCGTTGAATTTCGTTGAATTCAAACCAGATGCGTGCGCAGTCTGTATCTTTGGAAAGTGTTGCTAGAGCGTAATAATTATTTCGTACTATGGGTAATTTTTAAACGATTCAGGGAATATTATAACAAATTTTTAACACAATATTTATTTTCTCACGGCGCCCCTTCAGAGTTGGCGCCAGGTTTTTTGCACGTTTTTGAACGTATGGCAGATCCGGCGCTGGCCACACTGAGGCCAACTTCAAATGTTCGGACGATTGTGTAGAGGGGTAGTTCGTGCGTTGGGAGTTCGAGTTGGAAGGTTGACTTCGGTGTGGAAGTGGCATATCTTTTTGCAGAGAGGACGAACCGCCAAACAACTCGATCTTTGCACACACTCCTTGTTATTATTCCGAATCTTCACATGGCCCAACTCAAGCATCTGATTCACTTGTTCGTGCCATGTCTCCCTCGGGCGTCCCCGACTTCTTCTACCATTCACATTTGCGTCATATATTTTCCTTACACTTCTTTCCTCATTCATTCGCTCTACATGCCCAAACCATCTGAGCGTCCCTTTCTTAATCTTACTCATTACGCTTACATCAGCCTTGCATTCTTCGCGGATCTCCACATTTCTCACATGATCGAAAATGGTTTTACCACACATACGCCTCAAGGATCTCATTTCTACAGCATTCAGTCTACTTTCATCCTTCCTCTGCCAGTTCCATGCCTCACTGCCATACATCGGGGTAGGTACCAGCACTCCATTATAAACGGCTAACTTCGCTTCTTTGGACAGTTTTTTTTTGGCGCCAACGGCATTCAGTCCTCCATTAATAGAGTTGCCTGCATTTTTCCCTTCTTTCGATATATCTATCAGCCTTCCCATCTCTCGTAAACATACTTCCCAAGTACACAAACTCATCCACCTGCTCCAAATAGTCATCATTCACAACTATGTTGCACATTGTTTTCATACTCTCTCTTTCAAATACCATGTCTTTAGACTTACTTACATACTTCGTTCATCCTAGACATGAGAGACTGTAGATCTACCATACTGTTAGAAATCAGCACCGCATCGTCAGCATACAACAGGCAACAGTTTTGTTCAGTAGGTATGTACAATTCAAAAACGGAACATGTTAAAAGTTCAAATAAGCGGGAAAATCTGAAAAAATTAGGTACCACCCATGAAAAATTTGTTACAAAAAATATAATACCTACATATTTATAATGGTGGCCGGACAACTTAGAACCTCCTTTGAAACTAAAAAGTGATGAAAATAAAAATAGGTTAGGGGGCGTTCAAGTATTACGTAATGCAATTTTTGAAGATTTTTGACCCCCCCCCCCCCCCCCCTCCCCTAAACGTTACATAACGCCCAAGTGACAATTTTTACCTGAAAGTCACAATTAAGTTGCGCAAAGTACTGGAAAGTCGCTTAAATACCTCTTTTCTTGTTTTAATCGCGTATGCGGTAATAAATAAAACAAGAGATTTCGCAGAACTGACATATCAAACTCGCCAAGTCCAGTTCAAACATTTTTCAGATAATGACGATTTTTTCTAGTTTCAACTTTTAGCTAGTAAAAACCTGTGAATATTACTTTATGTTGTGAATATTGTACCCGGGAACACAGAAAAATAAAAATCAAAATAAATTTCTTGAAGTAAATATGCATTTTTGATGATTTTTTGGTGGACTTAGGCGCTTTTGATATAATACCTATGGACTTAGTCGATATTGAAATAGAATTACTGGACATAGGTTGAATGAAAGAAATAGGACTTGGGTGAGTTTGAACAAACACAAATGGCGGCCATGACAGAATGAAGACGACGTGGCTGTAATGGACTTTGGATCATATGATTTGAAGCGGGTGTGGGACTTTGGTTGGATTGAACAAATCTATCAACTTCAACCCTTAATTTCGTTGGGAAGCCGTGGACTTCGGTTAGATCGATCTAAAGCAAAAGATTCGTTTTTTTTGCTCAATCGAATACGCAAAAAAAAACAAAGAATGGTTGGTAGTGGACTTTGGCGAGTTTGAAATGTATCGACACATATTATGTATTATATATGAAGTTTGTGTTCTCCTTTAGACATTCGATATTTCAGTGATAATAATTATTTTCCACAAACTAATTTCACACGATTTTTTCACAAAGGTTTATAGTTCAACTAATTGCTAACAAAGAAGTTGTAAGACTGATAGATTTTTACTTTCAGGTAAAGTCGATTTCTAAAAATATATGGTTGGGTTCATTGGGAACAGAAATTTCGTGAAACACATGCAGATCCGTTAACCCATTGTTATTGTCTCCATGTTCATCTCGTCGCAAGAAAGCAATACTGCTGTAACCGCCACTGCCTACGAAAATACTTTTGAGTATTTTGAGGTGTGTACATCAGTTAAAAAACATATTGTTTACAAAACAGCTAGTTTTTCCAACGTCGTAGAATTCTTATTTATCGTTGTAGAGTCACGGGACACAGATAGATCAAAGCAGAAAAAAAACCCTGTAAAATGGTGTTTATAAAGTATTTTCATGTGTAGTGGCGGTTACAGCAGTATTGCTTTCTTGCGATGATATTATTGACTTTTATCACAGTATTATAGAACACAGTAATAAATTTGACAATTTTTTTAAGTTTGTTAAAATTAAAGCCGGGTACATGTAACGTAACATGCAATGTAACACGCAATGAAAGAATTTGCCGTCCACATTGTCGCAATGTAACAGAATTCCCATAGTGTGGACGCCTTGCGCGCACGAACTGTGCACACTACGTGCACGAACAGAGCATTTCAACTTGTGCGCGCCGCAATCCGCTAAGTGTCGGTTTTTTCGCCGAACACAAAGGGGCGTGCAGCGTGCACGAAGCGTCAGTGTGGACGGGCTGTTTGTGTCTAAACTACAGAACGCGCGCGAAAAATGGAGGACTTGTTCGCAGCAGACTGAGCTATGTTCACCGGGCGCATGCCGGAAACAGATGCGAGTAGGTACATGCTCGGTTTGTGCGCGCGCTGCGTCCACACTTATGAAATGTTCCTTTCATGTTACATTGCATGTTACGTTACAGCAATCTGTACCCGGCTTAAGATTTACTGTGATAACAGCATAAATGGCTCTTTCAACTTCCATAAAGCTTAGTATTTCTACCTGGAAGAGTCTAGTACCTAAATTAAGAACTGTTGTGAAATTTTTATACACATAGTAATTTCTTGTAAATAAAAGTAGTGTTGAAATATGAATATATGTGTATTATATTAAATGAAATTCTTCTGACAAACTATCGCGGAATCCCTATTCAGGTTCAGCGGAACACAGTTTGGAAAACCCTGAGATAGACTGATCGGTGTCCTCTTTGTGCAGTGCTTCTTAGCCTATCGACCTCCCCTTTGTGCGATGCTTCGTAGAATAAATGTAAAATAATTTTTAAACTTGGTAACAATATTATAATAAATAAACCCAACAATTATCCTACTCCAGATACTCTCTTCTTCTCAGATGCATTCTCTCCAAGTTTAGTTTTAGTTTAGTTTTCTGAAGGTTTCACTTTTACCGCATGTGAACTGCACACATGTTTTTTTTTATTTATTTGTAGAGTTGCAATGAAACGAACTTGTCCAAAAATACTGTTGATTTATTTTAAAAGCACAATATATTATACACATTTCATTTTTTTACATGTCTATTAATAATATTGATGACAAAATATATTAAATTCAAAACAATGAGTACAACAGAGATTACATTTTAATAATAATGACCAAAAAGTCAAAGTCACATATTATAAGGCACTAAATTATTATTATGCATACAAAAATAGATTAAAAAATATCTAAGTTTTTGCAAAGGCACTTAAAAACGGAAAAATAATTGTAAACTAAGTATGTATAAAATGTCAATGTGATGGCAAATATTTAATGAACTTCTTCCATTGGTATATAGTTTATTTTGCACTACAACAGCCGGCAAGGTAAAGATTGCCCTGATGATAGACAACCTCCAATAAGAAAATGCACCAGAAGAATAAGTGGAATCAAATGTCAAATAATAATGTGAATGAAATTGACATGGGTTGTCGCAAACAACATATTCCATACCTGCATAATATTATGTAATAGAAATTTATAATATTACGTTGATGAATATATTGATGTACGTTAAAGGATAAACCACTTAATTGCTATAGGATAAACCACATTAGCAATTACTATAGGATAACCACACTCCGGTATTTTGCGATTATGTAAGTTTTTTGGTCTTAAACGAATTGTCAGATTTATAAGAACTTTGTGTTATTTCAGCTTCGCAATTAAATCTCTATAAATGAAACATTTCTGAACGTAGCCGAATACTATAAACTGTTTTTAAAAGGTTATGAAATAAGCTTTCAAAATGTTACGTTACAAATAAATATTTACATTTGTAAACATTAAAATTTAGAATGCAAACATTAAAAAATTGTAAAAATGAACCATGTGATGTTTTTATGTGAAAACGGTACTAAAATCACAGATTATGTAAAAAAAAAAAACACTTATTCTATTGTATAAATGCATAATAACAATTGTGTTACCTCACTTTTTTACCATTTCATACAAGAATATTTAATAAAAAATTAACAATGTCTAACGGCGCTAGGCGATTTGGCGGGTGAAAAATGTTTACACAAAATAAGTCTTTTTTATGTACTTCTATGGACAACTTTGAATAAAAATGTGAAGGTTGATTCAATATGGATCTACCACTTTTTATTTTGGGGTTGTCACTAGAACAATAAAATAGTTAAACGATTTCTGTAGGAGCACATGCTTAAAACACGCTTATTGTACTTGACTCCTATTGTTATATTATTGTTGTATAAATACGCTTACGGGTCGGAGTGGTTAAGTGGTTTATCCTATAGCAATTGCTATGGACTTAAGTGGTCTATCCTTTAAGGTACTTAGTGGCAAAGGGCTTTGTTGTAAAAAATAATCTCTAAATGAGATTCTTATATCTAATTTATTTTGTCATAAAAAATATAATTTTTAACAATGGCTTTCTTTTAAATGTTTTGAATTTTAGTGATGATAAGTTTATAATATGGTACTTTGAATGGCTTCTCACGTGTAGCTTTAAATGTGATGATGCAATTATATCAACTCATTTTTAACCCTTCATTGGCCTTTTAGTCTTATGCATAACCCTTATCAACCAGCTTTGAGTTTGTCTTTGAAAAATCCTGACGGAAAATAAATCTGATTTTGGGAACGGAACTGGAACTGTCAAACGAACATGCGGGAGCTGCTTATGTAGGGTACCTTCATGCGTACATGTTTCAACCAACATATTGCCCAGACCTATGGAATCATAACTAAGATCTTTACTGGTCTGGCCCATCAGAATTCAGAATTGTTTGCCGATTGCAAAGGGATAAGAAACCATAAAACATTAAAAACCAATAAAATTTAATATTTTATAAACTAATAAATATCCATGTATTTAAATTGGTAAGCTTTTCAATTTGAACAATTCTGCTTTTAAAGCTCTCTACGCTAAACAGTTCTAGATATTTTATACAAATTTGTTTTAATATCTTATAATCACAAAGTTTGGAATGTTTAGTAAAATGTTTAACAAATGAATAACCTCAATGATAATAATAAACACGTACACACCTACCTTCAAGGTATCAGGGGTTAAAGTAAGCTAACTTCTGTAGGTGGATTCTACTTGATAATACAAGTAAAAAAGATATAGGTATAACTTTTGTAAAAGTTACAAAATTTCTAAGGTTAAAAAGGTTGAATTTTTTGTATGCAAAAAAAATTGAAATGAAACGAAATTTCGAAATAGTTATTTATCTTTTTTACTTCTACCATTGTGTAGAATCACCTCCCGAAGTTACTGCACTCCCGGACACCTTGATTGAACTTAATATATTAAAAAAAACAAATAACTTAATTCACATCACTTGTTTGTCTTTTTAAAATAAATAAAGCCATCACAAAGCGATAACCGGTCAGAAAAACTTTTCATTGAAAAAATTTATTTTATTGCTTTAGAGTTCCCATTAGAATCACATAGAAAATTATATTTTAAATTACCCAAAATCATCATAAAATGAATTGTTTTGAGAACTGAACAGATAATCCCTAGAAGTGTGATGTACAATTCCAAGGAAAACTGATGTCAGAAATTAACATAAATGGATTCCCATGCCCCATTGCCCGACAGGCCAGTTTGATCACATGAGGCTTGAGGCACACTAGACATTAAGGTGGGTGATTTAAAAAAAATGTTATTTTTTAATTCTAAGAGCGATAAAAGGGGGGCAAATGGGTTCAAAACGACGTGTTTAAAATTTTTCAAATTTCTGAAACGATCTTCTTCCTCTGGATTCTTCAAAGTTTTGAAAATTTTCATATTAAGGGGTTATTTCTAGTGTATATAAAAGTGACTATGAATCCGTTAAACCATATTTTTTGTAATCTTCCATAGCAAATGTAGTATATATTTTTATAAAATCAGTTACAAAAAGTCCCAAGATTGAGTTTCGCAAAATAATGCCGAAATTTGAGAGTAAGAAGGATTTTGCTGGTACAGTACTATCTCACTAATACGCCACTATTAAAAACCAGAGGGTGCCGGATTATTGGAATGTTCGGATTACTGGATTATAGAGAAAAAATCATAATAAATAAAACAAAGCATTTTATAAAGAGAATATATACACTATTCACACTTCAACACAACAGTAAATACGTACGCACGTGCACATGAGATAAGTTTTGAGGTTAGACTGCTAGACGACGACTCGGCGATGGAGCGCATAGGTGTAGAGGGGAGAGGGAGGCGCGAGCGGAGGGTGCCGGATTATTGGACGTATCGGTCTATTGAAGTGCTGGATTAGTGAGATTGTACTGTATTTGAATACACTGCCTTGATTTAATTTGAATTATATTCATATATTTTTTAAATAAATAAATAAAAATATTCCCTCTATTTCATGTTTTATTGAAAAATAGTTCATTTTTAATGGTTTTTTTTAAGATTTTACAAGGGTGGGTTTTTCTCTATTATGTGAAATTTCAAAGTCAATCCGGAAGAAGAAGATGATATCAAAAATGTTATTAAAAAAAATTACGTGATTTATTCTTCATTTAACACCCTTTTAGACAAATCAAAATAAGAAAAAAAAATTACCACACAGTCGTGACCCACCTTACTAGACGTGGCCACTACACACCTCTATTGGTTTATCTCTATAGTGATTTAGAAATATTGTAAAATTAACCCATTTTAGGCGGGGTGGTTCTACTTTTCACGCCTGTTCTACTTGAATGTCTGGAAAGGCTTTGCTGTCAAATATTTTTATGTGAATATTGTACACCAATCTCTTATATATGTATATATGATACAAGATAGGGAATCTGCTTGTCTTTGTGTGGAATAATATTTTATCAAAAGAAAACTTCCGCTTTGGCACTGGAGATGTGCAAATTGTTCTTTTTTGTGATGATTTGTACCAATTTTTGGTTTTAGTAGTGAAAATCAATTTTTTGTTAAGTAATAAAATATATATGTACATTTTTTACACTAACATCAGTAAATGGCTCAACACTGACATTAGCTTCTGTTTATGGAGTTCTATTGCAAAGTAGGCTATAATTTTGGACAATACTTGTGTAGTTGGGGTGCGGTGAGTACAAGGAGTGTCCCAGAAGTAACCAATCTGACGTACTTCTGGTGGTTGTTGCTTTAAAAAAAAATTTATGGTAGAAAACACCAACCTTATAACGCTTAAGTTTCAAGTTTTAAGGCCCTACTTTGTTTAGTGTTTTTTTGGCAGCTATCAATAGAGAACCCTCTCCTTTAATTTGTAAACATGGAAAAATTGGTCATTGTTATGTGATACAAAATTAATTTGAAAGGTATAGGTCCAACCAATATTGAAGCCGAGTTTAGATTCTACTCTAGAGGAGTCAGCACCTTCGTTTACAATAATAAAATATTGGGTGGCAGAGTTTAAACTACAACATACGAGCTGCCGAGACGAACATCGCAGTGGTCAACCAAATGAGGTGACCACGCCAGAAAAGGTAAAAAAAAAAAAATAAAGAAAATGGTATTGAATGACCATCGATTGAAAGTGCGCAAGCTGGCAGACACAGTAGGCATTTCACAAAGTGCTGTACATCGCATATTGACTGAAAATTTGGACATGAGAAAGCTGTGTGCAAGATAGCTGCCGCGTTTGATCACAATGGCCAAAAACAGCGTCTTGAGAATGTTTCAATCGAGTGTTTGGCAATGTTTCACAGCAATAAAACTGAGTTTTTGCATCGATTCAAAACCACGGATGAAGCAAGGGTCCATCACTTTACACCTGAGACGAAGGAACAGTCAAAACAATGGACTAAAAGGGGAGAATCGGCTGCAAAAAAGGCAAAGACGGTTCCATCAGCGGGCAAGGTCATGGCATCAGTTTTTTGGGATGCCCGTGGGATAATGTTTATTGATTATCCTCAAAAAAGAAAAAACAATCAACGACGAGTATTATGCTAACTTATTGCAGCATTTGAGTGATTAAATCAAGAAAAAACAGCCGCATTTGCGAAAAAGAAAGTGTTGTTTCATCAAGACAATGCACCAATTCAAACATTTGTTATCGCGATGGCCAAAATCAATGAATTAAAGTTCGAATTGCTTCCTCATGCACCCTATTCGTCAGATTTAGCCCCCTCGCATTATTTTATTTTTCCAAACTTGAAAAAATGGCTCGGTGATAAAAGATTTGCCAACAATGAAAGAGGTGGAATCTGCGGTAGATGGCTACTTTGAGGTGCTCGACGGTTCTCACTATAAGTATCGAAGCTATTGAACAATGCTGGGAAAAGTGTGTTGAGCTGAAAGGAGACTATGTTCATAAAACACAAAAATAAATTCCAAATTTTTTGTGTTTTCTTTATTAGGTCGGGTACTTTTGGGACAACCCTCGTACTACAGAAAAAAATTCAAAGATGTATCGATTTAAAACAAATTCCAATTTCTCCAACGGGTTCCTTGTTTTCGCCCACATGAAGTGTGTTAATTTATCCCTATAAAAATGATAAAACTACGTTACATAAATGTATGTGTGGTAATAACTGCACAAAAAAAAACTAGAAATATTATACATTTTACAGCTCCCTTGTAATAAGTATATACCTACATAAATAAAATGTAAAATTCCCTAAAATCATAAATTCCATAAATATTATAAAATGTCTTTTGAGCATTTGGTAACTACATAATATCTAATTGGTTTATAATGTTTAATATTCAATTACTCTTGGCAATGTTATAAATGTAAAAATAACTTTAATAAAATATAATCTGGAAACAATAGCAACAAATAATTTTTTAAATGTGCATTACATAATTATGCCATAATATTACTATCATTATTGTTAGGATTTTTCTTCCCAAGTATTATAAATGTAACCAAAATATTTAATTTAATTAGGCACCATTTTATTATGAGGAATAATATAATAATCGCAGTGAATGAAGATTGAAAGGAGTACAGGAGTGTACTAGGAGTTTCCGTTGGTGGAGTCGGACTGCTCAGGCAGGAATTTGCCCACTGTGGGCTGGATCTGTCGCCAAATATCTGCCATCTGTTGGTCGACAACAACATATTCAATAAAACATATTATATATGTAAATAAAAACAAACAGGAAAGAAATTTATAAATCTAAATCTAATGTTAACCAAAAAGACAAATACTAGTGTTTTTTACTATACAGGATGTCCGGGGGTAAAGTGCATTAACTTCGGGAGGTGATTCTACATGATATTATAAGTAAAAAAGTTAAATAACTTTTTTCGAAATTCCAACTTTTAGGGGTAGTTTTGTGGTAAAAAGATAAAATTAGACCAGCATGCGTGGCCAGCTTTATTATTTTCCGCTGTTACGATACGGGACAATCACCACCATACAACGTTGCCATGATCGTGCCCGGACAAAAAGATCTACCTACTAAGGATTTTGAGTAGGTAGATCTTTTTGTATTTGAAAAAAAAAGTTGCGATTTCGAAAAAGTTATTAATCTTTTTTACTCCAACCAATCATGTAGAATCACCTCCCGAAGTTAATGCACTTTACCCCTCGGATACCCTGTATACTGCATTTTTATGGGAACACTGTAAGAGGCTTCTTCTTCTGTGATATATATTACATTGATGGTTATAATGTTCAAAAGTTATTCCAAAAAAAAATTTATATATTTGCGTTTAGCCACTCGAGCGATGGTTACCCAAATTTAGGTAGCTGGTTTTTATAAATATAATGATTTAAAAAATATATATATTAAAAAAAACTAAAAATATGAGATAAATTATGAAATCTTGGTGGATTCATTGACTTTAAACCACTGTAAGCAATTCATATGTTTCCGTATTAATATTTGGAGATATGATATTAATTAAAAAAGTTAAATAATTAAGAATAAAATCCAACAAATCCAGTCAGTGGCTTAGTTGGCTTCTCGTTTGGGTCTCACCCAGGCGTCACATGTTCGATTCCTCAACTACAAGCCTCAAGACACAAGCTACATTTTCTGCTTACTGTGTTGGAAGTAGGAGATTTTCAAATCAGTGGCGGCTCGTGACTTTTGGGTGTGCTAGAGTGCTGATATTTAAAAAAAATGGCTTTATTGATGTTATTGTAGCCGAAAAAAATTTTTTTTTTTTTTTAAATCAGTTTTTTGTATGAAAAATTTCAGAAAGTTTCAGTTTGGCGGTGCGCCGCACCGATTTCCTGAAAAATCTTCATACAAAACACCAATTTTTGAAAAAAAAAAAAAATACTTTTCGCATACGACAACATCCATGATGCCATTTTTTTAATATTAGCACCCTAGCACACCCAAAAGTCACGAGCCGCCACTGTTTCAAATAATGTCAGGTTATTCGTAACCCGGGAATGTTTGTCTTTCTTATAAAAAAACAATTATATATTTTCATGAAAAAAGGTTCATCTGTGTCACGGTCATTTCCTATGTCATTGTATTTTATATGACACATCAAAGTTGACAGAAGATGGGCATGCTGTGGGGGCATACAACACAGACAGATGGGCACTCTGAGGCCAAAAGGAAATGAAGTATAATGTGTACCTCTGTGTGAGCTTGAAGGTTGACAGCGGCCAGGGCGTTAAAGACAGCTGCCAGCTCCGTAAGATGGAGGTGCACCAGCTGCGTCTCCAGCTGTGCGCAGTGCAGGCTGTAGGCGTGGCGCGACTCCAGCGAGGATATCGCCGCCTCCTGCTCCAGCATGCGCTGCTCCAGGTTGTCCACTGACTCCGCCTGGTCATTTAGAGATTATAATACTTTACAAATCTACAGGAGTTACAATTTACAATGTCTCTTTGTTATACAATTTTTTTTTGTGTGATTTTGAATGACGTAATAATAATAATCATTTTTTATTTCGGCTACTGGCATTATACCTAGATCTCTCATTCAAAATTTAGGCTTATTAGATTTGTTAAAGAATTTATATTAAAAAAGCAAAAATCAGTCATTTTAAATACATGTAGGATTACGAAAGATTTTTTAAATATTTATATTGAGGGATCAGTAGGATTTCTCGGTCCAGTTGGGAGTTCTACCGAGCAGAACCCTTTGACATGAAAATATCTGGAGTCGGTGAATTATTTTTCCATTTGGTCTCTGGTAGATTGACATGTTGTTCTTGTATTGTTTTGATTTTATTATACTTATATAGTGCACTTACATAACGTGGATTGACTAGATGGTCATTTGTGGAAAAGTGTGTGGAAGAGTTTAGTTTTTCCTGTGGGGAAGATTTAACCCGGACATAAAATCGGAAGCATCAAAAAAAAAAAATTGGATAATTTGTAGAGCGCCATTTCAGAAAAAAAGCATCTCAAAGGCGACATTGTTTCATTATTTTTTGTTTTTTATGTGAATACCTCACAAGAGTCCCAGCTGCTCTACCCTGGAGTTAGTGAGACTAAGGCATCCCCAGTTGGAATATGTTGTGAGGATGAAGGTATTGGGGAGGGGAAGGAGATGGGGAAGAGGAAGGTATGGAAGTATCTGGCTATTCAGATCTGATCACCAAACACGGCTAAAGCCATTTCAAGCAATGTTTCAATTCTGAATGATAGTCTTACACCAGGGCGATACTGAGAGTATCTTCCACTCTGGAACGTGCCGCAAATATAATATATATTATTTTAAATGAATTAATTGTGAAATAACACAAATTAATCAAATAAGATTTGTTTGCCCGTGCCAGGATTTGATCCTGCGACCTTCGGATTGCGAGTCAAGAGCCTTACCCCCCGACCATGCCGGCCGTCATTAAGGATGAAAGGCATGCAGATAAAGTTAGAAAACAGTTTTTTTTTTTTTTTGTTAAAAAAGAAAGACAAACATTCCCGGGTTACGAATAACCCAACAATGTTTGAAAATCTCCTACTACCGCCACAGAAAAGTTGTGATGGAGGACTTAGCCAGCCGAGGATTCGAACACGCGATGCCCGGGTGGGACCCAAGCGCGATACCCACTCGACCACTGACCGGTCTGCACGTAACAACTGTGTTTACACCCAGTTGTTTCGCAGAAATTCACATGTAACGAACGCATGATTCTAGGTGCATTTTTTTTTATTTTTTTTATAAATAATCGGAGACGGTTTACATATACATAGTTCCCGAGAGCACTTAGGCCATAGACCCATTGTACTATCTCCCATTTTACTTCATTCCTTTGACAGTAACCCAGTCCCTTTTATAAAGTTCACCAGGATTGTCATTCGAAATGAAGCTATATCTTCTGGTCCGACAATGTGTCTTCCCAGGTCTCATTTCCCCTCTTCACTCCTCCTTGGTTCCCTGAAGGCCCCACGACGGAAGAGGGCTTCATCTCTCCTCTCCACTCCTTAGTTCCCCGAAGGCTCCACGACAGAGAGTCCACCTCCCCTTGGTTTCCTAAAGGCCCCCAAGGGAAGAATCCACTCCACCTTGGCTCCCCGAGGGCCCCAGGAGGGAAGAGAACTTCATCTCTCTTCCTTGGTTCCTCTAAGGCCCCACAGAGGAAGAGTTCACCAAGATGGCCTCATTTCTCCTCTTCACTCCTACATGGTTCCTCGAAGGCCCCACATGGGAAGAGGACATTATCTCTCCACTTCACTCCTCCTTGGTTCCACAAAGGCCCCGCGCTGGAAGGGTGCCCTTCCCCTTGGTTCCTTGAAGGCCCCACAAGGGAAGAGTTCATGAAGGTGGCCTCAGCTCACCTCTCCATGGTTTCTCCTCTTAGTTCCTCCTACGGCCCCAAGAAGGAAATCTACAGAGGTGGCCTCAGCATTCCTTGATGCAGCATTCCCATTCCAGCATGACCCTCCACACAGCATCCCAGATGACATAGGCCCTGAGGGAAATTATTTTCCTCAGGGCCTCCTGTGTAGAGTTAATGTAAAAAAAAAAAAAAAAAAAAAAAAAAAAAAAAAAAAAAAAAAAAAAAAAAAAAAAAAAAAAAAAAAAAAAAAAAAAAAAAAAATTCCTAGGTTCCCAAAAGGCCCCTAGTTTTCGAATGGTCCAATTTTTTTTTTGTCCCACGAGTTACCAGCGAAATGGAAGGTCCACTCCAGCAGAGCCCTGAGTGCTGGCCTCATTTCTCCTCTTCACTCCTACACGGTTCCTCGAAGGCCCCACATGGGAAGAGGACATTATCTCTCCACTTCACTCCTTGGTTCCACAAAGGCCCCGCGCTGGAAGGGTGCCCTTCCCCTTGGTTCCTTGAAGGCCCCACAAGGGAAGAGTTCATGGAGGTGGCCTCAGCTCACTTCTCCACGGTTTCTCCTCTTGGTTCCTCTTACGGCCTCAGGAAGGAAATCCACAGAGGTGGCCTCAGCATTCCTAGGTTCCCAAAAGGCCCCTAGTTTTCGAATGGTCCAATTTTTTTTTGTCCCACGAGTTACCAGGGAAATAGAAGGTCCACTCCAGCAGAGCCCTGAGTGCTGGAGTGAGGTCTAAATACTCCGAGATGCGACCTTGTTTCTCGGAGGCACCGTTCGTGACGCTGTTCCCCAGGACATTCAGCCTGAGCACGGTAGCTCACACCTTGGCTTGGGATGGCTATTGCAGGTTTGTGTTTTCCACTCCCTGAGCGATGGGTTCGCCACACTCCCTACGCTATAGGTGCATTTTAGTTTTCTATCAAATTGTAATAAACTGAAAAGCTTCACAACATAAAAATTGCCCTCATCTGCTGATCACAATTTGTTCAAAAGATGAAAAGGACTTAGAATTGGCATTTAATGGGGACCTTTCAATTGTCAAAAAACAAAATGGTGCTGAATGGCCATTTGATCAGTAGCGTAGCTACCGCCGTATCAATGATACGGAGCCCCCAGGCTACAGAGGCCTTTTGTTTCTTTTGTGAGAAAGCTTTATCCTTCATTAGGGCCCCCCAACTAATTTTGATACAGGGCCCCTCCAAGGCACGCTACTCTACTGCATTTGATACTGTGAAACAACCCGTCCTTAACTTGTTGGATCTCAAATAAAAGAAATGATAAGAGAATAACTGACATCTTGTCCCCTGATGACCCCCTTGATCCTCCTCTTCTTGAGCGCCAGCATCTTGTTCAGCGCCGTGTGGTGGTCGTTGACCACGCCGCGCTCGAGGCGGTCGCACATGTCCTGGTGCGCACCCAGCACGTCCAGGATGCCCGCCAGCGAGGACGTCACGCGCTCCTCAAACAGGGCGGAGTGGCGGGCTGCACGGGAAGACAGAGACGAAAACTCACTGGAAAACATTTTTTTACATTAGCAAACAGGAGGCCCTGCAAATTTGTAAATAGAGTAATGGAAGCCTGGAACAAACTTCCACAACATGTCTTCCACGCTACCATGGATTCTTAATTGAAGAGAAGAAAGGATTAACTTATTTTAAAATTTAAAACATCTTTTTTTACATTAGCTTTACACTCAGAAGGCCCCCAGAAAAATAATTCTTGAGGGTTTTTTTAGAAAAGGAGAGGAATTTCTAGAAAAGAAAAAGGTATAAAGGTAAAAAAGGTATAAAGGATGGGTAGGAATCTGGGAGTCAGTGTATCCAGAAGGGACGGACGTATGAATCTATCCCTCCCACTGCAGTGCAAAGCATGTTCCGAGTCCTGCTAGAAGTCAAAAGATCTCCCTCAACCAGTCTCTCCCGATTCAGCCTGCCACTCAGTTGGCAGGCAAACACAACCCTCACAAACCTCACCCCATGAACGAGTATCAGGGTACAGGGGTCTGCTAAGTCACCAGACGTAGCTTAACACTTAGGGTGACCTATGGCAGAGGTATTGGTTATCCAATAAATGGTGACCGGGGCAGCAGTACCCGCTACGCCTCCTGATGGTTGGCATCATATTTCGTCACATGAAAGTCACAAGTCAATGAATGTAAACTTACTTGGAGATGTTATTGAAGCCTCGCTTGATTCGTTGCCACACCATGTTGCCCCCCGACGCCCAGTCAGAGTGGGGGAGGGGCTCCCCTCCCAGCGCTGCCAGTTGGGCCCCCAGGTCCTTCATGTCCGCTGCATACGCCTCGTTTCTTGCCGCACCTAATCAATAAAGAACAAATTTTACATAAAGTGCAACAGTTATTAAAGTTAAACGCCTGAAAAATTAATGGAAATTAGGATGTAAGCAAGCCCAACAATATAATTTGAGAGTCACCTCTGGGCTGAAGCCCCAAAATCTTTGATAAACCTACTTGATTTTGTGCAAAGGAGGATGGTCCATATGATTGTTAATCCATTGTTAACAGACGGATTGCCATCTCTAATGCACAGACGCAATGAGGCAAGCTGAGTCTACAGGTATTTTAAAGGAGCTTTGCTCTAAGGGGCTAGCAGCATTGTTCACCAGTGCACTTGCGTGAAACTCGACGGACACAAGCGCAATACAGTTGATGTTGGCTTCGTAAGAACGGGTCTTTTCTTTGACTCATTTTTGTGTAAGTATATGGAACGAGCTACCGGCATCTGTTTTTCCTCCTTGTATAATCCGGACCTCTTCAAGAGCCACATTAATAAATCCCTTCATAAAGCCCCGCCTCACAACGCGGCCCAACCGGCTTCTTCCTATAATATCTTGCACAGATAAGTTGATAGACCACACACAAAGAAAAATTAGAGTGAACGTTTTATTTTTTTTTTTTAATTTTTCTTTATTCATTGCTTAAAATTTTATGGTTACATTTATTAGTGGATTTTTCGACCACCAAGCTAGGCTGATGCCCGTGTTATGGTGGTCGATTTTACATATAGTTGGTTGTGACAAGCATAATCTACTAAGTAACAATACAGCATTAAGTTCTCCAACAAAAGCAAATAAACAAGCTAAATTGACACAAAACACAATGCAAGGTAACTAGTTTTATTAATGGCTTTGTACATATTTACAAGATAACCTACATTTCAGTGAGAAAATAATGGAATTAGCTAATAATATTAATGTTTTACATTCGTGTAGACATTGTAGCGTTCAGAACTATGACTAATAAACTTAACCCCTCATGCCTCGAGGATATTTTGTCAGAGACTCAAAATATTTACGCTTTACAATAAAATCCAAATAAATTAAATATTTTCAAACGTATCCGAAAATTAAAAACTGTTTTTGAAAGGTGATCAAATACGCTTTTAAATTTTATAAATCCAAATAAACATATAATTTCTGAAATATAAAAATTTTGAATGCAAACATAAAAAAATTTAAAAAATGGCTCACCTTACGTTTTTTCTAACTAAAATTACTGATAATGAAAATACATAAAAACACATACATATTTTATTAGACAAATGTACTATAAACTTTATTGTCACTTCACTTTTTTGTTGTTTCTTGTACAAATGATTAATAAAAAATTCCCAAAGTTTCATAAATTTATTTCAAAACTTTGATTTCATAAAGGTATACATTTTACTTCTTTTGTGGTTAGTTTTTGTGTTTGAATATAAAGCGTGGTCTTTTCTCTTTCTAACACCCTTTATATCATATTTCTCACTGTGATGTAAGGGAGATACAACAATTTCCATGAGACCTATATGAGTTGTTCCGAAAATCCAACAAATAGACTTTAAGGGTTAAGCATCTAATATGGCATTTGGAGAAAAGGGTTTCTAACGTAATATTGTTTGGTTACTTGCTTCTTTTACGAGAATAGGAGATGTCACAATGGACGTTCATTATTTATTATTTATTATTACAACTTACCCAGATCAAATATTTGTTTAAGTTTCGAGACTCCGAGGCAGATAACCCTGATTTGTTCTCTACTTGATGAAAATTCTGTACTCGTTTCTGCAGGAACCAATTCCTGTAATAAATTAAACAATTTAAAAAATGGTGACCATGTAAACTTCACAAAAAAGTTAATGACGTAGGTATTATCAATCTATTGACGTAAACAACTAATAATATGTATTATACAGGATGTTGGGACGTATTTGACTTAAGTCGGGTCCAAAGCGCCAGACTTTTGCTTTGACAGTCAAGGTCAAAACATTCAAGGTCATAAATTTTTGTAGTGTTTGAGCTTCCCGTGTTCAGCGTTTGAAGGTCATTTCGGCGTTTGTAGGACTTTCAAACAATTAATTAGGGTGAAGTTCGCGCAGTTCACACAATTTGACAACTGGTCTGGAATACGGACGTCCACGCTTACGCAATACTTGACGTTTGGCGTTTATTGCATGTCCTAAGTTACTATTGAATTTGAGATGCACAGATATTTTAATAGATATTTATTTATCAGGAAAGATTTCCAACTAATATCGATTACTATTGAATTTAGAGTGCGTGAATAACTACGTAGCATCAAAAATAGAATAAATTTAAATTGGTCAATTTCTCCCGTGTCTCTGAAACAGATTTATAAATTAATAGACTTTATTTACAAGTGAATTCACGAAAGAAATAATCATCCATTACGACAGTGTGTTTATTTAAAATCCTTTAATTATTAGATCCGCGCAGTTGATAACCAAAAAACTTGACGTTTGACGTTTATCGTTTACGTAAATGTTAAAATGCATTCGATGTGGAAAAGATGCTACACCAGGAAGAAAACACATATTTATTTATCAGGAAAGATTTCCGACAAATATCGATTATTGCACCAATAACATTACCTATATATAATAACGCCATTGTATTGCACGACCTAAAGTTACTAGAATTTAGAGTGCGTAAACATTTACGTCAAAAACAGAATAATTATAAATATTTGATATTATATTACAATTTTATTATCAAATATTTTGATTATTATATTATATTTAGGTATAATAATATGTTTAACTCGTGATTACGCCCGCTCATTGCACATAACCACAAATAAAAGGCCGTTCCGTTAATTCTTCACACACGACCGCATTGCGCGGCACCGCGCATCTTCTGTCAAAAAATGAAATCTCCCCCCTCGCCGGCCCCCGCCTGCCTTCCCGCTTCACCCGGGATGGGATGTTTAAGTTTTGTTTTTGTTTTGTTTTCCGCCGAATACGGGAAGCTCAAACATTACAAATATTTATGACCTTGAATGTTTTGACCTTGACTGTCAAAGCAAAAGTCTGGCGTTTATGGGACTGTCAAAGCAAAAGTCTGGCGCTTTGGACCCGACTTTACCTTAACCAGTGTTTTCTGACATTATTTGGACTAAAAAAATGTAAATGAAATTTTAGTCTCCGGTGACATTTTTTTTTTCTACATAAACATAAAAAAATAGTAGGTGACGAAAGACGGGTTGGATGGTCACTCGGCCGAGTGACCAGTGACGACATGTGGAAGGAAAGAAATTGTTTGATTTTGAAGAAAAATAGTCATCAAAAAATCCACCAGTAACCAAAATTTCATTCACATTTTTTACTGCAAATAATGTCCAGAATCAAGTACGTCCCTTAATACCTTGTATAATAATGACAATAAAATAACTTAGTTAATTCCACTTTATTAACCAACCGGTTTCGGTTCGTCCAGAACCTTCATCAGGGGTGAATAAAATATCTTATATACAAAAACCTCATGTCATGGTGTTTGTGGTCGCACTCCTCCGAAACGGCTTCACCGATTTTCATGAAATTTTTTATGTATATTTGGTAGGTATGAGAATAGGTATTAAAGTATACTACAAACCGCGCTAGGTGATTAGGTGTCCCTAACCAGAAAAAAAAATCTATTTTTTTTTTATTTGGCATCAAAAAATACCTATAACCCCAAATTTTAATCCTCCTACCCCCACCCTCCCATTTTTTAATCGCGATTTTAGTATTTTTGTATGAGCAAATTTAACCGTCGTCATTCGTATTTCAAACAGAACAAAATTATTTATGTTGTCGAATGACAGATGGCGCTACATCCACCTCATCGAACTTTCATCCACACATGCGCAAGACATTCACGAGAAGCGTTGCGTCATTTTGATATTTCATTCGGCATCATGTTCTCGCGTGGGCAAACTATCGAGCTTATTTGTGTTGGCTAAAGACGGACTGAAAAAAATATCGTACACTCAATTGCTCTTCGAAATTAATATTGATTTTCTTTATTTCATTTTCCTACTTCAGGATAAAAAATATATTACTTTTTTTTCACTTTTTATATTTAACTTTTATGAGATCAAACAATTACTTAATCAATCCGTTAATTTAATGAAATACAATGAATCGAGAAAATTAATGGTCGTGTTTTTTTCGTTTTTATCGGCGGTCATCATCTACAGCGCTCCATTCCTCTTACTGTCATAGATCCCATTCCCACACACTTACAATACATTCATTTTTTTTATTTAACAACCAAAATATTCCTACAAATAATTTATATGGCAGAACAACGTTTGTCAGGTCAGCTAGATGAAAATTTAAATGAAAAGTAGAAGAGGGCGAGAGAACATCAACTTTGGGGGGAGGCGAGGGGGAGGTAACAGGTAACCAAGAGGGAGGGGTAAAAAGGGTGGGATAAAGGGGTGGGGAAGTGTAATGTATTATTGGTTTATTTGGGGAAGTGTACACGTATTATACTATATCTAGAGATTTTGATGCTTCAGATAATCAGATATTCGCTTTACATGTTTATTTTACCGTGACACATTTAGATTAACACATGTTTTGATTGTTAATGATGACATACATTATTTATAAATTTCGTTTAAAATGCTGAACGCACATTGCTTATTCAGAAACAGACATTTCATAACAGTTTTAATTAAAGATTAGATGATAAAATTATAAAACACATGTTTTGCTGTAACTCAAAATTACACATAAATCCACTAAATAATTTCAAATTCTGGTCATGACTAACATTTGTGCTCCCAAAAAGCTCGAAGAATCAATTATATTGTATTTTAAACTTCACTTCAATTTTAGATTCAAATTATCAAACGCACAATATGGTCATGTTGTATTATTTCTCCCCCAGCCCAACCATGTCGGGAATCAGATGCTTAGGACAACTCAGCCACTAACTGGTCAATATAAATATGTACTTTTTTTTTTACATGAATACCACACAAGAGTCGCCAACTGCTCCCGTCTGGAGCCAGTGAGACTATGGCATCCCCAATTGGGATATGTTGCATAGCTGAAGGTAGTGGGGAGGGGAAGGAGATGGGAAGAAGGTGGGGAAGTACCAGGCTATTCAGATCTGGTCTTTCGCCGGGGTCGAACCAGCGACCTTCGGATTGTGCGTCGAATCTTGCCTCGGGACCACGGAGGCCGTCTACTACTATTTACTATGTACAAGTCTCTCAGTTAGTAGACAAGTAACAAACCTTGGCTCGGACCGCTAGTTCGCTGGTGGTGAATTCATCGGGGGCCCTCCGGAACAGCTCCCGGATCTTGTGCTGGACGTCGTGTCCCTGATCGCGCAGGAAGTACGAGACCAGAGCGTCCCGAGACACCACGGGGTGTCGCGCCACCAGGGTCAGCCAGCGCAGCAACCCCTTGCGCCGCGCCTCCAGAAAGTGGGCATCCTCTGACACTATGATCTTCTTGGGGGGCAGGCGGGGTATTAATCTGCAAATTTTCAATAAACAAACTATTTTATAAAACAATTCTTCTTCTTCCCAAATCGGTTCCGTATTGCTGAAGATCGTGACCCATACTCCAATATCCATGGTGGACAAGGCTCCTCAACTCCTCGCGGTTCTGCGCTGCGTGGAGAACTACACCGACATACCAGAAGCCAGTGATACTTGGTCACTCCAGTGCATCGGTGACTTTCCACTTTGCCAGTGACTATGAGTTTCTCCAAGTTGGAGACCTCAGTTTGGCGAGCAACATGTCCAAAGTATCTTAAGATATGTTGTTGGCAGATCGTTGAAAGCCTATTGTGAAAAACAATATTTGAAAAGTGATTTTTTTTTTACATTAACTCCACCCAGGAGGCCCTGAGGAAAATAATTTCCCTTGGGGCCTATGATATCTGAGATGCTGTGTGGAGGGTCTTTTTGAGGAGAGGAAGGAGTAAACATTGGTCTTGAAGAGACCAATAATAATAATAACGAAATATTTGTACGGCGCAGTTTTGTGTTATTTCACTTCAAGTGCGCTTAACTATTATAAATTTAAAAGTAATCCTTTAGTGTTCCTTACGAGTCCTTACAAAAAATTGATCAAATAATATGAAACAAAGAATATACAGTATATTTTTTTTTTTTTTTTTTTTTACAGTGAATACCGCACAAGAATCTCAACTGCTCCCGTCTGGAGCCAGTGAGACTATGGCATCCCCAATTGGGGTATGTTGTGAGGCTGAAGGTAGTGGGGAGGGGAAGGAGGTGGGGAAGAGGAAGGTTGGGAAGTACCTGGCTATTCAGATCTGGTCACTAAACACGGCTAAAGCCATTTTCAAGCAACGTTTCAATTCTGAATGGTGGTCTTACACCAGGGCGATACTAATAGTATCTTCCACTCTGGAACATGCCGCAAATATACTATATATTATTTTAAATGAATTAATTGTGAAATAACACAAATTAATCAAATAAAATTTATTTGCGCATGCCGGGTTCGAACCCGCGACCTCCGGAATGTGAGTCAAGAGTCTTAGCCACTGGACTATGGAGGTCGTCAAATATGCAAAGCAATGCCAAGATAACAAAATTAACAATAACAGTGCTGTTTTGGCACAGGACAATGAATAATGACAAACAATAAGAGTGCCATTAAACAAGAATCGTTAAAACTAAAATGTTGTAGGAAAGAGGAAACACAGAGGCAATTAATTCCCAAGCCTCATGCTTCGAGAACATTGAACATTCCTCATTCGTTCCTCCCGTCCATTTACTCACCCCTTTCGCAATTTCAACACCACAAAAAGTGCATTTAAAAAACTTGGCAATGGCTCAATCGTTGTTGGGTGACTTCTTCCATAGATTTTCGCACTCAATAGTCAATTTCTACAGACTGTGATTTATAAGTCCAGAGGGGAAGTGTAACTGGACAACTAGTTAATTTACAAACTTTCATTATATGCACAAAATTATTTACAACCACCCCGGTCTATCGCCTTTGTGCAAATTTTGTCTTTTAAATGAACTGTCAGATTTACAAAAACTTTCGTGTTATTTCCGCTTCGCAATTAAAGCTCTATAAATAAAACATTTATGAACGTAGCCGATTACTAAAAACTGTTTTTGAAAGGTTATGAAATAAGCTTTCAAATTTATTACAAATAAATATTAAAATTTAGAATGCAAACATAAAAAAATTGTAAAGACTCACATGATGTTTTTTATGTGAAAACGGTACTATAATCACAGATTATGTAAAAAAAAAAAAAAAAACACTTATTCTATTGTGTAAATGTATAATAAACAATTTTGTCACCTCACTTTTTTACCATTTCATACAATAATATTAAATAAAAAATTAACAATGTCTAACGACACATAGGTGATTTGGTGGGTGAAAACTGTATCTACAAAATGTGTCTTTTTTATGTACTTCTATGGACAACTTTGAATAGAGAGGTGAAGCTTGATTCAATATGGATCTTCTACTTTTTTGTTTTAGGATTATCACTAGTACAATAACAGAGTTATAACGATTTCTGTGGGAACACATGCGTTAGCGGGAAAACTTGTTGTACTTGACTGCTCTTGTTATAATGTCGTGTAAACATGCTTATGGTTCGGAGTGGTTAAATTATTCCAAACAACACAAATTCATTGAAAAGGCTAATAAAAAATATATGCTTTTTTCGTTGTCTATGTGCTTGTCAGCTGCACAATGTGTTTTTATAGTTTTTTTGGTTGGCTTTCATTAAAGTGAGTCGAAATTGGTTGCATTATTTTGGCAAAAAGTGAACTCTATTATTATGGATTGGGTGAAAAACAATGAAAGTTTATCAAATCATTTATTATTATTTCATTGAAATTAATAACATTTAAAAAGACTGCTATTTCACAATTCAGTTGTCAGTGTGTAAAATCACGGATAGTCTGAATTTTCGACAAATCAGTTTCAATTTTAAATGTGGCAATTAAAATGGTTTTCTGTTAAAAATATTATATTATTTATGAATTACATACAATATCGCTTGTCCGAATTCTCCAAACAAATGCTTTCAATTTTTAAAAAGATGACAATTAAATTCAAAGCAACTACGAGTTCATTGAAACAGGGTTACAATGCACACACGAAATTAGTATTTTTAGTCAAAAGTAAAACTTTGCACAACCTACATTCTACTATTTATATCTGAATGTTAAACAGTGCTATAACACATATTTTACAGAACACGCTAATTAATATTAACATAAAGTATGTAAAAATTACACTGCGCATGTTCACATATCCTCTGAGGTTTCTATTTATTCTACTTTTATAATATGAATTGTACAATCTACAAAATTCAATCTCATATTTTGTACCACAGGTCGAAAACCACTGATCTATGTGACTGATACTAGAGCAGTTCCGCATATTTGTTCTGGGCTGCAGCCCGCAGGATAAATATTGCTCTGATAATAGCTAACCTCTGATAAGAGAGAATGATTGAAGGGAACACTTCTTTAGCACCATTGTGATTTGAAACTCGATGAAACGAAAAATAGCAATACTAAAAAAGAGACAAACACATAACGAAAAATAGTAACACTAAAAAAGGGACAAACACCTACATCTATAGGATTTAGCCTGCGAGAGAATGAGATAATATAATCGGTCTCCTCTTTGTGAGGTGCTTCATAGTCTTTCAGTCTCCTCTTTGTGCAATGCTTCGTAGCCTCCCCACACTTGTCTACTTTAGTTTTCTGAAGATTTCACTTCTACCACGTGTGAACTGAACACAATTTTTTTGTTAAATAAATCTACAAAACATACCTATAGGGGAATCTGGCAAGCAATAATTCATGTAGCGCCACAAAGTCATTGTATCTTCTTCTCACTGTTGTTCTGAACCTTTGCGAAGTGACCAGGTACTCGGAATGCTTCAGGATGATGCCGATCCTCTCAGGAACCAGATCTATAGAGATGGTGTCCAATTGCTTCATTTCTGTGTAGGTGAGATTCAGTTTAGTGGGGTCCGATTTGGCTTGAGTCTTCATCATGTCCTTGATGACTGAGAGGTTGGAGATTGATGGAATCGGCAGTTCTGGAAAAGGAAGAAACAAACAATGTGACAGTTGGAAGAACAATATTAAGCCTTTGGACAACTATGACCCTAAACTACCACTCTCGCGGCCAGAGACGGCTCTAGGGATCCAGAAGTGGAGGGTCAATCGAAAAAAAATGATTAAGAGTTAATATTGTTAATGCGTGGTGAATATTATTAAAATGCCAATAAATGTAATTAATTTTTAAAATATTGTTTAATTTTAACAATATTGTTTAATTTAAGGTTATTTGTCGAATTATTAACATATATAACTTTTATGTACATTTTATTTATTATAGTTAGGTTTTTTTAAATCTTTTCTTATTAAAAGTGTTTTAAATTACTAACTGCAATCTCAACCTACTGTTACCAGTTGAGTTAAAAAGTATATGTTCCTTTTATTGCACCCACAAATCCTCTAACAAAAATTATAACTTTTCGTATTAAAATATTGTTTAACCTCTTCATTTTTATCTCTTGTATTAGAACATCTCTCATGATTCAATGAATTGTTCACGATTTCTTTCAATGTGATATCCACAGATTTGACATTTTAAATTGTTCCAAGCAAATTACGTCAATAATGACAAATGACAAACTCGGACAAACACGCTTTTGCGAACTAATCATGAACTAATATTCAAGATAATAATAATAAATAATAAATTTGGACAACTTATATAGCGCTGTTTTTGCGAAAAATCGCCTCAAGAGCGCTGTACAAATTAGCATGGATTTTACTTTAGAATTTACTTAACTATGTAGGAGGCTAGAAGATAACAACTCGTCTTGCAGCTATCAAGCGCATGGATTATTGGAATTCTAGCCCCCCAATAAATTAAATAAAATATCTTTTCATATGTACATATTTCAATTTACTTAACTATGTAGGAGGCCAGATAACAACTCGTCTTGCAGCTATCAAGCGCATGGATTATTGGAATTCTAGCCCCCCAATAAATTAAATTAAATATATTTTTATATGTACATATTTCAATTTATTTAACTACGTAGGAGGCTAGATAACAACTCGTCTTGCAGCTATCAAGCGCATGGATTATTGAATTCTAGCCCCCCAATAAATTAAATAAAATATATTTTCATATGTACGTATTTCAAGATTATCGGAATACATATATTATACTCTCTCGCTTCAACATTTGAACCTATAAATAAGAATAAGCTACCGACTGATCTTGTTCAGTAAACAAATAATAATGCCTGCTGCGGACACAATAGTATTGCAGTCTTACCAGAGGTAATGCAATAGCGTTGCACTCTTATGTATTTAGTCTTACTGTAGCAAAGTCGCCGACCAATAATAATCACGAAGTCCTGGAGTCCCATGAAGTCGAGACGAGTAACTCAAGCGTAACTCATGAATTATTTAATTTCATCCACTGACCGAACTTGTCGTGGGCTTATCATTATTTGAAGAGGAAGTTTTGTCCCCATTGCCAGTAATAATCTTCAAAATATTACGAGTTTTTTTTTTTTTTTTGAGGTTCTCTGATCCTGCGGAGGATGTAGAGGCCGCTATTGAATCTAGTTCGATTTAGTCTTCCAACGTTAGCTGTAATGATTATTCGTCATCCTCTAATTTAACTTGCTCTATTGCATTTCTTCGCAACAGGTTCTAAAAAAAAAAAAAAATTATGGGAAAATCTTTTGGAACGAATTTATTTTTATGCAAAATATAAGGAGAATCTACTAAAATGGCGGTAAGGTCCACGATGCCAGATGTTGCATAGCGCGCGATGGAAAAATACACTTAAATATCACACGTAGGCACTTTAAACTCTGGCATCTTACAATTTGCGAAAAGTGACTTGTATAAACCGTAAGGAACTGATTTTGTTTTTATGCAAATTTGTGCGAATTCTAATGAGTAAAAAATTTCGTTCAAAATTAATTTAATCAAAAGAGAATTTAATTATGAATGAAGGTAAATATTATTTTAACGAAAATCTGCTCACTACTTTAGTCGGCTGGTCAAGGAACACTGAATTGATTTCAAACTTTCACAGCATCCAAAATGGCGGGAAGGTCCACGATGCCAGATGTTGCATAGCGCGCGATGGAAAAATAGACTTAAATATCACACGTAGGCACTTTAAACTCTGGCATCTTACAATTTGCGAAAAGTGACTTGAATAAAACGCGTGTATAAACCGTAAGGAACTGATTTTGTTTTTATGCAAATTTGTGCGAATTCTAATAAGTAAAAAATTTCGTTTAAAATTAATTTAATCAAAAGAGAATTTAATTATGAATGAAGGTAAATATTATTTTAACGAAAATCTGCTCACTACTTTGCATTGTTTATCACACAAAAAAATTTTGACTGGCATTTTTTGATATCTCCCTCTAACGTCTTAACAATCTTTAAGATCGTAGGTATCTTTGTCGCACCGCGGGCATGACCCAAAATCCCTTAAAAATATATTTTGTCTGATATCATACCCCAGATATGATAGTGTTTACCTCCTTTGTCTGTATAGCAAAGAAAAAGAAAGGAGATAGTTTCTGGACAACATTCAAAGTGACCCACGTTTGATACATACAATAACTTCTTATTTGTCCGCTAGATGGCAATAGAACCAGCTATTATGGTATGAATCTGCACGAATATGAAAATAAATTTAAAATCATAATTTCTTATTATTGTTTCATATGATGGGATGAAAACCATACTGGTATAACCCTTTCCGACCGGCTTCATACGAGCATGAGTTTGTCTGTAAAAAAATCTTTTCAGCAAATAAATCTGTTTTTGGGAACCACACCGGCGTCGATCGATCGTGCGGTAGCTGCTTATGCAGGGCGCTATCACGCGCACGTGGTTAAATCAGTAAGTCGCCCAGTCCCAAGAAATCATAATTAAGAGCTTTACTGGTGAGGCCCATCAAAATTTTGACATTTTTTGCCGGTCGGAAAGGGATAAGCAACAAATCAGAAGAAAAGAGAAAATGACAATTTTGTGTTTTATTTTATAACACACTACATACAGTGTCAGTTAACCAAACCAATAATAGATGGCGTTGCGATTTTTTCTCGTTCATACCCTTTTGGCACAACGAAAAATACCATCTTTACTATAACTTCTCGCACTTAACTCATTTTTCTAATTTTTGTCACTTGTACCGGCATGGTTTTCAACCCGTCATATTATCTCTCTGTACAACAGCCGCCAGTGCTCACAGCGAAGCCTGTATTAGTATGAACCTTTTAAATTTTTCACATTAACTTAGCAAGACTAAATTCAGTGTGATTCTGGCAATCACATTTTTTATCATATCAATTATTCTTCTAATGTTATTTTCATTTCATTTGTTGGAGAGCAACAAAGTTATCAAATTACAAATTTGATAATTTGACAAAACATTTTTATTTATCTGTTGAATGGGACACGTTTATTTTGGTTTGCGCTTTAGTTAATGATAAAAACATTGCAATATTTGATAAATTTAATAGCATGAAATGTATTAACCACACAAGAGTCTCACCTCTCCACTGAAATCCCAATATTGGGGAATAATAATGAGGTGAATCAAATAGGGGAATGAAAACGATCACTTACAAGGACAGTACAGAGAATATCTACTATACTGTTTGACTGAGACAGCAATTAGGGAACGTACCCATACTACGTGACCAACTTTTTGCAATTTTAAACCCCCCCCCCCCCCCCCCCCCCCCGGTGACCAAAATCCTAAGCAACCCGCTGCTCATTTGTATGGAGCGTGACATTTTGAAGACCCCCCCCCCTAAACGTGCCACGTAGTATGGGTACGTTCCCTTATCTTACAAAGTTACAAAAAAGAGGAATCAAATATATATCAGCATAAATCAGCTTGTTTAGTCCTTTGGGAGTTCATTTTGGGAGGCGAGTATGGATAACGCCCTGGGAACCATTTAGTGAATAACACCTCTGTCAGTGGTTTGCTACGTTTGACGACTTAGCAGGGGTGCCCGGGTTCTACGGGTGACGTTTGTCAAGGTCTTGGCGGCCGATGTGTCTGCCAATCTGCAAAGGCGGGCCGAATCGAGAGAGATTGGTTAAGATCTTTTGACCTCTCCAGCCAGAATCCCTCGACCCATCGCATTGCACCGCAGTTGAAGGGATTCCTACCCACCCTATTTCCTTCTAAGAACTTCCTCTTCTTCCCTTCCTTAAAAAAAAACCCTCCACACAGCATCCCCTAAGATGACATAGGCCCTGAAGGAAATTATTTTCGTCAGGGCCTCCTGTGTGGAGCTAATATAAAAAATAATAAAAAGTTAAGGATAATGAATGTGCTGTAGAATAGATTCAGTTAAAAAAAAATATAGAGGTCGATTCGAAACATGAACTTTCGATTATTGCAAATTTCGCTTAATTCACGCATATTATTTTCCAGTGGAAATGTTTGAAAAGTGAGTGTGATTTTATTAATCATTCTCTTATTTAATAACTCGTGAACATTATCATAAGTGAGTCTGATAGTAAACTAATGATGAGTGGGCAGCGCACCGTATCCATTGCACCACATTACATGTAACGGGTCATCATCACGTTTTCTGCATTATTCAATGGGGAATTAATTAGATAACCGTTAAGGAAAACCATCCACAGTTAATACCACCGGATAAGTTATAGACTAGTGATGGACATTATTGAAATGTTTAAATGAAAAAACGAAATGAAAATACAGGCGCAAAATCATATCTTACAGAAAGTTTTTTTGCTAAAATAATTAAATTAGCGCCCCCTATGAATGAGCACTTTATGAATAGTTTTAAGTTAACCCCTATCCTCGGGAACACCGAGCTTCCGCGTATGTCAATGGTGCGCCGACCAAAATTTTCTCGTGGCTCGCCGTGCGCCAGCTGATCCTCTTTTTGTAATAACTTACTTATTTTTTGCAAAATGATATTTTTGTAAAATGTAGCGTCTTACTAGAAAATGTGTTTATATATTTCTAAAAATACCATATCGTCGCAAGAAAGCAATACTGCTGTAACCGCCACTACCTACGGAAATACTTGAGGATTTTGAGGTGTGATCAGTTAAAAAACATATTGTTGACAATAGTTTTTCCAACGTCGCACAGTTCTTATTTATCATCGTAGAGTCACGGGACACAGATAGATCGAAGCAGAAAAAAAAAACCCTGCAAAATGGTGTTTATAAAGTATTTTCATAGGTAGTGGCAGTTACAGCAGTATTGCTTTCTTGCGACGATATGTAGTTTTCCCAAAATAGCTACTTATAATCAGAATCCTCCCAAGAGTCCCGACTGCTCCCACCTGGAGCCAGTGAGACTATGGCATCCCTAATTGTAAGTGGGGAGTGGAAGAAGCTGGAGGAAGGTGAGGAAGTACCCGGGTACTCAGATCTGGTCACCAAACACGGCTAGGGCCATTTTTGATTGGTGGTCTTACACCAGTTTCAATTTTGATTGGTGGTCTTACACCAGCTTGATACTGAGAGTGTCTTCCACTCTGGAATCTGCTGCAAACATACCTTTTGTTATTTTAGATTATTAAATTAAAATTAAATTGACTTGAACCCGCGACCTCTGGATCGCGAGTCGAGAGCCTTGCCCCTCGACCACGGAGGCCGTGGTTATATAATGAAGAAATGTGAGTATATTCTTGAAATTTTATTATATTTTAATAAAACTAAATAAGTGTTTTTTACAATAAAAGATAAAGAAAACACTCAACACAAGCTGCAGATTAGATGAGCGCGTTGAAGAATGATGCAGTTTCTTGTTATTATTTTTAAATGGTTGCTCTTTGCGAAACGAAAAGCAAAAACTTTTATCTCATTGTTTATCTTGTTGCCAATTGAATAATATTTTTTATAGTAAGCTACAGACGTTTTTGCAAAGTCCCATAAAATTAAGTATGTTTTGAAGTATATTTCAATGTTCAACTGGTACAAATTATTCGTAATCATAAAGACGTACTGGCAAATAAGTAGTTAACAGAAAATGATGGGAAAATTCATTATTTTATTTAAAGGTATTCTAGTACAGCTGTTAGTCCACTTTGTTGCAAACTGAATAAATAGCAGTGAGTTTACTCAGACATAAAACAAACAAATCCCAATGCAGGCCAGGCACGTAATAATATCTGCTATTTTCTAGAAAAATTATACAAAATGTGGAGTTGTAAGCTTGAATGGTTCGACCTGCTCTTGCAAGTGACATAAAGGTATATCCGGAAATCTGTAGTTGAAATTGAAAACAGGCACTACATATAATAATTGAATGCATATTTATTTATTTTTTAAAGAAATACAAACATTCCCGGGTTACGAATAACCTGACAGTATTTGAAAATCTCCTACTACTACCAAGCGGAAAAATGTTGCTTGTGTCGTATAGACGACTTAGCCAGTCGAGGAATCGAACACGCGATGCCCGGGTGGGACCCAAACGTGATGCCAACTCAACCACTGACCGGTCTATACAAATACCAGTTTATCCATTGGAGCGACAGCGCATTTTAAACATTTTTTCTCCGTTTGCTCGACATTTTCGGAAGATCAATTTTTAAATTTTTCGCCAACATTAAAAAAATCATACCTTCGAATTTTAACATGGAGACATAAAAACTTATTATAGTTCCATATAGCCAATGAATTAATCTGCATTTTACCATTTATCTCATATTTGTAGAATTTATAAAAACATATTTAAAAAAACGTAAAGTTTATAACCGCGCGAATCCCGCATGGTTGTTACGATGAAACTGCCGTGAGAGGTTCTTATTCGAGTCAACATAGAATATTTTAGATTTCTGTATATTGTCTGTGGTATATTTGATAATGAAAGGTGCATATCTATGGAAAAAGGACTTAATTTTAACCGTAAACAGCTGATCAGAAATTATGCGTGAAAAAAATATTTTTAAAATCGTTATAAAATAGTCTACAAAGTTTGGATTTGCGACTTCTATGGTAATAATAGATAAAGCATTTCAATAGCTTTGTTTTAAGGCCAAAATAAAGAGCGTGGGAACTACAATTTTTTTTTTTAAATAGCCAAATCAAGGAGATAATTGCCTTTTTTATTCGAAAAGCAATCGGAGACATTGAAAATGGTGCCAATATAAAGCAAAAATCACTCCAGTGGTTATACAAAGACGTGAAATAAGTAATAGGTAATGAAGCATTAGCTACACGGTTGAAAAGGCGTTTTGTGACAATTCTTTTTGTGGAAAGCACAACACTGTCACAAGACTACAATGGGTACCGATTTACAGCCTTTTTTTAGATTAATTCCACACAGGAGACCCTGAGGAATTAATCCTGCGTCCTGTCTAGAAGATTCAACTAGACACATTGTGTAACGTAACACAGGACGCAGGCCACTAGGCCTTAGGATATATCTTGGTACTGTGTACTGTGTACTGTGTACTTGGTACTGTTAATGAACAGGTTGAGTGAACTCATTTCGTTAGAACTTATTTTAACTCATTCTCTTATTCCTGCTGTACAAAGACTTAAACCTGGAATAGTTGAATGACAATTTTCTACCTTCATTTAGGTTGGTTAAGGCAATGATAGATCTGGTAAGGTTTGCTAAGATTAGGTAAATTAAGGGTGAGAATATATAAAACAGTATCATTACAGTGACAACCTCCATTGCCGAGAGGTTGATATCCTCAACTCTGGGTTCAGAGGTCAAAGTCAGATTCAAAAACTCGGCAATCACAAATAAATTGAATTTATACTACGTGTTATTTCACATCTAACTTATATATGATATATAGTATATTTGCGACACATCCCAGAGTTGTAGATAATTACATATATACACAGATAGTTGTAGATCTCCGTGGTGGAAGACCAATATTCAGAATGCAAATGTTACTTAACCATTCGGACCCATAATCTTGTTTTCACAATAATATAACATTACTGACTTATTAAAATGGGTTCAAGTGTGTTTGGTAAACAAATTAGAATAGCCTGATTTCTTCCAACATGGAACCTAGTTATCCCAGCCTCAGAACATACCTCAATTGGGAATGCCATTGTCCCACTGGCTGCGGGGTAGTTAAAATTGTTGTGTAGTGTTCGCATCAAAAAAAAAATTATAAAAACCTTGTCCGGCAAAGTTGTCCAGCAGTTTCCGGGAAGGATCCTTGCCCTGCTGTGCCCACGCCACTAGCGCCAGACACTTGAAGAGATTGGGGCGTGACACGGGTCCCCCACCGGGCCCCGCCAGCTCCCAGATGCGCTCCAGAAGAGAAGACTCCAGCCCCGACAGCCGCAGCAGAGTCTGAAACACGTCCCGGGACACCCCAGCCCCCGATGGAGAGCACAGGTCGAAGATGTCGCGGTAGTATGAGGGCACGGAACCTAACCAAATAATAAATAGGGTTATTACATTGGAAATTGTACATAATAGTCAGCCACTTCTCGTAAATGGTTTTTGTTGCTACTAACTGCAACAGGATCTTGTCTTAAATACGGTGCGCAGAGTACTATTGCAATAAGCGTGTCGATATAAACATAAGACGAGCTGTCTAGCCTCAATCAGAAAAGGAGTCTTTTAGTGTATGAACGAATGCCAACTCCAACAATAAAACATATTTTTGACCTAAAATGCGGTTACTGTCCTCCAAACGTGGCTTATGAATTAAAATTTAGTAATCAAATCAGGTTTAGCATTAGAAATTTTAGCATTCAATTTCAAGGTACCGCCGTCCCGGGAACAATTTCTTGGATACCCAACACCCCTGCCAGTGGTTAATTTCTTTTGGTGACTTAGCATGGGTGTCATAGGGTGAGATTTGTCTAGGTCTTCACAGTGGATGCGTTTGTCCACCTGCTGCGTGGTGGGCCGGATCGGGAGACTGGTAGAGGGAGACCTTTCGAACTCTCCAACCAGACTCTTTCGAACCATTGCCTTTCACCGCAGTGGAAGGAATGGATTCATATGTCCGTCACTCCTGGACATATTGAACTTCAGATGCCTACCCACCCTTTATACCTTTTTCCTTCCCAGAACTTCTTCCTCTCCTTTCTTTCCCTAAAAAGATCCTCCACACGGCATTTCCAAAGATGGGAAATAAGATTCCCAGCAAATTATAGTCACTAAAAACATTGTCATTGCTCTAAAAAACTGCAGTCGGCGGCAAAAATAACTCCAGCACCTAAATAAAATGTTAAATACGTAAAGTGTTGGACGTGGCTTAAGGAAAAAATATAGAAATAATATATAAAATAAAGTTGAGATAATACTGTAATTTAAAATTCATTAACTGTAATTTAGAATAAATTAATACATGCAAGTTCTTGAGGTAATGTTAATCCATTATGATCTAAGAGTACCTTCTTATTTATCAATACCAGTTATTAATATGTTCTGAATGTATTGGGACGAGCCATTGATACAGGGAACACCAGAGGAGTCTCCGATAACAATAATTGCAAAAATATAACAAGTGATTTGCTTTTTAGGCATGTACGATCATTTTGCCAATCAAACTGAGCAGAGATAAAAAATGTTACTTAAATTTAGAATAATCCAACAGCGAAAGATTATAATAATTGACTGAGCAGAGCAAAGAGATACTTATATTTTATTTCATGATAAATGTTCCACAAGCCGCCGCACTTTTATTAGGCACAGATTTTGGAAATTACACCTCGTTTCAAGTTAATTACTTCAAGAAACAACCATTAACGTTTGGATAGATGGTATAAGATGCATTAAAATTCAATTTTTATTCAAAGTTAAAAACTTCCCATATAAAACGATCTCTTTAACCTACCTTGACATTTGCGAAGTTCGTTTCAATCTAATTACGCTTACATTAAGTACTTAGTTTACCTAAACTAAGAAGCTAATAAGCTATTTTGTGCACATAAATTGTTGTTTGCTGTAGTAATTGTTGAAATGAAATGTAATTAGAAAATAACATTTAATAAAATATTTTACTGGAATTTTTGAAATGAGGGCTTTCGCCAAGTGGCGTAGAGGAATTCAACAAATTTAACTGAACAATTATTATTTACTCCAACATATTTTGAAAGGTGCCACAAAATAAGTTTGCTGTTTTAAACCCGGCGTGAATGAGGTAGGGTATCTCACACCCACCGATTTGTAAAACACAAAATATTTCTTAAGAGCGTTTAACCAGCCAGCGGACGAAAATCCACATTTCGTCGAAAGTTGTTCTTCCGATCGTGCAGGGCGGTTACAATGAGAAAGATTGATTATTCTCCGTACCAGCTTTTTTTAAATTATAACTCAATATCGAATTTATTTCAATCCAAATTCGCTTTAATTTATACCTTCATCCAAAAATGCTGAAAGGCGTGATGATAAAACTATTAAAATAGTGTACTTTTTGTAGTTATTTTTTGATTATAAGTATTTATCATTTTTCAATAATGTCTAAATTTAATAAGAATGTTAAAAAAATCTGAAATATATTAGTTTGTAAGTGCGCAAATAAATACACAAATGGACCAATTTTCGTCAAGAAACACATGTACGTACATATTTTTTAATGATTTTATTGAAACTAAAATTAAAATTCTAATACATAACTTTGCTAGATAATGTATTGATTTATTTTACTGCATGATTACATTATTTGAAATGGGTGTGGTATAATACAAAAACTTTTTTGAAAATTTAACAAATCTGCCAACGACCTATGGAATAACCTTATTATACTAGAAAGTTAAAAAAAATTTAAAAATTTATTACATAACTATGCTAGATAAAAGAACAATCTTTCGAAATCCATTTATAATTTTTTGTGGAAAAGAGTCAATACGTCTAAAAACTTTTTTGAAAATGACGTATTTCCGGCTTTCTCTGGTAATGCCCTCTTAACTGTGCGATTTCTGGAACTCGTCTGACTCGGTAGCTGGAGAGGGTGGTGCGGGGAGTGATTTTAAGCAACAGTAACAGTGTTGGGCCAGCGGCGGAGTAAACTACACGCGCGCAAACATAGAGTGGGTACGTAATACCCGACCTCATAGTCGGTGTAACTTTTTTGTGTTACATATAAGACATATGTAAAAATTGTACACGGTGTAACTAATATGTAAGACAGATTTATTCTTTAATTTTGTGTACGCAGTTGATCTCAATTTTCTAAATACTTAGATATTAAGCCATAGTTTCTAAATATTATTGATTTGAGCTTAAAAAATACTACCTTGCTTTTTATAGAAATATAAATACTTTTATAACAAGAACTGGGTTATTTTTATCATATTACCTCATTTGCCTAATGCTTATATATTACAGTAATAAGTATTATTCTTAAGTCATTGCAATTATCAAAATCGACAATTCTATATATTAGGGTAAGTCATTCCCACCTCGCAGCTGGTGTAACAATTTTTCACCTCATTCACGCCGGGTTAAACAAAAGTATTATTTATTATTACTAAGAATTTATCTAAATAATAGTGCTAAATCCGTACATTTCATTTCATTATTTATCTATGTCTTTTAGCAATGATCATAGGACCTACTACAAGATATATCAAACTTAACAATTAATATCACAACACTCAGACCTGACAGCGCTTATAATATATTAAATGAAAAACCATGATGGCAATGTGTTGGAATCGAACCCACAGCCTTCCAACTCAAAGTCAAATGCATAGACCATAAAGCAAGAAAGATTATTTGTAATGTAACCTTGTAAAGTCTAAAAAATTATATGAAATTCTATTATTTTAAGAATGAGTGTCAGCAGGCAATAAACAGTTGAAATCAGTGTGATAATCTGTGCTAATTAGCATTTGTTTGCAAACAAGAAGTTAGATAAAAACAAGATAGTTACGATACTAACCTACAGTCATGTCTGTACTCATTGTTTTGTTGTGAAAGTCGTCTAGTGTCTAGTTTAAAAGTAACTAGTCTCAGCTAGAGGGAACTTTCGGTGGCTAAACCAGAAGCAACGTCATGCATCGTATTGGCCACTTCCAAATCAAAATAGTCATCCACTTCCAAACTATCTCGGGTCGGAATCTCCACGAAGCCACAACTTAAAAACAATAAACAAACACAAATGATAACTTAAAACTAGTTTGAAACTAAACTACATGATTCGGTTGGGAATTAATAGTTTTTAAACACTCCCGGCTCGCTTGCGCACTACTACACGAATTGCACGAATGTGAACAGATGACGCGATGACATTTTCATCGGAATAGAGAATAGAGGCGGGAATCAGGTATTTTACGTCACAGTTTGAAATAATGGTTATCAGTTATTTTTTTGCGCGGTGCCATTACATACACGTCGATAACAAACTGCTTTAGATTATGCAATTGAGAGTTTTTTGCGTTTTCACTCGGTTGTACTTGATTCTTGAGTTTTGTCGACAGGTACTGGCGGTACTGGGTACATAACTTTTGACAAGCACAGCTGTCAACTTTTGAAATGTGTTATTCAGGGATTGGTAACCTTTTCTTTATTTTTTCAGCTAATAAAAACAAAGTGTTTTAGGCACGATTCTCGAGAACACTATGAACAAAAGGTATTTAGCTTTGCATTATTATTCTCCAAGCATAACCTGTTTACCGTGAAGAAACGAGTTAATGAATAAGCAAATATTGTGTTTGACTTGATATTGCATTGTATTGCATTATATAGTTTTATGCAGGTAGCCAGGTACCATGCAGGTACCTAGTACCTAGGTAGGTACTTATTACGTATTGCTCACCGCGCAATCGCACTCCCGTTACTATCTCCTGGCGAGTCGTTTCGGTAAGTACCTGCTACATTTGATGGCACCTCCTTAAATATCTACTACACAACATTTTTGAAAGAATGTCCAGAAAAATACCAGCTCATTAATCAGTTTGACGCTATTGAGAAAGGGCCTCAATGTTTGACACACACACGGTGTCCGGAAACTCGTACAAACGGGAAACTAAACTGGTGAATCTACGTCACATTTAGAGTCGAGTCGAGTTTTGTGGTAGGTACCTACTTATAACTTTTTTGATTTGAGTTTTCATTTTCGATTCTGAATGGGGTTTTTTTTAATCAAAATAAAAAAATCATCGCAAGGAGGTTATTATCAGCTGTTTGACATATTTTGTGCGCCGAAGCTTAGATCCAGCTTTAAAAGTTTTTTAATCCTTAGCCGAAAATATTTTAATAGTTAAAAAAAATCGAAACGCTCAGATTGTAGGAAACAGCTTTTTTGGTTCTCCGTGTGATATAGATTCACAAGTTTCCTGCTTGTACTACGAGTTTCCGAACGACGACGTGTGTTTTGACTATCTGCACCATCTGTTTTGCCTTGAACAAGATGCCTATTTAATAAAAATATATACTATGACAAACCTGTTATCTTGAAAATGTCCACTAAGCAGCAGCTGAACATTGGTGAAATAAAACATCCCGTTCTCTACGAGCTCCCCTGCCCAGTCTTGGCGCCTTGGCCGCCGTGAGGGGTCAAAATTAATTGGGACAAGCCCTGACTCCACCTCGCGCCAGCGTAGTTTAAAACTTCTAAAAAAAAACATTTTATAAAACATTGTTGAAATTTTGGATAATTATGGCATATATTTTTTGATGTGATGTGATGATTTTGCGACAATAATAAACTACCTACAGGCATAGGCGTAGGCATGGAGGGGCAAGGTGAGCGTTTGCCCCCCCCCCCCCCCCCCCCCCCCGCTCCCCTGGCTGACCGATGCACGACCTCTGGGATTGTCAACCGAGTCGCGTTTTCAAATTTTCAAATTCCTAGGATGGTTTTTCCTTCTTCCGTTCATATTCTTCGTATTTATAGAGCCTAAAGCATGAATATGTTATAGACACTTTCTTTTTTTGGTACCTACTCTAGATTTTTAATTTTTGCCCCACCCTAACCCAAAACCTGGCTACGCCCATGCCGACAGGTTATACAAAATAGGGGGATGGAGATGATTTTGAAATGCCATAGTTTTTCCAAAACTTGAGTCAAAATTATGTTTGTAGTATATTTGCGGCACGTTCCAGAATGGAAGATACTCTCAGTATCGCCCTGGTGTAAGACCACCATTCAGAATTGAAACGTTGTTTTTTCCGCCTTTTTAGCAAGAGCTTTGCTCTAAAAATAGTTGTAAAACGAATTTAATCAATGTATCTTTTAAATGAAAAACTTTACTTGGGGTTATAACATGTACATAATATAATTAATTGTATCATTATATTAGTAATAAAAAAATAAGAGAAAAATGCTTTAGCCGTGTTTGGTGACCAGGTCTGAGTAGCCAGGTACTTCTTCGCCTTCCTCTTCCCCATCTCCTTCCCATCCCCACTACCTTCAGCCTCACAACATACCCCAATTGGGGATGACATAGTCTCACTGGCTCCAGACGGGAGCAGCTGGGACTCTTGTGAGGTATTCTCATAAAAATAAACATAAAATGTTGTAAAATTTAAATACGAGTATGATGACAGCTAAATAACATTCTATATACGTTAAGAATGATTTACAAGCTTAAAAATAACAATGCAATATTCCATGAAAATGTTCACAATTATCCTACGAGAAGTCGCGGAGATTTTAGTCTTTCCAAAACTAAAGTTACGTGCACATAAACCAGCGTGTTTTATAAAGAACAAAACGTATGCTTTGTTACCAAAATAATTTTAGTTAGGTACCTACTCTTACGTAAATGTTACTGTATTTGTTATGTATTTTTGGTAATTAATAAATAAATAATCAAAAACAAACAAACAATCACGGTAACTACGTAAGTACCTAGCTAATTTCTTTTTGACCTTCAAGAAATTAAATATTCGTTGTTAAATAGCACTTCGAATACGATACATTCTCTGAAATCCCTGTGAAAACTGATATAAAAATCACTCTTGCGCTAAATACATCGAATTATGATAAAAGAAATTGTTTTCTTTATCAAAATATTTCATCGCTTTTTCCTGAGACTATGTTTTCCCACAGAAAAGAAAAACAATTTTGCCACATTGTCACAACCTTATAGAAGTGTGTTGTGGGCGTGACCATGTATCTGAAATAAGGTCAATTTTATCTTACTTCGGGTGAAATTGATCAAATATTTTCAAATATGAAACACTTTCTTAAATTTTATTTGTCTGGGGATGGAATAGTATTAAAGCATCAGCCACACGCAAAGATAAAAGCGCGAAAACTGTTGAACCGCCAGCGCTTCTGTGTTGTACCGTCACACGACGCTATTAAATATTTCATCCTATTGTAGGAGAGGGGGTCAGATGAATTAGAGAGCTGTCGCTAAATGTAATTTATTTGTACTGGATGACAGCTGTCATCCACATGTTTACATAGCTCCGTAATTAAAATGATTCCCTCTCCTGTTTAACTGCGGAGAGGGGGTGTTTGTCATAGTCAGTGCGTGTGTGGATGTCGTATAACTTAATGTATATAACTAACTTCGCACATCGCTTAAAGCCTCGCTTACATTAAGCGAGTTTACAAGTCGGTGTATTCACTATCTGCTAGTGAACTCGCTCAGTGTAAAATCTGCTAGTAGTTAGCTAGTAATATGATTACACTGGGGGAGTTAACTAGTAGATAGCGAATAAGCCGGCTAGTAGCTTGTAAACTCACTCAATGTAATCGAGGCTTAAGCAGCGGTTACCGCAGATTACGGCGTATGACTTTGAGCTTCGAGCAAATCATCTGCTTAAATAGGTGTGGTGGGATTGTATGGAGAGCGTAATTGGATTTTATCTTTGCGTGTGGCACCTGTATTATGCATGTTGTAATAGCACGTACCCGAAGGATTTGAACCAGCGATTCCTGGGCATATTTTTGAAGTAAAAATTTAGGTATCATTTTGCTGTCCGATGATATTTTTTTTAAATTAAAATCGACAAAAAAAAATTGTTTGCCTGATATAAATCATACCCTGTATAAATTGGCGACATTTTTCCAAATCAGTAAATATGATATATATAGTGAATTTCTGTTCTGAAAAAAAGTTAATAGGTACCTACTTTATTACATAAGTCAGTATCACTTACTGAAACTTAGTTCAAACCTACTTTTGGTCAACATTTTTCAAGAAACTTTAATAAATTCTTGATATTATTTCGGACGATTCTTGAAATTATTTTCAATTGTGTTTAACGTCTGGAAAAACACACGTCGTATTAAATTGAATAACCCTTACCTTGTGGCTGAAAAGGCGCAGTGTGTTTTATCGTTGATGAGTTCATAGGCAGCCCTCAAATAGTGGTATTTGATGAACGGAGAAGTGCATTGAATTAAAGCCAGAATGTCCACCTCTCTGTGGTGCTGGAGAAATTCTTGCACCGCAAAAACGGAAGTCGCCGTGTCCGTTGCACTCTCCGGGGAACGCCGGTGGACAAGCGCTCCACCTTAATGATATCATAAAGGTTGATCCACCTAAGTACCTACCTACGTATCATTTAGCCGTATCAGATCACCGTATCGTATCAAGCCTCGTTCAAACGGAACTCCAGGTGTATATTGATACATTTTCGTATAATTAAAAATCAGAGATTTAAAGATTTTATTTGATAGAACGGGCCGTATCACTAGAGCATGCAATACCGCAGTATATATTCAATACCGCGATATTGCGATATCGGACATGAAATACCGCATAATTTCCGATATTGCGAAATTAGTAACAAAGACCATTTATTTTCTGAACTTACGAAAAATTTAAATGTTAATCCATCTTACGGGACACTTTCATAGAATAAAATTAATTTTATCGAAATAGTGTGATATCTTGCTTTTTTCGTCAGTGACTGTAGTTTTAGAACCCCAGATTCCTACCCACCCCTTAAACCCTTTTCCTTCCCAGAACTCTCCTCTCCTTCCTTTCCTTAAAGAAACCCTCCACACAGCATCCCCAAAGATGACATAGGCCCTGAAGGAAATTATTTTCCTCAGGGCCTCCTGTGTGGAGCTCATGTAAAAAAAATATTATTATTTTTTCACGCTTTCACGTAGTAAACAAATAAAATAGGACAGATTAGTCACTCACTTGTCCGACTTGCGAGTAGTTGCCAGTGAGACTGAGACTGAGTTAGACTACAAACAAACGTTGGTTTGCTGTAGGGAATTCGGGAATTCCCCGACGCACTGTTCAGTTTCACGGTTCATGAATCGTGCACGATGGCACGGGGGTTTAGAATAACCTGTGGTTATTCCTTGCTAAATGAAATGCTTATGGATTTCGATAGAATTATGCCCAATCACCAAACAAGATCCGGTATACACAATTAAGCAATACTCACTGTTGTGTCTCGTAGCTTGATCTTCATTCGGCGGCGGTCATAGGTGTATCCAAGGCGTACGGTAAGATTGTTCGGTTATTATAACCACGATATAAGCGGTTCACACGAAGCATTCGGCAAAGACGGCGATATTATAATGCTTCACATTACACGCTTCCGATTGATAGAAAATAACATTTCAACGTCGAGCGAAATGTCACGTTACATTTTGTTTCGATGGTTGTTGATAGACTGGCGATATAGCGGTACTTGATTAGTCCGCCGTATAGGTAAGTACACTTAACGTGCGGAAGTCCAACTTCTGGATTCCTCCGATCTGCATGGTAAATTGGAACACAAATACCTACGTATGAAATCCATCAGCGTTATGAAACAGTTCATTTTAATAATTTTCGCACTCTCGCGGTTCAATTTAATACCGCGAAATTCGCATTTCTAATATCGCTTTCACGGTACTAAAAACAGCGAGAAATTCGCGAAATTGCGGTACCGATATAACGACATTGAATGCTCTACGTATCACCCATAATATCGGGGTGGCGTATTAGTGACCACGCTAACGTCGTGATACGCGTGATCGGTGAATACGGTGATCTGATACGATAAAACGATACAAACGTGTACCCGGCGTAATAAACATCAATATTCTGTTATTTTTTATCATTAGCTGCATTATCCTTTCTAATCACCTTGAAGCAATAATTAGAATTCAATAACCGTGGGTTGAAGACAACTTTACTGAATACTTAATTAACACAGAGGGGTAGATTGGTCGCAGGTATACACCGATCTAGTTATCTTGTTATCCAATAAATGGTTCCCGGGGCGGCGGTACTTATACCCGCCTCCCAAATTGTACCATAGGTCACCCCAAGTGGTTCGCTACGTGTGGTGACATAGCAGGGGTGCCCGGGTTAATGAGGTGAGGTTTGTCCAGGTCTTGGCGGCCGATGCGTCTGCCCACCTGCTGCGTGGTGGGCAGTATCGAGAGAGACTTGTTGAGGCAGGTATTTTATCCTCTCCAGCCAGAATCTCTCACGCCATGCAACGCAGTTAGACGGATGGATTCATAAATATGTCCGTCACTCCTGGACACACTAACCTCCAGATTCTTACCCACCCCTCATACCTATTTCCTTCCCAGAACTTCCTCTCCTTCATTTTAACATTATAACATTTAAATCTCAAATAAAAAGCTGGATATTAAATATAGGGAGATCAGAAATAGAAAATAATACTGATTCCAAATACAGACTAAAATCGAATCTACTGAACTGAATTAGTAAAAAACACTATCGTATTTACTTTGTAATTATTTTTTAAAAATATTACCTGATAGGTATATGTTTATATCTAATTCATATTAATTTCTTATAATTAAATTAATAATATACGTAAATGAAATCCACAGAACGGGAGATCCCAGTGAGGATATCATTATGTCTACATGTTACTAAGAAAGGAAGACAATAAATCATTATTATTACACGCTTCAGATTTTATGTCCGGGTTAAATCGTTCCAGCAGGAAAAACTTAACCCTTTCACGCACTTTTCCATAAATGATCACCTAGTCAATCCACGATATGCACGTGCACTATGTAAGTATAATAAATACAAAACAATCCAAGAACTATATATCAAAGAGACCAAATGGGAAAATAATTCACCGACTCCAGATATTTTCAAATCAAAGGGTTCGGCTCGGTGGAACTCCTAATTGGACCTATAAATCCATTAAAAAAAATTAAATCTGTTATTATTATTCCCTGTAAAAAAACCACACAATATCCTCTTAGATGACATAGTATTACCTGATAGGTATATTAGGTGGTGTGGAGTTAATGTAAAAAAAATCTAGTACCTTCTACAAGTAATGCAATGTACAAGTCCTGCCGCTGAGAGCTCCGTTGTCATATTTTTTCTTTCTACAACTTGACTCATCGTTGATTTATCGTTAAAGACTGGAAAAAAGGAACTACCATTGATTTTTTACATCACAAAATCTACAGTAACGACATCACCGACTGCAAAGTTAACTGTGTCAAGCTGAATAATGCATTACGGAGGGAAGTGCGTCGCTGAGAACTGTTTTGTAATACAAAACGACATCATTATGGGCAGGGCCGCTGACAGCCCCAAGTCTAGTAGACTATACCGGGCGCCCTCCCCCCAACTTACCGGGGGGGGGGGGGGAGAGAGAAAACAAATAAAAATGTCATGCTAACCTGCTACTGCTAGGAATACTATTTCATTACCTTTTCTTATTTTCTGGTATCTTATACTAACTAACTAACTAACCATCACGCCGTTTCCCCGCAGGGGTAGGCAGAGAGGACGGACCGCCAAACAACTCGGTCTTGGCACACACTCTTTGCCTCACCATTATACTAATCATTCGAATTTAGCATAATTATTGAATGGAAATGTTTAAAAAGTTATGGTGAATACTCAAAATAATACTCAAAATAATAATAATACTTGTGTTTATTGTTTTAGGTTACTGTGTGTGTGTGTTTTCATATTCTTCGTTGTTCATTATATCTTAAAGCTAAATTATATTATTATAATATCAACACAGATACTTTAGTAATGGAATACTAAATTGGAATATTTTTAAAATTATATTAAAAACTCCACAAACTATAAAATAATAATATAGGCAAATAAAAATTGTCATCTACAATATTGCTTTTCTACTTTTCTTGTTTGCAAAGCTATTTATAACATCATCAATGTCCAAGTTTCTGGCCAGGCTATTTTCTGGTCATTGGCTTTTATTAGTCAAAAATCCGGGGCCCGTGAGCCCGTCCCGGGCCCCCCTTAGGCCCGGGCCCCAAGTTTCAGACTTGGCCAACGTACCCTCTCGGCGGCCCTGATTATGGGAAAGAGGGAAAGGTTGCATCAGCGGTAGGTATATGTACCTACGCCCTTACCTGTATTGGCAAGCAGCAAACAAACGTCTGTAGTAGCAAACATTTCTGAATGGTGAACTAAGTAGTATTGTTTCTAGCGAAAGTTCTCTTCATACAACTTGAATTCATAATAATTGATAGTTGGTCGTTAAACCTAATGAATGTGTTGCAATTTGTAATCTTTGTTATGTTAGTTTGTTTTCTGTGTTCGGAAAAGCGTGGGACATTTAAAAACGCGTGGCAAACACACAGTGGCGTACTCGTTGCTAGCATGGGTGACACCCGGTGCGGATAACATGGTGTCACTCCAAGAATGAACGTGGTGTCACCCCAATATTTGCAATCCTCCTAGATTTTGAATAATGTCCTAACTAATATTGAAAAAAATAATTTAGGTATATTGGCGGCGCTAGTAATGCGAGGGTGGTCTCTTCCAAAAAATCTATACTGAACGAAATCTGAGGGCGCACTTACATTTGGTCGACGAATTACCTTCGCTTACCCGGCAAAGGCGGGAAACTACCCCAGCGTAAGTAGCTAGTCGTTCAACGACTACACGACAACAGTCCGCAATCGAAATTGACCAGGCGTAAACACTGTCGGCAGTTGCCTCGATAATCGGTGTAAATAGCACCGACTGTCGCGACCAGTCGCTCGCCGAAGGTGACAGATGAACCAATGTAAGAGAGCCATTAAGTTGCTTACACACTTGTGTGGTGTGGTGTGTCGTGACTACAAATTAACCAATCATCGTCGTCGCTTGTCGACACGCCACAACCTACAAATATGTCTCTAACCATAAAAAATGTATGAAACCGATGTGCTTCTAGCGCGCCACGACACACCACACAAGTGTGTTTCCGCCTTTAAAGTAACTTTGAGAAATTCAAAACCCAAATTTCGACTTCATAAAAAATAAAAACATTGGGTACTAGCTAGGCAAATGTATAAAAACGTTTTTCGAAATTCTCCAAATTACTTATTGTTTATTAATATCCTAAATTATTTATTTACGTACACACAACAACGAAGTAGGTACAGAAAAAAACTTACAGATGATTGATATATTTTTTTTTCAATCGGTTATCGTTCGATTCTGCTATAATTGTATTCAGGTTTTACGTTTATTAGTTTATAGTTTATTACGAAAAAATGAACCACCCAATCCAATTAGGTTGTTTTTTTTTTAACAAAATGTGTCCAAGAGTGACAGACGTATGAATCCATCCTTCCTACTGCGGTGCAAGGCGGTTGGTTCAGAGAGTCGATCTGGAGAGGCCTAAGTTAGGGAACGTACCCATACTACGTGACACGTTTAGGGGCGGGGGGGGGGGGTTTCCAAAATGTCACGCTTGGTACAAATGAGCGGCGGGTTGCTTAGGGTTTTGGTCACCGGGGGGGGGGGGGTTAAAAATTGCAAAAAAGTTGATCACGTAGTATGGGTACGTTCCCTTAGGCCTTCCTCAACCAGTCTCTCCCTATCCGGCCCAACACGTAGTAGGCGGGCAAACGCATTAGACTAACCTGATCCCATGATCTCGGGCACCCCTTCAGACGTAATTAACCACTTGGCAGCTAATTGGATAGCTAACCACTATGGTAGGGGTGTTGATGGGTGGGCGTGGGCAGATTTAGGAAGCGGTTATAAGTTTGAAATTGAGACTGCCAATGATGGCCATTATAGAACTAATGTCCACCGGAAACCAATTCTCTTGCACTTCGCTGGCGGTTCAAGGAGACAATTTTTTTTCGTGGTGCCCTGACAGCCCCGACTGCACAAATTAGTTTTACTTACAATTTACAACCCTTAGGTACCCTTTTATCAGGGCTGGGCAAAATACATGCTTTGCTGTAATTTAAATACAAATTACAAAATACTTTTTCGCATGTATTTAAAATACGAAATACAAAATACTTTCAAGTCGTGTATTTTAAATACAAAATACAGTATTTTAACCATTTTTTTTAATTTCAAATACAAATTACAAAACACAAAATACATTTGGTTTTGGTAGAACCTTTCACACTTAGTCAAATTATTCCTATAGTGCTTGATATAATAATATGATACAACATGTACAATAACAGTTCTATTTTAGCACAGGACAATAATAATAACTAGCAAGACATAAAAAATGTACAGTACATTATAAAGCAATGATAAGAGAACTACAAATAATCATTAGTAAGAGTGCCATATATAGCAAAGGACGTACAGGATTCTAGCGTTTTTAGTCTATGTATCATCTATGTCAGTTTATTTTTCATTATCATTATTAAGATCGCTAAATGTATTTTGGAGACTTAAGTATTTGAAATACAAATTACAAAATACTTCAGTATCAGGTAATTAAAATACAAATACAAAATACGTAGGTATTTGTATTTCATATACCTACGTATTTCAATTACAAATAATTCAAATACTGCCCAGCCCTGCCTTTTATAAATAACAAAATAATAGTAAAATATAAAAAATGCAACCGTTACGTTCGTAATACCCATTCAGAATACACATCCGTAAAAACAATTTACCTGTAAATAATTTTTCAGTGGTTACAACGTTGACACAGGGCGTGCATTTATATTGTTACATGAATGGAATACTTATTGAAGTTCATGTTGACTTTACCACTTGACATGAGAACTCGTACACTTTCTACAATGAACATAACAATGTATTTCTAAGAAAACACTATCCTGTAGTGAGTGGGCGGACAAGGAAAGGGGGATTCTTTCTTCCACTGGTAGACCTACTCCATCGATGAAACGTATTGTGACGAAGTAAGAATGGGCTGCGCTCATAAACCGAAGTATGTAAGTATAAAAGTACCAACACATCAATCTTTAATACCGGCCTGAATATGTTACGATCCGTTCGTCATTTTTACTGACTTAACAAATACAATTTGAGAGGCGGGAATGGGTACCGCCGCCCCGGGAACCATTATTGGATAACGAACACCTCTGCCATAGGTCACCCCAAGTGGTTCGCTGCGTTTGGTGATTTAGCAGGGGTGCCCGGGTTCATGGGGCGAGGTTTGTCTAGATCTTGGAGGCCGATGACCAGGACACACTGAACCCCAGATTCCTACCCACCCTTTAAACCATTCTCCTTTTCAGAACTATCAGGACACACTGAACCCCAGATTCCTACCCACCCTTTAAACCATTCTCCTTTTCAGAACTATCCTCTCCTTCCTTTCCTTAAAAAAACCCTCCTCACAGCATCCTCAAAGATGACATAGGCCCTGAGGGAAATTATTTTCATCAGGACCTCCTGTGTGGAGTTAATGTAAAAAAAAATTAACGTAAGCAAAAGAGGAAGATGCGTAAAACATACGTGCGACAAAGAAAGGTGGGGCGGGGAGGCATACCACATATTAAATATTAATCTCGCTTATTGCAACGATTTCTGCATCAACGTCAGTCCGGTATTAATGTTTGACGAGTACACATAATTTGGTGACCGGACAACTCATAACGAAATCACCTCAGAACCACCCTTTAAACGTTATGAAAAGTGATGAAAAAAATTAAATAGGTCAAGTTAGGTTATCGGCTATTTTAAAAGTATTTTTTCATAGCTTTTAATGACATTTCAAAGAGGTGTTGAGTTGACTTGATTCTGAGTTGCATGGAACCCATTATTTATATATGTAGATCAATCTTACCGAACATGTGTAATATTTAATAATATTTACACCTTATAAACATAGAGAAAATCTAGATTAGTACCTACAAAATATTGGAAGATCATATAAAAACAAAATCATGCTGAGATACAAAATATTTTTAAAAATTACCCTTCTCGGCTTCTTCGGCAATCAAATCGTGGTCCGTAGAAACCCAAACGGAATCAAAGACTTCGGCCTGGTGTATGGCGTCCAGAGACCGCCTCAACAGGGGGACCCCGCCCACCAGGGCGATGTTCTTCAACTTTATGCCCTTGGAGCCGCCTCTAGCCAGAACCAAAGCAGCGACGTGAAGTTCGGCCAACTCTCCGGAGCACTTTTCCCGCGATTTATTATTTGAACTGTCAACAAATAGGCCCATTATCTGGTAGCGGAGGAACTCGCAGCACTTCAAGTATATTATGTGACTGGTATGAGCGCGGTTCCGCATACGATAGACGTGAAGATTGCCCTGACAATTGAGAGATAAACTCAGAGAGCTACATATGCTCAAATTAGGTTTTGGATTTACGAGTATTTCTGGTTTTATGTTTCATATTACATAGGTACAGATATTTAAAAAAAGCATAAATGCAGGTAACTCCATTTAGAGGACTAAACGCCATTAGCGCCAACAAAAAACTGTCCAAAGAAGTGAAGCTAACCGTCCATGCTGGTACCTATCTTGAAGTATGGCAGTGAGGCATGGAACTGGCAGAGGAAGGATGGAAGTAGACTGAATGCTATAGAAATGAGATCCCTGAGGCGATTGTGTGGTAAAACCATGTCGATCTTGTGAGAAACGTTGGGATCCGCAAAGAATGCAAGGCTGATGTAAGCATAATGTGTAAGATTAAGAAAGGGACGCTCCGATGGTTTGGGCATGTAGAGCGAATGATCGAAGAAAGGAGTGTAAGGAGAATATATGACGCAAATGTGAATGGTAGAAAAAGTCGAGGACGCCCAAGAAAGACATGGCACGACCAAGTGAATCAGATATTTGAGTCGGGACGTTGTTTGAGACGATGTATGAATGTAAACGAGACAAGGAATGTGTGCCGAAGACCGAGTTTGGCGATCCGTCCTCACTGCCTACCCCTGCGGAGAAACGGCGTGATGGTAATAGTTAGTTATGTTTCCTCCCACCTACAAAATCATTCCTCCACCTGCAATAAAATTCTCTTCAAGACCCAGGATTCTCAGAAAAAAGTTAAACTCGTCCAAGGGCGTATATAAGGGGGGGGGGGTTGAAAACCCCCCATAAGCTTCAGGATTGCGTATGAAAAAAGAAAATAGTTCCTCCTCGTAGATTACCATTCATTCAACACAATTATTTGCACCATCTCTTTGTAAATAATATAATATGTGATGAGTAGATGTCCCGAAAAAAATTCAAATAAATCATCTATCCCCCCCCCCCCCCCCCCCCCCGCCTCATTTCTTCCTTGCAACCCCCAGGATCGAATGTTATAGCCTCACCCCTTAGAAGAGAGGTATTGTAAGTGGAAGGAAAGTATTGATGTCAACCATCTGCGAATGTTTGGAACACGTTTTCCCAATTATTGTAAAGAAGCAAGAATAATCGAAAGTCTTCCATAAAAATGTTTATTTTCAGTTAAGTAAATCTTCAAATAACGTAGCTACTTATAAAAACGTTTTAATTTTCATAAACCTATGTATAAAAAAAAATCCAAGCGTTTACCTTTACAGAAAATATCGGAATTTTTCTGAAAAGTATTCAGTTCTATCAAATCAAATATGAATTATAGGTACTCGTGGAGTACCACGTAAAAACGGCATGTCATAATTTGTCTCACATCTTCAAATATACCTACTCTAAAACATCTGATGTACATCCTATTAAATCATTTCAAAAACATTCAACTTGAGTTCCTTACAGAAAATAATGGTCCCACCTTCCCACATCAGTTCTGCAAACTTTCAGCAAAGCGAATCCACAAGTTATTATTTGGAACAGCAGGAAAATGCGCAATGTGGCTACACCTGTTGCACAAATCATTCTCATTCCACTCACTTCACTATTAAGTAATAAAATCACTTCAAAACTTATGTGAATAGTGAACGACTCGTCGGCGAAATCTTTCTGGCGAATGAATTAAGGACTAAACGGACGTCGTCGGTGTATTACATTGGTAGAAAATAATAATATTTTATATGTGTGTGGATCAATCGATGTCAAAGACGTAGTTTGTAACTCCCAATACTGGGCTTGTGAGGATTGAGGATATACATAATCATACAATTTGTAGAGCTTAATCCTGGGCTTGTGGGGATATACCTAATCATATAATTTATAGAGTTCAATACGCTTGTGAAGATATACCTAATCATATAGTTTGTAGAGCTTAATCGGGCTTGTGGGGATATACCTAATCATTCAATTTATAGAATTCAATACTGGGCTTGTTATACTGCTTGATATACCTATAATCACACAATTTGTAGATTCAATTTTGGCCTCTTGGGGATGTAAGTACCTCATTTTTATGTTTTTATTTTTTTTTATTCTTTCTAACAAAATACACTTAACATAAACACATAATTTTGACAATAAATGGCTGCTTTAGCACTGCGCAGTGATTAGCGCATTTGACCGGAAAGCGAAAGGTCCTGGGTTCGAGTCCCAGATGAGCAAATATCTTTTTCTGATTTTCTGTTTCCAGAATTTCGATTGAGTTTCGCTAATATTGTCTTCATTTAATTGAATATTCCAATTTGGGGTTTTACTCATAAAATTAAAAAAATATGTGTTTAATTAATCGAAAATGTTCGTTATCATATGGATAAATCTATGAGAAGAATGGTGAAATATCCCCTCGGTATCAAAATTATATCTTAAAGACTTTACGTAAAACGACATCTGAATAGGATAGTAGGTAAAGAGAGCACACAGACATACAATATAATACGACAGTTACTTCGCGTAGTAGAATCAAATAATACAGGATCATCGAAAAATAATGACAACATTTAAAATAACTGTTATTAAAAACTATTAGAGGTAATTCAATGGTTTTGATCTTAAAATGTAGGGAAAAAGATTTTTTAAAAATTCGTACTTTATTAGGTGTGTTTCGATGTGTGCACCGTTCGTCGCTCTGCAGATGTCTAGTCTGTAGGCGATTTCTTGCCACGTTCGAGAGTAACCATTAAGATAGCGGCAGAAATTCCGAATCTTTTCTGCGTAGATAATGTTTTTAATGTACCCTCAGAAGAAAAATCCAAAGGGGTAATGTCAGGACTTTTTGGAGGCCAGGCAATGGGGGTTTCACTACTAACGATACTGAACGGCAGTCGTAGGCGCGCCCGCGGCCTACCTTGGCTACTGCGCATCTAGTGTGCGCATAGCAAGGTCACGCTACCTCCAAAACAAAACTTACATTCACCAGCTAGCTTTCAGTGACAGAATTACACGTTTACCATAAAGAGTTTAGGTGCTATAATTTTTTTTAAATATTGGCATGCTCGCTTTCCCAACGGTTGGATTGGTAGTGGAGCCCCCATAGAAAGACTAGACATCTGCAGAGCGACGAACGATGCACACTTCGAAACATACTAAGGTCCGTTTTTTTTAATACTTTTTCCGCACATTTTAAGATCAAAACCATTGAAATACCTCTAATAGCTTTTTATAACTTCTTCTTCGTTGTGTGCTGTATCAGGTCCCCCCGACGTTGGCGATCACTCTTGAAATTGTCGCTCTGTCTTGCGCTGCCCGGAATAGCTCCTCCACACTTCTAATGCCGGTCCACAACGATATAGCTTATAGATTTATTATACAGATTTTTTATAACAGTTATATTAAATGTTATCATTATTTTTCGATGACCTGTATATGTATATGTGACGCGGGAGGAGGAAATGTCAAATTATAAATAAATTGTCGGCGAGTAAATAAACTCAACGACTGACGAGTAAGTTGATACCTAGATAATAATATAATCTCCACCTCCACATCGCTCCATCGACCCTACGATTAGGTATAAACGATTACTCCAGCTTCTAGCTCGTTACACGCTTTGCTCTGTAGTCTCTATATATCTATCTATATATATTTATGTACACGAAGTTCGAGGGAAGAGGTCCTGCTCAAGGTTTGTAGAAAATGCGTTTCAAGGTTAGCTGTTAGCTCATACCTACAGGCCGTTTTCGAAAAAAAAACTCGTCGGGCCCCTTTCGAAATTTCGATATCTCGATGTCACATTTCACGAACCCAAATTTTTAAAATATTTTTTCTTACTAATCGAATCCATAATGCTAAGTTAGGTATCTATATGTCAGAAGCCACAATATTTGTGAAGTTATGCTGTTTTGTCGCTCTCCTGTAAAATTTGTATTTTGTGGCTATGACAATAAATGTTACTTCCATGAACGAATTGCTTTAAATATAAAAAAATGCATGTTTAAAAAATTTTTTGTGATTATCAACTAGGAGTAGGCTGTAGATTTTTATATGAATCCTAAAAATATGGGTTTAATGCATTCAACGGCTCTCTAACACTACAATAAAAAGTTTTTATGTATCCCTATTAAAAATAGTAGGCCTGATTTTTTTAAATGAGGGCGAGAAATTTCCAAATCGGACGCGTATCTGTCTGTCAGTATTAATACTAGCGACTGTACGGTTGCAATTTAAGAATCTGACTCGGAGTATAACTCTGACGCCGCGCCATATAGAAACCATCTGTGAAATAAACCATCGTTGAATAGAAATCAACGTGAAGTTCGTGACTAAGCTATTATCGTAAAAGAAGCGAATTAAAGCAAGTAGCTCATAATGCCAAAAGATGGCGCCACCAACGAGGACGTCGGCTGGCAGTCGTAAATACTCTTGGATGCTCTTGGATTTGCGTTTTCATGAATCTTAACTGGGCGAAGCCGGAGCAAAAGCCGCCAGCGGGGCCTAGCAGCAAAAACCTGCATTTTTAACCTGAATTTTTAACTGCTAGTTTCAATTATTAACGCGGATCGCTCGAGTGTTTATAGGTAGTTACTATATTTATATTCTGAATTTTTTTAGTGATGTTTTATGCATTTATGCTTATATGCATATAATATTATTTTTTCAATATGGGTTCAATTTCAGTTCCTTTGTTCGAAAATATCAATATTATTTTCATGACATAAACTTCGTATGTAGGTATTAGACCAATGCGGAAACATTTTATTTCAGGATTCGAACTCCTGCTATTCGGGCAACTACTCTAACCAATGATCTATCTCTACAATCTACTTTGTTTTATTTTCAGCTATTTCCATCTGATCGCCTCAATAAATTTTGCAAAAGGGAAGGGTCATGAATTAATTTACGTGCTCCCGTAAAGGCCACAAAATGTAGCACAACAGAGGGGTTGGGTGGCGATGGAAGGAGGGGTGGGTCAATTCATTATTTTGATGCCGATGCCACACGCCACCCACCCCCTATCTATTTCCCGGAAGTGTGCGCTGTGTACTGGCAGTGGCAGTGGCAGTGGCAGGGTCACAGAAGCCTCAATGAAGTAGTGAACGGTCCTGCGCAGTGACGCCATCCCTACACCCCCTTCTCCTACCCCACCCAGGCTCGCGTCTCGTGCACTTCTTTCCTGGAAACCCCGGGGCAAACTGGCTGTGATATCGATCACATTCGTCCCATTGACGGAAGTCTGAAGGAAGTCTGAAAAGCAGAACAGAAAAGGGTATTAAAAAAACAAGTGTGCAGTACACACGCGATAGAAGTGAAACCCTTAGAAAACTAAAATAGATAAGAGTCGGGAGGCTACGAAGCACCCCGCAAAGAGGAGACCGATTATTCTAGGCTGAATCTTATAGATCAGGGGTGGCCAACTTGATTACACCCAAAATCTACCGTTTACTGCCGAAACCCTGCGCGATCTACTCAGTGGCGTAGCATAGGTTGCAGCCGCCTTGGGCGGAGGAAATTTTCGTCACCCCCTTATTTGGGTACTTCAACCGCAGATTTTCAAGCGCCGGGGGGGGAGGTACATAGAAATTCTATTTTTTTTTACCTCCTCAGTTTATGCCCATTTTTATAATCACATGTGACGATCATTCTTCTAATAAAAATAATGTTTTTTCTTACATTAACTCCACCCTGGAGGCCCTGAGGAAAAAAAATCCCTCAGGGCCTATGTCATCTTTGAAGATACTCTGTGGAGGGTCGTTTTGAGGAGAGGAAGGATTGAACATGGGTCTTGAAGAGACCCAGGTTGTAGGAGGGAGGTACAAATTTTTAACTACTCTCGGAAATCGAGAATGGTATCCATGTAATAGGATTTCGCGTTTCGAATTTTTACACCGAGTTCAGAACACAAAGCAGGTTTTAGCTTAAGATTGATTTCTGCGTCCCCCAAATAATAGTTACACACGGAACAGTCATTTTCTCAAAATTTTGCGGCATTTGGTATACAACTCAAATGTAAAGCTTCACTTGACACACGATAAATCTGCAACTTGTCATTTTAATGTATCGTTATATTGCGAACACAAAACTGGCTTAAAATTAAATCTGTTAGTGACGATTTAAAACTACACTCAGAACATAAAACGGTTTTTCTTTGATTCTTTGATGGCACATACATAGTCTTCAACTAGAATTTTATAACTGCACTTTGAGTAAGAGAATGTTTTCCTTCGAAATGTGTCAGCAGATGAATCCAAAACTGAAATTTTACATTCCGACCACAAAACTGGTTTTAAAGTAAGAGTGAATCTGCTTGCGAGTCCCTATATTTAATTAGAATTACTCTCGTAATACGCGTATAGTTTTCCTACGAATTACGAATTTTGAATAATGGTTTAAAACAAAAATTTTAACCCCATTCGAAATATTAGAATGATTTTCTTCGAAATGCGTCAGTAGATTAATCCACTAAGTACTGGAATGTTAATAGATCATTCGGAACATGAAACTGGTTTTAAGCTAGACGTAGATATTAGTAGATGCCTCCTTTCGATATCGCTTTAATGCTGCTTTTCTTCCACATTTTTAATTTGGTAGGCGGGTATGGGTACCGCCGCCCTGGGAACCATTTATTGGATGACCAACACCTCTGCCACAGGTCACCCCAAGTGGTTCGCTACGTTTGGTGACTTAGCAGGGGTGCCCGGGTTCTTGGGGTAATGTTTGTCCAGGTCTTGATGGCGGGTGCGTCGGCCCACCTTCTGCGTGGCGGGCCGGATTGGGAGATGCTGGTTGAGGGAGACCCTTTACAACCGGTTACCGCTGTCCGGGCCGCTCGGTAGTACAGGGGCCCGACCCTCAGGCTCACGACTGAGGGTGGGCTGCCCCATCAACGAGTGCAAAAACCCCGCCGCTGCTGTTGTGCCGGTTCGTGACCGGAGGGAACCCAGCAGTAGCGTTTGGGGCGCATTGGGCGACCTCTCCAGCCGGACTCTCCCTTCCCATCGCCTTGCACCGCAGTGGGTGGGTTGGATACATACGTCCGTCTCTCCTGGAAACTCTGAACCCCAGCATCCTACCCACCCCTTATACCTTTTCCCTCCCAGACCTTCCTTCCTCTCATATCAAAAAAACAAAAAACCAACAATTAAAATCATGAACTTGCAACCTACAATAATTAACGTCATTACAGCGGCGAGACGTAGGCGTCCCCGGTGCGGGCCAAAACTGTCGGTGAATTACACCAACATTCGCGGCCTGCACACCAATTTAAACTCTGTCCACCACCACCTTTTTTCTCAACGCCCAAACCTACTCTTCCTGTCTGAAACTCAGATAGCTGAGCCTGTAGACACCTCCTATCTGGACTGCCCGGGCTTCACCCTCGCAGGCAAGTTCAGACCTAAAGAAGGTGTCTGTCTCTATAGTCGAGCTGACGTCAACTGTGTGCGACTGTTGAATCTGGAAAACTCCAGATTCGACGTAATGTGGGTACGCGTCAATCTTGCCAGTACGGTAAGATTCTACGCGTGTTTATACCGCTCACCGAACCTGAGCGAACCAGACACGTCCGAGCTCTTCAAACACTTAAGCGACACTATTGATGACCTCTTGCCCCGCTACCCTACGGCAGAGTTTGTGGTCCTGGGGGACTTCAATGTTCATAACGAACCTTGGTTGAAGTTCTCAGGATCAACAGACTCGGCTGGACGCCAAGCGGAATCCTTTGCCCTTTGCTACGGATTGGAGCAAATGGTTCAGGAGCCTACAAGGGTTCCTGATGTCCAGACTCACCGTTCCAATCTGTTAGACCTATTTTTAACTACTGTGCCACACGGTTACAGGATTGAAGTCACAGCACCTTTAGGATCGTCCGACCACTGCCTGGTGACGACATCAATCTCTGTAAACTTCAGACCACCAAACGAGAGGCTGAAGAGAAAAGTGTGGCACTATAGGTCAGCAGATTGGTTCGGTCTGCGGGCACATTTTAATGCTTTTCCGTGGTCAGCTGTCTGTTTTCGGACTTCAGATCCCTCAAGATGTGCCCAGGAAATTGGTGAAGTCATCACATCCGCGATGGATGGCTTCATCAAATCTACTGTTAAGGAAACTGGTGTAGGCTCAAAGCCGTGGTTCAGTCGACAATGCGCTGAAGCAGTGCGACGAAAAAACGCGGCTTACCGAGCCTACAACACATCTAGAACATCCGAAGACAGAACAGCTTACAACAAAATGGCAAAGGAAACCAAGAGAATCATAAATAGGTCAAAATTCGAGCACGACCAGCAGATCAGCAGAAAGCTGACTGCATGCCCGCATGGCAGCAGGCAATTCTGGTCACTTGCGGGCTCAATAGGTCGCAATTTCTGCAAATCCAGTCTGCCACCTCTTACCAGACCTGACGGCTCACTAGCAAACACCGCCACCGAAAAGGCTAACTTACTAGGTAAAATGTTTGCGGATAACTCAACCCTCGATGACCAAGGTGCTGTCCCGACGTCGGTTCCTCACTGTGGTTTTCATATGAAAAAGCTGAGGATCCGGCATCGGGAAGTACTCCATGTTTTACGAGGGCTTGATGTTAATAAAGCTAGTGGGCCCGACGGAATACCTGCCCTGGTATTGCAAAGGTGCGCTGCAGAATTAGCTCCAATTTTGACGAATCTTTTTAAACTGTCCCTGAAGACTGGCTGTGCCCTCTGGTTGGAAAAAAGCGGTTATCCATCCTATTCCAAAGAAGGGTGACCGCTCCAACCCGGCCAACTACCGCCCCATAGCGTCACATCAGTTCTGTCTAAGGTGATGGAACGTGTGATCAACGACAAACTGCTCACATACCTCGAGAAGAACAAAATTATCAACGACCGTCAATACGGATTCCGGCGGAACCGCTCGTGCGGTGATCTGCGGTGATGCCTGGAACGTTTCGGTGAGACCCAAATGGTTGCACTGGACATCTCCAAGGCCTTTGACCGGGTTTGGCACCGAGGACTTGTCAACAAACTGCTTTCTTACGGACTTCCCGCATCCTTGTGTACGTGGATTGCCGACTTCTTGAGGGGGAGGTCGATTCAGACGGCAGTCGATGGTTTCACCTCTTCCTCACACTCGATAAATGCTGGCGTCCCGCAGGGATCGGTTCTGTCTTCAACTTTGTTTTTGTTGCACATCAACGACCTTTTGTCATGTGCACCAATTCACTGTTATGCGGATGACAGTACAGTTCATGATAGCTTTTTGTTTGACAAGCCCCCAAAGGGCCCACAAACTCCAACAGCTCGTAGGGCTTTGAAGCAAAGAATGGACGGCTACCTCGAGAGTGTTTTCTCTTGGGGTAAAAATAATCTCGTTTAATTTAATGTTTCAAAGACCCAATCTTGTCTGATTACGTCCAAAAGGGATCGAAATGAAAATCTAGTCTCTTTCAACGGAAGCAATCTTCCGAACAGGCCCTCCATTGATATGCTTGGTGTAACCCTAAGTGACCAGCTCAGGTATGGGGGCTCCATTGAAGCCAGAGTAAAGCTAGCCTCCCAAAAACTGGGCGTACTGTACAGGGCCCGCAGATACTTTAATAGTACACAACTGCTAACCTTGTACAAATCACAAGTACGCCCCACGGTTGAATTTGGCAGCCATCTCTGGTCTGGAGCTCCAAAATACCTGAAAAATACCCTCGACTCTGTGCAGAAACGGGCGGTCCGTTTGATAGATTCTCCCATCTTAACAGACGGATTGCAATCTTTAGAGCACAGGCGTCTGGTGGGAATGCTATCCTTGTTCTACCGGTATTACAATGGAAGATGCTCCAAGGAACTAGCATCATTGATCCCTTCGGCACCGGTGCATAGTCGGGAAACACGCCAAACGCGTGCCCAACATTTGTACACGGTTGACATTTGTCACATGAGAACGGGTCGTTTCTTCGACTCGTTCTTGTGTTCAACAGCTCGGCTGTGGAATGATTTGCCGGCCTCTGTGTTTCCTCCTTCCTACAACATGGGTTTCTTCAAGACCAATGTTCATTCCTTCCTCTCCTCAAAAAGACCCTCCACACAGCATCCCAGATGACATAGGCCCTGAGGGAAATTATTTTCCTTAGGGCCTCCTGTGTAGAGTTAATGTAAAAAAAAAAAAAAAAAATTAAATAATGTTGAGACATACAAAATACGTGTGACTTTTCCTCCAAAGTACTATTTTTTGCGACGGGAATTGTGTTTCATTTTTTTATAGATTTATGAGAGAGATAATGATTGTAATTTTCCTTTGCGGGGTGCAGACATACGTTCACGATTCACCATTTGTCTCATTTTCGACTGTTGTCATTCAGGGTGTAAGAAAGAGGGGCAACATTATATGTTTAAGAACAAAAGCAAAACAATCAGCGCATTGACATGACATTTTCGAATTTTTGAAATTCATTCACACTTCAATATTATCCTTGTAACTATATTCCATACATTCAAAATTATCTACTAATTGGTCAACGGAGACGTCACGGTGCGGTGTCGGAGAGATGCGAGAAAATTATGACTTTTTTGCTTTGGAGGGAACAGACCTACGTTCATTGTGTAATTAATCTTTTGAAAGAGTTAATAATAATAATAATATTTGGCTAATTTATATAGCGCCGTTTTTGTGAGAAATCACCTCAAGGGCGCTGTACAGTACAAGTAAATATGTAATAAAATTGGTATAACTAAGATTTGTAATTATATCTAGTGACTTATATCTTAGACTTGTAACTAGTGGCTTAATCTAAGACTTATAGCTAGTGACTTAAGACTAAGAGTTATGATAGTTGACTTAAAACTAGTGGATTAACGACATACGTATTTACAACTGTGACTTAAAGTTAAAGACTTAAAACTAACACAAGTACCAACATTTCAAAATACTTATTTGCCATTGTTGTCAGTGATAATGATAACATTAAAAACCAAACAACGAACAAGTTCTGTATCATAGATAAGTTACAAACTCGTAACATAGATAAGTTATTGCTGCGAGTCGAAGCAGTTTGAGGATTAATAAATTTTATACACAGGTACATACAAATTTTATACATACTATATTCTATTTTTTAGTGTTATTAACGCCAGAAGAAGGAGGTAGTTCTTATATAATATTACTATTATAGAACACGGGTGAAATAATGATCTTAATGAATTATCGGTGCAAAAATGATCTTAGCTGAATTTATAGGAACATACACAAGCTTATCTTAAATTAATGAAAATGAATCGTCGTACCACATTAAGATGATTCATCGCTCAACACACAGATTAAGTAGTTAGGCTCCCACTTATTATATATATCTATAAATTCACAATTAAAGAATGATGAATTTAAGGAAATGAGTGTCTGAAAAGATGCGTTTTTAGCTTGGATCTAAATTCCGCTGGGTTGGTTATGCATCTCAGCTCCATGGGAAGTTTGTTCCAAGCCTCCGGGCCAGATACTCCGAATGCACGATCACCAAACTTAGTGTTCGGATTTCGCTTAGGTACTTTTAACCTTCCGATTGCAGAAGACGATGCTGATCTAAGAGTTGACTGTCTTAGACCAATATTTTCAGGAATGCACAATTCAGTTAAATAGGGTGGAGCCATTTCATTGATAGCTTTAAACACTATCCAGCATAGTTTGTATTGAATCCTTTCAGGAAACTTCAGCCAGTGAAGATTTCGTATCATTATTGTGATAAGTATAATATTGAAGTGAGTTAATTCTGTAAAAGCCAATCCATACAAAAAGAACGAGAAAATGAATTTTATTAATAATTTTTTTTTCGGGATTTTTTCCGATGTTTTAATAGTTATTCTGCAATTCGGGGCGGAGACAAATCCAACAAATCAAAGATCATAAAAATCAGTCCAGCCGTTCTTGAGTTATAAATGGTGTAACTAACCCGACTTGGTTTTATACATTAGGATACATTTAAAAAAAAAAAAAGTGAATTCTTAAATATAAATTATAAAAAAATGTATACCTAGTTAATTTTTTTTCGGTTCGGGGCTCTAGACTAGAATACTACCTACGTTTCTAATTTTCTAAATTTATACAAAATTCAAAAAAATACATTCCGAACCTGTTTTCCGATTTTTCGATTTATTTTCAGTTAAATAAAAATTTCCAAGGATTAAAAATTTGTCAACATGAAAGGTTTCCAGTCATCAAATAAAAAAATCTATTTAGATAAAATCCAAACATAACATTTTCAAAATCAAATATAAAAATTGAAAAGAAAAAATAACCCACCATCATGTACGACGATTTTCCCGTCACCGTGTCCCAGTGACCTTTCTGCCGCTGGACAGCCCTTTATTATTTATGTTATTTAACGGTAATCTTTAAATTTTAGAAACCAAACCAAAGAAATCAAATCGATATTTAAAAAATGCTGTAGGGGGGGGGGGGGGGTTGGAGAGAAGGGAGGTGGGAGGGGAGGGGTGAGAAACTGAAATTTTATGCACAATTTCGGCGGCGTTCTTTAATTTCTTGAGTTCTGATTGGCAGTACATTTTTTGTTTGATGGAAGTTTGTTACTCGGTAGAATTTAGTTTTCATTCGTGGAGTGAATTTCAAATGAAGGAAATTATACAACGTACTTACATATATTATGAAATGATTTTTATTTTGATAGAAAAATCAATAGGTACCTGATTAGTTAATTTTTGCACTTTTTCTAATAATTGATTTTGTACATACAAAGGGGCAAAACTCTACTATCAGGGGTCTTTACCAAATTAGGTGGAAGCGGGTTTTTATCTGCTATTACACTTTAATAGCACGTAGTAAAGTCCATTTTGATATATTGTTTTGTTTGATTGTGGTATTACTAAGTTGTCTGTGAATCTTGTCGCGTTTTAAGAAAAATCATCTAGTGTATTCCGCTTCGACGGTGGATTAAAGTTCGAAGGTCGTGATTAGAGCAAACATCGGGCCGAAAGCACTCCCCGCTCTGAGCTCGAGTGCTCTCGGGAAACTTCGGAAAATGCAGCCAATCACACTGCAGCGTGTTACGATGTTATAAATCAATAGAATTGATGCTGGTTTTATTAATAGAATATCCCATCGCTCAGTTGCCAGCCAGGACCACTCCCCCCCTCTCACTACTAGGTATATATTCCAATTCCCAGACCATTTATTTGTGCTGTAGGAAAATCTCCGTGCATTTTACCTGTTGAGAGTGTGATGCAATACAAATCTCGGCGTGCGATGAAAATCTCTTAACTTTTAATCAGTGTTGAAGAAGAATGTTTTGTAAGAAGGTAGGTACCTACCAATACATATTTTTATCTAGGTGCATTTACGTATTACAACTATGCCAAGGGCTTTGAAAGACTGGCAATATGAAGATAGACTCAAGAAACTAAGATTACCAACGTTAATAGAAAAAAGAGAAAAAGGTGACTTGAGTGTGATTTCAAAAGATTATCTGGACTATTAATCTAAATTAAAACTAAATCTTCAGCACCGACAAAAATTTTAATCTCCGTGGACATTAAAAAAAATAACAAAACACCTTCCACCTAGGAAACACTTCTTGCAAATAGATTACGATTAATGGAAACCTTAACAAACTTCCAAACAAGTCATCGATTCCACTATTGGATGGATTCTTAATTGGAAAGAAGAAAGGATTAACCAATTTTTTAATTTAAAACATTTTTTGAAGTAAAACTTCTTTACGCACGCTTGACTTGGGGAATTCGTGACGAGAGCGTTACGAAAAACGAGGCGAACGGTAGTTGAGAGGGAGATATAAGTTAGTGAAGATAGAAAGAGAGAGAGTTACGTTTCGTATATTACTGTTGGGGCAAGGCAAGAGGTGCGAGCACACATTTTCTTTCTCTCTTTCTCTCACAGCCAGTTACGTTTCGTGTATCTAAAACACAGTACAGGCCTATTGTCTGTATCACACTGTAGGAACAAGAGAGAGCACTACGCGCGCACATTTTCTTTCTCTCTTCTTATCATATAGAATATAGATGGAACTAAAAATGTTTTACTTCAGTCGCGTGGTCTAAAGCATACTCGTTTTTTTTAACATTAGACCTGTAAAATAATTATATGGCCTATGTCATCTTTGGCGATGCTATGTGAGGGGTATTTTAAAAAAAGGAAGTTCTAGGAAGGAAAAAGGTATGAGGGATGAATTGAAATCTGGTGGAATCTGGAAATCTGTCCACGAGTGATCCCACCTCCGCCTCCCAAATTGAAAACTCAACGACTGTTAAACTTATTGTGAAATCAGATATGATGCCTATTCATCAAATAATAATAAATTATTTTGAGCCATTATCACCTATCTCCTATTTCTTCCATCTATCTATCTTAATATATAAAACAAAGTCGGGTTAGTTACATCATTTATAACTCAAGAACGGCTTTACCGATTTTTATGATCTTTGATTTGTTGGATTTGTCTCCGCCCCGAATAGTAGAATAGCTATTAAAACATCGGAAAAATTCACGAAAAAAAATTATGAAGAAAATTCTTTTTCTCATACATTTTGTATGGAACGAATTCTCATTTTTGAAAGAGCTGCAGGAATATTTTAAAAGTATAATATTGAATAGTGAGTGAATTCCAAAAATTCAAAAACGTTAAGTGTCAATGCGCTGATTGTTTTGCTTTTGTTCTTAATGTCAAAATGAAATAAACGGTGAACGTATGTCTGCACTCCTCCAAACAAAAAAAAACAATAATTATAATAAATCTTCCTCACACGTATAAAGAAAATGAAACGCCACTCCCGTAAGTGGAAAAGTAAGAAAAGTAAAAAATATAATCCGTTCACAACGCCATCTCTGATACTGACAAAAACAAAACACGGACAGTTGCGCATCGATAATTGCTTCATTGTGTAATTTTTAACTTAATTAAAAAAATATTATTTAATTCAGCTAATAAGTTAACTCGACAGTTATTGATTCTGAATTGGTACGAAATTCGCCGGGTCGGCTAATTAACCATAAACGAATTTTCGAAGTAATTTATAATGGATTTTGAATTTTTTTACTTAGCTACGCCCTTGCCAACATGTGACAGCGAGAGACAAAGGAACGAGACAACTGAATGCATAGGGATAAAAAAGGGGGTAGAAATTGAACGGATTCAGCAGCTGTTGATTTGATTTACAAACGATTTGTTCATTTATTTATCAATATATTTTCATGGTTGTATGAAGTTGGCCTTTATCGCCAGGTGGTAAATTTCTTGAAAAATAAGAAATAAAAAAATAAAACTTTTCCATGACATCAATGTATTCAAATGTACTTTGGTAAATTACAATAATATAATTCATAGTTATTACTTACTTAACCAGAATGTTATTATATTATTAGTTAAATTCAAATTTTATGTTCGGGTTAAATCTTCCCCACAGGAAAAACTTAACCCTTTCACACATTTTTCCACAAATGATCATCTAGTCAATTCACGCTATGCAATTGCACTATAATAGTGTGGATCGATTTTTTGTTTTTTTGTTTTTCTTAGCAGCGGGGTGTGGAATGGATGCTCTATGGGAATACTTTTAAAAGTTATTGTGACAGCATTAAGATATTTCGAGTGCAAGTACTGCCCCAAGTCAATTCAAATTTTACAAAAACAGCGAGAAACTAGAAAAAGAAGGATTTAATCTTTGCTCAATAAAAGTAGTTAAAATATAAAAAAAATTAAACTTTTCATTTACTTGTAATATTATCTACTAATCAAGAAACAATAAAAGTACCATTGCTACATAAAAAAATCACAAACAATGTTAAAAAATAAAGACAAAAATCATAAAACTTATTGTGTTTTATAGTCCTTCTTCGAATTGAATACTGGCGTTATACGACAAGATTCTAGCTTGTTTTGTATCCACCCTTAACGTCTTTCAGGGTCGCAAACAGCAGAGCGTGATGCTGTTACCACTTTGATGCATCTTTCCGTGGCTTGCGTATGACAGGGCATCATTCGGAACTTGCACAAAATGTTGAATTCGATAATTTCGTGGTCTGCAATGGCATCAATTATTGTCTCGCTAGATATCAGTTTTGTAAGAGGTGGTGTAACGGACGTGTTGCTCTCCCTCATTGTTAAATTATGTCTTGCTAATCATGTACAATGCCCCGGTGCAACCAATAAAGCTTGTGTGCCAAGTTTGCACCGGGAGAGATTCTAGACTCTTATATTTTAATAATTTAATAATGAATACTTTATTTATGCTTATTTACGCCTCCAAAGGCAACCAGGCTGACCAGCCTCCTTTTTAGTTATGTCCCTGAGAAGGGCCGTTTTTCCGGCTCCGAAGGAAGCAGCTACTCCGCCAAGCGGACTGCCTTCCCTCCCTTGCCGTTCGGCCGTTATGGCACAGCAGGAAGCGGCTGCTCTACCGAGCAGGCTACTCTCTATTTTAATTATGGCCCTTTTCAGGGCCTTTTTCGTCCTGGCCACTAAGTTCAATAATACCGTGCCGCCAGCAACGATCTTTTTCAAAACACATTTTACCAATTTTAAATGTCTTTTTCTTAATATACAAATGCCCCGGTGACACAAATAAAACTTGGATACCAAGTTGCCACCGGGAGACATCCTAAACTTATTATTTTATCGCCTTCAGGGCTATTTTTCCGGCTACAAAGCCAAAAAACCAGTTTGGGCGTCCCCATTAAGGGCCTTCATATTGGTTAAAAACACATCATTTTTTAATATTACTTCATTTACAAACCCCGTAGGACGCTGAAACTAAGACTTTTCAGTGCAGAGTCCTACGGGGCATCCATAGAGCCATAAATAAACATTGTAACTCTTAAACTGCCAGCGCTATCAGCATTTGAGCAGATTTTCGAGACTTTAGCATCAATTCACTTTTTCTCCATTTTAAAAATCCCAGGACCTCGTAAAGCGACGGAACCAAAAGTTTTCGATAGCCAAGCTTACGGGGGACCTGGGAAAAATATTAACTTCTTTATAACTATTCAAATTCCCCTTTTAAATGTAAATACCTACCGACAAAATGTCAAAACTCATTAAACTAACTCTAAAATCATCAAACAAAAATTCTACGGATAAACAATATCCGTAGAAACCCATTAGCATTAAGAAAACCATTGTATTAGTTATAATTTAAGCTGTATAATTATTATAAAAACCCAATTTTAATCGACCACTTTCGAGGAAATGGTCGGCAAAACCGGCGGCAACAGAAAACCGCACCTTATATACAAAACGGGATAGGTAAATCCTCCCACTCTAAAAATGTACCACGTGACCGTTTTTTCACACGAAAACGGGTATAAAAGGCGTGATTTTTTGGATAATAAATCAGTTATTCTTCAACAGTCAACAAGTCTTGTTATTTACTCCACAAGTGGTCCAGACACCTACCTCTGGAAGTCTGCGACCTGCTGCCAGCTGCTGCCTCCTGCCGAAGTTCTGCCTGAACGGGAACTCGGTGCCTACCGCTGCAGTCGGCCCTGACTCTGGGCACTGCCAAGGCACCGCTCAGGCAGAAACTAGGCGCATCCAGGACCATTACCCCTGGATGTAGGGAGGCCAGCTACTACAATCACCATCATCAGCGTGAGCTAGTGGAAGGCGTGCACAAAACCGGTGCTTCTATTTTACAGTCTTGTAAAGGCTTGATACGTCTGTTACAGGTGGTTCTGATGGTTTTTCCCAGTAGATCAAGTCAATATAGTCTGCTGCGTTAAATTAAAAGTAGGTAGCTTAAATACTCTTATTGGAGAGAACCCTGACGTACGTTCTCGGATACTTAGAATCCGTCTCAGAACCAACTCTCTAATTTGTCTTCGTTCGTCGTTTAGCGTACTAATAAGTATATTTTTGCTGTGGCCAAAATACCCGTTGCGTTGAATTACGGGATCTACCACCTTTTTCAAATGCTCTGGAAGGTAACGAGAAAATTTTATGGTTTCGTGGAGGTGTCTCGCCCTGTAAACACACGAAGGTTGTGTTTTTTTTTATTTTAAGCATACACCCTTAGCATAAATTCAGTCAATATCACCTGATTTTCTTCTGATTCTTGGTTGAAATGTAAAGTCGGAGAATAGTATTGGCTGTTGTTAACAAACGCAAATGACAGATTTTACCAGGGTTTCTTTTGGCTAAGTTTTCCTTCGGCGATTGCTCGGCACATTTCCAATAAATAAAGCTGGTCTGTGCTAAGGTCGTCACGGGATTTTGTAATGTCCGGTAAGTTGCATTCTATTGCCTGAAATTCTATCACAGGAAGATGTTCACAGTTCTTGAGTAACTTTCTTAGTTGGCCGCTAAAGCTTCTAGGACCTGTTGTCGTTCCATCAATATATTCGAAAAGGTGTCTCAGACTTAACTCGTTGGCATGTATTTGACAGACCAACCACTGAAGTGGACGATGGAGCTTTCCTTCAAGAAGTCGAATAATGCCAGACTTAGTTCCAGTATTAACTTCTGTTCCGTCACATCCGATAGCCACGATGATGCACGCTAAATCAATGGATTTTGCCACAAAATATGCAAACAATTTGTGAGCTATTGTTTTAGCATCACCGAACTTAACGCCTATGTGGCCAATGTATTATGAGCCAGGTTCTTTCAAAAGACTGATATGTTCTTCTATCACAACTTTTCTGCGTCCATCCTACAAGATTAATGTTTTATCCTTTCAACCTTCAAACGACATGCAAATGCTCGAATCAAAATGGGGCTGATTGATGGCAGTCAGGCAGTGTGGTCCTAGTTTTGGCACGAGCACGTCGAATCTTATTACGATCGATCACGTTTGTTAGATTATCTGTTGTCACTAATATTGGAAACCCGACAGAATCAGTATTTATTTTAAGTTAGTATTTAATGTACCTTACCTACCTAACCTTTTTTTTTAAATCACAATTTCTTTACAAATTCACAAGTCTCTCTTGTAGTATGGTATTGGGTTTTGTAACAGGCCTGTTGGAATGAAATGTCCATTTAATTTGATATTCCAGATTCCACTGGCTCTCTTTGCCCGGTTTTCTATAAGGATTTGTTTTTTTTCATTTGTTATTTGTCTGACTTTTGAATCAAACTACAAAAAAAAAAGCCATAGTAAAGTATTTTTTAAATTTTTTAAATTTTATAGTGAGGCGGGTGTCGGGTGTCGGGTGTTCTGAATGCTCATTTACAACAGATCTCAAAGAGAACTTATCTTTGCTTTGTGCAACCACGAAATGGGAACTCTCCACTCGAGATATTGTGCAAACAACACTATTCTTTTTAGGCAAGCCAATATATTGTTAACTGGGTAAAAATGGAATTTTATATGAGGACAATAATACTAAAATACTTAAAAACCATTGCAAAGAACGAAATTAATGACAGTTTATTAAAGAAAGGGATAAAAAAGTTACATTATCAATCATTTCACAAGGCCTTGAAAATAAAAATGAAAAAGAAATCACTAAACAGTGGGTTAAAATCCCCTGTATTGTACATAATTAGAATAAAATAACTTTGTTAGAATACTACCTTGTTCTATTTTTAAAATGTATTAAACAAAAGCAATCAAACTCTACTCTCACAACAGATGGCGATGGCAAACTGTCAATGAAATTAACAACAAAATCTGAAGAGTAGAGCATAATTTTCTCCTTTTTTTGATATTTTTTTTTTATAAGTATTGAGGATTCCAAATGACAGATGCAAATTGTGATACGTGTCACTTTGGAAACTGTCAAAATAGAAACTTCGTGAATTTTTAAGTTCTCCATACTTGTAATAAAGGTCATAAACTAGATAGACTAGAATATTTAGAAATTACCCGCTTAACTAAAAAAAGACCCTAACTTTGTAACGAATAAGCAATTAGAATCATTTGCTAAGTCTCCGCTTTTCCATTGTAATTTGTAATGTTCATAATAATTTCGAAATTAAAATACGTATTTAGTTTTCATGATAACAATTCCTACTCCGATGTAAACATGTATCCATTCAAAAAGCAATAAAAAAATCCCATAGATCATAAATAAAATAACGATTTGATAATAAAATTAGGTCATTAATAATTCATATTACTTGTAAGGTTTTTGCCTGAACAATATTGAATTGAGCTACAAACCCAAGGTAATTAGCCTACTGGAAGTACCAAATAATTAGAAATTCAACAGTCTAAAACGACTTAGTAACTAATGCAATTAATATAATTGATTAAAATCCTTGTAGACCACCCCTCTTCCCCTCCCCATATGTTGTATATATAAACCGTAGACTAAGAATGCTTTGTACCAGTCTGAAGATGGCTTTAACGAGCTGAAACCGGTTACGGTCAATGAAATTAAAGTGGAAAGAAGTTTTATATATGTTTTATTATAATTATAATACCTATACTAAAATACTTCCCATCATACCTGGTAACTGGCGACAGAACCGCGAAATTAGCCTTTCTGCGGCCGGGACCTTTCTCTACCTCCAACCTCACAACATGGTATTTATATTATAAACGAGAAATTTTATCTGGACAAAGTGACATGACATATTATATGGCAGACTTCAGCTTCTCTTGAAACAAAATAAAACAATGTATACATAGCTCCGTAGATCAAAAATGTTTTATTCGAGACAATGATACAGAAGATCAATATATATTATATAAATAAAAGAAAGAAGTTTTCTGTTCAATGATTAGAAAAATAAACAAAGAAGATAAAATGTGATAAAGATGCAAAACTAGTTTAGAAAACTTTCAATACTATAGCTTTTGGAAAAGTAGGTACCTACCTACTGAAATGTTGTACCTACCTACTGAAATGATTGCACTCTGGTCTTCGACTGAGGCATTTTTTGTGGAGTGGAATGATAGAAAATTGTATAAATTAATACAAAAACCTAATTTTTAGATCCTCACGATATTGTTACAATATTTTCATTATGTTTTCCCATATTTCCAATGCGGACATATTTATACTGAACACATTATATTATTTTTCTCGTTCTTAACGATGGAAGTTTTTGATTGAATTCGCCCTGAATTGATTTTAGGCTTGATACAACGCTCTAACGGCGTACAGGGGGAACCGTCCAGAGAGAACCCTATCAGATGTTGATCTCCCAAACCGTCTTCCTTGTTCATCTTGTCAATCTTTTTTTTCAAACTATTGATCTTTACTTCTCTCATTTTAATCTCTTCCTTTCTGGTTTCTTCGTCTATTTTGTTCTCGACTTTGTATTTATTAACATTCTTTAGAGAGTACTTGGATTTACTTGAGGACGATCCAGATTGTTTGGATCTATCTGAATTAGTGGCAGACCTGAGCTTGTTGGTGTAGTTGCTATTCACCCTTCCGTCATAATCGTTTACATTTTCATTTGGATGATTTGAAATCCTCCCTAGAGAAATGAAACCATGGTTATTTGGAGTTTTTATGTCTCGTCTTCTTAGTGGATTTGTTTGGTTTTTGATTGAAGATTTTGCCGATTCGCGATCTCCTTCTCCTCGATTATTTTCTGCGTTCTTGTCTTTGTCATCTTCTCCAATATCCAGAATTTTCAGAGCTTCAATTCTTCTTATTCTTTCCGCAATCTGATCACTTATGACCTCACGATGTTTGACACCTTCGCCGAGATCTTCCATTTCCCGCAGCCATTCTTCGCGTTCTTGGATTTGTGTGAGAACTGAAATATTAAAAAACACGATGTTTTGTTGATATAGTCAAAAAGCAAAAGCGTTGGTATATAAAATTATGATCAAAAAACATCTGTACCATAGTTAAACACACATTTTTTAAATTTACGTTTACAATTAAAATGCCTACATTAACTTACATTTTCGAAACCAGGACACCAATGAAGCCTTTTTTTAAATTGTACTGCTAATATTGCACAGCAAATTGTACAATATTTTGGCGAAATGCATCTTAGGTACTTACGATCCGTTCGAAGATCACAATTTATATAATCACTTACGTGATAGCAAAACTAATATATTTATTTAATATTGTTCTAGGTATTGGTGCTATACTAACGTTCATGTAACATATCAATTTTTGTTGGCAATTCGTTTTTCTCAGCGGGTTTTGATATCTTCAGTTTAACAGTTGGGGGGCGTCCATCTTCGTTGCCAAACTCCATTATGTGCTGTAAATGCTTTTTGACGACTTCTCGATCTGCCGCCCTCACTGTTGATCTAAATCTGTATGAAAAAAGATTGATTTTTGCAGAGGTCTTTGAAATCAAATATGAGAGTAGTTTCTAAAATCAATCGGAATCGCAACTCATTTAGCGTCTACGATTACGATGTTATTAGTTCACATTTAATTACAAATCTAACTAACTAACTAACTAACCATCACGCCGTTTCCCCGCAGGGGTAGCCAGAGAGGACGGACCGCCAAACATCCCGTATTCAAATATATACCTATTTGTATATAAATGCATTATTATAATTAATTATTAATTGTTGGTAACGTGTCAGATTATAGGGGATTCTCTAATTTAAGGAAATTGGCCAAAAAAGTGCAAATTGAATGTTATTAAGCATGCATCAACTCCGTCGAAGTCGAAAGTGGTCTGCAAGATAACATGAAGGTATTCTGATCACACTCAAAACCATTATGAAAATTCAACTGTATTCCTAAAGTAATGCATCTTGATTATACTCGTATTTCCGCAAATGATGGAGAATACATAGCAAACAATTTCTCCAATTATTTTTCATCTGTTTATACTAAGTCGGAATCACCTACTAACGATTTAATTTCAAACATTACCGAACACAACTAAAGCAATCTCGGTAAAAATTATATTAGTGCAGTTAAAATAAAATGTTTTTTGAGTAAAATAGATTCCAGTAAGGGTCCTGGACCTGAAAGAATTCCATCTTTCTTTGTCAGATGCCGTGCAGATTCATTATGTTTACCACTTTTTATTAATTTCAATGAATCTTTAACCACTTGAGTTTTTCCTGACTTTTGGAAAGAATCACATGCGGTACCAGTATCAAATCGGGTGACCAATCTTTAATAAAAAAAATGTAGACCAATTAGTATACTATCATGTTTTGCTAAGGTTTTTGAATCTCTATGAAAACATTTTTCCCACTTCAAGCCCCTTCTCTGCACTAGGCAACATTAGTTTGTTCCCCACAAATCTATCAATTCAAATCTTCTAGAATTTTATAATTATGTGTATAAATAAAAGATTACAAGAAGACGAAATTTATACTGTTTTCTAAAAAGCTTTTGAAAAGCATTGATAAAGCCACTACGTCTTACTCTGATCAAATATTAATACATAAAGACCTATTTCGCTGGGTAAAATCGTACACAGAACACAGCTAGTGTTTATTAACAAATAAAAATCATCTCCTATAGATGTAACTTCTAGTGTACCACAGGGGTCAAATCTTGGCCCTCTGTTTTTATTAATAAGTATTTATTTATTTTGAATTTCACGCCCGGCTGGGCTTTTACATGTGATATGTTATATTTTATTATTATCACAAAGAACATCTAAATAAGCACAACAAAATCAAAAAAACAAAATCAAAACAAAAACAAAATCCAAAACAAAATCTAAAACAAACCAAAGTAAAAAACAAAATCAAAACAAAAACAAAATCAAAAACAAAATCTAAAACAAAAACAAAGTAAAAACGAAATAAAATAAAAACATAATACTCCTCCATACAAAATGGATATTTAAAAAAGACCTTTCTAAATTAAACTGTGATCATGCTTTTTCACCTTAAAGTTTTTCATCAACTTTTCAAAATGACCTCAATACACGTATAACTGGTATAGGTACCTACTGTCAAATGTTGAAAAATGATTAATGTTGAAAAATGTTACACTTACTTCACTCGAAATAGAATTACCTATAATTTGTTTTCTATAAGAGATCTAGGGATCACTCTTGATTCTAAATTCACATTTGATGTACACATTAACGATATTAAATTCAAATCACTTAAAATGGTGGGATTTAATCAGTGACAGACTATGTGGAGGGGTGGAGGGGGTGGCCCGCCCTGAGCCTCTGGTTCTGGGGGGTCCCCAAACGCCTCCATGTTCCCTTGATCAAATCCTAAGCAAGGCTAAGGCACCAGGACACTGTATTTTTTTTTTAATTTCGTTTTCTGAAAGATGCACTTGTTAAGAATGCTCTCACCAAATTTTTAAAGAAATTTTAAAATTTGACGGAGATACAGCTTTTTATGTGAAATCTTTTGAAACAGTTTGTATTATCCTTCGGCAAAACTTGTTTGTGTGTTAACTGAGTTTTTATAACTTATATGGATTGTATAAGTTATAAAAAGTATTATTATTATTGTATAAGTTATTGTATAAACCCAGTATAAATAAATATTCGATCAGCCGTCAAGCATAACGACCATTCTGATCACAAATGAAACAAAAATTAAACAGGAACATAAACAAAATAATACGGATTTCCACACCAAACCTACATTTCCCTTTCCAAGTCCCCGGAGTTCTTAATGACTGAGTAGGACCTCCTGCGCGAGGTCTTGGGTCTGATGAGAACTGGGTTCTGCGCGCTCCTTCCTCTCTCTTCCTCCTTAGATAGATCCACCAAGGATTTGCCCGACCTCAAACACCAGTCCATCTGCTTTCTCTGCATCAGAGTTAGCTTTGCCTCATCCATCAGTACTGTTCAATTATTCATAAAGTTTTATTTTTATTAATTGCAATACAAGGCAGTTACGTGGACTGTTAGTTCATCAGTTTTCCTGTCTTACATTTTTTTATTATTCAAGAAAATAATATTCATAAATATTGTGCCGATATTTCAATGTTTCTAATAATGGTATCAGTTGGTTTATCTTGCCAGGGTTCCTAGCACAGAGCAATTTAAAGTGCAACTGAAATTTCGGCCCATGTCTAGTAGGTACGTATACCATGGATACCATTATACCATGGAGAAAAGAAGAGTAGGTTTCTAAATAAATAATGTACATTAAATTAGTACAAACCCGTGAAAATGGCGGGAAAATTTATAAAAATAAAAATACATAGGTACATTTACTTTTTAAATTTTTAAAAATTTCCACGCCTGAGAATCGAACCCCATCAACTTCTTGGAAGGCAACAAGGGCCGACCCCAAGCCAAATTGCGCCGGCACTAGTAAAACCGAAGTGCCTTGACTCTTTAGCTCCTTGGCGCCTTATGCTCGGTACACACGACAACGATTTATCGTAGCGATTTAGACCGTTTTTTGCAGATCATTGAACGTCCGTAAAGCGTCCACACGTCTACAATATCTGCGTCGATCGTCAGTTCTCCGCAGAAACTCCGACAAGAAACATGTCCGGTATTGCTAGAATTGATAAGCTTCCGGATTCCACTACGTAATATTAGAAGTCAGGATTTATTTCAGTGCAAAAATTCTGGGATTAACTACCACATTTATTCTTCTTTGCCCAGAATACTTACGGAGGGAAACAATTATACCAAGTCAGTGGACATCTTCAATTTATGTTTAAACAAATATAAAATTTTGTTACTGAGACAGTTCAGTTATGTACATTGAATGCTTTGTATTTCTTATTATTCATATGTAATGTAAAAGCCCCGAAAAAGGGCGTTAATAAATAAATAAATGTCATCCACGATGGAAGACTATGACGCGCTAAAAAGGAAGAAAATCTCGTAGTATGTGGTGTAAGGATTGGCTTCTTAAAATGAAGTCAGACTCTCATATAAATTTGTTAAATGAATTAAAATTTGCTCCAAAAGATTGGTATAATTATTTGAGAATGAATGAAGAGACTTACTTACACCTGCTGTTTCTAGTTACACCGCTCATACAAAAAAAGGAATACCGTGATGAGAGAAGCAATAAGTCCTCATGAAAGAATCCTACAGTAAAACTTGTGAACGAACTGAACGATTGGCCCGACTTTCCTCCATACCAAAATTGTGCAAACACGATCGACAACGATTTTATCAAATAGATTTTGCAACTGCCTCCGACGGCTTGCACCAACCAAAAAATCTAGCGCCAATTTTCATACACACGTTCGATATAACTACACAAACGGTCTGTGCAGCTAAATCGCTACGATAAATCGTTGTCGTGTGTACCGACCATTAGCAAGTCGGCGCCCGACCGAACTGCCCCAATTACTCGACCCTGAAGGCAACTACGCTGGCTATTACACTAGCAACTATTGTAATAAGCAGCCGAGATTGATATAAAGGTAAAGAAAAAATCCACTTCCATGGATACATTTACCTTTCAACATTTTCTGCGTCTCGGGCGTGTATTCAACTTTGGGTTGATGAAATAACCCTCCCTGAGCAATCCGTTTACTCGGCCACTGAGCCTCGATGTATCCATTTTCATCCATTGTATAGTTTTCCTAACTACAGATTAATTTTATAGTGATATTCTCGTTAAAATTGTTAAAACAGTGACCCATAAATGAACCACTCCAGTGATCCGATAGAAAATTTTTATTTGACTGGTGTTGTTATTATTTCCATAGCAACGAATCGATATTTTTAATTTATATACGCACAGATGCAGAAAGGTACCTACTTACTGAGGTTCGTAAAAAAAAATATTAAAAAATTGATTAAATAGGAACGTTAGGTTAGGTTATGGGCTACTTAAAAAAAATTATATCTTTTAATTACTTTTCGACTGTAATCAACAGACGTTCTAATTCACGTAAGCCTGAGTTCCGTCGTTGACCCATGTCCATGTATACCTTAAGTGTAACTCCCTATAAAAAGACAATAAAACTATCATTGTCTTCACAAAATGTGAAATATTATTTAAAGTTCACAGTTGTTTGCAACATGCAAAAGTTGTTTGGAAAGTCCAATTTTTTAAAAGTACCTGTGGCTCATATTTAAAGAATGTTTTCTTATATGGATTATATAAAAGAGGTGTTGAGTTGAGTTGATCCGAGTTGTCGTGGAACCGAATATGGTGACCGGACAACTCAGAATCAACTCGACACTTCTTTTAAAAGACGTGATTTTTTTATGATTTTTAAATTGATTTGTCTTGAAACCGAATATGGTGACCGAACAACTCAACTCTACTTTGGAGTAAAAACTGTGAAGTGAATTGGGGTAAGCTGAGCGAAAAACTGGAGGTATAGTACAGAGCCCGCAGATACTTACACAACTTATAACCCTGTACAAATCGCAAGTACGCCCCACGGTTGAGTAAGGCAGCCACCTCTGGTCTGGAGCTCCAAAATACCAAAAGAAACCCTAGACTCTGCAGAAACAGTTCCGTTTGATAGATTCTCCTAACTTAACAAACGGATTGCAATCTTTAGAGCACAGGCGTACGGTGGGAATGCTATCCTTGTTCTACCGGTATTTTAATGGAAGATGCTCCGAGGAACTAGCGTCATTGATCCCCACGACACCGATGCATAGTCGGGAAACATGCCAAAAGCGCGCCCAACATGTGTACACGGTTGATATTTATTTGTCACGTGAGAACGTATCGCTTCTTCGACCCGTTCTTGAGTTCAACGGGTCGACTGTGGAACGATTTGCCGGTCTCTGTGTTTCCTCCTTCCTACAACACGGGTCTCTTCAAGACCAATGTTCATTCCTTCCTCTCCTCAAAAAGACCCTCCACACAGTATTTTAGATGACATCGGCCCTGAGGAAAATTATTTTCCTCAGGTTCTCCTGTGTGGAGTTAATGTTAATGGATGTAATTCTTGCACTATATAGATCGCCTAAGCACCAAAATATTTCATCCTTCCTTAAATCGTCATTTACATCCCTCCCTCCTCTTCGGTAGAAGTCTATAAGTCACACACTGCTTCAATTGAACATGTCACTAGAAACGCTGATTCCCTACTTATTTGTGGCGATTATAATTTACCTAAAATATTGTGGCTGAATGACAATCAAGGTGTCAAAACTCCTACTAGTAATCTTTCCCCACAAGCTGTTGAAATTGTAATTTTTTTTACCTATTTGAATATGTTTCAAGTAAATCCAGTCACTAACTATCTAGGCTCTTGCCTGGATTTAATTTTCACTAACATAACAAATGTCATAAGACTCATAAGTAAGTGAAGCTGATGTCTCTTTGTTACCTTTGGGTGAATATCATGCACCTCTCTCTATTAACATTACACATTTTATTTCAAATTTGATTCCTTGAAACCAAATGTCTCTATCACTACAAATATCTTAACGGCGACTATTTATTTATTTATTTATTTATTTTGAAAAACATTACATATTACATCGTTATAGTTATGGCTGTCCAACTAGGCAATTTGCCCGTTTTAGAACAGTCAAAATGAACAGATTTTTTACATATAATTAGTGTGTTGACTGTAATATTGTCTTATACCTAGATATAACAATTGATAAATAATATTAAGGTTTTGATGGTAGATACAAGAAGTTACTTATAAGTAGGGCCCGGATTAATATGTAAATACATATTTTTAATTTACACGATTTTCGGTCTCGTATGTGTTCTCTACCTAGATTATCATATATAGATTGTGAAAAACTAATTTTTATTTTCTTCCTCTTATTTGTTTGCTGTTGCTTGCGCGTGTTTTTATTTTTACGTACCTACTCAAGTCACCTACTACTACTGTCTAGGTACCTATCAGTTTAATTTCAAAATTACCAAGGATAAACAATCTTTGCATATCAAATAAAGTATATTTTAGACAAAAATAAAGGAATTGACACCCTAAAAACAATTAATAAAGTTCTGAGCGGAAGCTTTGAGGGTAGGTACTGCAGACGTGCCTTACACAATTAAATACGCTCCCATTACATCACGTGACGTGGAAAGATCTTTCAGCCAATATAAGGCTTTATTTAGACCAAATCGACAAAGTTTTAATTTCGATAATTTAAAAAAGCATTTGATTGTGTACTGCAATCAATTTAAAAAGACAAATTTAGAGGAAGATGAATAAAACTTAATTTTTTTATTTGAATTACCTGAACATTTCGCTATCTTTTTATAATTTTTTTAATGTAACTGTTACTGCATAGTAATTTTTAACAATAAACATTTAATATGAAAGATAGTCTTATTTTATACTCCATATTTTTTCCATATTTTACATTTTTTAGTCCATATTATATGTACATATTTTGAATTTTTTAATACATATTTATCCGAGCCCTACTTATAAGTGTTAATTATATATTTAACAATAGAAAATAAAATACAGATAAGAGAAATAAAAAGAACATTCCAAAAGAAAAATAAAAAAGTGTTTTTTTTTTTAATTTTTTATTAGCACTTATGCTCTTCAACCATTTCAAAAAAATTTAGTATTGATTTTGATGAATTAATCAACTCGAGAATCAAAAAATGGATAAGAAAAAAATAATGGATTAAAAAAGAAAAAAGAAAGTAGAGAAAAGAAAAAGCAATGAAAAAAAAATTTAAGTAGTTTTTGAACTTAAATTGTATAAAAATAATATTAAGGTAAGTAATACCAATATAATACCAGTATAAATGAATGTCAACAAAAAATAAAATTTAATGGCTGTTGTTTAACATATTTTCGCATTCAGCTCTCCCCAAGACCAGAAGCCAATCATTTACCAGATTACGCAGAATGTTATCACTTTTTGATTTCCAAGCATCGGGTATAAGATTAAGCAATTTAGGGCCTAAGTACGAAAATTGTCTTTGAGCTAAGGATGAATAAGTGGTGGGAGTAACTACTGAGTTCCTCTTTGCATGTCTGGTGTCATGATAATGGTCTATGGAAGTGTAGTGGAGCCGCTGTTTTTGGGTATGTATTATGATTTTCCTAATATATAATTGCCTTACATCAAGAACACAAAACTCTTCGAACAATGAATCGCTGGGGTATCTGAACGGTTTTTTGAGTATGACTCTTAGAAGTGATTTCTGAGATTTTGCTAAGGGATCAAGTATTGTTTTAGTACAACAGCCCCAACCTAAGGATGCATAATCTAATATGGAATTACACATGGCAAAGTAAATTCGTTTCATGTTTTTTACGCAGAGAATATTTCTAATTGCCATGAAAAGATGTAAAGTTTCCTACCTTTGCGGAAGTTAAGTCTATATGTTTATCCCATCTCAGAAATTTATCAATAATATTTCCAAGATATTTAATACTGTCTACACATTCCAAGGTATTGCATTTACATGTAGTTATGTCGTTGCAGTGGTGTATAATAATGTTATGAATTTCTTTTGGTTGACCCGCTTGGGTTGGACTGAAACAGATGAATTTAGTTTTATCCAAGTTTAGAGTGAGGAGATTGCTATCTAGCAACTGTTTGACTTTGTTTGTACCAATTTCTGCTTTACTGTGAGATTCATTCCAGGTTTTGCCTTCAAATAATAAAACTGTATCATCTGCAAAGGTAATTATGTGGTCTGCGAAGGAACTATTACATACCTCATTTATATGAATATTAAATAAAAGTGGTCCTAGAGTACTTCCTTGAGGTACACCATATTTAATATTGGCTGGATCGCTTAGAGTACCGTTAATATCCACTCTTTGGCTTCTATTTTCTAGGTAACTAACCAACCATTTGAATAGTTGACCATGTATTCCAATTCGCTGTAGTTTATTCAACAAAATTTTGTGGAGATAGTATCAAATGCTTTGGCTAAATCTAAAAAGACTGCAATGCATTTAATTCCTTTGTTTAGATTACTAGAAATGATTTTTGTCAAATTAGCAATAGCGTTTTCAGTGCCTAAACCATTGCGAAAGCCGTACTGTCTACTAGAGAGGATGTTGTTAATTTCAAGATAATGACTGAGACGGTTCTTTACAATTTTCTCAATAATTTTTGAGACAGAATTGAGCAAGGAAATAGGCCTGTAATTGTTTATCTGTGATTTGTCCCCATTCTTGTGCAGTAATATAATAATTGAGTGTTTTAAATGAGCAGGGAATTTACCTGTTTTAAAGCTTAGATTTGAAATGAACGCAATCGGTATGGCTATGTATGATTTAATAATTTTTAGCAGATTTGATGAAATCTTATCGGGATCACATGCTTTTGATGACTTGAGGTCGTCAATTATCTTCATGACTTCGTTTGATGATGTTTCGATTAAGCCTAATTTGTGACCGAGAATAGGGATAGGTAAATTCGAGAGATCAGTTTCCGTTGTATTACATTTAACGAGAATTTTTTTAGCAAGTGTGTCTCCTACAGATGTAAAATAGCTATTGGCAAAGTTTGCCATGTTTTTGGGGACTTGAGAGATTGAATTATTGATGTATAGAGATTTAATTTCGGAAGATTTATTAATTTTAGATTTGGTTACATTGCGAAAAGTTTCCCAAAAACGTTTTGGACTGCAGTTATTTTCGTAAATGAGTTTTTTATAAAAGTTTTCTTTCGAGGATTTAGTTAAATTCTTACACAAATTCCTATATTTTTTATAATAAGATTGTAATACCAAGTTATCTGGATACCTTTTAACCTTTTCATGAAGATGGTTTCTTTTGTGAATTGAATTGACTAGACCCGGGGTGATCCATGGCGTGAGTTTTATTTGTTTATTTGTTATGGGTTTATTGCTTGTATGTATAGATATATACTCATGTAGTTTAGTAATAAATTCCTTCATTGCCAAGTCAGTATCTGATTGTTCTAAGACATTTTTCCAGTTTTCAGAACTCAGGTCCTCAAGTAGATTATTGAAGTTTGTTCGAGCAACGTATTTAATTTTAGCTAAAGTTGGAGGCTTGTTTTTGAAACAAACAGATGTAGTATAGTGGTCTGAAATAGTAGTGAATATAACAAATGTGTTGATATAATTAATATTTTTCACATTGATGTGATCTAGACACGATTTGCACGAATTCTGTTCACGGGTGACGCTGTTAATTGTCTGAGTGAAACCGTTTTCCGCAAGCAGACATAGATAATCGTGTCTTTGACGGTGGTATTCATGGATAGTGTTAATGTTTAAATCTCCTATAATGATTTTCCTATAATGATGATTGATTGTAATGAATACAAGAAGGGGTCAATATTTTTGAAAGAAGGTGATCTGTAGATTGCAATTATGCATATATTGTTATTTTTATTTATTTATTTATTTAATACATGAATTATCGAAAGTACATATAGTTTTTTTGTGATATTTTACCCTCCATGCTAGGGATGACCCTGTGTTATGGCGGGTGAAGTTTACGGTTTGTGGATATACATTCATTAGTATAGGTTGAAATTTTTCACTAATTGATACTATGCACACAAATTCTTCTACAGTAAGAGAGTTTATGTAGTTATATTGGATTACAAGAATAAGGTGAAAAAGTTAAAGAATATTGGAAAAGATAAGTTATCATTAGTATGTTAATGAATTATTGATATATAGTTGACAATTGATATATAGCTATTATCCATGAGAAAACCATATAAGTCTTAAATTTGCATTAAGTATGTGCGCGACAAATCGACGAATGACTCAATATCACGCCAACCGATTTCGATGATTCTTTTTTTATTGGAAAGAATGTTCTTCAAGGGTAATTTGATGAGAGTTTGGTTAGGTTCTGATTATCGGATCCATGACAAATTAACGAAACTCGACCGAATCTCTTAATTTCACCCTAACGTCGCTATGGTCAAATTATGTCTGTCTCATATGAGCAGCACGTTTAGTAGGTTTACCCATATTTAGACAAATTAGTTAGTGTACTTCAGATTCACTTAAAATCAAAAAATAAACAAAAAATTTAACAAAACAAAAAACACTAAAAAGTAAAAAAATAATTTCGTATTCTTCTACAACTTCATAATCAACTTATTTTTTCTAATCATCAATATGTTGGTACGATTGTTATTTTTGGAGTCGGTGTCAACATTTAAGACTCTACATATCTTATGTTAGAAGCCACCTGGAGTATGCTTCTATAGTGTGGAACCCTCATTGTTCTACATATAAAGCAAATATAGAAAGAGTTCAGAAAAAGTTTATAAAATATGTCTCCTATCGCGTGCGAAATGATGAAACCTTAAATCTCTTGATCAACGCCGAGATATCAGAGACCTATTAATGCTCTGTAAGATTATTCATAACTTCATTGATAGCCCATACTTAATACAAAATATTCATTTCAGATGTCCATCTCCCGACACATTTTATATCCCTAAGAGCAACACAAATTATTTTGAAAATGTATTCATAAGAAGAAGCTGTAGCATACAACAGATTATGTCCAAATACGAAAAAAATCACGAAAAAAAAACACTCGATCGTTTGCCACATGTTTAACTAAAAACTTAACATTTCATTGATTTCTCTTTTTTTTAGTTCACCACATTTTCTCTCCCACTTTTGACTCCAGATACTAATATCTACAGCCTGTATGCCGGACGAATATCTACAGCTCATATGTTGAACTAATATCTACGAACTTCAGAGTGTTGACTAATATCTACAGAGCGTAGGTTGAACTAATATCTACAGAGCGTAGGTTGGACTAATCAGCTAAATGTGTCCAATAGTCCGATATTAGGGATTTTTACATATATACTTACATAAATTAAGTTTTTTAAACTGCATACGCAATATTACGTTATTCCAATATGCTTTACATAATTGCAAATCCAACCTCTGCCAGTGCTGTAGATATTCGTCAACACTTTGGTTCTCATAGATATTAATCAACAGTTTGAGCTGTAGATATTCGTGAACACTTTGATTCTCATAGATATTAGTTCGATTTTTTCAGTTTTTGGAATTCCTGTAGATATTAGTAGACGCCTCCCCACTTTTAGCAGTTCGAATTTAAATAAAATGGAGGCGTCTACTAATATCTACAGGAATTCCAAAAACTGAAAAAATCGAATTAATATCTATGAGAACCAAAGTGTTGACGAATATCTAAAGCACAAACTGTTGACTAATATCTACGAGAATCAAAGTGTTGACGAATATCTACAGCACTGGCAGAGGTTGGATTTGCAATTATGTGTAGCATATTGGAATAATGTAATATTGCGCATGCAGTTTAAAAAACTTAATTTATGTAAGTGTGTATGTAAAAATCCGTAATATCGGACTATTGGACACATTTAGCTGATTAGTCCAACCTATGCTCTGTAGATATTAGTCAACACTCTGAAGTTCGTAGATATTAGTTCAACATATGAGCTGTAGATATTCGTCAAACATACAGGCTGTAGATATTAGTATCTGGAGTCAATAAAATCACTTCCTGAAAGATATTATTGATATCCATTAAAATTTAGAGCCCGCGCAGACAGCAAGCGTTCCGCGTTCGGCGTTCCGCGTTCTGCGTTCCGCGTTCTTTGTAAGTAGTTGACCACTATAGCGCCGCGCAGACACAGCAGCAGTCAGACCGCGCCGGTCAGTGTGAACGCATACGTTTTTGCGTTCTATTGTCAGAATTACAAAGAACGCGTTGAACGCCTCGCTCGCAAGATGACCGACACCGAAAAATTAATTGATTTAGTAAGGGAAAGGCAGTTTTTATATGATCTTAGTGACACAGACTGTATAATTATAAAAATATTTGTTATATGCACCAGATTTAAATGTCCGGGTTAAATTTTCCCCACAGGGAAAACTAAACCCTTTCACACACTTTCCCAAATGATCATCTAGTCAATCCACGCTATGCAATTGCACTATATAAGTATTGTAAAAACAAAATAATACAAGAACAACATGTCGACCTACCAGAGACCAAATGGGAAAATAATTCTATAAATAACCATATATTTATTATTTTATAATTATAATTATATTTAAGTATTATTTTTTTATATAATTGTGCAATTCATTAAAGCTACTTATTGACATTCGGAAGTAAATAAAAAACGTTCTTCATCTTTATGTAATTCAAGAAAAAGAATACTGAACTCTCCTTTTCATTTCGCTCAGTGTTAATTGGATTCACCCAGTGACTTCTTTTCTTTTTACACTCTTCCAAAGTCAACAAAAGCAATGCTTCGTCTTCTGAAGACGAACTATCAAAATACGTGTTTCAGGTACAAGCTTTTTAGGAAAATGGAACGCAGAATATTTGACCGTGTGCTGTGTGAGTTAGAACTCGCGTAGAACGCAACCGGCAGAACGCTAGGTGAACGCCAGTGAACGCTGAACGCTGAACGCTTAGCTGTCTGCGCGGGCTCTAATATGTAAACTCTCGAAAAGTTTCATTTAACACTTTTTGTAGATTTAAGTAAGAAGATACACTTTATCAGAATTGTTTATATTAGGTATAGGTATTGTTACGTATTTTTGTATTTTGGTTCTAAATTTCAATTTGTTGTTATTTTATTGGTCAATGACATACTTATTATTATCACTGTCATTTATAAAGACTGTTTATAACGCTAATAAATAAAATAAAATGAATCCCCAAAGTTTCATCGCAATCGTATGGATGGTTAGCAACTAGCAACGCATAATTTCATGATGCCAGAACTCACTATTGTATCTAGAAACCATCGCGGGCATACGCACATCAAATCCCTAAAGTTTCACCGCAATCGGATGAATGGTTTGGCAACCCATAACACATATGCATAGACAGAAGCAAACATTTTTTGTTTTTTTATATATTATACATATAAGATAGAAGATATAAATTATAGGTATTTTTTATCAGTGATGACGAAACAACTACGGCCGGTAGGTACATGAGTATTTTTTAGTAATGGTATCATTAGGATTATCTTGCGGATCCTACGAGAGAGCAACTTGACAGACGTAAATCTCTCTTATAATTTTGACAGACGTAAATCTCTCTTATAATTTTTTTAATTGTATCGCCAGGCTTATCTTGCCAGGGCTCCTACCAAAGAGCAACTTGACGGACGTAAATCTTTCCCATAGGGAGCATAAAAAGAAACTGATATACGGTACATAGCGAGCAAAAAAGCAACTGATATACCGACAGTTTGTCAAATAAGAGTAGAAAATATATGAGGGCGCCACTGTTGTTCAAATGGCAATACTAAATACATAACTCACGGTGTTAAAGTAAAGCTGTGTAACCTACATTTTTATTAAAAAACTAACAAGGTATAATAGTGGAAAAAATATTTTTTCATTGCAGTATAGATACCCGCCGATTTCAAAATTAGAATTGCGTATAGGTATATTATTATTATACCTTTGCAATTTTGTGTTAACATAATGAAGAATAACTATAATGTAATAAAATATGAAGCACAGTTTAGAAATTGCTCACATTTATTTAATACTAGATAAAGTACCTAGCCGTTGCCTGGGCATAAGATCATGTCTCTAATTTTAGTTCTGAATATATTTAACTCATATTTATTATTTATTTATTTATTCAGCTGAAATTAATCAAATATTTAGAAGATTTTTCGATTATTGATACCAATCAATATGGCTTCAAAAAAAAAGGCACTGAAATGCTACTTCAAAAATTTGCCAGCTTAATAAATAATTAATTGAATAGTAAAAATCATGTTTTAGTTTTATTCATAGATTATTCCAAGGCATTTGACACTATTAATCATAGAAAAGTATTGCAAATACTAGAAATCATAGGAATAAGAGGAAGACTCCTAAAACTCTTTGAAAATTACTTGAACAACCGATGCATGAAAATAAAGCTATTAAACACCTTAAGTAAAAAAAGAAGAAATTTAGCAGGCGTTCCTCAAGGTTCCATGTTAGGTCCAATTTTATATATCATTTATGTATCTTTTATTAAGTACATTTTTAAACATGTAAAACACTTTGTGTACGCGGATGATACTGCATTGGTAATTTCATGCAGTGATCTGCAATTATGTATTAAACTCTTACAAGAAGATTACATTGAACTTTTGAAATGGTCTCATGACTCTGGTTTAATTATAAATGCAAAAAAACTAAATTGATACACATTAGATCACCCAATGCCAAGGCAAATATTATTACACCTGAAATTAAAACACACACTTCAGATTGCTTACATGTCGGTATCTCTACATTGTGCACATGTGAAAATATTGAACTGGTTAAAGAATATGTTTATTTAGGAGTTATTATTGACTGTTTTTTCAAATGGGATTCACAAATAAATAAAGTCTGTGAACGACTCAGATCTATTGTTAGCAGATTATATAAATTAAAATTCGATGTTCCAATAGGCACACTTCGAATAATTTATTTATCATTAGCTGAATCTATTATAAGGTATGGAATTACAGCCTGGGGACTTTCCTGTAACACAAATGTAAATCATGTTCAATCGGTTCAAAAATCATTAGTTAAATTATTAGCGCATAAAAGTTTATACGAACAAAGACATAATGTTCCGTACTTTTACCAGAATGTCAAAATTCTCTCAGTGAGAGCAATTCTGTGGTATAAAATTATATCTCAGCATATGAATAGCCCTATATACATACATAAACTGGATCACATTTACAATACCCGTTTTACGCTAAATGAAGGACTAATTCAAGCATTGAAGGACTAATTAAGCACTTGAACAAATATGGACAAAGAACGCTGGACTACATGATACCAAATTTATTGAATATGTTACCTGCTGAAATTAAAAAATGTACAAATGGTAAAACAAATATTATGTTGAAGAATTGGCTCGCCGAAAGAAAAAATTTGTATTAGACACTAGCACAAAAATTGTAACTGCAAAATAAAGTAAAATAAGTTTATTTAAATCCTCAAAGTAAAAGCACCCATTGACAAACTACTAAAAAGTAGTTTATTGGGACTTTTCTTTTTCTGTAAAATATTTTTATTTTTCCTGTCATATTGTATTTACCTTGTCTTTATTATTTAAAATAAAAAAAAAATAAAAAAAATTCAGATCTAAAAGTAGTGTTACTAAACCCACCATTAGTGATTCTTCCTTTCTATCTATTGTTAAATTCAAATTTATGTTAAATTAAATTAAAGCAAATCGCTTTATAAATCACCTTTTAATCAATTTTATGTCATGAAGAAAAAATGTTTTTTAAAATGTGGTTTACTGTGTTCATTCAGTGTCATTGCACTTCAAAAAATATTTGACAGTTAAATGGTGTTGCCAGTCTACAAATTTAGTAGTTCAAGTTTTTATATTTTCTACTCTTTTTTGACAGACTATACTGGCCCTATTTCATTAACCGGGTGTGGAAAATAATCCATTTTATTATAGCTATTTCGATCAAAATTCAGAAAATTTGTCTTTTCTTCGCGCCATGTTTTGACATAAAAAATATTATATGTATTTAGAAAATTTATTTTTTGGAGCCTGTATTTTTTTATTATAAAGAAGAAGGTTATACAATATGACAGGAAATAAAATATTACGAAAAAAAAGAAAAGTCCCAATAAACTACTTTTAAGTAGTTTGTCAATAGATGCTTTTACTTTAAAGTTAAAAAGTAAAACTTTGTTTACTTAACTATGTAGTTAGAAATTTTTGTGTTGTCTAAAATACTTATTTTTTTCGGCGAGCCAATTTTTCAACATAATAATAATTTTTACATTATTGTAAATTTTATTTCGGCAGATAACAAATGCAATTAGGTATCATGGAGTCAGTTCAGTAGCGTAGCGAGGGGGGGGGGAGCGGTCCGCCCCGGTTGCCACCCGACAGTGGGTGACACTCAACAGTGGAAAAAAAATACGAAGGATATTGTCACCAAACTATCGTACGCATGAACACGGTCTGTTATTTATATTTTCATAGCTCTATGGCTCCCCGTGGAGTGCCCCGAATTTGTTGAAGTCGGAATTAGCGTTTTGAATTTCTCAAGTCAACTTTAATACGGGGGGGGGGGTGACACCACGCCCCGGGGGGTGACATCCACCCCGGGTGCCACCCATGCTACGCCACTGCCAGCGTTCTTTGTCTTTGTCCACATTTGTTTAAATGCTTAGGTGCGATTAGTCCTTCATTTAACGTATTCATAAGCAGAAATATAATTTTATACCACGGAATGCTCTTAATGAGAGAAATTTGAGATTCTGGTAAAAGTACGGAACATTATGCCTTTGTTCGTATAAACTTTTGAGCTAATAATTTAGATTAATGAATTTTGAACTGATTGAATATGATTTACATTTTTTTACAGGAAAGTCCCCAAGCCGTAATTCCGTACCTGACAATATTGCATATTGGAGCACAGAATTTAAGTTTATGTAATCTACTAACAATAGATCTCAGCCTTCACAGACTTTATTTATTTGTAAATCCCATTTGAAAAAACAATGAAAGAGAAAAATCTAAAATGACTAGATAATACAAAAAATAAATGCTAACAAATTTCAATAGATTTATCGTTTCATTTTGGAGGTAAAGGAACTTGTGGGGAATTTGAACAGTTGAACACTAATTGTTAGTTTGTAATTAAATATACTCAATTATAAGGTACAAACGTATTTTATTGTCAGGTAAACAATACACTCATAAATATACAAACCACCCACAATACACTAGTTGACACAATTTCAAACAGAAGAAAAATAACAAAAGAAGATTGTTCCGGAACTATCAGTGTTGCCAGCATCAAATATTCCAACACCCTCCCTATCATCAAAGACTCCAGATACTAATATCTACAGGCTGTATGTTTGACGAATATCTACAGCTCATATGTTGAACTAATATCTACGAACTTCAGAGTGTTGATTAATATCTACAGAGCATAGGTTGAACTAATATCTACAGAGCGTAGGTTGGACTAATCAGCTAAATGTGTACAATAGTCCGATATTAGGGATTTTTCCATACATACTTACATAAATTAAGTTTTTTAAACTGCATACGCAATATTACGTTATTCTAATATGCTATACATAATTGCAAATCCAACCTCCGCCAGTGCTGTAGATATTCGTCAACACTTTGGTTCCCATAGATATTAGTCAACAGTTTGAGCTGTAGATATTCGTCAACACTTTGGTTGTCATAGATATTAGTTCGATTTTTTCAGTTTTTGGAATTCCTGTAGATATTAGTAGACGTCTCCTCATCAAATACCCTGATTGCAAATGCATCTCATCAATTTCTCTCTATCCAAAGCTTTGGTGAGAGAGTCGGCTACCATTTTAGTTGTAGGGATGTATTTGAATTCAATTAGTTGGCACTGGATCTTCTCACGAAGGAAGTGATGTCGCACATCTATATGTTTGGTTCTGGCTTGGTAACACCCATTCACGGCTAGATTTGCCGCTCCCTGGTTGTCCACGTGGATAACTGTAGGAGTGTCATATACTGCACTGTCGATTTCCTGAGCCAGACCTCTTAACCACAATGCCTCCTGTGTCGCAGCAGACATGGACATGTACTCTGCTTCGGTTGTCGATAGCGCCACAGTTGGTTGTTTTTTTGTCCCCCAAGAAACAGCTCCTTTACATTTAGTAAAAATGTAGCCTGTCACAGATCGCCTTTCGTCACAATCACTGGCCCAATCAGCATCACAGAAACCAACAATTGAAGAGGGTGTGCGTCCATCAAACTCCAGTTTCCAATCTGCAGTACCTACCCTTTAAGTAACGCATAATTCGTTTGACTGCAGCCCAGTGCGCTTGACCTGGATTGTTATTGAAACGACTCACATAACTAACCGCAAATGAAATGTCAGGTCGGGTAACTTGAGAGGCAAATAACAAACTACCGACTGCCTCTTGGTACGGAATATTTTTCATCATGGCTGAGGTGTTCTCATCTTTTGGTGATTGCTGTTTCGAGAGTTTTTCATTAGGACTTAGTGGTGTGTCCACAGGGTTGCATCCATACATATTGAAGCGCTTCAGAACCTGTTCAATATAGCTCTGTTGACTTATCCACAGCTTCTTGTTTTGCCTGTCTCGAGTCAACTGGAATCCCAACACATATTTGGCTTCACCGATATCAGTCATTTTGAAACTTTCTTTGAGCTGATTTTTAACAGCATATTTTTGTGATTTGTCGCTAGAAAAAATAAGTAGATCATCCACCCAAACCGCAATGATCAACACAGTCACATTTTCATTTTTCACATACACACATGGATCATATCTTGACTGTTGAAACCCAATATTCTTCAGGCATGCATCCAATTTTATGTTCCAAACACGGCTTGATTGTTTTAATCCATATAGGCTTTTCCTTAGACGACAAACTTTATCAGACTTTTGGTATCCTGTTGGTTGGTACATGTAGATTTCCTCCTGAAGATCGCCCTGGAGAAATGCTGAAACAGCGTCCATCTGATCTATGTCCAAATCAACTTCAGCCGCTAATGCCATTAAGTATCGAATGGAGCTGTATCGGACCACAGGTGAGAAGGTTTCTTCGAAATCCAAACCCTTTCTTTGAGCACAACCTTTCACTACTAGACGAGCCTTACGCTGGACTATATCCCCATTTGCATCTCTCTTTGTGCGAAAAACCCATTTGCTGTTTAAAGGTTTTCTGTCAGATGGAAGATCGACCAGTTCCCATGTGTTGTTATCCATTTGTGATTCCATTTCACGGTCCATTGCTTCAATCCAAAGTTGTTTATCTGATCGCTCCATTGCCTCCTCAATGGTCAAGGGATCTGAGGGTTCATCACTAACACCAGTATAAACTACAAAATCATCATATTTTTTGGGAAGATTCCTAACCCTGTCCTGCCTTCTTAGACCAGACTGTAAGTCTGCAACGTGCGGATTTAGGAAGTCTTCAGTATCCCGTATATCCGCAATGTCCTCTGAATCCACTGAACCAACTTTTTCGGGTGAGTCCTTAGATACAATATCTTCATTTATTGAGGAACATTCATCTTCCGCTGCAGGAAAGATGAATGTTATTAAAACAACTATCAGTGTTGCCAGCATCAAATATTCCAACACTAATTGTGGGTATTTTTGAACATATGCCTTGGCAACCCTGTCCATGAGAAACCAAGAAATAAAGAACTGTCACTTTTATTAGAGGTTAAATAATATTATTAGCGCGTAATATAATAAGTTGTAATTATTCCCTTAGGTTTTCTTATATCACTGATTAAAAATGCTTCTAAGAGTACCGGGACAAGTTATTCTACGTTGTTTGCATTCGTCGTTCAGGTAAAACATTTAAACAATTCTTCATCATCTATATTTTGTAAAATAATAATGATGGGATAACTTGAAGAATTAGATCGGAACTAAATTTAATATAACTCACCAACCATGTTTGCGACCAGTGACAGCTCTCCAGGCGCCTACGTAATATTTACCAGGCTGCTCAGAATGGAATCATTAAGATTTATACTTTTTGTGTTTTGTTTTAGAAATAATGTAGCCTCTCTGCGATGCATGTCATCAAAGGCTGTGGTAGATGAGAAGCCACCAGAGTATATCGGCAGCGAAGCTTGGAAATGGAAGGCCGAAAATAATCGCAGAGGTCCAGAAAAGGATATGCCTTGGTTTCAGCCGTACGTGGTCTCCTTAAGTACCGCCGTTTTCATGATATATTTCTGCATCCTGCGGGAAGAAAACGACCTTGACGAGAAGCTCGCGAATCCATTGTACGTCACTGCCCCACAATTAGAAAAGTCCACAATCCTAGTCGCGTATAAATACAATAAGGAGAATGGATTAGACACAGCAGATCTCGAGGCCAGACTGAAGGAAATTGAAAAGTACGAACTGAAAAACTCTGCATCCCTAAATAAGTAAAGAAATAAATTGATCCCAACTTTAATGTAGATTTTAGTTAAAAAATGACAAAAGATCACAAAAATGTTAACTTTTACTGTTACATAACACCTGTGTAGTATTATTTTTTTATTACTCTTTGTAAAAATGCTTATGTAAAGTTGAGTTGTTCGTTTAAGCTTATTTAAATTAAAACGGTGTATAGTAAATAATATACAGCTAAAAATATATCTGTCGATGCAAATCCATCTCCGCAGAATGGTCACCATCGTTGCAAGACCTTCCCCATATATTGTTTGTTTCTTTTAGACTAGAACTATTGTCACCGTTATTTCAAGGCCTTTTTAAAATGACATGTGCTGATGGATTTGCACAGACGATATACTGTTTTCATTTTGGGCTGACGTTCCTAAGTCAGGTTTAAGTACACAGTCCATTCCTGCCTACTTCACTGCATTTAGTTATTTTGAGAAATTATCATTTTAAAACGACTGCGTGGAGGACAATCAGGACGGAAGGCCTGAGTGATGGATGTGTATATATTTTTTTTACATTATCTCCACACACGAGGCCCTGAGGAAAAAAATTCCCATCAAGGTCATCTTTGGGGATGCTGTGTGGAGGATCTTTTTAGGAAAGGAAGTTTTGAAAATGAAGGAGGTAGTAATCTGGGGGTCAATGAGTCCAGAAGTGATGGACGTATGAATCCATCCGTCCCACTGTGTTGCAAGGCGATATTCCGAGAGAGTACGGCTGGAGAAGTCAAAGGGACTCCCTCAACCATTCTCTCTCAAACCGGCCTGTAAACCACTTGGGGTGACCTATGGCAGGGTGTTGGTTATCCAATAAATGGTTCCTGGGGCGGCGGTACCCATACCCACCTCCCAAATTGTAAATTGGAAGAGTGGGGGAAGCAGCGCTGCGATGATAGCACTTGGAATGTGGTATAGTTTGAGACAATTGCATTACAACGACTAAGAAAGCAAACTCTTAAAAAGACTAAGTCCAAATTTAATGTCAAGGAGATAAATTCAAATTTATTAAAACAAAGAATGTCACTGCTTATATTTTTATTAACATCCAATTTTACGTGAAGCTCATTGTTTTAAATACAAGAGTTAAGTTGAATATATTTGTAGACACTGATCCCAATGGTGATTATGGTTTATGTATTCAGTTAGACAATACACTGACATGTAAACATAGAACCCGCCTCAAATAACACAATCATGATATAACATTATTGTAATCAACGGTTTTGACATTTAGATTACTTATATAGCTACATTATGATATAAAATCAATCATGCCTGCAATTTCTTGTAAAGGATAAACATAATAATTCACATGATCAACGCATAGTCCAAAAATTAAAAGAAAGACAATTTTATTATATTACTATGCTATTCAAAAAGTTTCACAATTTAGCTGCCAGTATAATATTAATATTCTTTGCAATTCTCAAATAATGTCATAAAACGCAGCCAATGCGGGCGTACACGGACTGTTTAAAGAAACTAAGTCAGCTAATGCTTGAAGCAAACATGATTTATGAAAAAATCTTGGCAAAATGATATATTAAAGATGGATTATGACCATTGATTTAATTAATAAATAAGAATGAGATTTCCCTTTGCATACAGTACTGTATAATATACTAATACATACGATATGCGCAGTTTGTCACAAAGTATCCGTTAGTCAGTAGAACAGCAAGAGCGAAGACAGGATTTATTCATTTACAACAAATCTATGGAAACGGAAATGTTTATGTAATATAGTGAGTTAGAAGTGCGGTTAACGTCAATTCAACATTGGGGAACTTTAAACAATGTCTTACATGTAATAAAAGAATATAATTATTATACATTCATTACAAAAAAAAATCATATTTTGATATCAGATCTATATCACAGTAAACGGAAGAAAAAATACACAGTTTAATATTATGGAACTTAAAGAATACTTAGTATTACTTCACACATACAAAAAATACTTTACACAAATTTACAGATGTGAAAACATTACTTTGCTTTCTTATATTATATTTGATCAAAATTATGTTTCAAGAATAATGTGTCAAATCTCTCGGTCATTTATCATAAAGCTATTCGTCAGAATCATTTCGTGTCCATTATAAAACCGGCGACTAAATACCGGCCTTTATAAAACACATCACGACAGAAATAAAAGCACTGCCCAAGTATACCATGTACCTATTCAACCAAGTCAGTGAAACTATATTTATAAATTATTAACAGTCTAATGTAGAGATGAGCATAATACAAACAATACAAGTCGAGGATTCAAACAATTGAATGATCTGAATAATATTCCACTAAATGTCTCCCATGCTGCGGGTCAGGAACTTATTCTGAATCTGTACACACTGACTACCTTTTCAACACGACTCGCGCTCAGTTAGCCTCAACGGTCTCAACTATTACTTGGGTTCATCAGCGTCGAATCTTAAAATGATAGATCACTTCAACATGGAAATGTGGATTATGCTCATCGCTGGTGTAATGCCTTCTCTGATATAAAACGAGGTACTTTCTACAAAGGCTTGTTCGCAGTCTTTCTACATTAATAAAACATCATCAAAAATTCAGCATCCATCTCTCGTTAAGTCAAAAGCATATCCTTCCGAGATATGCGCACCAACTACCAATAGAGTTTATATATCATTTCAACCTGTCTACATTCACCCACAAGTACGCACTGTCACTCCTTTAATACTGAACTTCTTAACCCGAACACGGAACACGGGCCACTTCCGCATAAATTAAAACAGTCAGAGCTAATGAAAACGATTCAATATTCATATAAAATTGACATCAGTCACTAGTTGTCGTCGAAAAATAAAGAAACTATGTATTCGTAATATGTACAACTAAACGAGTGACTGCCAATCTACTAAAAGAAATATAAAAAATACGCAATGAATTAAAATAAATAAGGTGATCCTCGGAAACAAATAGAAAAAAACATTATATCACATACAGAATATGATTAGAATCTTACCTTATTACTTAGTCTTATGTACATACAAGTAACTTTATATGTGGGATAATATTTGCACAAAGGGGGAATACACATAGTACACGGATATTCATAATTTTACTATCCAATGGAACAATAGTGATCAGCAAGCCGGTGAGCCGTTAGCCGGGCGGAACAAGCTCAATCGCCTTCACTGAAGATAATTTACCTTTAGGGAGATTCCAAGTCGACCATAGTCATACCATAAGCCACTCGGAGCAGTCTACTCTACATCACAGTCATATTCCAGGACGGTCTTGTGGTAGAAAAGAAGATACCTGAAACCAATAAGTTATATTGTCAATATGGCATAAATAGATTATACTTAGTAGTATAGTACATAACGTTTGAAATAATAATGAATTTACCCTTCGCTATCTAGAACCTCCCGTAGTGAGGCACGTGTGATCATGTGATCGTCACACTTGAACCAGCACCCCTGCATCTGTCTCACGTAAGCCGTGTAGTGTCCGGCGTCCAGCGAACCCAAGTGGTTCACCACGGCAAACAGCGAATACCGATTATCCGCAAACTCTTGGGACGGATCAGCCTCCTGGATGGCGGAACTCTCGGCATTGTTGTTGTTGTTGTGGTGACGAGTCCTGACCTCAGCCGTCTGCTGTCGCCGGTGACTCGACATGAACGGAGTCATGTCCAGCTCGGCCGGGAACGATATGAAAGTGGAGATTTTTCTGTCGATTTGGCTGGAATGCTCGAAGCGTTTGAGGTGAAAGCTGGCGACGATGGGGAGAGTCTCCAGAGTGAGTTGTTTGGTGGACTCCTGGTACACTCGGCAGTTGGAGCACTTGATCTTGGCACCCGAGCCGAGATGTTCAGCGCGCGTGAACCTCTCCAGACAGCTCTGCAGGGAACCGGGTCCGCCCACATCCAGAGATATATCCCAAAAAGGATCAATGGTGGTAGAGACGCCGCTGCAGGATTGGCAGACCACGTCGCTTTGTAAACCTCCTGTGAAGATTTGATCGATAATGCAGTCGCAACGATTGTTACCCTCTTTCTTTGGCGCGGGTTCGTCCATACCGTTGCGACAATGTCTGTGCAGAACGTCCAGGGTGGCGATGAAGAACTCATGAGCATCCTGTTGTTCGTATCCTGCCAGGTGGCGAGCGTGAGTCCAGATGAGGTGAAGCAAACGGTGAAGAATCAGCGGTGTCTTGGAGCCTGAATAAAATTCCTGAAAGGTTGACAAATAAGATATTGCAACACTAATTTATATAAAATGTGAAGTAATGTCGCCATATGAAAGAGAAATATTTACCTGGAAAAGCTTGGAAACTTCGCAAACTAAGCACTTCCCTGGTCCTCCGGCTGGAATTTTGCACTTGTGTTTCTCTCCGAGGAAATAGTCCCTCAGAAGAGGAGTGTGTATCAAAGCCTATAAAAATACAATAATAAAATGTTATTTTTAATACCATTGTTAAAATTAATCATGTTTCTTAAAATATGGCTTGAAAGGGTTATACTTATACAAAACAAAATTAAAAAATTTCAATAATAAAGGTATACTTTGAAATCCTCATAATTGCAAGTTGATTATTTGATTGGCTTCAATTTGCCTTTGTTTCTTTAATTGAGAAATAATTTCACTTCGGAGTTGGGAATAATTAAAACGTGACATTTTTAAGGTTGTTCTGTAACAGCAATAAAATACCACAATACCTTGTGGTGTTATGCCACAAGGACAGGACAATATTGTATTGTCCCAACTCTTAACCTACTGTCCTAGTGTGAACAGAAGTTTGGAGGACAGCACAATGAACCAAGACATTGTCCAAGAGTTAATCTCTGCAGGACAATGTCTTACCCCCACATCCGTGCCCGGCTGCATTGTCCGAGTGTAAACGCGCGTGGACAGGACAGTGGGGCAATAGCCAGTCACTCCAAGCGTATGTATCAATCTCCATCTTTGACAAAACGAGGCTTAGTAGCAATTCAAAGTGCTCCGGTGACATCCAAAGGATCATCATCTTTTAATTCTTTAACCCATTCATGACGAAGGTTCCATATGGAACTCGAAAAAGTATTGGCATTCATTTAGTCACAACATGCCGATATGTTGAAATAGCAATGCCAAATACAGTTTAATATAGTCTACAGGCATGTATGAACACGTTTGTCTTGGTTGCGTTCAGTTCGATTGTGTGTGCCGACGTGGACAGACATGTCTTTATTGAGTTGGAAAAAAGTGCAATTTTTTGAAAATTTCAAAACAGGTGAAGTAAGTAATCCATTAAATTGATGTAGTAGATTTGATTTTTTTCTCCAAAACTGAATATGATTTGTAGAGAATGAAATTCTCTGCCTATTTACAAACATTTTGTTAGAAAAATAATCTTTATTATATTAAAATGAGTACTGTGAATTAGAGGTTTTGATTTTTGGTTCAATATGGATCTTTCGGCAGATCTCACTATACATAAAATGTAATTTTTCAAAGATTTCATTGGACCATTCAAAAACTAGGGGCCTTTGGGAAAATTAGGAGTGCTGAGGCCACCTCTCTGGACTTTTTTCAAGGGGCCTGCAGGAGAAACGAGGAGGAGAAGCCGTAGAGGGGAGAGCTGAGGTCAACTCCATGACCTCTCCTCTTGTGGGTTCTTCAGGGAACCAAGGGGAAGTGCACTCTTCCGGCGTGGGGCCTTCGGGGAGCCAAGGAGGAGTAAAGTGGAGAGATCCCGTATGGGGCCTTCAGGAAACCACGTAGGAGTGAAGAGGAGAAATGAGGCCACCTCTTTGAGCTCTTCCCTAGTAGGGCCTTTAGGGAACCACGGAGGAGTGAAGATGAAGTCCTCTTCCCTCCTGGGGTCCTCGGGGAACCAAGGTGGAGTGGACTCTTCCCTTGTAAGGCCTTTAAGGAATCAAAGGGAGGAGATCTATCAGTTGTAGAGTCTTCGGGGAACTTAGGAGTGGAGAGGAGAGATGAAGCTTTCTTCCCTCGTGGGGCCTTCAGGGAATAAATTTCCGACTAGTTATTTGCCGAAAGTGCCATATGGAACTCACCCTTCTCTAGCTTCCTGGGGGGTGAAGAAACCATTTTTTTAAATTCTGAGAAAAATGTCCGGTTTCTACCTCCAAAACCAACCCGCCTGTGAAATTTCAGCAGGAAATTCGAGAAAAAAATAGTTAGTCATGAATGGGTTAAGGATCATTGCAGACAATCCCAGCGAAGATCCTATTCCTAATCCAGTTTTTTTTCTTCTTTTTATTTCGTCCTCCAACAATTCCAATATATCTTGGTATAAAAAAATCTAATATTTTTCACGAACCTGCTCTTTACGCGCTTCGTCATTTATTAATTTTCGCAGTGTTGCGTCTTCTGTAATGTCGACAAGAAAGTTTGATGATAAAGTAAACACTAGTGAGGATCTGAATGCGTACCTGAACGATGCAGTTCATGAAGCAGGTGGAGCCGAGGTTTTGCAGGCCGCGCAGGCCGATGGTGGTGACGGGGCTGATGACACGGCGCTTCCTGAGCCGGCGCAGGGCCGCCACCTCCACGGGCGTCGGCACCCACGGCATGAAGGGGGCGCACATTCCCAGCGACCTGAACATTTGCAACACACTTTGCCGCTGATGAAATTAACTCCGCCCAGGGTTGGAAACAAAGCAAATTTAGGGTGACCATTTCTAAAATCATTATCTAAAAATAAAACAGCGATAGGTACTATAAAATAAAGGAATATAATGCAAATATCAATGCAAAAAAATAATATTAAAAAACAAAAAACCATGCTGAGAAATTGTTTGAGATTAATTATTTTTTATCATGGAAGGTTTTTGATGGATTGTTGGTTTTCATTAGTCAATCATTTTCGTGGTTGTTACCTACTACTCATTCACATAGGGTACATCAAGGTTCGCAGAAAATGCGTTTAATAGATTAGCCTATTTCGAAAATAACTCGTCGAAATTTCGAAAGCATGACGTAACTTGAAGTAAAAGACTCACTAGTTTTTTATTTTTTAAAGAAAGGCAAACATTCCCAGGTTACGAAAATCTCCTACTACCACCACAGTAAGCTGAGTCATGTCAGGAGGGAGGAGAAGGACTTAGCCAGCTGAGGAATCGAACACGGAACGCCTGGGTGAGACCCAAATGCGATGCCCACTCAACCACTAAACGGTTAAGATTAGAACGGTCACTTGAGGTAATCCAACCACTTTCCCGCCATGGTATAAGTAACATATGGTTGCTCCTTCAGGGCTCTCACAAGGACTGTAATTCTTTTTATATAACGAAGCTACTTTTATGTTGAACGAAGCTAAACCCTCAAAATTGGAACGGTCATTGGAGGGGACCCCACCACTTTCCCAACGGCATTATAAGGAAGTATATGGTTTCCTCCTTCACCGCACACGTCAAGACTCTACTTTTTTTTTAACGAAGCTACATTTATTTGAACGACTCTAGACCCTCCAATGTCAATAGTAAGCAGTATACAAGTACTTACATTAACATTATACAAAAGATAAATAAAAGTAGCAGCCCGTTGAATAATTCTTCTGAAATAGGTAACATCAAAAAGAGATAATAGTGTTAGTAAAAGAAAAAGAAAAATAACGGCTATAACCAGTCGAAGAAACCTTCTGAAAATAAAATAATTAATGAGGAAAAAACAGTTATATGATTATGTTATAATGTAAGTAATTAATTTAATAGCAGAAAGAAAATAAAATATATAAAAAGAAAAGCCAGAGAAAGTATTCCATAAACCACCGGGCAGTCCCAATGAGAATGCGTGTAGCTATCGGCCCAACCAATTGGAACGGTCAGTATACGGTCTGACAACGGTCAGTATTGCAGCTATGTATTTCAAATCTCCCAGTGGAACATGGACTTCAAGCTACGTCACGAATTTTTAGCCGCTCTCTACCCACTCGATGAGCTAACCTTGTTAAAAGCATTATCTATGAACCTTGAGTGTACATGAATTTTTTCTTTTCAAAAGACCGCAAATATGCAAAATAAAAGTGCCAAATTTTGAATAGGTCATCGTAAAAACAAGTATTATCAAAATGTTGCGAGAATAATTTCTTCAACTTATTTAACTTTAACGTTTTACAAAACACTTTTCATATACATATTGCGCTTGTCTTTCTGATACGAATTAATAAATAGAGCGGATATTATTTATTATCAAAAAAATATTGTAAGCAAAATAATTTTTTTCAATTTTTTTCTGGAAAACATTTGCTGTGACGTAATTTCTGTAGGTAAATAAATTTAACAGAAAATGGTCCACAAATTTTTTTTTTAAATAAACTGAAGAATCTAGTGAAAACTTAAATCAGTTGACCATGCAAAATGATACGTATGGTCACCCTAAATTCATTTTGTTAAGATAAACATTACAAATATTGTCAAATAAACTGTATTGGAAGCGGTGGAACATGATACATATGATGGTTAAACTTGTCATTGATACAGATGATGGTTAAACTTGTCTTACTCCGCTTTATAGTTAATACGGAATATTTCTTTTTTAAATGATTAGATTTAGCTTTATTTTTACGAAAAGTGAACATTTTTGTCAAGGGAGACGAAGAAATTAGTGTTCAATATTTCTATTTGGTAAAGAGTTTCATTTACGCAATGTATTCGGCGCCATGATTGTCAAAATGAAGAGGACTTATACAACTTTAAGCTTTTTATGTTGTCCTAACTTTACTGAGCACAAACCTATGTAATATTGAGGCTAAAGTTCGGTTTAGGGGCGAGAGTCCTAGATAATTTTTTTTTCTTTTTTTATACTAATTATGGGCCGGAAAATCCGAATCTGAAAGAATTAGGCGTCGGCAAGCAATATTAACTGAATTACACGACTTTAAAATTTTCTATAAACACTAAGGAAAAAATGTCATTTTTAATGCACTGACATAACAAGTCATAGAAAAACAAGAAAGATGTTACACCACATAAAATTAAGTGTTGACATTAAGCAATAATATCAATAACACTTTCTTTTCTATCACAAACCATGTTACACAAACCTAGCGTAGCCGCTAAACTATTTGAAAACTGGGATGTTTTTTTGCCGTGACGCGAGTAGGCGCTACGAAGGGGGCACTTTCTTTTCTATCACAAACCATGTACATTGATATTGGTGACCGGTGTACTGCTTATATTATTGATAATGGCAACACTTAATTTTATGTGGTGTAACATCTTTCTTGTTTTTCTATGACTTGTTATGTCAATACATTCAAAATGACGTGTTTTCCTTTGTGTTTATAGAAAATTTTAAAGTCGTGTAATTCAGTTAATATTGCTTGCCGACGCCTAATAATTAGTATAAAAAATAAAAAAAAATTATCTAGGAATCTCGCCCCTAAACCGATTTTTTTCCAATATTGATACACTTTGGGATTGGAAAGATTTAAGAAAATTTTTAGTATTCAAGTACTAATCCAAAGATATAGAGATGTGAATACAAATGTACATGCGTGCTTTATTGACTTCCTTAAAGCGTTTGATAGAGTTTTTTTTTCCCAAGTATTTCTGCCCCAAAGGGTGTTCGTTCTAGGCCAGTGTTTCACAAACTTTTTGTCTTCAAGGTACACCTACCAAATCAAGAAATTTTAGAGGTACCTACATCAAAGAAAAACAAAGTTTATTTAATATGTATTATTAAAATCAATATAATATAGAAACAGATAATATCAATAAAAGATTTTCGATTGAGTTTGCTAATATTGTCTTCATTTAATTAAATATTATAATTTGAGATTTTACTCATAAAGTTAAAAATTGAAAATAAATATCAATATAATATGTTTAAGAGCCCAAGAGGGATTTTTTAATATTTCATAATATTGCTCTAAGCTCTTCGTCGATCGACCTCAGGTATTCTTTTTTTTTTTAAATTTAATCGGAGTTTTAGTATTATTTTTAATTTTTTTTTATTACAGAAAATAGATTTTGTTCATGTTTACATTACACCTGTAAAGCTACTGTAAGTCAATTTGCTTACTTAGGTCATGGCAAATGGTAAGAAAATTGCAACAGCAAGCTTTGAAAGCAGTGGATACTCATTTTTTATAGGCAGCCAAAAATGTGCTTGCTCTGTTTCGGAAAATTTTAGTTTTATTATTCGATCAGTTTTTAGCTCGATGAATTCTTCCTGCTTGTTTATCGTAAGTGTCCAAGAGATATACTATCTGAGAATGGATTTCGTACCACTACATATCCATAGATTGCAGGTCACTACTACCATTGGTATCTTGGCTGATCCATAACACCAACTTAGCGCGAAAGCTTTCAATCTTGACCAATGACGTTAAAGTATTAGAATTCCTGCCTGGCAAACTTTTTGTTGAGCTCATTTAAATGAGCAATACGCGATATGCAAGTTTTGCTACCAATTCGTCTTTTTTAAACAGAGAAGTAAAATCTGAACCCTCGGTCTCTAAAAAAGCTGGTTCTCATTTTTTAGCTCTCTTGCGGTGAGTCACACCAACTAATCACCACGGTAAACGGTAAGCTTTGCGGAACACTAGACCATCATTTAAAATTACCGAGAAAGAAAAGGTAAATTTATATATTAATTTTATTTAAATGTGCAAATTTCAGAATTATGTGGAAGATTGAAGTCCATTTCAGACTTAGAAGAGATGAGATGTTGAATGGAGAGGAGGCAATTTTAGATAACGCTTGATAGAAGAGAGGATATTTATTTAGTGAGGGACAACCAAAAAATATGTGATCTAAAGTTCCCACATCTAGACCACAGAATGTACAATCTGGGGAGTCAAGGACGTGAATTTTAAAAAGGTGAGAAGGAGGAGGGGTAAATAATTAATAATAATAGGAAATTATTTTCCTCAGGGCCTCCTGCGTGGACCTCATGTAAAAAAAAAGTTGAACCTCATGACTGAAAAACCTGATACAGTGGTTTGGCCAGTCCACTGTAGAGCTGTTCCAGGCCGCAGTAAACAAAGTCCGCATAGCCAACATGAAGAGATGAGATGTTGAATGGAGAGGAGGCAATTTTAGATAACGCTTGATAGAAGAGAGGATATTTAGGTAAACTTTGAGGATCGTTGGAAACGGTTAATACGCACTTTTTTTTGAAAATATCTTTTGATTCACCTTAATTACATCAAAAGACAACTATTTGCATTGGGGGAAGTGGAAAATATTTCATTCTAAATTTCGATTACGTAAAATTAAAATTAGCTTTCATTCTGTGAAACGAGACCGTCCATTTTCAAACATTATTTTCAAATGTCATTTTTTTGTGATGTTGGTATTCTTGTTACTGTACGAAAAGATGCTAGAGCAAATCGTAGCAGACTTCATGGGAATTCGGCTCGTAAAACCAACGGCTAGAGACAAAATCGCGCGGGAGTTTTTTAATGTTATAAAACTGAAATTCCGCCTAATTAGTAAGTACTTACCTAATACACATGTATTGCGCGCGTTGATTAAAATTTATTAGTTTAAATTTTTTTTGACTTTAAAATTTTATTTTTATAAGTCAACTATTTCTGCGATGTTGAGCGGCTACGTACGCTAATTTTATGTGATATGGTTTGTGATACAAAAAAAGTGCCCCTTTATAACGCCCACTCGCGTCACGGCAAAAAAACATCCCAGTTTTCAAGTAGTTTAGCGGCTACGCTAGGTTTGTGTAACATGGTTTGTGATAGAAAAGAAAGTGCCCCCTTCGTAGCGCCTACTCGCGTCACGGCAAAAAAACATCCCAGTTTTCAAGTAGTTTAGCGGCTACGCTAGGTTTGTGTAACATGGTTTGTGATAGAAAAGAAAGTGCCCCCTTCGTAGCGCCTACTCGCGTCACGGCAAAAAAACATCCCAGTTTTCAAGTAGTTTAGCGGCTACGCTAGGTTTGTGTAACATGGTTTGTGATACAAAAGAAAGTGCCCCTTTATAACGCCTACTCGCGTCAAGGCAAGAAAAACATCCCAGTTTTCAAGTAGTTTAACGGCTACGCTAGGTTTGTGTAACACGGTTTTTGATACAAAAGTGAATGTATTATTTATAAAAAATAATTAGGTACCGAAATTAAAAACATGTTTTTTTCCGTCATTTTATTCCCAAAACTCCGATAATTTAGTACTTACCTTTCCAGATTTCGTGGTACCTTCAAAATCTTCTAGCCGTTCGTTATACATTCAAGTGTATCGGGAATACCAACATACCAACATACCAAAGTGATAATAACCATAATGGCGTACAATCTCACAAGACGAAAGCTAATTTTAATTTTACGTAATCGAAATTTAAAATGAAATATTTTCCACTTCCCCCAATGCAAAAAGTTGTCTTTTAATGTAATTAAGGTGAATCAAAAGATATTTTTTTTAAAAAGTGCGTATTAACCGTTTCCAACGATCCCCAAAAATTAATGATATTTATTTAGTGAGGGACAACCAAAAAATATGTGATCTAAAGTTCCCACATCTAGACCACAGAATGAACAATCTGGGGAGTCAAGGACGTGAATTTTAAAAAGGTGAGAAGGAGAAGGGGTAAATAATTAATAATAATAGGAAATTATTTTCCTCGGGGCCTCCTACGTGGAGCTCATGTAAAAAAAAGGAGAACCTCATGACTGAAAAACCTGATACAGTGGTTTGGCCAGTCCACTGTAGAGCTGTTCCAGGCCGCAGTAAACAAAGTCCGCGTAGCCAACGTGATAGCCAACATCCGTTGAACGGACAGGGCACAAGAAGAAGAAAATTTTCAATTACTATTGCACAAAATTGTGCTTCTTGTTGCAAAAACATAATTCAATCAGTATATAACGTCGTTGAATTCACACAATCAAAAACATGGATGATGTCTATACATAAAAGTAGAAGTTTCGGAATTGGTGCTTATATTCAATATCAACAGCTAAATCATAATAATAAATAGTCGGTACAATATGGATTTTATCACTGACTTTTATTAGAACACTTCACACTTTATAATGATAATTAGGTTGACAGTTATTTTGTAAACAAAACAAACAAGTAAACAAACGGCTGCACGAGTATGGATAATGGGAGGAAGCAACCAGAATCAGAAATCAATGAAATGTCAAGGGTGCATTTATGTACTTACTTTGATTCCTGAACTTTATTCGTATTGCCTATTTCTGTCAGCTCCCTGTCGTAAATGTAATCCTGGCATTGCGCGCAATACACATTCCCGTGAGACAGGTCGACGTACAGGAAATGCTTCTTCTGCTTGGAGTGGTCCTGGATGTGTCCGGCATAGCAACCGAAGAAAATGCAATGGAGGCAAGAGTGCAGCCTCGGCCCCGACTGGTTGCACGTGAAACACATGCATGATGTGGCCTACAAACAAATTCTTAATCAACCCTCTTTTTCATGACCCAACATACCCAGCAACATCGTCACGGTCACCAAAATAATATTATGTCAGGGACTCACGCTTGACGCACATCAAAACATTCGCATCAGCTGTTTTCCGGGCCCGATTGCAAGCGCTCCAAAATATCGAGATTCTACGCTCTTCACTTAAAATAATTCACACCCAGCTGCGTGTTTTGATAGATTGCACATTTTTTTAAAAGAAAAACGCAAAAAACAAGAAACAATAATACAAAAATAAATGATTTTACCTTATATCGTCTCGCCTCGTAGGATGTACACGCTACGAAAAACGCATGCACGATTTTATAAGGCTGGGTGCCTTTAGCTGCCTTAAAGTTGTTTAAATGTAAACAGCCCGCGTCGTTCATCTTTCCCGGCTCTTTGTGCAACATACGGGTGCAAAGTTGACAAGACGTGCTCCGCCAACTCAGGGGCGAAATCTGACAGAAACTCAATAAAGCCAGGAACGAGTGCAGTGCACACCGGCCGCGGCTCCCGTCCTTGCAAGAAACACAAAGGCGAATATTCCGCTTGTTGTGTTGGCAACGCTACAATGGCCGTCCGACAAAATCAGCTGATTCTCTGCGCTAACGTAACCGACACACGTCCCTCTCTCTTTCTCTTTCTTCTTTTATTTACTATTTGACAAACATTCAGTTTCACTTTTCAGTGACGTTTACAATTTCAAGTACTGCCACGATGGCGGAGGATTCTGTTTTAGCTAATAAAAACACGCTTATAATGGAAAATATCGCCACCGAATGCGATAAAGACAAGGTAGGATACCTAATGTACAATATAAACAATTGCACAATTATTATTACGTCGGCATATACGAGTTATGATCAATGTTTATTTTAACCCTTGTCAATTTGTTACAGGAGCGCCGGCCGCTCGGTGAAATAGAATTTCAGGTGTCGCAGGTGATAGAAAGGCTAGAAGCCGGGGCAGGTTTGGGGGAGAGATCTCCGGTGGCCCTGCGCAAACAGAGTACCGGCTTTCTGGGCCCGGAAGAAACGCCCCTGGAAGACATCATCAAAACAATCGAAGACTTGATTTTCAGGAGTGATCCCAACGATGAAGATGTGGCCTGGCCTCTCCCGACTCTCAATCACATAGCCAAGATATCTGTAATGTCGCATAGCATAGCTGCCTATGCCGGTAGCCTGGAAAGAAGTCACCTCCAGAAATTAAGTGCTCGCATCAATACAGATACAACGCGATGGCTCAGTCATTTGTTCAGGTACGTGGCTTGTTGTCATTGAACAACACTTACCAACTCTACGTGGGTGTTGTAAATCATTATACGTTGTTAATAATTGTAATTCATTCAGTTAGCCTTTACAAACCACAAACTTCAATGTCCTCATAACATAATATTGTGTTTGCCACATACACTTTCAAATAAATGATAGTGAAATGTTTTCTTTTTATCTTTAGCTTATTATTTATATAAGTAATCTACTTTATTTTCAATGAAAAGCATTTGTTTTACAATAAAAAATAATAGAATTGTTTAGAATTTGAATAGGTACTGTTATTAAATTGTTACATTTTGATATTTCAGGTTCGTAGACTGCAATGCCTGCTACCACCACGACCAACTGGAGGGATTAGTCAAAGTGACGAGACTGATGCTCCATTATAAATATCCAAGATATTTAGAAGAAGGAGGTAAAAGTCATTCTCCTTTCTAATGTCTGTAAAAAATAGTAATCCATCGCAGTGCGGGCTAGACATGGACAGATTTATTCACTTTAGTGAATGGATTCAATCTGATTCCCCTAGGCTAGTGATTTTATTATTTTGATTCATTCCTTTAATTCATTATTCTCAAAAAAAAAAGATATTGCAAATTATGCTAGAGCAGATGATGTGCCCTTGGAAATAACACATAAAATATCACCAAAATAATAATCTTATTCAACTATTTACTCAGATAATAAATAATACAAAATATTAATATTATTGTGCTTTTCATATATCCGGCCCAGTCTTTATTCTCATATTATGTTGTCCGTGTTGGTGAGACTGCTGCACATGGATTTATTATTTTTTCTTTATATTGGGTTAGATTATTTAGTGTAAATCGCACCTTAAGTCTTGCATATTTAATACCTCTTTCAAGTTGGCGGCGCCGCCCGTACTACCGTGCAGTGATTATCCAATAATATTTGGATGCGAAAACACTAATATTTAAATCACTTACAGTTACACATCATTCTTATTTTAATGTAACATTATACAAAATCTATGTTCACTTCGTCACTTCAGTTTTACAAAGTTGAAACTGCCTTTTTTTAAAAATTACCTTTGAATACCTACAAAAACTTTTTTTTTTTTTGCTCATTTCTATAGCCAAAATAATTTTCAAAACCATACGTGTGGTATTTCTGTAGATACTTATGCGAAGAAATTTTTAAATCAAGCTCCAATTAATTTACAAGGTTCTAACATCTCTTAAATTCTCTATTTTGTTTGTATCTGACGGTTGTTCGTTATTACGAGGCGCATTATAGTTGATCACTTTGGTTGAATATGATTCTAACTTCGCCTTACCATATTGAGATTTCAAAGTTTCGTAATCTATTTAACAATTTTTTATTTTGAGGTTCAATCTTGAATATAGTATTTTAGTTTATCATATATAAATGGGACGTGGCCCTAGCTTATGCCTACAATACACAACATCTTTTTTCAGCCCAATTCCAATTAGAGACCAAAGTCAACATTTTTCGCTTTACGCGATCCCTATTTTCATATCTACGATTTCAATTGTCACCCCTGCAAACAATACATGAACCGTGCTGTTTGCTGTGATGCCAACTGAAATCGTAGATATGTAAATAGGGATTGCGTAAAGTGAAAAATGTTGACTTTGGTCTCTAATTGTCCTCGGGAATCAGGCTGAAAAAAGAGATGGTGTAAAACGGCCATTAGTTTTTGATTTTATTTAGCTACATTTCACATTGTTAGATGGCCATTAATTTAAAAAGTTTTCTCCTTATAATAATATATTATTATAATTGATGTCATTTATTATTCTGTATTGCCATTATTATTAAAATAATGCGGATAGTTTAGTATCAACACTACTTGCCAAAATTTAATAAAAAAAACTGCTTCAGCTCGTTTTTTTACTGGAATCAGGAACTCCAGTGAAAAATATTATGACTTTAAAAAAATATGTTCATATAGACCAATAAGCGCTGATTCTGATATAAGTTTTATTTAATAATAAGTAGAGTTTTAAAAAATTATTAAAAACTGCAATTTTAAATGTCTCGTTAAAACACACTGTAAAGTTGGTATTGAATGTTTAGTGCTGTCGTAACTCCTCACCAGTCATTGTATTGAAATATAGGTATGACACAAGCCATCGGAATTAACAACATTTCTTGTTATTCATTATTTCATACTGTTTATGGAGATTTAGTTGTTGTGTTTATTGAAACATTATTTAGGCCTAAATAATTTAGTATCAAAAATAGAGGTATCTCTATTTATTTATCTCTATTATTTAAAATATTGAAAAACTTTAAACTATACGAAAAATCGTATAATATACTATATCATAGTGCTACCTACTCCACGGCCAACTCTGCGAACTTCGAAATTCAAAATGGCCATCATCGAACAGCTGATTGGCGCCGTATCTTATTTGCCTACAATAGAGAACTCCAGTCCAATTTTTTTTATTTTTTTTTATGAATAATGACCTTCTAACTTAAATAACTGCATTTTTGTTTTTATTTTTAGAGTTAGTTTTAGTAGTTAAAATAATTGTCAAAGTTTTAATTTTTTGAAACCCCCCGGAAATATGGTAAATCGTGTGACGTCATCACTCCCGAAAAATTAGTATGGGATTGGGCAATCAGCTGATCTACTGCCGCCATTTTGAAATCCGTTGTTCCGTTGTTCGAAGTATTCTCCCTAGAAGAAGCATTACTTTTTTCATTAATTATTTTTTTTGTGCAGTAGTTTTTCAATATTTTAAATAATATAGATAAACTAATAGAGATACTTACCTCTATTTTTGATACTGAATTATTTAGGCTTAAATATTGTTTCAATAAACACTACAACTAAATCTCTATAAACAGTACGAAATAAAGAATAACATGAAATGTTGTTAATACTGATGGCTTGTGCCATACCTACATGTCAATTGATTTCAATACAATGTGATACAATGACTGGTGACGCGTGACGTCAGCACTAACCATTCAATCGTACCAACTTTACAGTGTATTTTAACGAGACATTAAAAATGCACTTTTTAATATTTTTTTACGAACACTACGTTTAATATTATAAAAAAAAACTTATATATTCAGAATCAGCGTTTATTGGTCTGTATGAACATATTTTTTTAAAGTCATAATATTTTTTACTGGAGTTCCTTATTGTGCAGGTGATGCTTCGTTTTCGATAATATTGTTTTAAAAGCTAAAAATAATAATAATTTCAAACAATTTTTATACCACTCTGCCGTAATAATATTGAAAAATATAATATAATAAATAAATAATTCCACCTAAATAATGTTTTAACTTATCGAATAGTATCATACTTTCTTCCATATAACTGACATACAAAATGATCACCTGTTGAAAATAAAAATAACTTATACGTAGTGAGTGATGATGTCACATGATTCACTACACATACGGTGGTGTTTGGGGGATCTTGAAAAATTAAAACTTTGACAATTATTTTAACTATTAAAATTAATTAAAAAAAAAATGCAGTTATTTAAGTTAAAAAAAAAAATAAAAAATTGGACTGGAGTTCTCTATTATCGGCACTTCTAAGTTTAACCAGTTGAAGCACTGCATTATGGAAGTTATTGTGTAATTCATAGTCATTTTTTTAAATTTTATTTGCAGTAGGAAAATTAAAAAGTGGACTGCACCTTGCAAGGATTACAGAATTTTTTCTACGCTTTGTGTATCACCAGTCATTGGACTGCAGCTTACGTCGGAAAAAAATTGCAAATGGACAGCACCTTGCGAGGATAAAATAATTTTCTTCTATGCTGATGTTTTTCACCTGTCATTTTATTTTAAACAGTCAACTTTGTTATTCAAAATCAAATTATGTCTGAAAAATTGCATACAAATTGATATTATATAGAAATGTTTCATTAAAAACCTGAAAAAAGAGGATTCAAATAATGTTAGTGGCAACAAGATAGATTAATATTTGACGGCCTCCGTGGTCTGGGGGTAAGGCTCTCGACTACTGATCCGGAGGTCGTGGGTTCAAATCCCGTCTTGTGCAAGCAAATTTTATTTGATTGAATTGTTGTGAAAAATCAGGTATATTTGCAGCACGTTCCAAAGTGAAAGATACCCTCAGTATCGCCCTGGTGCAAGACCACCATTCGGAATTGAAACATTGCTTAAAATGACTTTAGCCGTGTTTGGTGACTAGATCTGAATAGTCAGGTACTTCCCCACATTCCTCCTCCCCATCTCCTTCCCCTCCCCACTTGCCTAATGCCAAAAGAATAATGTTTCATGAAAGTCTTTCAAAGGGTTTTCACATTTGTATTGATTTACGTCATTAACAAAAATAATTAAGTTTGCAGAAACCAAATTGAACATTTTTTGACATTGGAGGTTATCCACCACTTACCCACCCTGGTATAAGTAACAGATGGTTACTCCTACAAGGCTCTCGCAAGGACTCTCATTTTTTTTTAAAGAACGAACCTACGTTTAGAACGAATTTAGACCTCCAATGTCCCTGCATACGTTGTTAGTAAGAAGTATGCAAGTGCTTAGCGGGAAATACAAGATACAATGGGACAGGTTGGTAAAAGTCCACGAGGTGGCAAGCGCTGGGTGATTGTATCCAGCGTATCCTACAAGCAACTGTTTCGGAGGAAGACACAGTACATATATAATAAGAGCATGGCAAACGGTTGGAAGTTCTCTCCAATCGATTGGCAGTCCCAGCAAGAATGCGCATGCGCAAACAATTTTTGACAGCCGAATACAGACTGCAAAATTTTCCGTCTCAAGCTGTACATACTATAGGAGTAATGCTTCAAGTTCAAATTATATTATTTCTTAGCAGTCTTAGCAAAAGTTCTACCCGATCACAATGTCAAAAATGCGCTGTGAAGATATTTATTACCCTTTTATTTTAACAACCCGGCTTATCAAAATTCTCCAATTCCAAGACTTCACAGTCTCGGAAATAAATATTCTGATCTGAGAGATATTATGTTTCATCTTAAAAATAATCAATACAAATGTTATTTATTCCAATACTTATTTATCTCGACAAAAATTAATTAATTATTAATCTCACTAATCCGGTACTATTAAAAACCCGAGGGTGCCGGATTATTGGAATGTTTGGATTATTCATAAAGAGAATATACTCATTATTCACACTTCAAAACAACAGGTAAATACGTAAGCACGTGCACATGAGATAAGTTTTGAAGTTAGACTGCTAGACGGCGACGCGGCGATGGAACGCATAGGCATAGAGGGGCGAGGGAGGTGCGGGCAGAGGGTGCCGGATTATTGGACGTATCAGTCTATTGAAGGGCCGGATTAGTGAGATTGTACTGTATATGTTTCCTATCATTTATGTTATTTGAATATTTATTTATGAGAGGATTCTATGTTTACATATGTACCATTGTATTTTATTTTATGCTTTTGTTACATTTTTTCATTACATCTTTATGCCTATATATAAAAAACTCGCATCACAATGTTAAACTCCAAAACTACTTAACTTGATGAAATTTGGCTTACTGTGTGTAATTTGGTCCAACTTAAAAGATAGGATAGTTTTTATCTCGATTATTGACCTTAATATTCATTATTACGAGAGATTTATATATATAAAAATCGCGCAAAACGATGTTTGTTCGAGATAAACTCCAAAACTACTTAACCGATTTTGATGAAATTTGGCTTACTGTGTTTTGGTCCAACTTAAAAGTTAGGATAGCTTTTATCTCGATTATTGACCTCAATATTTATTATTACGAGAGATGGGAGGGACGCCAGAAACCACCAAGTATACAGATAGATAATTATACATTTGAAACTGTCAACGAGTTTGTATATCTCGGTACTATGGTGACAAATGACAACAATGTATCCAGCGAAATCAAAAGAAGAATAGTAGCTGCAAATCGATACTACTTTGGGCTACAGAAGCATATGAAATCTCGCCACCTTACCAGAAGAACTAAAGTCCTGCTTTACAAGACCCTTATACGACCTGTTCTTATGTATGGTTCGGAATGCTGGACAATCAGTAAGGGTGATGAAGGAGCCCTAGAAAGTTTTGAAAGGAAGGTGCTGCGAAGGATTTACGGCCCAGTCTGTGATAATGGAGAATGGCGTATCAGATACAACCAGGAGCTATACGATCTTTACGAGGACCCTAATATCTCCAAGGAAATCAAAACTGGAAGACTCAGGTGGGCTGGACATATCCAGAGAATGAGCGAAGGAGATATTCCAAAGCGAATTATGGATGGTGCACCTGGGGGTCGGAGAAGAGTTGGAAGACCAAAGCTTCGATGGCTGGATGGAGTGGTGAAGGATGCAAGCACCATCGGCATCCGAAACTGGCGCAACGCAGCACAACACCGACAGTCATGGAGGCAGGCTCTGCTGGAGGCCAAGACCCGACCTGGGTTGTAGAGCCACAGATGATGATGATGATGGGAGGGCTACAGAGGTATCGAAAGAAGGGTAAATGCAGGCAACTCTATTAATGGAGGACTGAACGCCGTTGGCACCAACAAAAAACTGTCCAAAGAAGCGAATTTAGCCGTCCATAATGGAGTGCTCTTACCTACCCTGATGTATGGCAGTGAGGCATGGAACTGGCAAAGGAAGGATGAAAGTAGACTGAATGCTGTAGAAATGAGATCCCTGAGGCGTTTGTGTGGTAAAACCATGTACGATCGTGTGAGAAATATGAAGAATGCAAGGCTGATGTAAGATTAAGAAAGGAACGCTCAGATGGTTCGGGCATGTAGAGCGAATGAGCGAGGAAAGGAGTGTAAGGAGAATATATGACGCAAATGTGAATGGTAGAAGAAGTCAGGGACGCCCGAGGAAGACATGGCATGACCAAGTGAATCAGATACTTGAGTCGGGCCATGTGAAGAGTCGGAATAATAAAGAGCATGTATGAGACGATGTATGAATGTGAACGAGGCAAAGAGTGTGTGTCAAGATCGAGTTGTTTGGCGGTCCGTCCTCTCTGCCTACCCCTGCGGAGAAAGGGCGTGATCGTTAGTTAGTTATGTTAATTATTGCGTATTAAATGTTTCTTCTACAACAATGCTTTGTAATTATTTGTAAGTTCCATAAGTTTTTAACAGATGGCGGTGTGAGTTAATTTATCGACACAACACTCGGTTATCTAGGTTCGGTAACCATCCAGAAGATGGCGTTGTGTTCTGATTTCATGTCAGCTAGTATATTGTATTGTTTTAATTTTTTACAATAACAGTGATAAAAATAACTTATAAAATTGTATGTAAAAGCCAATTAGGGTGTGTAATAATTAAATTATCAGTTGTAACCATGTATGTGTCGCAGGCCAATCGTAAAATCAGGCAGATCATGATGCGCCTCAGGCACTTCACGATCTGCCGCCAGGCACTTCACGATGAGGCTAGGCACATCATGATCTGCCTGATTTTACGATTGGCCTATGATATATGTTACTATACCTAATTACAGTTTGGTTCATTAGAAAATAGATAGTGTAAAGGCTTGTTTACAAAAGAATTGTCAGATTTTTACAAATTTTACAATACTAGCAAACCATATCCAAAACGAATATTTGTTAAAACCTGTATTTTCCATTTTTGCTGATAACACTTAATGGTGTCATAAATTTAATGTCGCTTTCTTGAAAAGTTAACCTCCCAATGGAAAATAATATGAAATGAATCCTTAAGACTATAATCATATTTTCAGTAACAAATTTTATGCTGTGTAAGCGATTAATAATGCTGTTAACAATTGGCTTATTATTTACTAGCTTTTTCCCGCAGCTTCGCTCGCATGGTATCAGGGGGGGTTCCCACTCCACCCCTCCCCCCCCCCCCCCCGAGCAGTTTGAAAACTGGTCGGTACGGTCAGTTTTCAAACTGCTCGCTTGCCACCTATTGCAATTTTTTGTACAAATTTCATAATGCCAGAGCTCACCAGTAGTTTTATACAAAAAAAAACAGAATTATCCAATTTGGTGCAGTCGTTCAGAAGTTATGCGCCCACACACATTTCGGCGATTCATTTTTTTTTTTTCAGATAGATATTAACTACGACGCCAACATCGTTTCCACGGCAACCGTTTGTTTTGCTTTTCTTCTGATATTTGCAATAACTCGATTTTGTTAGGGACAGAAAACGTATGATAAATAATTTCATAACGCCAGAGCTTACCAATATATACAGCCTATATTACTCGCAAATAATGTAGCTTTCTATTAGTGAAAGAATTTTTAAAGTTCAGTCAGTATTTTTTGCGTGAAAGGGTAACAAACATATATACATACATATACAGTCTGTCAAATAAGAGTAGAAAACATAGGAGGGCGCCACTGTCGTTCTAATGGCAATACTAAAAATATAATCATGGTGTTAATCTAAAGCTGTGTAACCTCCATTTTTATTAAAAATTAAAAAGGCATGACAGTGAAAAAAAAATTTATTCATTCCACTGATCTCAAATTAGAATTGCATATAGGTATATTATTATTATATCTTTACAATTTTATGTTAACATAATGAAGAATAACTATATTTATTTTCTGTTTTAAAATGAACAATTAGCTCCATATTAAAAAGTGGTGCTATCGTCTGAGTGCATTTTATCAAAAGCTGAAAGGAGCCAAGAATCAGGGTTGGCACTGATTGTTTATTTGAATGATGTGTATTGCAGGTGGAGCCCTGCTGAGCCAGCTGCCGTGCATCTACAGTTCAGTGAGCAGTCCTCTGGGGGTGGTGCAGCACCTGTGTCGCCAGTTGGGGCTGCCGCTGGCCTGCATTAGACCAGTTCTCGTCAACACTGTATTTGGTAAGTATTATGCATAACAGTTGAATACCCACCCATCGAAGAGATAATCCCATATAATTGTGCTGTGTGCACCAAGAAAGGTTATTTTTACCTTTTCTGTTTCATTACACTGTTTGGGGCCTAGGGATCAAAAAAATCTTATGTAAATTTGCAACTTTAATTTTCTTTCAAATTACTCAACGCTTCGACTCTGAATAATGGAGTTCGCCAGGGTGGTACCACTGAGGGTCTTAATCCTTAGATGGGAAGAAAAGGTTAGATTTTAGTTTTTGAATGTTTTTCTTCTATATGATCAATAACGGCCTCCGTGATATCTGAATAATGGAGTTCGCCAGGGTGGTACCACTGAGGGTCTTAACCCTTAGATGGGAAGAAAAGGTTAGATTTTAGTTTTTGAATGTTTTTCTTCTATATGATCAATAACGGCCTCCGTGATATGTTTTCTGCCATCTTTGTCGATCTCCATAGACATCAGAATTCAATAGACCACAACATAGAGATGAGGGGTAAAACCAAACTATGGGGGGCGAAGAGAGGAAAAATGACTGTGATTCGTTAAAAAATCAATCTGACAGTATATAGGCATCTCGCATTATAATATCACCATTTAGTTCTTAACCCATCAAAGGCCAGGCCATTTCGCGGAAATTCGCGAAAATTCACAAAAAAACACTAAAAAAGCACCATTTTGAACTTTGAATTGAATGTTTTGTTGATTAATTGGGCTTTGTTCTGCGTACTGCAAGGAATTTTAAAGACACCCGGGTTCTCATAATTCTATTCAATTCCTTAGTAAGGAGTAGACTTGAAAGTGGGTCGATAATTTGGAGTCCGCACCAAGCAAAATATTCCCTCATGTTGGAGAGAGTTCAGAAAAAATTTCTGAGATTTCTGTACATGAGGGAGTACGGCTATTACCCGTGGCTCTATCCTACCGACTTTCTTTTGGGTATGCTCGGAATGAACCATCTACGTGTCAGAAGGGATGTACACATTGCTACGCATTTCTTCAGATTGATTCGTGGATGGCTTGAGAACTTAGCTATCTTGGAGAATATTCATTTTTATATTCCCGATGGCTATCTTCGCCATCGACAGCATAGGCTGTTCTATCTTCCGGCCTGCAGGACTAACTTGCCAATGGTCATGCGGATCGGGAGAGCAATTTTGCTGTTGAACAGAATTAATTCGGATATCGACATATTTAGCGTCAGTGAAGCTGCCTTTAAAAGGCAAGCTCAATTGATGCTCATATAGTTTTTTTTTTTGCTTACCATTTATATTTATGTTTAATGTAATACTGTTACAAATGTATTTTAAAAACGCATTGAAATTTTAAATTTTGTAATGTTTTTGAAAGAATAAAATAAATTGAATTGAATTGAATTGAATTGAAAAAAAAAAAAAAAAACTTTTGTATATTTTAGTTTAGTTCACAACACAATAAACTATCTACCAAAACAACATTACTTGCATTTATTACGTAAATTAATAGGTTTTACGATGTTTTATTCGCGGAACACATATTTATTGTGACAGTTAAAATCGCGGCAAATTCTGACAGCGGATTGTCATAGACGAAATCGTTTTAAAAATATTCCAGGGTTGCAAGGTGAATGAAACTTTTAGCGTCTCCGAGAGTAATGATGGCGCAAGCAATTCTGACACTGTTCTTCATACAAATTCTGTACATAGAAGGGCCAAAATTGCAGACCAAAAGTTTTTTGTCGGAAATATTATTCAAATATTTGAATTATTTGCTCGCGCATGCGCATATGACGCGCGCGCCGGCGCGTCTCCGGCCTGTCACCGGTTAAAAGCAAAATCTGCTTCGAATGAATAGACCTTTTTACATGGGAGCGCGAATTGCTTGCCACGTAAATAACATATTTGCTAAGGCCAAATGCTCGCCCCGAAAAGATTCGCCCCAATTCACAAAGCAATATTTTGTTGCCGTATTTAGTTAAGACACTTTTACAAATGTTTCATAATTTACTTACCCCTGTAACCAGCGACGAGCACACTGGAGAACCGCCCACATTCGCTACGTCCATATAAAATGTGGGTAAAATTTATAGCACAAGCTACCGTTTTTGGCGTCTTATTTCGAAAAATGTACGGATGGTACTTCCGCGCTGTTCAGGACAAGAATGATGACGTCACATATTTTAGATTCAAGCGAGGTTCTCTCCCCACCCCATGGAGCGAGCTGGCTCCAAGGTGGAGCTCTAGCCGGCTCCATGGGGAGGGGGAAATAATACGTTTTTATCGCTTAGGGCAGGTTCAGATATATTCTTATGTCCGTGTCGATCTCATATTTTTGGCAGCTATGTATTGTTTCATAGTGCTTTCACACAAACGAAGTTTTGAATTCCGTAAGTCTAAACTTAAACTTTAGGGCGCACAGTTTACACCTGTGCTGTGCAAGCGGGTTCCCTACAGAGAATCAGACCATCCCAAATAAAACATGAAACAGAACAAGACACATAAAAATAAAAAACACAGTGTGAAACCTTCAGAAAATTAAAGTAGACAAGAATGGGAAGGCTACGAAGCACCTTATAAAGAGGAAACCGATTATACTATCACATTCTCTCGCAGGCTAATTCCTATAAATGTATGTGTTTGTCTCTTTTTAGTGTCGCTATTTTTCATTTCATCGAGTTTCAAATGACAACGGTGCTGAAGAAGTTTTCATTTCAATACCCGTTACCTTTTTATTTTTCTCTGTCTTGTTCTGTTTCATGTTTCATTTAGATTTTGTTAGCATTATCTTCTTCTTCAATGATGTATTACGTTGATGGGTTGAAGATTTTATGATTGTTTAGCATTACAATTATTATTGTTGATGATGTTAAACAGCGATCTTTACGTATAAAGTGATGTCTGTCACCCAAATCAGTATTGGTTCATGACTCATAATTAAACCCAATCCAAACAATATTACGCGCTCTGTCAATGTTATATTGTCCTAATCTAAGATACACAGCAGTTTAAACTGTATAAATTAGACAAAGAGACATTTGGGAGAATGAAACACGAGGTGTGATGCTTTGGCTTCAACATTAATCTGATTATTGAATACGCATATTGCAATAAATACTCTTTATCTGATAGGTAAAATGTCAGAAGCAAATAGCTGTCAGTTTTATGGCGTGCTTGTGTGATAAAGCCTTTATCACTGGTTGCTACAAAACATTTTACTAGGCTGGGTCCTACTAAATTTATATTTTGGGTGGCGTACTGACATTGTATTTATAACATATTGAAGTCCCCGGCGTTGCTCGGGCTTTACATAGAGTTTATCGAATTCAGATTTAGACAGTAATGTTTCCTCTTATTTGGAAATTTAAGTATGCAAAGTTACTCTTAGAACAGGGGTCGGTAACCACATGCGGCTCTTTGGATGTGAAGCTGCGGCTCTTTAGTTCCATACGCAAATATTATTTATTTATCAAAAAAAAAACATTTAAAAATCATTCTGAATCGATGAACGAGGATTATTCACCATTTCTATTTCTCAGTCACTTGTACTCACTTTGCACCGCACCCGTCGTCACTGTCGTCAGTCCATCGGAAGCTCTCAAATGACGCCGTCGTCGGATGTTTCTATGTAGATTTTAATTCGCTTTCAACGCAAGACAGTTTGGCGTCTTCACCAGTGCTTTGGCTGTGACATATGGTTTCTGTTTCAAGTAGAAGAGTTAGAAGCGAATTATCTTCTCAAAGGTATTTATTTATTTATTTAACGTCCAAAGGGCTTTTACATGTTTGGTAGTACAAATAATTCATGACATGATTTTTAAACAGATACAGAAATAATAAAATTAATACTAAAAATACTAAAATTCAGCGATTTCATAGGTTTACAGAAAAACAGATATGTTTAAGAATAAAACAGATAAAGAAATAATAAAAATAAAATTAGATAAAAAAAAGCACGCAAATCATAAAAATACAGCAATTTCATAGGTTTACAAAAATACAGATATGTTTAGGAATAGTTTTGGAATAAGTTTTTTACAAGATCAACAAAATTCGCCAAGTTTATGTTAAATATGTCAATATCACCTAGGTATTGATTTCCCTTAGTGTGAAATCGTTGTATCGGAGCGTAGGCAATGTAGTTCCGCTTATGAATGCTACAGTAGAATAGTGTATTTTGTCGTGTAGTTACTGTCGGTATTTGTAGGTTTATGAGTTGCAGTAGTTCGCAACAGTCAAATTTAGAGTTAAGTATTTTGAATAAAAATGATATGTCGTTTATTTTACGTCTGTCTTCTAGTATGTGTATTTTTAGAATATTTAATAATAATTTATATTTTAAGTCTTCTAGTGGGATATTTAATTTAAAATTTATAAAAAGCACAAATTTTTTTATTCGCTCAATGTTATTAATGTGAATTTTGTAAGATGGAGACCAAACTACCGAGTTATATTCAATTAGGCTTCTAACTAGAGATACATATAATAATTTAATGGCCTGTATGGAATTAAAGTTTTTGGTTGTTCTTAATACGAAGCCTAGTGTTTTCATACCTTTGTTTACAATTTGGTGGATATGATTGGCGAAAACTTAGTTTTTCATGTATGTATGTATAATAATAAAAAAACCAAAGTAAAGGTAGGTAACATAATAAGGTAAGGTGTTGAAACGTTTTGCTTTGTGCTTGAATGAAATAAATACATTCTTTCTCAATAAAATCACCCTGAATTAGAGAAGGACAAATGCAATGGTTGCAAATTTGAAAATGAGCTGAATCTAAAACTGCAAGGAAAGGAAAACCCAGCCTATGTTTTGGTAGAAGAATTGGTTTGTTTCCAAGAAAAATTAATTATTTTTGCAGAAGATATTCAGAGCGATAAATTATTCATTTTCAATTCTAAAGCAATATCGCAATAAAACCAGTGCAACTGTTGACACCAATTACTTCAGCACAGATACGTTTTAAGATTTTCACGGCCAAAAGCATTTTCGTTATTTGTTTTTGGGGTGTTATGCCGTGTTGCGCTACCTCCGCTGGACACTGCAACGATGTCCGAAACGTTGACTAAAGAAGGAGGTAGCGCAACACGGCATAACACCCCAAAAACAAATAACGAAAATACTTCAGCACAGTTATAAAAAAAATTAAAGATGAATTTGCAGAGAGATTTCAGCAATTCAAAACCAACAAAAGCACTCTAACATTCATAGTAAATCCTCTCAACACAAATAGTAACGAAATCCATTTGGAGTTGATACTGTATCTCTACAAATGCAATTGATCGATTTAAAAATCATGTATACCAGTGTTTCTTAACCACAGTAAAATTATCCAGCTCCCTCCCCCCCCTAAAAATTTATTTATGCAAGAAAAAATTTTCTCGAAGGCGTATTATAATTTGATGATGGTATTTCAGGATCCAACCAGACAATGGACGTATCGGCCCTGCAGCGCATGATTGCGGAAGACGTGGGGGCGGGGCGGGTGCCGCTGATGGTGCTGGCAGACGCGGGCACGGCCATCGTGGGCCACTGCGACAACATCTCCCGCCTGCATGACCTGTGCCGCCTGCACGACTGCTGGCTTCACCTGCGCGGCAACACACTGGCCGCGCTCGCCATCACCAATGGAAATACCACCATTGTAAGATATCAGTACATACTCTTATATCGTTAGTACTGGTCCTCGCTCTCTTCTGACCTCTTCTTTTATTGAACAATTGAAAAATATGGGATAACCAATACGGCATATCTTTTTACAGCTAAATGAATAAAGTTTATAATATTCGGAGCGAGATGAAATCAGTTAGGTTGACCATAAATTTTTCTAAAGTTCTAACGAAGTTTTTTTGCAATTTTTTTTATTTTATTTTTTTTACATTAGATCCCCACTGCAGGCCCTGCGGAAAATAATTCCCCTCAAGGCCTGTGCCATCTTTGGGGATGCTGTGTGGAGGGTCTTTTTAGAAAGGGAAGGAGAGGAAGTTCTGGGAAAGAAAGGATGAGGGGTGGGTAGGAATCTGGGGGTCAGTGTGTCCAGGAGTGATGGACGTATGAATTCATCCCTCCCCCCGCGGTGCAAGGCAATGTTTCGAGTGAGTAAGACTGGGGAAGTCAAAAGGACTCCCTCACCCATTTTCTGCCGATCCGGCCTGCCATGCAGCTGGAAGGCAGACACATCCTCCGCCAAGACCCGGACAAACCTCACCCCATGAACCCGGGCACCCCTATTAAGTCACGAAACGTAGCGAACCACTTGGGGTGACCTATGACGGAGGTGTTGGTTATTCAATAAATGGTTCCCAGGGCAGCGGTACTTATACCCACCTCCAAATTGAGAACTCTTTATGCCAGAACACACAGTTTTTTGTGTAACGGAAAGGTTTCGTACCGTTTCTATTACCGGATGTTGAATTACTTTGAATTTAGAAAACCGAGGAAAATATACAATTTTGAAATGCAGACTGAATAAGAATACGAGAGTTCACTGGCAAATAATGCTTTTCATTTTACATTGCTTGACATTTTTATTATCACATTATGTTATCAACCTGTAAAAACTTTTATGAAATGCTTTGTAAATGTGCCAAGTACACATTAACAAGATAATTACATTTTTCATTCTTAACTAAAGATCACATTTGTTGGAAGTTTAATCACCCCTAAATTATAAAGACCTCTTTCAGCCATCAATTTACAGGAAGACTTTATACTCAAAATATTGAAAATGGTGCTGTTGGTCGATTTACAATAAAGGGCCATCCATAAAGATTTTTGAATGTGACGTCACAGAGCTGATGACCCCCCCCCCCATACCCCTTGTCACACAATGTCACAATTCTCTACTCCCCCCCCCTTAAGGTGTGACGTAATTTATGGATGGCCCCTTATGTCAAATGTTACTAATGGTCAAACAACTGGCCTCAACTATTTTTATTGTATAAATATTATCAAGTTAGTTATAGTTTTGACTCTACCATAAGTACAGACAACACTAAAATCTATAATAAGTCACAATGACAGTTCAAAACGATAGAATATATTAAAAAGTTAGTCTCGCGTGCGACACAAGCACATCTCACCTATAACTATGTATGTAGTTACCTTGGCTGACACCGACTCCAAAAATAACAAACGTACCTACATATTGATGAGTAGAAAAAGTAAGTTGATTATTAAGTTGTAGAAGAATATGCAATTAATTTTTTATAGAGAATGAAACAAGTACTTTGTTTAAAAACCACTTATTTTTATTTATATTCGTTGACCGGTTTCGGTTGAACTCAACCTTCTTCAGGACAATAAACTTATAAACGTAAACTTATAAATATATTATATTAAATAAGTTTATAAGTTTATTGTCCTGAAGAAGGTTGAGTTCAACCGAAACCGGCCGACGAATATAAATAAAAATAAGTGGTTTTAAACAAAGTACTTGTTTCATTCTATATAATGTCAAGCCACAAAGTGTTTGCTATCTACGATAATTAATTTTTTACTTTTTAGCGCATATTATTTTGTTTTGGAATGGTTTTTTTTTTTAAGTCAGTTTTTTTTTTGTTGTTAAAATTTTTGTTTATAACACAGCAGTTTACTCATTGTGCATTGAATTATTTCAAGATTACTTTTTATTATATATTAAATGCTTTGTTTCTTTCAGCCTCCCAGAATTTCCGACTCAGTTACATTGCCGCTGGGGACGTGGCTTGGTATTCCTGGCCTTCCAAATGTTGTATCCTTTACATTGAGAATTCAACATAAATTTTAAATGTATGTGTATGTGTCCATTGTTGGTCTTTAATATTGGGGGTCTAGCTTTGTTTAATTAAATGTAGAGACGTTCAAATAAAAAAAATTAGCTTCCTTCTGAGAACCCTGAAGGAATAACCATAAGTTACTTATACCGGGGCGGGTATGCGGTGGAAACCTCCAGTGGCCTTTAATATGGGTTAGCGCTCTATCTCTGGATGAACAGCACCGATCTGCATCGCAAAACTTGATGTTGCAATAAATAATGAGACGTAGTAGAATCTCATAGTGGAGATGGAAGTGTATAGGTATTTTACAATATCTGATATTTCTTTCATCAGTGATTTCCTTGCGAAACATCGCTGAGAAACAGCCTTTTGTTTTGCTTATGCCTACTTATTGTTTTCAGCAATTAAGGCATATACGTTGATCAAATTTAAATATTATTACTATTTTTTTGCGGATGTTTTTCACATATATTATATCTGTTTCACAATAAATTGAGTTGTTTTAAATTTAAAAATAAGTTAGTCCTTTCTTGTCTCTAGCAAAATTAACTTATTTTCAATTTGGATGGAATAGAAATATTATGCCTTTTGCAAGCAATCAATATCTCCTTGACCAGCAAATAGACCCTATACCGCTTGCTGGACTCGGGGGCGGGTGCTCGGGGCCGGGAGGGGGCCCTGCCGCTGCTGGCCGGGCTGACGTCGGACCACTCAGCGCGGCGACTGGGCGCCCTGCCGCTGTGGACGGCCCTGAAGGCGGCCGGCCGGGATGCTGTGGTCTCGCGCATCACCGCCGCCTTCAACAGCGTCTGGCTCGTCTGGAATGAAGTTGCCAAGATGCCCTGCATCAGGATATTGGTAACTATTCTGCGCACATTTCAATCAAATCATTTTACGGTCTAACAAATAAATAGAGAATGCTGCAATCGCTCTAATTGCTTTAATGGCAACACCAAGATGATTCAGAAAGGAGGTTATAACTTAAAATTTCAAGTGCATGTTTTTCACATTATGTATTCAGTGCTCAGAATTACGTGGTACTTTCCGTGTGGCCGTTATTCTACATAATTTTTTTTCTATGAGTTGAAATAACAGTTGTTGAACATTTTTGATTTATTTTTCGCCCGCCATGCGTGGGCATATTTCATATTATTCAAATTAGAAGGTATTTTAAGATTCAAAGAGCGAGATTGTTTACAGTGAAACCCTCTTAAGAAGTTTTTCAGGGGACCAGAAAAAAACTTCTTAACCTGTTATTTGCCGCAGACGCGCGGTGCGTGCGCATGCGTGTGGAAAAAATTTTGAAAAAAATATTTTTGAATGCGATTTTGACCCTTTTGTGTACAGAATTTGTATGAAGGACAAGGTCAGAATCGCTTGCGCCAACATCATCGATGATATAGCCACAAGTTTCATTCACCTGGCGACACCAGAATATTTGTAAATGATTTATCTGTGGAATCAAAATGTCAAATTTGCCGCAATTCAAACTGTCAAAGTCCGATGCGTGATACTTGGACAAAAACATAGTAAAACCTATCAATTTAGCAAATTAACGCAAGTAATGTTGTTTTGATACATAGTTTATTGTTCTAGGAATGTGTTTCGGTAAATAAAATATACGATAGCTCAAAATTAAACCACAAAACATTCAATTCAAAATTCAAAGTGATATTTTGTATGATTTCCTTGCTTCTTCAGGGCAAGGCCCGTCACAGGTTAAGCAGAAAAACTTTATAAGTGGGATAAATTGGGCCATTCAGTCTTCAAGGAACTGAAAAAACCAAACTTCTTAAGATGGTTTCACTGTACATGTATGTATTATATTATTATGCAGAATTATTGTCTGAATTTTCTAATTTATTTTTCATCTGCAGAGTAAACAACCCGGAGGGGAAGGCGGAGCCTACTCCATTACCGATCTGACTACCAAACCTCTCAACACAACGGTAAGTTATTATTCTGAGATCCCCTATCCCTGCGGTAGAGTTGTGAGATGACGTGGCTGTTTTGCATCATCTAACGGGTCCGAGAGAAGGACTCGGTTCTCCTCTCTGCCTTGAACACCTGTTCATAACCCGACCGACCTATTCATGCCACACATCAAAGCGAGCATTACATGATTAGGCAGATGGTCTATAATACACTTTGTCCTAAGGTTGACTTACACAATAAGAACTGTGGGTAAAAGATTACTGGCACTTCGTAACATGTATTATCTCCCGGTGGACGTTGCTTGAAATAGCCAATTCGTTGAACTAAATAACCAAAGAAGGTCATTATATAGCAAAAGGTATTTTACAACTAACAACAGCGAAAACATTCCAAGTGCGGATTTGATCATGTGTTAAATCCTAGTTCTGGCATTGGTGTATAACATTTCAAACCCATCAGGAACCAATATCAGTCATAAACAACTGTATGAAATTACAAAGCGTGTAATTACAAAAGTTTCCAAGGGACCGGGAAAAAAGATTCTTAACCCATTGGCCACAGAATTAATGAGCTAAAAAGTTGGCCTTCACCACTGAATTAATTTTTTACCAAAAATTGAAAACCTACATTGGTGTACTAAATCTATTGTTACTTTTGAACCGTATATTCAAATGAAATAATTTCTTTAAATTTGTTTACATATTGGATTATGGTAAAGAAAAACATAAAAATATATATTTTTTTTTAATATTAAATATGTGTAAATAAGGTTACAAATATAACCTTCCCTTTTTTCGTCAGTTTTTTTCCACATTTTTTTCAAAAAGTTACAAAAAAACATAGGATTCTTAAATCGAACAATAATAATTTTTGATTTTTATATACATGTATACTAATAACTATTAAAATAATTGTCTATGATAGTCCTCAAAGCAATCAGGGACGTTCAGGGTCACTACCAAAAGCCTAGAACCACTCGCAATTTCGAAGAAATTAAATGGCGGCTGGCTGCATACAAAACTTGGAACACAAATATCAGGGAAAAAACATAAGAAACATATTATTGCCAATTGTATGAAATTAATGATTAATTATCTACAGAATGTTCGGCATGTAAAATTTTATTGAAAAATGTCAGTATTGTGCTCGTTTTCCATTTTTTGACGTACCTACTCTAGCCCGTCAGCGTGCCGGGGTTTGTGGTTAAGTACCTGAGTCGCACACCCGGCAGGCTGTCGGGGTTTGTGGCCAATGGGTTAAGCAGGAACACCTTATATGTGGGACAAATTGGGCCATTCAGTCTTCAGGGGACTGAAAAACCAAACTTCTGGGGGAACTTCTTAGGAGGTTTTCCAATGGCTACAAATCATGCATAGTCATACATCATCCAGCATTATATTTTCATAGGTTTTCGAAAATGAAAACCTGTTAACCCCTCCGCAACTTAAGCAGATATATGCGTTAAAAATACGACAGCAGTCAAGTACAATAAGCGTGTTTATACGTCAGCGCGTTTGTCTCCGACGCGCAGTCTGACACATAATTTATCCTGCCAAATTTCCTACGGGCGGGTCGACCGCGCCCGACATTGTTAATTTTTATTAAATATTTTTATATGAAATGATAAAAAAGTGAGGTGACAAAAGTGTTTATTACACATTTATACAATAGAATAAGTATTGTTGTTTATATAATCTGTGATTTTAGTACCGTTTTCACATAAAAACATCACGTGAGTCATTGTTACATTTTTTTAATGTTTGCATTAAATTTTAATATTTACAAATATTAATATTTATTTGTAATATAATAATTCGAAAGCTTATTATGTTACCTGTCTAAAACAGTTTTTACTATTCGGCTACGTTCAGAAATGTTTCATTTATAGAGCTTTAATTGTGAAGCGGTAATAACACAAAGTTTTCATTTCGTTAAAGACATTATAAGTGCATATTGGCGATTTTCTGAGGGGTTAACAGCATGTTAAAATTATTCATAATATTTGTTTAAAACTCTTCAGAGGAGAAGTTTTGCATAGCTTGATGGCACAAGTCAGGTAATGGGTTGAAATCAAAAAATATTTTCGATTTTCAAAGTTAATCACCGTACGTATTTACAGCAAAACCTCAAATGATTTTATTTTTACTTAGCAAGACACTTATTTGCACAATACATTAAAATTTATTCATTAACTTTTTCCACGCGATCGTAACAACAGTTGATACGGCAAAAGCCATGCCTTGTTACGCTAACTTCGACTGCCGATATAACAGCGCTACTATGTCACAGTATTTTTTCCCGCTCTAACTATCACGATGCTGACATATTCAGGCATATTTCGAAAGTAAAATTTTTTTTCGTAAAAACATCTATAATCAAGTGAATGTGTCCTCGTGCCTCGTGGTACTTGAAATATGACATATACATACCGCGTATGGGTATTGAAAAAACGGAGTAGTTCAACGCGGGGAAAAGGTTAAACTTTTTTGGTAAAAAAAAATCAACCATTTCTCCGAATGTAAGTAGCTATTAAAACCACTTCTGAAGAGCGATTCGGACACGATATTGAGATAACGGATGTGATCTCCTGTCAGATTTGTGTGATTTTTAGATATTTACTGGCACATATTATAGTTTAGATCCTTTTAACCATGAATTCCTGCAAGAATGCATTAGTATTTATTCATTTAATGTACTCTGTACATAGAAAAACCAAATAAATCACACAAATCTGACAGGAGATCACGTCCATTATCTTATAACCATCCCACAAAAGAAATAGAATCGCTCGGCTGTTAAGGTGGTAAGAAAAACCATAATTTTAGCAAAGACAAAATTAGTGAGCAATTTCGATATTACAGTCAACAAATGCACAACCAAACGCTTTTTCCTATCGAGTCCACCATCCCAAGCCTCAATCCCAATTTTGTATTTTAGTTTTCAATCAAACTATAGGTCCATACCTATAAAGCCGGCCGACCACACTTCAGAGAATTTCATTTAAAAAATTCAGCTTTGTAAGATTTCCTTTTCTACAAATATTTATTATATTTCAGACAATTTTCGAAGTAGCGGTATCCTGTGTTGTATTCCAATTTATTCCCGAAGTACCCGAGGGAACGGTTCTGGGAAGAGTACCCGCCTACTATGATAAGCTTAACTCCTGGTTGGGACAAATACTGCAGCGTGACACTGATCAGGTAAAACATTCACACTCTTTATTCACATAATCAGTCTGTGACAACCTTTGCCAACCTGTGCATCCCATCCTCTCATACTACCAACTGTATTCATAATTCCCAATTCTATGATGTTTAAAAATTTAACTGGATCCGAACAAATGAATTGATGCTGCTTTATTAATGATTTAATCACGGCACTAACCTAAGTTGTGTCAAATTGCAGATAATGATAGAGATCTGCGAGTCGGAGACATACGGCGTGGTGCTGCGATACTGCGGGCTGGAGGCGCCAGCCGATGTGTGGGCGCAGGAAGAGCGCGCAGCCATGACAGAGCGCCTCGAGGGCCTCTCCCTCTGTCTGGAGCAGCAGCTCGACATCCTCATGGCCACCGTGCAGCACAAGGACACCTTCCAGCGCCTGCTGGAGGCCAGCCCCACGCTGCGCCTGGTGGACATGCCCGGCTGGGCGGGCCTGGGGGGGGTTCGCTACGTGCCCCAGGGTTGGGAAGCCCTGCTCACGGACCAGACCAAGGAAGAGCTCAACTCCCTCAACATGTCGCTGGTGGAGAGCTTGAGAGCCACTGACGCCGCCTTCTCGCTGGGCGAGGGGACAGACGGAATGGCCTGTGTCAGGTCGGTATTACCTATAGTATATGTACTAGATGTTCACATAAACCAATCATAGCAGCAATGGTTGAGGGCCGCTAGAGAAATCCAAAGTACTCTTTTGATTCAAAATCATGTGCCATGTCTTCCTCGATTACTTCTTCCATTCACTTGCAAGTCATACACCCTCCCGACACACCTTTCTGTGTCCATCCTTATATTTATTTATTGTTTGATTGTACGTCTAGTTGATCTTTTGAAATAATGAAGTTTTCCATTTGCCAGATTTGGTATGGTGACGGCCGACACTGATGTGGAAGAACTGCTCAACCTCGTTGTCTCTGTTGGGAAAGACTTTGAAGAGAACAGTAAAGTGCTGGAATCTATGACTGAAATTGTTAAAAAAGGTAAGAAACCACCAAACTAAAGCATTCAAAAATACAAGCCTAAATAAACGTATTATGAAATCTTGCCTTGTTTTGACAGTTCAATGGATATTTCAAAGCTTCCTGAAAATAGAAACGAGATTGCTAGCCGAAATTAATTTCATTGACCTACGAATTCTAGACAGATAAAGCTGTGCAAATTTCAAGACCTCAGAACTCTCCATTAAAGGATCTCATTACACGGATTTTCTGCTTTGATGTTGTAATGTGTACAAAGCAATTCAAAATTTGTATGGTGTCCAGGTATCCAGGCTGCCACCTTGGATCTGCAGCGGGAGACCAGCGAGCGACTGTGGCAGGAGGGCCTGCTGCGCCACGTGCCCGTGGTGGGCCGCGTGGTGGACTGGTGGTCGCCCCCCGCCGCCACGGGGGTCAAGGGCCGCTCGCTCAACCTGCGCCAGGGCACCATCGAGTCCACTGAGAACATCTACAAGTAAGTTCACTCATACACACTGTACAACTCCAGCATATCACCTTGCCTGCTGCTAAAAAATATACACGGTGTTTCCGAATCTACATTGTGTAGAGACCAAAAAAAAAACCCGCAGGAGTGTTGCAGCTGTGTCAAGTAGAAGATAATAGTGGATTGTGTGGATTTAAATTTAGACAAAAAAAGATTTTTGCAAGTGGCTGTGTCAAGTAGAGGATAATATGTAGTGGATTGTGTAGGTTTACATTTAGTAAAATAAATGTTACAATACCACTAAAGCCCTTTTGTCTTAGGACCCTCAATATGACATTGGCCATGAGGGAAATTATTTTCCTCAGGGCCTCCTGTGTGGAGTTAATATTAAAAAAATATATATGTAATATTTTAAACCCAAGGAACGGATGATAAATCATAGCACTTATCACACTGGAGACCCAAATTGTTTTAATTTTTGTAATTGAAGTGTTTTAAGAAAAAACATTTGATTTTGTGTGTTCTGTTCATTTTGTTTCAGATACCACATGCAGATACCTAGTGGAACCATTCCTCATGGCGTGTCCAAAGCACCACCTCCAGCCATGGTGCAGACCCCCATCGGGGAGGGAGTCAAGCTGCCCGAGAGCATGGACCACACGCACTCGCGCAACTCCAGTCACAGCTCCACCGCCACCGCTCCTCCCGCCCCCGCTGCTGCGGCCAACTCCCCCGCTCCTCTGGCTAATTTAACAGCTGCCACGACCAACTCAACAGCTGCTCCGGGCAAAGCTACGTCCACTGTTGCTGTCGAAGATCCAAAGGTGGCGGGCAAAACCTAAGTGCAATTCTTAACTAAATTATGTGATACGACAATCCCTGTTCAAGTGGATGACTCCAATTTAGACGGCCCGGGATTGTTTTCCTCGGCAGTCTAGTCTTATTATTAATATGGCCGCGGCAGTTGTTACAAAGATGGTCGCTTTACCAATAATACAATGTTGATTGGTTTTAAAAAAATTGTTTGCTCGCTATCGCACCGATGACCAACTTTAGTAGTTTTGTTGTAATAAATTTGATAATCAATTTTTTTAAATAGCTAGATAATTTATTCATGTTTAATGTTTGCTTTATAGTATGGGCTTATTCTGAGGGAGAGTAAGTCCCATATATTACTCTCTGGGATTTGAGCATCCATGTGCTATTGGCTGTCTAGTCTGTAACATTTCTTTTCACTTAAATCCGTACGTTAAAAATGATAATATGTATGTATCTACATATTGTGGAATTTGTTAACATTTTTGGGAAAAATTTTATGTTACATATTATGTAATTTTTTTTAAATTATCGACTGTCTTTATTTTATTAAAACTAAAAAACTTTTTGCAGCCTTTAGTTATTAATTAGACTATTTAACTGCCATCCGAGTGATTGGTGTTAGTTTGACGGAGGTTCCTCAATACCAGTTTTAGTAGTTCACGAATCGGAAATAATTTCATAAAATAATACATACGTGCTAAGTTTAGAAGTCGACTAATAATTGGTTTGCAATTAAGTTTAAGGCAATAATTTTGAAAACAATTCCAACGTCCTTGTCACAAATAAGATGTTATTTATTTATTACCAATTCAATTCAATTAATTGCAAATTGTGTTCAAATTCCAACTCGCCGTAAAATGAATCTTGAAAATGTTTTAATTTCGAGTATGTATTAAATTAAGTGTAAATTTCAGAAAAATATTCAGTGCCATTCATTATTATCTAAAATAAATTGTATAATTCTTAGATACTACATATGTAATATGTATTGCATTCAATCAAATCTGTAGATTTCAAAATCGCACAACTTTTCAATTTTAAAAGTCATCATTTGAACTTTTTACTGTTGCCATTCAATTTTTTTTTTTTTACTTTATGGCCCTCCATTCATGGAGATACTTACAAACTATGTGATTGTGACGCAACCACAAGTCGCCTACAGATGTACTACTCTTTAATGCTGGTTTCCGTATACGCCGCTACCCGAAATATACTGAACTTGACCATTTTTCACATGGAGATACGACATCCAGTGACTCCAGGGATGAAAAGAATGTTCTCATTTATTTTTTATAATAATTAAAAACGATCTAATAGAAGATTTTGAGTTCACCCATATATCGAAAGAAATATTAACTGCATGAGATGATGATAAGATTCTAGACTAGACAAGATTCATTCTTTCTACAGAATGTCAAAGGATTCTTATTTAAATTTGGTGCACTTGTTAACTCCTAGAATCCATAAGAAAAATACTTTTTTCCAACATCAATCCTTGCCTTCTACACTAAATTCTTTCTTACGTATTCTGATGAAGTGTAGTTATATAAACACGCATTTTTTTTTTTATTTCCAGAACAAATTTAACATTCCATTCAAGATCGATCGCCATTTCTGTCAAATGTCAAACGGACAGTATTAGATATGAATGTAACTGCTACCAGCACTGTTGGTAGCATGCAACTGACGTCAAACCTATAGACGGTGCGTAGCATCGTGTACGAACACTAGCAAAAAAGTATTACGATACTCACGAGCAGTGCGTGTGCTACGCGCATCAAAGTTGAGTCGCTTGTAAGTATCTCCGTGTACGAAGGCACAAAGCCTCTGAGGTATCTGTTATAACAATGTAACTGTATTTTCTGTTGTGATATAAAATTTTTACTATTCTAGGGCTAAATTAAAATGTAATATTGTTTTGTTTAGATTATATTCTTACTTCCAAGTATTTTGACATCTGGTCACTTTCTTATGAACCATTAAATATGCTAATTTTTGGCGGGAAAGGAAGGATTCTCAAAAGGTTGTATGTGCGCGTATATAGTACATTTTTATACCAAATATGAGAAAAAAAATATTATTCTTTGTTTTGATTTTTTCAAATGAAAAACTAAAAAGCACTTCTACTCTCCATATTGTATTTTTTGATTCATAAGAATTAAGCTCATGTTTAATTATTTATCTATTATTCTTAATATCTTATCAGTTTTTAACAATCGCCTTTTTGAATGTACATAGTAATATTGAATCTAAAAGCTTCTTTCTAAAATCCAATAGTCCAGTACAATAGAGTAATAAATAATTTAAATCAATTCTGAATCTGAATAAAGCCTCGATGACATTGCGCGAGTTTACAAGCTACTATCTCGGAAATTCACTATCTGTTAGTAAACTCGCTCATTATAATCGTATTACTTGATAACTAGCAGATTGTTGACTATCTATGAAAAAAGTTGAAAGTTCGTCAACTTTACTTGCTACTCGCTTACTCGTGATTGGTTTATTTGTGCATTCAATATGGCCGCTAATAAACAGCTGATTTCGACTGTCAAACATCTGACAGAATTAGTTCACGCAGTCATCGTTATTTTCGCTGTGGCGCTAGCAGCGACCTGCGAGCTCAGTTTCCTACAAAAATGTCATTGCAATTAGTCGCTACTGAGCAAGTGGACAGTTTTGTGTGTCATCATGACAATCTCACTCGCCGATTCACCCGCTTTTAAACTTGGTAGATGTAGCTTGTAAACTCGCTCAATGCAATCGAGGCGTAACATGAACTAGCCAACCTCTCGGTAGAATTTAATTCTTAAATTTGCATTGTCTGCAAACACAACCCAATTTGAGGCTTTTTCTACTATTATTGTTTAGAAAATGACAATAAGGTATTTAAAGTTTAACAAGCTGGAAATAAAGCAGCATTTGCTATTTTCTTAAAAATATTAATAAATATTTTTCGGCTTAAGAATACAAATTTTTGTAAGTACTACAATTACATTTATATTTGTAAAAATACTTATTTGGCATTTTTAGGTGTAAAAATTCTTCACTGTAGCATTTAATTTGCATTCTTAAATACAATTTTATTTATCGTGATTGTAAAATATTGAATAATTTAATTACATAAATACATAGTAGGGTTTTGTTTATTAAATAGGACCATATTCCTATACAACTATTATTTTGTTAATGCAATATAAAATGTCTTTTCTTAAATATGTGGTAGTTATAAAAATGTACATCAGGCAGTATGACTCGCTGATTTGTTTGTTGTTTTTTTTACATCAGCTTCACATGGGAGGCCCTGAGGAAAATAATTTCCCTCGGGACCTATGTCATCTCAGGGGTGCTGTGTGGAGGGTCTTTTTAAGGAAAGGGAGAAGAGGAAGATGGAAAAAAGTATGAGGGGTGGGTAGGAATCTGGGGGTCATATGAATCCATCTCTCCAACTGCGGTGGAAGGGGATGGGACTCCCTCAACCAGTTTCTTTCGATCTGGCCCCCCACATAGAAAATGGACTGACGCATCCGCTACCGAGACCCCATGAACCTGTGCACCCCTGCTAAGTCACCAAACATAGCAAACCACTTGGGGTGACCTTTGACAGAGGTGTTAATTATCCAATAAATGATTCCCGGGAAGGCGGTACCCATATCCGCCTCCCAAATTGAGTTAAATTTCTGCCTCGTTTATCGGTAAGTTCTCAGTATTAAAATGTTGAGTATTTCCCCTCAGATTTGTAGTCCTCTTTCCTTCTGCCAGTCTCACACGAGAGCTGGGCTTGTATCGCTCACCGTACAATGAATGTCATTACCAATGGGAATGTATGACGAGCGATATAGTGAAGCCAAAAAGCGATACAGTGAATGTGTGGCCTAGCTGTCGGAGAATAATGCTGTGTGTGACTATCGTAAAACTGGACTGAAATCTATTTAGAGGACAAAGATGAAATGATGTCCTATGTCTATCCTGTATTGTCTGTAAAACATTTTGAAAAGTAATGCAATAGTACACTGTTGTTAATAATAATAATATATATTGTCTATGTATGTACTAGCAGAGTTATTAAAGCCATAGTTTATTATCAATTGCTACATTTTAATGAATATAATTAAATTATTTCATTGTATTATTATTTTCAATACCAAAGATTTGATAAATTACAAGTCTTAAATATACTTTAATGTTTTATTTCACCTTCCGCCCATGCATAAAGGGAGACTGACTCTCATTTCAATGTTTACAATAGCCTTAAATGAGGCTTGTTAAATTTTAACTAATTTGTTACAATCAATCGAGCACGCTCTTCCAAATTCTAAGCAGATGGTTGCTTGGTTAATTTTAAGGGGATTTTTTCGCTGATTTTGTTTTTTTGGGAAATCGGTAATTAACTGTAGGTTCTTTTTCACTATCTGTCAAATGATCGCAAACGATTTGCTGAATTTTGGTTCGTAATATCAACTTTTTCTTCATGTCCAAAGACCTGAAATACGGTAACAGACTATGTAGAAACAGCACATCGTCGTCCGTAGCATCTAAATTCAACATGTTTGATTTTTGTTTCTCTAATTCAATAATGTCTTTTTGAAAACTTTTTAACAGTTCTGATAAGACTGCGCTAGGTTTTTGATCTTTATCCGTGTTGGTGTTGGTATTGGAGGTTGGTTCATCAGACATAGGCCCGTGCTCCGGTGGGTCTACAATAAAAATGGTGGTGTCTTCTTCTTCCATGGGTAGATTGTAATTCTCTTGTTCGTCGAATGTGGCTTCTAAAACATCCCCTGTAAGAGAGTTCTCATCGTCTACTTCGATTTTAGGTTGAAAGAAGAATGACTTGGGGATTGCCATGGGTTTAGACGCATGCTCCAATGTGGGGATAAGTTGGGATTTGAGGAACATCAGTGGGACAAAGTATCTCCAACGTTGAACGAGCTTTCGGTTTGGATATGCTTTTCGGAATGCCATCTCTCTTCGCAGATTCTTACGGAATGAGTCTCGGAGACCTCTCCATTTGGTTTTCGTTGCCTCAACTGAAAAATAAAATGATTTGGTTTAATTACGTACACATTACTTTCTGAACAGTACTAAAACAGATCATTTCCTTGTACGTCATCTTATTTATCTATAATACATATAAAAATGAATCCCTGTTTCCCTTGGTCACGTCATAACTTCAGAACGACTTTACCTATTTCATTCATCTTTTTTTTTTTAAATTTTCTAATACTTTGTAAAAGGTTTTTATGGAAAGAAAATTGGATAATTTCAGAAAACTTAATGGCTATTTTAACTTCACACGTTTGACAGTTCGCGCCTTTGATGAAATTGAATTTAGCAGGCAGCTGTTTTTTTTTTGTATTAAAAGAATCGTCTATGGATTTTTAAACGACTTCAAAAAGGAGGAGGTTTTCAATTCGACAGTATTTTTTTTTTTTTATGTTTGTTACCTCAAAACTTTTGACTGGGTGAACCGATATTGACGATTCTTTTTTTTATTTGAAAGCTGGTGCTTCCCGTGTGGTCCTATTTCAATTTGGTCCAGTTCTGACAATGGCATCCATGAGAAAACCCTATAAGTCTTAAATTTGCATTAAGTATGTGAGCGACAAATGGACGAATAAATCAATATCACGCCAACCAATTTCGATGATTCTTTTTTTATTGGAAAGGATGTACTTCAAGGGTAGTTTGATGAGAGTTAGGTTAGGTTAGACTCCAAAAATAACATTCGTACCTACATATTGATGAGTAGAAAAAGTAAGTTGATTATTAAATTGTAGAAGAAAACGAAATTTTTTTTTTACTTTTTAGTGCATTTTTTGGGTGAAATGCAGATCCGGGCACAGTTTGGAAATTTAATAAAAAGGCACTTTCTAGATGAGAAAAGTGTGGAGAAGATGAATAAAAAATAAATTAAGGCGCGCTCGGCAAAATTGAGGGAGATACAACCGTTCAAAGTATTTAAAAATTCACTTGGCGAACTGATATTGACAGTTCGTTGTTCGTTCGCCATGTTTTCACCGCTTAGGTATGTTGGATCCCAGACCTAATACAGAATTAATAGTTCGCCAGAATCACAAACCATGTTACACAAACCTAGCGTAGCCGCTAAACAACTTGAAAACTGGGATGTTTTTCTTGCCTTGACGTGAGCAGGCGCTATAAAGGGGCACTTTTTTTGTATCACAAACCATGTTTAGCGTATTAGGTTATAAAAAAAATGGCGGGCGGACGCGGGCGAACTGTCAATATCAGTTTGTAAAGTGAAATTTTAAATACTTTGAACGGTTGTATCTCCCTCAATTTTGCCGAGCGCGCCTTAATTTTTGTTTTATTCAGCCTTTCCACACTTTTCTCATCTAGAAAGTGCCTTTTTATTAAATTTCCAAACTGTGCCCGGATCTGCATTCCTCCCCATTTTTTTAAGTCATTTTTGTTTTGTTAAAAAAAAATTTATTTAAATTATAAATATTTTAAATAGGTACCTATGGTAGGTACCAAATTTGATTGATTGTTCCTATAATTTTCAAAAATGAATATTTGTAATACACGAAAATTTGAAAAAAAATAATGTAATAGGTGGCACGCGAGCTGTTTGAAAACTGAATGTATTGGGATTGTATATACGGAACTCGGGAGGGGGATTTGCCGAATGGTGGAGCGGGAGAGGGTGACGGGGAACGCGGGAGGGTAGGGGATGCGGGAGGGGAACGAGGATGCACGGGAAAGGACGTGCAGGGAGAAACAATTTATTTCTTTGAATATGGCATTGCAACGCATGCCGGGAACCAGCTAGTATATATATATATATAGAAAAAATTATGTTTGCTTGCATGTATGTATGTTTCTTATGCATTGCTAAACCATTCAACTGATTGCATTGAAACTTTGTGGATTTGATGTACGCATGCCCGCGATGGTTTCTATATACAATAGTGAACTCTAGCATCATGAAATTATGAATTGCTAACCATTCATCCGATCGCGATGAAACTTTGGGAATTTGATGTGCGCATGCCCGCGATGGTTTCTATACATAACAGCGAACTCTGGCATTATGAAATTATGTGTTGCTAACCATTCATCCGATTGCGATGAAACTTTGGGGGTTTTATGTGCGCATGCCTGCAATGGTTTCTATATATAACAGCGAACTCTGGCATTATGAAATTATGTGTTGCTAACCATTCATCCGATTGCGATGAAACTTTGGGGATTTGATGTGCGCATGCCTGCGATGGTTTCTATATATAACAGCGAACTCTGGCATTATGAAATTATGTGTTGCTAACCATTCATCCGATCGCGATGAAACTTTGATGTGCACATGCCTGCAATGGTTTCTATATATAACAGTGAACTCTGGCATTATGAAATTATGTGTCGCTAACCATTCATCCGATTGCGATGAAACTTTGGGGATTTGATGTGCACATGCCTGCAATGGTTTCTATATATAACAGTGAACTCTGGCATTATGAAATTATGTGTCGCTAACCATTCATCCGATTGCGATGAAACTTTGGGGATTTGATGTGCACATGCCTGCAATGGTTTCTATATATAACAGTGAACTCTGGCATTATGAAATTATGTGTCGCTAACCATTCATCCGATCGCGATGAAACTTTGGGGATTTAATGTGTGCATGTGATTGCGATGAAACTTCAGTTAGTTGTTGTGAGCACGCCCGCAAAGGTTTCTACATTTATTGGTGAGCTCTGGCATTATGAAATTTGTATAAAAAAATTGCAATAGGTAGCACGTTAGTGGTTTGAAAACTGAATGTGGGAGCGGGGAGGGCATTTCAATAGCCCTATCCACATTGCGCTCCGAGCGTTCCAGGCAAACTAACTCATTTGTAACCATAATAATTATTTGGCCTTTGTATTAATGTTCAACTATTAGTTACTCCAACTTGCAGTGTCGAGATGGGGCGGGACGAAGCTAATTACATACATCATTATTCCTCAAATACTCACCACTCATTCCATATTTAGAGCTCAATTCCTCCCAATGTCCATCGAGAATTTCACGGAGATTATAGTCAGGGTCCTCCCTGTTCCAAAGAGCAGTTTTGAGTTGTACATCTTTAATGAAGTTTTTACATTCATCAACACCTTCTTGTGTTTTTGCTTTTGTCGACATCTTCAGATAGGAATCGTAAAACCTGAAAAAAAATTATTTTGTCAAAGAACCTTTTTAAAAAGGCGGGCATTGTAAATTATTGTAGAGCACAAAATAAAATGTATAAGAATGTACCTGATGTTTACCTTGTAATAGTTTTGAGTTGCTGCAGATTTAAAAAAGAAAACAATAACAAGAACCACTAAGAATCCAAAGGGTATGGTATAATAATCCACCGGACCGTCACGATACGGGACAATACGGGTTCGTTCCGTTGCGACACGTCAAACTGCGTCAAACTTCGCAATGTCAAAATCATAAATATACTAACCCCTAGATCGATCACTTGGGGCTTTTTCCTCCTAGCGGTTTCGTCACCAACTTAACCCCCCTCGCCCTTCCCGCACTTGCCAGCACTAATAGACTAAAGATAGAGGAAACTTATTTGTCTACCATAGACAATATAACCGCTCTCGACCTACTTCACTAGCCCAATAAATTATTTAAGAACAAAATTATTGGAATCAGAAAATGTTACATTAGACAAATGAAACACTCTGAGAACATCTTTAAATATGTTTATTTTCAGTAAAGACAATTGATAATAAATAACACATAAGACAATTGATAATAAAACATAACACAAAAACTAAGGTCTCCTAACCGACCTAACCTCAAATTAATTTACGGACGAATGCTGAATGTTGATGTCCTGGTACTGGTTCTCATCCTGGTCATCTTGTAGATACTCCACTGACCAGCTCTCTTCACCTTCACCGTCAGACTCCCATTTGACATCGGAAATGTCTCCTTCCAGTGCAATAGTTATTTCTTCATGTGACAAACCTCTAACAGCCATCTATAAAAATGATAACAATAAGTTACATATAGTCTACCGGAAAACATTAAAATAAATTAATACATCTTGAAAGAATCAAATTAAAATACGTAAAACAATACAAAAGGCCAAAACAAGAAGATCTCCATTAAACACATCCACCAATGCGCCATCACAGGATCATGAACGTTTTTAGCGAAAACAAAATGAAAAAGCAATGTTTTTGAATGGAAATCATATTTATCGATCAGATTAAACATCTGCATACAGTATAATAATTATTTTCAACAGAAAAATGCTATATTTTACCTTTTAATGTTATGCAGAAAACCAAGATGTCAAACCGTTTTGTCCAAGACGCCATTTCCAAATATTTTGTGTTGCCAGTACGCGATTTGTTATATACCTTATAAAACATAAAACATATCTTTCTCAAGCGATACGCAAAATACGGGGCTGTTTGTTTCATAAAATCAAGAGATTTTAATTTTCATCCATCAAATGACCTGACGACCTCCGTAGTCCAGTGGGTAAGACTCTTGACTCACGATCCGGAGATTGGGGTTCGAACCCGGCATGCGTAAGTAAATTTTATTTGATTAATTTGTGTTATTTCACAATTAATTCATATAAAATAATATATATTATAGTATATTTACGGCATGTTCCAGAGTGGAAGATACTATCAGTATCGCCCTGGTGTAAGACCACCATTCAGAATTGAAATGTTGCTTGAAAATGGCTTTAGCCGTGTTTGGTGACCAGATCTGAATAGCCAGGTACTTCCCAACCCTCCTCTTCCCCACCTCCTTCCCCTCCTCACTACCTTCAGCCTCACAACATACCTAATTTGGGGAATGCCATAGTCTCACTGGCTTCAGACGGAGCAGTTGAGATTCTTGTACGGTATTTACAGTAAAAAAAAAAAATCATTTTCTTCAAGATCTTGTGATATATTTAGAAAATCAAAACCAAAACACATTGAAGCTGTATGGATCAGGTGTTCTCGGAAATTAAAAAAAAAAATTCTACAACTTCAAGAGTTCACCAATTTTTCCATTTGTGAAGGCACAAGTCGTTTCAGCAAGTTTTTGTACAATAAAAATAAATCCTCAAATAAGAAGTGTGCGAGTGCTCCGTGTATACGATGTAATAAAAATTTAAAAAAATATATGGAATCACAAAACCCCCAAAAATACCACAAAAAATACTCCAAAACACCTATTAAACCAGTAAAAAAATCCCATTCCACTTATTTTACCCCTAAGTTGGCAACCCTGAGCGAGATATGGCGAAAATCAAAATTACAAACCTATCTTTACAGCTCCATCTATGAAACTTTATCTATGGAGTGGCAGCACTTTTACGTCACGGACCACGGTTGAAAAATTTGAACGAAGTTATACGCCCCTGGTCAAAATGTCGGCCGATGGTCGGCCGTGTGTCGTGTGTTGTGTGTGTGAAAAGTGTTTTTTCCCTAATCCAGGATCCAAAATTTCCCCTCAAAATCCCCAGCAGGACGCTAACCAACAAAATTTAACGTTTTGCCAATAAGGATGGAGGCATGGCGGGATGAATATTTTTTTCAACAAACCAGCAAAGATATTCGATTCATTATCTATTGTAGGTTCAACGAAAATATGTTTGGTACTGAAACCACTGCCAAAATCGTTATACCTCCAGTTTGTCAAATAAGAGTAGAAAATATGAAAAACGTTACTATAAAATTTATAGGCTGGCAACACCAATTTACCTGTCAAATATGCTTAGTGCAAAAATAATGAAAATACGGAACACTATACACATTTAAAAATACATTTTTTTGTTCTTAAAAAAAAAAAATCGAAGAAGCACTCTTGTCAAGTTACCTGCTTAATGACATAAATTTGATTAAATTGTGTTTTACAAAGTGATTGGCTTTCATTTAATTTAACATAAATTTGAATTTAACAGTAGGTAGAAAGGAAAAATGGTAAATATTTGGAATAAACGTCAACGGTTATGTAACGGGATTGTGTATGTTATCTTTACTTTAAAAAACAGCCTACGTTTTTGAATGGTTTGTCTGGCAAAGCAGGGTTTGTGTTGCGGGCTTGTGTATATTATCTTAATTTTAACAGTTTTATCAAAGAAAGTGCGTATTAACCGTTGACGTTTGTTTCGAACTGCAACAGAGTGATTTGACAGTGTGAAAGCAAATTTTCAATTTACGTAAATAAAATTAAAAATGTAACATTTTCAACCTCCCCCAATCCAAATAGTTGTCTTTTATGGTAATTAAGAAGAATCTAAAAGTTTTATCAAAAAAAGTGCGTATTAACCGTTGACTTTGTTCCGAACAATTACCGGAAAAATAATTAATGGTGAGTTTAGTTACACTTAGATCGGAATGAGTTAAATATATTCAGATCTAAAATTAGAGACATAATCCAAAGCCTGGACGACGCTATTAGGTACAGCTAATATTAAATAAATGTGAGCAATTTCTAAAGTGTGCTTTATATTTGTTTATTTGTTTATTAGGAACATACACAGTACATAAGTTTACAAGTTATAAGGAATGTTAAATAAAGTAATTTCATGCTTTAGTACCTATTACGTAAGTCCGTATAATATCTGGGATAATACGCCTGGGATTTGAACAGTTCTTAAAACTTAACTGATGAATGAAAGAGAAGAATAATATAAAGGAAAATTGTATACAAAGATAAAAGAGATTTTTTTTTTTTTAGAACAAGAATTACATGCTAACAAATTGTAATTAGTTTAGTGAAAAGATGAGTATTTTTATAGCAATAAAAAATACATGCTCATGAGTAGTAATTAAAGTTTAATGAAAATATAAGTGTAAATAAGAAGTTTTAAAATTAATTATATCACGCCAACAAATTTAGTAAATTAGTTTTGTATGTTTGCAGGGAGTTGTGGAAAATGTCTAAGTGTAATAATTTTTCATAGTGTGTATAAGATGTGATTGCGCGAGAGATTGGTGAGTTTTGTGCTGCATTAGTATTATTGTATCCTATGTGAAAAAGTGAAGTGTGCCTGGTACGCCTCATTGGAACATTTAAACCAATGACAGATAGCAATTCGGGACTATCTATTTTATTATTAAGCAGGTTATGTAGAAATATCAGATCTGACAGTGTGCGTCTTTTTTGTAAAGATAACATATTATTTGAAGTTTTGTTGTATTTCTTGAGTAAATATTTCGAAAATTTATTCTGTATACTCTCTATTAAGTCTATGTATACCTTATATTGAGGATTCCATATGGTGGAAGCATACTCCAGTGGACTTCTGACCAATGAACAGAATAATATTTCCAGAGTCTTAGCACTTTTAAAAACTTTACATACTCTTAATAGAAAACCTAGCATCTTATAAGATTTTGATATAATGTATTCGATGTGCTTATCAAATATTAGTTTGCTATCCAAGTGAACACCTAGATCTTTACATGTAGACAAATATTTTAGAGGTTTGTTATTCAAGTTGTAAGGATAGGTTATTTTATTTTTATTTCTAGTAAACGTAATCGAGTGACACTTGGATATATTTAAGGACAATAAGTTTGATTCACAGTATGTGCACAAATGATCAAGATCTCTTTGTAATTCGATGCAATCGGATAACGACTGAATAGGTTTAAAAATTTTCATGTCGTCCGCATACAATATAAAGTAACTATTTGGGAAGCATACAAGAATGTCATTTATATAAATATTGAATAGGAGTGGTCCGAGATGCGACCCCTGGGGCACACCTGAGACGATTTCTATTAAGCAAGATGCGAAACCATTGACAACCGTAATTTGGTGTCGATTACTAACATAAGATGCGATCCATCTATAGAGATCACCGTGAATTCCTAGACCTAAAAGCTTCTGTAAAAGAATATAATGGTTAACACGGTCGAATGCTTTAGAGTAATCAGTGTAGATGGCATCCACCTGGCATCTCATGTCCATTTGAGCATGAAGAAAATTTGTAAAAGACGCAAGATTTGAGGTTGTGGAGCGATTTTTCATGAAGCCATGTTGATTAGTTGAGAGTAAAGGTGAGATGGTAGAATATAATTGATCGTAAACAATTTTTTCCAATACTTTACTTAAAATCGGTAATTTGGATATCGGTCGATAGTTGGAGACATCATTTTTACTGCCGTTTTTAAAGATTGGGGTAATCAAGGCTGTTTTCCACTTGTCGGGAAATGTTCCTTCAGATAGCGATAATTTGAAAATAGCAAAAATGGGGGGTGTCAATTGTTTACTGCAGTAGTTTATAAAGATTCCTGGAAGTTTATCATTACCCGGTCCCTTTTTGATATCGATAGACTTAAGGTATTTGAAAGTTATGTCTTCATTGATCTCGATTGAGCTAATTACGCTATTTGAATTTAAACAATCACTAGCATTGCTTGTATGAGCAGGTTGATCATTCGAAAATACAGAACCAAAATACTCCGAAAATAAATTGGCTACTCCTTTACTGTCATTAGCAGTTTTTTCGCCATAAAACATATGATCGGGGATAGCAGGAGATTTTCTTTGAGAATTGACATAGGACCATATTTTTTTAACATTGTGCTGTATACCGGATTCTATCGTGGAAATGTAGGTTTTGTAAGCCGCTGAAGCGACCGTCTTTTGCCTTTTGCGTAGCAAAGAAAATGAGAGATAGTCAAGAGGGTTCCGATTTCGCTTCCATGCTCTAAAGAACTTTAATTTTTCATTTGTTATTTTTATTAAGGCTGCCGTGTACCATAGTGGATATTTTCCAGATTTCACAACTTTCTTGGGAATAAATGCATCGATGATTTGTTCAATTATAACGTAAAATGAGTTTAACGCTGTATTTACATCCGGTGCATTTATAACGGCAGACCAGTCGGTCTCTTCCAGTTTCCCATTAATCACGGTATAATCTGCTTTATGGAATAATTGTATTGTTCTAGGAGTTGAGAGGGTAGCATTAGTGGATGGAATTTCTAGTTCAATAATCAATGAATTATGATGAGCATCCTCTTTAACTAAAGGATGATCTGCAAGCGTCACCTTAGCTGGAGTGTTACAGAACACGAGGTCCAATATTCGTCCATATTTGTTAGGTGAGTGGTTAAATTGAGTTAAATTTGCAAACGATAAACAGTTACATAGTGTGAGTGAACATTGGTCTCTGTTAGTTGATATTTGTTGATTAGTCCAATCAATACTGGGTAAGTTATAGTCGCCAATGATTAGAAACTTGTCATGGGGAAAACGGATCGTTAAGTCAGAAATGGCATTGGTATGGCTAGTAAATAACGCTAATCTTTCTGAGGATGTTAATTTTGGACCGACGCTAGGTAAGTACACGCAGCACATATGGAAGTTATAACAATGATGATTAGATTTTGATGTATTGACAGTTATCCACATATCTTCAGCGTCTGAATTCCAAGAGCGGGGAGTAACAAAAAATTCTTTTTTAATACCTATGATTACGCCTCCGCCAGTTGATTTACCAGTGCGATGGATATCCCTATCATTTCTGTAGACAGAATAGCGGTTATCAAATAATTCCTCATCTAGGATGCTATCAACCAACCAACTTTCGGTAATGAAAATCAAGTCATAATTATTGAGCAGCACATTTTGACTAAATTCCAACGTTTTTGAGCGCAGACCTCTCGCATTTTGATAGAATATTATTAAAGAATCAAGCATTGAGAAATTTTGTTAAATACATTAATAACTTCGGTTTCTACAAAATATACTTGATTATTTTGTTCGAAAGTTATGTTCATAGTCATAAGTCCACTGGGAATAACAAAGCATAACATACAATTATTAATTAAGGTGCGTGAGTATATCATAGAATGTATAACTGAGCAGTGAGTACAATTATCAGCAGGTGGGGTTAATGTAAAAAGGGTAATATTCATTAAATTAAGAAAAAAATCAGGAGAAAAATAGTAGTTACAGGATAGATGATTTAACATGGTAATGGTGATTAAGCTATTAGGTTTTTTAACTGCGAGTCGCATGAGATATGTATGGGAGGTGATGTATCGTTCTTTCTTAGGTAGATTTTCCCGTTTCGTATCCATAAAAACTGATACATGTGTTCGTTTTTAAAGCCTTTGGCGGACCTCAATATAGATTTATTTTTCCGCGTGAGATGGTCGTTAACAAAGATCCTCTGATCAGCTCCAGCCATTCCGATGCCCTTGGTAGTGATTCCTTTTTTCTTCTTAATGGCTGCTATGAATTCGTCCTTCTTCTTGCGAGAGGTGAATTTTGCGATGATGTTTCCCGGGCGTCCGTCAGTCCTGTCTTGAATATGATTACGCTTGCTGACTCTGCTAACATATTCAATTTCGTTTTGATGGAGGGGGCATCCAATAACTGTTGCGATAGTTGACATCATTGTAGGCAGATTCTCATTGGTGGTCTCCGGCATTCCATGTATTTCTATGTTGTTAGAGAGAAGCTCCTGCTCCCTTTCATTATTTCCCCTCTCTAACATGAAAACTGTTTGTTTCAGCTCAGAGACTTCCATTTCCAGCTTATCTACTTTGGCTAATTTTTCGTTGATTAGATTAATTTTGCTTGAGAAATCGTCCATGATAGTATTATTGTAAATTATCACCTTTTCAAATTCAGCCATTTTATTGCTTATTTTTTCTAACTGCAGCGACATTTTTTTTATCTCTACAGTTAGGAGTTCATTGCTGTGGTCAGTGGAGCTAGTGCGAATTTCCGGATTGACCAGGATTTGTATGCAATTATTGCACTTCCATGCATCCTTTTTTCCTTGCGACATGCGTTTGTAGACGCTTGCCGTAATATTGGCACATTCAAAATGGAAAGTGCATTTGCAGGTTGAGCACCTTATACACTCAGCCTCTTTTAGATGCTTAACGCAAATCTTGCAAGTTGTATCCATATTTATTTTACTTGCGGTTGCAATAGGTTGCAATACTGTAGGTAGCTTGGGGTTTTTGTCAGTTTTTGAATAATAACTTTATTAACTTCAGATTTGACACTGTGCACACTTTAAACAAACACTCACTTTCGTATTTAATTCACCTCAACTTATATTATGAGCTGGTATTGAAATTGTGTGATAAGAGTCACTGTTTTTAATAGCAAATGAACGATTATTTGGGAGCGATTGACAAACGTCAGGCGGGTGTTATTGTTGTTCATAATTGTATTTTATTACTATATCGTTATTTTCATTATGTTCACACAAAATTGCAAAGATATAATAATTTACCTTTATGCCATTCTAATTTTGAGATCAGTGGAATGAAAAAATATTGTTTTTACCTTTAAATTTTTAATGAAAATGTAGGTTACACAGCTTGAGATTATCACCATGATTATATGTTTAGTTTTGCCATTAGTGACGCCCTCCTGTGTTTTCTACTCTTATTTGACAAACTCTATATTATCCTAATTTAGGGCCGGAATATCGTTGCCTTTTATACTCGCTATGAGAGAGATTTACGTCCGTCGAGTTGCTTGTTTTTAATTTAACACCTCATAAGAGCGCCCCTGTCTCTACAGTGTAAAGGGGTTAGTATATTTATGGTAAAGGCAAAGGAACTATGTCGCCACCCGGTTGGACATCGCAAAGGATTTTCAAAATTCAGAATAAAACAGAGAGAAACTGTCCGTCGAGTTGCTTGTTTTTAATTTAACACCTCATAAGAGCGCCCCTGTCTCTACAGTGTAAAGGGGTTAGTATATTTATGGTAAAGGCAAAGGAACTATGTCGCCACCCGGTTGGACATCGCAAAGGATTTTCAAAATTCAGAATAAAACAGAGAGAAACTGTTTTTTTTTACTGCTGTTGGGAAAGGATAAAAAAAATAAAATTAGGAAGTGTTAGAAATACAGTTCACTGGGAGTCAAATTGCCGCTGACTTTGTTCTATAACTAATTAAACTGTCCAACAAATGAAAACACTTTTTGAAAAATCGTCGGGAGGCCAACTTCCTTGAACGCCCTGTCAGTTCTATACCTACATGAATAAACCAATCAGCTGTCAGTTCTATACATTAATAAACCAATCCCGTTCTATAAAAAATCAGGATGACTATTATAATATTTGCCCCTAGTGAAAGACGTATTGTATTTGTTTTTTTTTTCCTTTCTATCGAATCCAAAATCATAAAATATAAATAATACTATAAAAGTCCTTCCTTTATTGGGTACAATGGGTACAGAATAGGAGAAAATAGCAACATAGTAACTAGTAACAGGTTAGCCAACTTCAGATAGCTAGCATTTTCCATTTCCATGTGCGACTGACAGTGACAGCTGTCAAACGTCAAACATTTAGCTGCATCGCTGAGTGATCAGTGATCGCCGCAAATGAAAATGCAATCTCACAAAATATTAGAACTTTTTAGTGGCATTGGGGGAATGCATTACGCTTGGAATGGTAATTAACATGAAAATAAAACAGCTCTTGTATTATCTCATAGTTACGCCGCATGTATTGTTATTAATATATTGGGTAAATTTATACAAAGCCGGGACCAGCTCATTTTGGACAAAAATAAATAAATATATACCCCAGTAGATAGGTAATAATTAGATGTAATTAATTCCGTGAGCGGAAATTGAAAATAATGTATATTATCGTCAATTTCTTAAATTTAAAAATACGAAAATGTCATTTTTCAATGACCTCCATGTTGTTATCTTTACTTTAAAAAACAGCCTACGTTTTTAAATGGTTTGTCTGGCTACGCAGGGTTTATATAGCGGGCTTGTGAATATTATCTTAACTTTAAAAAACAGCCTACGTTTTTAAATAGTTTGTCTGGCTACGCAGGGTTTGTCTAGCGGGCTTGTGTGACAGATCGGCCGCGCCATGTCAGTTTCGAAGACGCGAAGTGAATTTTGATTTTACGCAATTGAAATTTAAAATGCATCATTTTCCGCCTCCCCCAATGCAAAAAGTTTTCGAAATACGTATTTCTAACAATTATTCAACTTCTGCAAAGTGTTTTTTCGTGAAAAAGTGCATATTACCGCTTTTGCACTTTGAAAAATGACATTTTCGTATTTTTAAATTTAAGAAATTAACGATAGTGTACATTTTTTTCAATTTCCGCTCACGGAATTAATCACATCTAATTATTACCTATCTACTGGCATAAAAATTTTTTTTTTTAGTGTAAAATGAGCTGGTCCCGGTTTTGTATAAAATTAATATATATTGTATTTTCAAGATTCTGGATTACTTGGAGAAATTGTAGCGGCGATTGACATAAATACAGTTGCGAACCAAGTATACGCGCATAATTATAAGGATACAAATATCATGAACAGGAACATTCAGTCGTTAGATGCAAATCTCATAAACAAGCTAGGGCCGGATGTATTGCTAATGTCGCCGCCTTGTCAGCCTTATACAAGAAATGGCAGCCAGAAAGATACGAAAGACCCCAGGTCATTTTCTTTCGGCCACTTACTTTCCATCTTGAAGGACTTGTCCACCTTGAATTATATTTTGGTTGAAAACGTAAAAGGTTTCGAGACATCCAAATCTAGAGATGCTCTAGTTGAAACTCTGGAAGAATGTGGATTTAAATACCGGGAGTTTCTGCTGACTCCGGCGCAATTCGGGATACCGAACTCGAGGCTGAGGTATTATTGTTTGGCCAGGAGAAAGCATTTCGATGACCAGTCACGAGAACCAGTACTGGTGAGTAATTAATATTTTTTTATAGTTTATTCAGGGTGCTAGACAGAAGAGGTCGACATATTTACCTTTGTGGACGTTGTAATAGCTTGTTAGTTCCTACTTTTGCCTTTGCCTGTAAGTCAGGTACATATGTCAAGTTATAAAGTATTATTGATAGCCCGAAGTGAGGTCAAAAGGTCTTCCATAAATTGACAACATCAGTTTTCTTTTAAGTCAATATATCTCGCTTCTAACACTATTCATATCATTTTTCTATAGTTTAAAAACAGCTAGATTTAGATTTTAATAATTTGTATTGTTTTTCGTGTTTTTTTACAGTCGCACCAATTACCTGAACACGAGGATTTAGAAAAAAGCTTCACAATTGGCAGCATCATCGAGGAATCGTGCGACGAGTCCTACTACCTCCCAAAGAAGTTCTTTAAAAGAGCGTCAGTTTTGGACATCTGTTATCCCGATTCAGAAAGATCCTGTTGTTTCACAAAGGCCTACACACACTTCTTGGAAGGCACAGGCTCTGTTTTTACAGAATCAACACCGGAAGAGGTGAAAGTATCGTTTCAAGTGTGCGGAGAACTTAATAATCAGTCAGGAGAATATAATGATATTTTAAACAAACTGAAGCTGAGATATTTCACTCCGAGAGAAGTATCGCGGCTAATGGCGTTTCCAGATTCTTTTGACTTCCCGGCAGAGATAAGCAGGAAGCAACGATACCGGCTGTTGGGGAATAGCATCAATGTTAAAGTTGTCAGTCATTTAATCAAATATTTAGTAGAAAATTAAATATGTACAAGAGGCTTTATTCTAAGGTACTTTATTTCTGGTGTTCCATCGCATCCTAACACCCTGCCAAGTGGTGGCAGTCATTCTTTACCAACCCTATTTTTCTGTCATCACAGCTAGCGTTATAATAATTAATTTTTACGTCTAACGGGCATATTGTCTGTGACTTTTCAGTGAGCTAGAGTGCTAAGATTGAAAAATATAATATTATTGACGTTGTTGTAGCTGAAAACATCATAAAAAAAATTGTGTGAAGAATTTGAAAAAAATATAGAAGTATTTTCAGCAATACTATCGTCTTTTTCAATCATAGCACTCTAGCTCAAGAAAAGTCTAGAACCACCCCTGCAGACCAGCTGCAAGTATCGGGGCTCCGTAGAGAAGCCCAAGTAAATCTGGCTTCCGAAAAACTGGGGGTCTTGTATAGGACTAGCAGATTCTTCAATAGTGATCAGCTGCCAAATCTCAAGTATGCCCAACAAATTTGGGAGCCACCTCTGGACTAAAGCCCAAAATATTTAAGAAACCTACTTGATTCTGTGCAAAGGAAGGCGGTCCACCTTGCTAACCCGTTGTTAACAGACCGATTACCATCTCTAATGCACAGAAGCAATAGGCATACTGATTCTTTTCCACAGGTTTTTAATGGAGCGTGCTCTAAGGAGCTAGCAGCATTGATCCCCGGTGCCTGTGGGTTAAACTCGACGGACAGGAGCGGGACACCAGTTCACAGTTAATGTTGGCTTCATGAGAATGGGTAGCTTCTTTGATTCGTTTTTGTATACGTCGGCTCATATGTGAAACAAGCTACTTCCTTTTTCCTTCTTCATATAATGTTGGCCTCACGACGCTGCCCAACCGGGTGGCAACCCAATTCTCTTGCCTTCTAAAGAAGTTTACTTAATGTAGTACTAATGCTAAGCAAATTTATTTTATTTTTATAATGAATAACCATAAAGTAATAGGTGCATACTTTTTGGATTAATTTACTTTTTGTAGATACTTTTCAAGACTACAAGTTATTTAGTTCACTAAAAGATTCAGTATTTGATGATAGTATATTTGTGAGACCTGTTATAATAATAATAATTGGATAATTTGTAGAGCGCCGTTTTTGTGAAAAATCACCTCAAGGGCACAATTTATTAAGAATTCTTAGGTTCTATCTAATTTTACTATTTACAAATGGATTCAGAAACATACTTACCTGGCAGGTCACTTCCGATAAACACACTTTAATTAGAAAGTTTATGCTTGGAGAAGATACGGCTTTGCACGCGGGGGACATTATATTTAAAATCTGGACATTGCACGATTTTAGATTTGCTACCCCCATCACTATTAGTATTACATTTATGAAAACATTAGTGGCAAAGTAGTTGATATTTATTTTGAAGCACTAGAGAATTTAGGACTCCTTAGAGCTGGAGAATGTTCATGAAATGACCTTTACAAATGCTTACAAATAGGATTTTTTTTCTACATTTTTACAAATTGATTATTTACAGTGTCGCGGGCATTGAATGCGCAGGTGAAAGATTTTTGAGTTTATGGATACGACTGTCTGAAAAGGTGGGTTTATGTTTTTGGTCTAGTCATTGATCAGACGTGCCTGTCTGCAAAATTAATAGGCCACTTGCATCACATTTAAAAAAAAAAAATGGTTTAGGCAAATATTCTAAGACATTCCGTATTTTTTTTTTTTATCGTATTTTTGAAACCCTGGCGATTTTTTGAAAATTTCAATCTGAAAAATTGGACCATTTTTTTATAAACCGGAAAGACGGCACATAATTTTATTACATAGCCACAAATATATTTTTTTTAAACTGACGTATTCCACACGAATGGTAGAGAATAACGAGGCATACCAAAAATATTACATCTAATAAATATTTTTTCCATATGATCCTTGATGTTTACAAATTCTTGAAATTTGTTCTTTTCGATGTCGACTATCACAGACGCTGTTTGACTTTGAAATGCTGCAATAGAATTTATCATTTCTGTTTATGTTTTATTCTTGCCTTGTAATTCCAGATTTAATAAGCTCAGTTTTCCCGTAAAATCTGCTAAAAATGCTAAATCACATTGCCATCATCACCCTTCTCTTCAAGAAATTTTGTTTTGTCGTCCAATAGATCTCGAAATCTTTGCAAAAACTTGCTACAACTCAACCACCTTACGTCAGTGTGCAATGGCAAATCTGGTTCCTTGTTCCTAAAATATTACCTACAATTTTATTCCTGACACGTACACGGCAGAAATTAAGGCAGTGGTATCAGACTTCGAAAATCAATTTAGTGATTTCAAGAAAATTGAGAAGTAAGGTAAAGGAACTAATGCTAGACACTTAAGGAAAACACAATCTTTAGATTAAAAGAAATATATATTGATCAAAACAAAACAACCACAGCCTCTTATGTAGGAATACAGTGTATCTTAGAAATAAATAAATAGGTAGTCAGAGGGAGTTTTTTTTTACCATTTTATAATAACAAATTCAGCGAAATTTTTTGGCAAAAATCGCGTTTTTCACTTCAAAATGCTGCCAAAAATAAAAAATAAATCGAAAAAAACTCTCACTGACTACCTAGGAAAACATATTACCTTAATTTTGATACCTAAAAAAATAAAAAAATTGCGGACCAGCAAATTTTATTTTCGATTTTTTATGGTATGGTAAGTCATTTTTTCTTGGGTCACGGGGCCCCTCGCCGATGCGGGGCCCCTAGGCAGTTGCTTACTCTGCCTTAAGGATAATGCGGTACTGTATACCTGTATACCCTAATAATAGACACCATGTCTACCTTTAGTTAAAGTGATCCAAAATTGTTGGTATTTCTACAGAGCTATTTTAATTGGGAATAGTGATCAAGGCCGTACTAAAATAAACTTAAAAATTCAATATCTTGGAACACCAATGGAAGACACACATGTCATGTCATCTTTTATATTTTCACTATTTTTGGAACTAATAGTAGACATTTCAAAATTTATTAGAAAATCGTTAGCAAAAACAGGAAAAAACGTTTATTACTATTCTTAAGTAACATTGATACCTTCATAAACAAGTAAAAAGATAAAGTACTAATAAATATTGATTCAAAACTTACCTTCAAAATTTCTGATTACTTAACCTATAAAAAAAGAAATCGCGAAATGCGTTGGAAATGCGTGTTCACTCAGTCACATAATTCACAACTGATGCAATTTTGAAATTTCATTCAGAAACTGTTTGAAGCTTTTGAGAAAGATTTATAGATGGAGCTAGGAGTCCTACGATATTGACATTAGTCATATTACTAAAATTGTTCTAAATAAGAAGGTTTTTTGGTAAGGGTCTTCCTTTAGTTCACTGTCGAGAGTGTCGAGCATTAGTTCATTTACCTCAGGTGGAATTCATCAGTTATCCGTTTAAGAGCGTTTAACCAGCCAGCGGACGAAAATCCACATTTCGTCGAAAGTTGTTCTTACGATCGTGCAGGGCGGTTACAATGAGAAAGATTAATTATTCTCCGTACCAGCTTTTAGCTTTATAACTCAATATCGAATTTATTTCAATCCAAATTAGCTTTAATTTATACCTTCATCCAAAAATGCTGAAAGGCGTGATGATAAAACTATTAAAATAATGTACTTTTTGTAATTATTTTTTGATTATAAGTATTTATCATTTTTCAATAATGTCTAAATTTAATAAGAATGTTAAAAAAACTGAAATATATTAGTATGTAAGTGCGCAAATAAATAAACAAATGGACCAATTTTCGTCAAGAAACACATGTGCGTACATATTTTTTAATGATTTTATTGAAACTAAAATTAAAATTCTAAAACATGCGTTTGCTAGATAATGTATTGATTTATTTTACTGCATGATTATATTATTTGAAATGGGTGTGGTACAATACAAAATCTTTTTTGAAAATTTAATAAATCTCCCAACGACCTATGGAACCTTATTATACTAAAAATTTAAAAAAATTCTCAAAATTTATTAGATGCGAATGCTAGATAAAAGAACAATCTTTCGAAAACCATTTATAATTTTTTGTGGAAAAGAGTCAATACGTATAAAATCTTTTTTGAAAATGACGTATTTCCGGTTTTCTCTGGTAATGCCCTCTTAATAATTCCATTGATATTTATGAAATGAAAAAAAATAGTGATATTTATGAAATGGCTAAAAAATTTGCAGATACATTTCAAATGGACCACATGATTTTACAAAACGAAATTATTACTCTTTTCTGCGACATATTTCTTAGCAAGGTCATCCTCAGGTCTAGATTTCTGGGCATTGGTTTCCAACGAGAAATATCCAAATTTAAAGATGTGTGATGAACAACTGCATTCGTGTTTTGGTTTAACATATTTATGTGAATCACTATTTTCCTACTTAAAACAAACAAAAAATAAACACCGTTCTCGCTTGACAGACACTCATACATTGGATTCTTTTACAAATCTGATTTTAGTAATCTAGCGGAAGATGCCTCCGCAATGCCCACACTGATATAAATACGGTGTTATGTAGCGGTTTCCCACACTACGCCTATGGACTCACGGAGCCGCCTGCCCCCCGTGCAGCTGTACCCCCTCCTCCTTTCCCCAACGGCCTGCGGCCGTCCGCAAGCTCCGGCAGTCGCCGGCTAGCCTGCATAGACGAGGCCCGTGTCGGCGCGACAGCGATTTCGCGCCTTCTAGAGCGCTCGACCGGACTCGATACAAACGACATGTTTTGCCCATGCTCCGTGGGGCACCCGCTGCGCTGGGGCACTCCCTGTGCTGACCCCCCGCCCACGATGGCCTTCCCACCAGGCATGGTCCGCCTTGCGGCCTGACTGGCAGATTCCTGGGACCCTCCAACGATGACCCCCCGGTGCCTGTGAGTAACGACCCGTAACCCTCTTTTGTTGTGTCCGCCCATGTCTCGCAAATCCATGATTGACCCCCAGAGTTAACACGAGCTGAGAGAGGTTTGTGGGCCCCCTTGTGTAGATGGACAATCTAGCTTACCTGTGAATGATTAATAATTGTGGATGTACCCTTGATTGTGTTTGCGAGCTACCAACAATACAAGTGATGTTTACCCTAGACAGCCTTTTATTTCCCTGACGAGGTACGTGCAGAATTGGCATATTTTATGTATTGTAGGAACCTACGACCCTGGTGTAGAGAGATTTCGCCGGTTCTGCTGAGCAGTCTGAGCTGGTCTTGGTGCGGAATGCGGTTGCTTCTCTCCGAGGTACACGACAACGTGTAACTAAGAATATTTTTCATTTTTGTTTTCCCTCTTTAAAATTTAAAAAAAAATGCTACACAATTGCATTCTGACCTATACCATTTTATTTAAAATTTTAAGAAGTATGTAATTGTTAGATCGCACAGGGTTTCGTCAGTAAATAGTAAATCTTGGGTCTGATCAAGTTGGCCGCCCCTGGTCTATAGTATATAAACCTATACCAAAGTTGTTTTTTGTTTTTGCAGTGAGATTATTTTGAACAGCCAAAAAAAACGTTGGCAAAAAAAAGAAACCGTTCTTAAACATATAACTTGATCTTGTGCCTCTTGTTTGATATTATCCAAATATTGTGATTTAAATTATACCTACTTGTAATAAAACCAACTGTACTTATAAATGTAAATTATAATTATAATAATATGTTATAAAATTTGATTTTGTTAAAATCAACACCGTTTCTAAAACAGGTACAGAAGGCATAAAACATATGGGGTTCACTTCGTAACATCTGTCAAAACGTCAAATCAAACGATAAGTTCGCAGAGAACAAACAATAAATCTAGTGAATGTTAAATGTCAATTTCAAAAATTTGCCGGAAATCAAAGTGTTGCCACATAAAAAAAAATAAATCAGTGTGGAATTTCACAAAATTAATTGAATATTATTGGAGACAAAACATTTTCATGTATGTAGTGATGTCACGAGCCCAAAAAACGGATTTATGTATTTGAAAAAAAAAATTATAAATTTCTAAAAAATTTTAGAAACATTTTCATAGTAGATCGCATAGTATAAAAATCTATCCACAAGATTTTTTCCAAGTCACTATGAAATCCATGCAAGTGGCTTATTAACGATGCAATTTACCCAAAGAAAACAAAGTAGGTATTTTAAAAAAATATTTATTTTTGTTATAATATATCTAATATTAAAATGGATTCCGTAACTACAATGAAAAATTATGATTTTCAAAATAATTTGGAATGGTAAATTAAATAATAAAAGCTGTTATTCAGTAAACAATGAAATAAATAACAATTAATAGTTTAAACCTATAATAATATGTTTTTACTATGTAAGTGGGTTTTAAGGAACTTTAAAAAATAAGAATAGTTTTTACAAATACTATTATGAAAATGCTTGCATTATATTGGCAAAAATGCATTGGTTCTTTCTGCATTTTTCCATTTGGTAAAAAATCTTTTAACGCAAACCTCGCTTCGTGCATTATATGCGCGAATGATCTGCGTTTAGCTCCAGCGTTATGCATGTATTAATTTTAAAAGAAAATGTATGACAGTTATTTTGTAATACACCTGTAAAGCGGTGAACAGAGGTGAAGTAATTAAGACAAAAAATATCATTATATTATGTTTTTTGGAAGAATGGGTATATAATCATTAGTTGGGAGTGGTTATGAGAGTCCATTAGCGAGCTGATTACTGACTCGGATCATGGCCTTGCGGTTGAGAGTTCGCTGGCGATATACGACCAGCACGCAGGAGATGACGCCGGCGAAGCAGGTCCACCCCATGAACTTCCAGTAGGCCCTTTCCTCCAGGTAGGCTACCTTGTCACAGCTGAAAGTTTTTGATTGAAATTTTGTACAATATTTCTACACATAAATAAATTTGCGATTTAAGTATATAGTCACAAGTGAATTTTCAATGTTTTTTTTCATATAAGGGAACGTACCCATACTACGTGACAACTTTTTGCAATTTTTAACCCCCCCCCCCCCCCCCCCGGTGACCAAAATCCTAAGCAACCCGCCGCTCATTTGTATGGAGCGTGACATTTTGAAGACCCCCCCCCCCCCCTAAACGTGTCACGTAGTATGGGTACGTTCCCTAAGTGTAAGGCGGCCAACCATCCCGCATTCTGCGGGACCGTCCTGCATTGACGGTTGTAGTCCCGCATTGAAATATTTGATAAAATAGTCCCGCAAATCGTCTAAAGCGTCCCGCATTCCTATATTTTTATAATATTGTCTATTCTATTTTAACCATTTCCGTTCATCTGTGGTTAAATTGATAACAATATTTGTCCCTAGAAAAGGCCCGACTATATCGATCTAGGTTTTGGTTTATTTAGGTAAGTCAAGCAAGAGTCAAAGAGGGCCAGTGTAGTAATGAATAAGTGCAAGCTGTGACATGTGATTAATAACCCATATTTATCATTCAAATCAAATCAAACAATTTGTTGACCATGCCGCCGACCGCGAAAAAGCGAAGTTGTAAATTCACGAATTTCAAAAAGGATTTCCTTTCTTGCATAAATGGTTATCTTCATGTTCTGAGTATAGTTTAAATGCGCCGCATACAGATATTCTTAATTATAAATAACCAGTTTTGAGTTCAGAATGTAAAATTTTAACTGGATTCATCGGATGACATATTACGAAGGAAAACATTTTCTTTCGAAGTACAGTTATAAAATTCTAGTTGCAGACTATGTATGTTCTGCCAGAATCAAAGAAAAACTATTTTGATATTCTGAGTGTGGTTTTATTTCGCTGCATACAGATTTAATTTAAACCAGTTTTGTGTTCAGAATGAAAATTTTGTGGATTCATCTGCTCACACATTTCGAAGATCGCACACCACTGTGTCCCGCATTGATATTTTGTAAAGTTGGCCGCCTTATATAAGTGGATGTGGAGGACTTTTACGAAGGGTTTATTATTCTAGTGTTAGATGTTTACAATACCTTCTGGTTACAATTTCTCCATTTTTGCATTTCAAAAGTTCCTTGTAGTGTGTGTGTATACAAACTCCAATGCTTTTACTTTTGATCTCAAAATCTTAAAGAACACATTGACATTATTAGAACAGAATAATTTGCACAGGCGTATTTCGCTATCTACAAAATTTAACTTGTTTCAAATGTTACTATTTTGAGAAAATGTAATATATGGAGAAGAGATTGGTTACCTGTGCATGGATGGCACTCCTTCACAACGGAGTACTCTTGATGGAGCCAACAAGTCGAGTTATTTTCGGTGGGAAAGTGTTTATTTTCTTGTGTTAAATTCGAACGTCCTAAGCTCTCTGATGCATAATGTGATTCTAATATTAGAACCACAATTGTCAACCTGCAAAAACAATAATTATTATGCATACGTTTGACAAGTAAGCAAATTGAACCAAAAATCAAAATGTTACCTACAGTACTAAAAATACGATGCCGAGAACCATGGATTTCCGTGGACATGTCTCAATCATTTTGAAATAGTTTTTCGTATTTCAATAATCGTGAGAAATAAGCATGTTCCGGATCAACATAAAATAAACAAAATGTCATTATTTGACGTTTCAACGAAAGTGACGTTTGTTTTGCGTTCATTATTTTTATCGCTGGTGTTTCAAAACAATCTGGAATTTAGGTAGGTACTGAGAAAAATGGGGCTAATACGGGCTAATCAATAAAAGGTTTTTTTAATGTTACGCCGCCGTGGCCGGCCATTCGATTACTGTCAGGAAGTGGGCCACTGCGTTAGCAAAGATACCCGGGTTCATGGAGTGAGGTTTGTCCGGGTTTTGGGGGTGGACGCGTCGCCGGATCGGGGGAGACTGGTTGAGTGAGACCTTTTGATAAATAGGACTCTCTCGGAACATTGCCTTGCGTCGAAGTGGGAGGGATGGATTTATATGTCCGTCGCTCCTGGAGACACTGAACCCCAGATTCCTACCCACCCCTCATACCTTTTTCCTTCCCAAAACTTCATCTCCTTCCTTTCCTTAAAATACCCTCCCCACAGCATCCCCAAAGATGCCATAGGCCGTGAGGGAAATCATCAATACATTTTTATTATTATTTCCTTCACGGCCTCCTGTGTGGTGCTAATGTAAAAAAAAAAAAAATATTTTTTTACGGTCTCCTGTGTGGTCACTTAAAAAAAAGACACTACAGTTTTTAATTTTTAGTGAGGTTTTGCACTACGATAATATTTTTCTATGGAACTTGGAACTTGAATCTGACGTTTAATTTTCTCTAGTTTCTGTCCAAAAGTGCGAAAATGTCGTACACGAAAATATTTAACGTCGCTATGAGAGGTAACTTTCTGAAGTAGAGTATTCGAATATTGAATTTCCATTTTTTTTCTATAAAATAATAATATATCACCCTACGATAATAAAATAAATAAATATTAGTATTACGCAACTGTCAAACTTTTGTTCCACATAACCTATGCCTACGTTTAAAATTTTACTTTTAGAAACGCATTCAAACAACATATTGCGCCGTCTATAATAATAATACTTCAGTGCGCAATTTTTGAGTTATTTAAACTATTGCTACTCTGAACTTAGATATGTTTTCGTCGTTTATTGACATAAAAATAATTCTGAATGCGTTTGCTAATCAGCAACAAACTAATGATTTATTAAGTAGGCCCAGGAAATGAAACTCTTTAGAACATTTTTGTACTTTGGTTACAAAATACTACACATATTCAGTTCACATCAAAGGTTAACACAGACGGTGAGTAGGTACTAGTAAAAAGTAGCAGACACATAACAAAAGCTTTTGATATGTGGTCATATAAGTTTGCAGGGGAAAGGCTGCACTGATAATTACCAACCTCTGTAAATAAGATTTCGTAAATCTGAATATTTTTGTTTTCATATCGTCAGTCCCGAAGAACAATGTCGGATCTGCTAAAAATTTAAAACACTGAATTTTCGGAATTTGGGATGAAATGAAATACATACATTTTTCTTATAATATATTTATTGATCTCATAAATAGACCAGCGTGGTCTAGGGGTAAGGCTCTCGACTCGCAATCCGAAGGTCGCGGGACCAAATCCCAGCGTCGGCAAACAAATTTTATTTGATTCATTTGGGATACCCCAATTGGGGATGCCATGGTCTCACTGGTTCCAGACTCACTGAGATTCTTGTGAAGTATTCTCATAAAAAAATGCAGAAACTAAACTTTACAATTCTACTGCAAAACTACAAATCTCACGTCCGACATTGTTCTTCTGAACCGTCAACATAATCCGATGGCTACGACATAAAGTGAATGAATTGTTGTTGCGTTCCAGTGGGCAGCAGGTCAGGAGTCTGTGGGGGCCGCAGCGCTAGCTCCTCCAGCAGTGCACCGTCTGCCGCGCCCCCCACGGCAGTGCACGTGCCCTCGTCCTCCTCCGGGTACATCTACGTCAATGACAAGGTGCAGGACGACAGCTTCAAGGCCATCACCGACCGCGCAGCCACCACCATCTTCTGGTTCGAGCTGTTCCGCGGTAGTGCCGTGGTGCTCGCTCACGTCTTCAAAGTAAGACAAATACACTTAAACCCTTATCGAGGGTCCGACTAATTAAAATCTAACGCAATCTAAGATTTACAACTCTCCTAACCTAACATAAATATATTTTTCTTTACGCTCGTAAAATATTTTATAATGAACATTTATATAATTCATGTCAGCAAAGACATTTATTATAATTTACAGTATACATATTATATATAAATTATTATATTTTTAACTTTATGAGTAAAATCTCAAATTGCAATATTTAATAAGAAGACATTATTAGCGAAACTCAATCGAATATCTGGAGACAGAATAAGATATTGGCGTCTGAGACTCGAACCCAGGATCAGGAGCCGAAGGGCTTTCCGGACCACAGCTCTACCAAATTGAATTGAGTACCAACTGAACTAAGTTGTCTCTATCCGATTCCGTCATTTTTAACTTATCATACTTCGACTAAGAACTACCAACATTATCTTCATTTTCTTAACGCATATTTTATTGGCTGCTATCTTTATGTATGATTGCAAATACAATTAAAAATGACCGAATCGAATAGAGACACCTTAGCTCAGTTGGTAGAGCTGTCAAAGGTCCTGGGTTCGAGTCCCAGAGTATCTAATATCAGAGTATCTAGTATCTTTTTCAGTCTCATAAATTAGTTAATATAATTTTTTTTTAAATCTTAAAAATTCCTTAAAGTCGGTCACTAGACTGAAACCTCTTTAATTTCTTACCAGAGAAATACTTTTGGTGGAGCAATGAACAGGCTAGAGGTATAAAAGGATACTATAGCAACACATAGCACAACCGGCTGGCGAGAATGAGTTAGTAATATATGTAATTATTATGACTTTCCCAGGAGCCCGCCACCATCAACTACCCATTTGAGAAGGGGCCCCTGAGTCCGCGCTTCCGTGGGGAGCACGCCCTGCGGCGATACCCCAGTGGGGAGGAGCGCTGCATCGCCTGCAAGCTGTGCGAAGCCATCTGCCCAGCTCAGGTTACCTTTTATATGTGAATACCGCACCAGAGTCCCTATTGCCAATACAGATCTGGTCACCAAACATGGCTTAACCCTTCAGGCCTCGACCATATTATGTCAAAGGTTAAAATATTTCCACAATAAAATCAATAAAATCCAAATGAATGGAACGATTCCTGAAGGTATCCGAAAACTAAAAACTGTTTTTGAAAGGTTATAAAATACGCCTTTAAATTTTGTAAATCGAAATAAACAAATCATTTTTGAAATCTTAAATTTTCGAATACAAATGTAAAAAGGATTTAAAAGGGCTCACTATATGTTTTTTCTAACTAAAATTACTGATAACCAAAAAAAAAAAAAAAACATGTATATATTTTATTAGACAAATGTAAAAATGATTAATTAAAAATTCCCAAAGTTTCAAAAATTTATTTCAAATTGCGATTTGAAACTTTGGTTTTTTATGTCTACATTTCACTTCTTTGGGGGTTAATTTTTATATTTGAATATAAAGCATGGTGTTTTCTCTTCACACCATTTATACAACGTGTCCGGAAACTCGTAGTACAAGCGGGAAACTGGTGAATCTACATCACATAGAGAACCCAAAAAACTTATTTTTTTCGATCTGAGCATTTCGATTTTAATGTTATTTTTTTTATATTTTTTCGGCAACTAAAGGGTTAAAAAAAAAATTGAGCCCGGTTTACCCTTCGATGCATTTTATAAGACATTATACAGCTGAAATCAACCCCCTAGTGAAAAATTTTTTCAAATTTAACCAAAAAAATTCCAACTTCGGACCCGATTTATTCGAAAACGAAAGCTCAAATCAAAAAGTTATATCACAAATCGACTCCGAATGTGATGTAGATTTACCAGTTTCCCGCTTGTACTACGAGTTTTCGGACACCGTGTATAATAGTAAGGGAGTCAACAATTTCTATGAGACCTACATGAGTAAATAGGTATAAGTATAAACTGAACAAACAGACTTTATGGGTTAATAAGGGCTATTTCAAGCAATTTATCGATTTTGAATGGTTTCCTTTCACCAGGCCGATACTGAGAGAATTTTTTTTACTTTTCTTCCAGGTTTATTGTTTGGAATTATTTTTCAAATGTAAAAAAAAACTAATTGTAAAATATAACTTAATTATCCAGCAATAATGTAAAAAAATACTCGAGTGACGGCTATGATATTCGCCAACATTATTTCAAAAGTAAAGTTATTTTCACAGTATTGAATGCTAATTGATTTGTGTACATTCAATTTGTAATAATAATTTTAGGCTATCACCATCGAGGCTGAGGAGCGTGCTGATGGCTCCAGGAGGACCACCCGTTACGATATTGACATGACTAAATGCATTTACTGCGGCTTCTGCCAGGTACGTGCAAATATACTTAATCCCCGTCATGCAAGAACCAACTCGCAACAAGCCAATTAGAACAAGAACTAACCAGAAATTTACAGGGACCGACCAGAATCATTACATTTAAAAAAATGTGTCCTCATTAAGTTACTTGCAATTTACATGTATATTAGAAAGTTATGACACCAGATCAACACCCCTGCCGTAGGTCACCCCAAGTAGTTCGCTACGTATTAGAAGTGTGTCGTTCCGGCCGGAACGAATCCAAAGATTCCGATTCCGAATGCGTTTGATTCGTTCCGAGTCCGCAAAATGTTATGAATCAGTTCCGGAGTCGCTCGCACTCGGGCGAGGTTGACGCGGAAGGAGGTGTGCGACGCGGGCCGGGCGGCAGGAATCATTTACGGGAGGAGGTGCGCGGCGCAGGCCGGGCGGGGATTTGTCACTCTATCACTCGGGAACGAGTGACAGAGTGAGAATACAGGACTTATTCACGGGATGAGGTGTGTGGCGCAAGCGGGGCGGCGTTGTATTGCTCTAGCGGGGCGCGATGACAGCGTGAAAACATTTTTCGAAAAGAAATAGCATTATATCTTAGTCAAAAGATAGCAAGGAGCACTGCTTTTTACCTTTTGTCGGTCATCACGGAGCAAATCTCACATTCATACATCGTCTCAAACATACTCTTCTTTTATTCTGACTTTTGACATGGCCCGACTCAAGTATCTGATTCACTTGATCTTGCCATGTCTTCCCCGGGCGTCCCCAACATCTTCCACCATTCACATTTTGGCATATATTCTCCTTACACTACTTTCTTCGTTCAATCGCTCTACTTGCCCAAACCATCTGAGGGTCCCCTTCTTAATCTTACTCATTATGCTTACATCAGCCTTACATTATTTGCGGATCTCCACATTTCTCTCACGATCATACATAGTTTCACCACATATACGCCTCAGGGATCTCATTTCAACAGCATTCAGTTTACTTTCATACTTCCTCTGCCGGTTCCATGGCTCACTGCTATACAAGGACTCCACTGTTCGTAAGTTTCAAATGTATCGTAAATATCTTACACGGTTCTCATAAAGCCGACAAAGATATCACTCATGTCAAATACATTATTATTAGCTATATAAAGATAAGACTTCTCGCTCGCAATAAACAATAGCATGTTAATGTACACACGCCCGGCTACTTAAACACATGATTCCTTAACTCCGTAACGTTCCACGATTCCACCGAGTACGGCGAGTTCAGCTGAATCAACTCTCGGCATTGAATCAGCAGGAGTCAAATTGAGTTTGGTTCCGGCCGATTCAACGACTCCGGCGGAGCGCCACAATGAGTTTGGTTCGGCGAGTCCGGCGGAATCAACTCTGGCATTGAATCAGCAAGAGCCAAACTGAGTTTGATTCCGGCAGATTCAACGACTCCGGCGGAACGCCACAATGAGTTTGATTTGGTGAGTCCGGTGGAATCGCCGGAATCAAAGGAGCGAGTCCAGTGAATCGAGTCCACTCAGTCGAATATAGGTCCGGAATTGATTCCGTAAAATGAGTGAATCAACCCACTTCTACTACGTATGGTGATTTAGGAGGTACCCGGGTGCTTGGAGTCAGGTTTGTCTAAGTCTTGGTGGCGAATGCGTTTCCTCATCTACCGCCTTGCGGTTCAGATCGGGAGACTGCTTGAGGCAGACAAAATCTAGACCTCTCCAACCGGACTCTCTCAACCCATCGCCTTGCACCGCAGTGGGAGGGGTGGATTCATACGTCTCTCACTCCTGGACACATTGAACCCCAGATTCTTACCCACCCCTTATACTTTTTTCGTTCCCAGAACTTCCTCTCCTTATGGACCCTCCCCACACAGCATCCCCAAAGATGACATAGGCCCTGAGGACTTTTTCGTCGGGGCCTCCTGTGTAGAGTTATTGTAAAAAAAAGATCATACAAGTATCTGTATTATGTATCAATGTCTAGATATTTAATTGTTTTTTATGGATACGTTTGCTCTGAATTTTCAGGAAGCCTGTCCTGTAGACGCCATAGTGGAAGGACCCAACTTTGAGTTCTCCACGGAGACGCACGAGGAGCTGTTGTACAACAAGGAGAAGCTCCTCAACAACGGAGACAAGTGGGAAAGTGAAATAGCCTCCAACATTCACGCCGATCACCTCTACCGATAAACTCACTCAATATCCTTAGACTTCTGCTTATATTATTATATTAATCAAGAATTTGTGTAGATTTCAATTAAACAAACTATTAAGTTATTAATAAATTTTATTGTCAACTTTTTTGCACAATTATTATTCCTACATTCTCACAAAATAATGAATAAAAAATCAACAAAAAGAAAAAGATTAATCATTAAATCTTTTGAATAAATTAAGTAAAAAATGTATACATAAACTATATATATGTGTATATACAATATTCTTAGATTCTTCTGTAGAGGTAGCCAGTTTGTCAAGCAATTGTATAAAAGCTAGATTTAAATTAAATGTGTTGTTTATAATTATTTATCATACATTAATCTATCTATGTAAATAAAAGCATCAGGTTATAAATATTAAACACAAAATAATGGATTTTCAGGTATGTTACATACAAAATATAAAAAAAAACATGTCAGTAAATGAAAAATATGCCAGTAAATTGTAAATAAAAAAAATAAATGATATTTATTTCAGATTAAATAACTTTTCCTTCCTTCCGCAAAATAAAAATAGACCGAACACCGTGTTTAAAAACTAAATATTTATAATAAAAAATTACCACATTTAAAAACCTTGCGGTTTGAATGGTATAATTGGTACAGTTTGAGAAACATTGTGATATAAAATAATATACATAATAATATGTGAAAATAAAATTCAACTATGTTGTAAAAGTACAATCAGTCTTTCGCTAGTACATATTTGTGTGCAATATAAAAATATTTTCCTAATTAATCTAATCTAATTTTTTTAAATAGTGCAGTTTGGATGCACTCTACAACTTTGAATTCGGTAAGCAATATAATCCACTCAATGGATTTTATACTTACTCATCACAACTACTTATGTATTTGGTACTGAAGCATTAAATTAAATGTATTATATTAAAGTATGTAAATGTATTCTGGGTCGACACAGGTAACCTTTCATTGGGAAAAGTCAGTGTTATACAAAGTTTGCCTTATCTTGATTTTGTAGCTTAAAATTTTTGCCTAGATTGCTACAAAAAGTTCTATCCACATGCACTCTAGTAAAAGAATAAAATATGATAGGAAGCCCTGAGGAAAATAATTTCCATGAAATAAAGACAATATTGGCGAAACTCAATCGAAAATGTGGAGACAGAAAAATCAGAAAAAGATATTGGCATCTCTGGGACTCGAACCCAGGACCCTTCGCTTACATGGCAAGTGTTCTACCAACTGAGCTAAGGTGTCGATATCAAATTCGGTCTCTTTTAACTGTATCTTCGACTAAGAACTACCAACATTATCTTCATTTTCTTAAGGCACATATTATTGGCTGCTATCTTTACATATCTAGATAGTGTCTGGACAAATTTTTATCCATTTTATTTTTAATATGCGACGTCTATTGACTTTTCTGCAAGTCTAGGATGAATATTTTTTTTCGATTTTTAACGAGACCGAATTTGATATTGACATCTAAGCTCAGTTGGTAGAGCACTTGCCATGTAAGCAAAGGGTCCTGGGTTCGAGTCCCAGAAGTGCCAATATCTTTTTCTGATTTTTCTGTCTCCACATTTTCGATTGAGTTTTGCTAATATTGTCTTCATTTAAATATTATAATTTGAGATTTTACTCATAAGTTAAAAATTAAAAATAAATGAAAATGATTTCCCTCAGGGCTAATGTCATCTTCGTGGATTATGTGTGGAGGATATTTTTGAGGGAGGGAGGGAGAGGAAGTTCTGGGAAGAAAAAAGGTAGGAATCTGGGGTTCAGTGTGTCCAGATCATCCACCGCTAAAACCTAGACTCACCTCACCTGATAAAACCTACCTCACCCCCATGAACCCGGCCTAGGATCGTGTGAATGACAGAGAAGATAACAATCTCAGAGACAAGCATTTTTAACTCCCATTGAATGAGGTTTTTGTCAAGCTATGTGATTATTTGTAAATTAGTAGGAACAGAAAGTTTAAAAAAAAATGGTAGTACATACTTATGTATAAACCAGAATTATTTTATGTTAGTTTCAATGGTTTAGATTTACCATTATGCACTAAACAGCGTTATTTGGCAAATGCTATGTTTTGTCCAACCCTTCTTACAATGGATATCTTCAATCTCTCTCTTTTAAAGAAACCATTAACAATTGAACTTAACCTCAACCTTCCGTATAATGCACCAAAACAGCTGCACGAGAGTATTGTTGCATAACCTATCCGAATCCTACAATTGGTTATAATATCTAATGTGGTCAGGAAACTGGGAGAACAGAGGGGGAGGGGTGGAGGATGAAGGGGGTGTGGTGTTCTAACTGGCGGATTACCCCCTCCATCTCCTGGTCTGCGTCGATGGTGATGACCCGGCAGGTCACTTGTTCAGGGGTCGACAGCCACTCCTCGTACGAATCGTGTATCTGAAATGTTAATGTGGCACTTATTACAAATGTAATATCGAATTAATCAAAACGGGAAAGAGGACAGATGTAAAAGTCAAATGTTTACATCAGAGTATAGAAGACAAATCGGCTTTATTCTAATTTTCCTAGAAATACAGCGTAATATAAAAAATACAAAAGAGTCTGCTAGAAAATAACTGCTCAGAAACAGTGTGATGTTGTGAAGCTAAAGAAAGTGGGGAGGGGAAGAAGATGAGGACAGGAAAGTTGGGAAATACCTGGCTCTCTCACCGAGGCGAGACTGAGAGCAGGGGGTAGTCTTCCACTCTGAAAATTTTCTTCCTAAGGACGAGAATTTTAAATGTGGGGCTTGAAAGTGTTCAGGCACAAGTTGGAGGTAACAAAAATTGTAACTGTAACTAGGACAGAGAGTAAAATGAACACTTACAGCCTTACTAAAAAACCCTGTGAAAATTTTATTCAATTGATTAACGAGCGTGTATGTGAAAACATTACTAATTAAAAAATTGTTCATGGAAAGAAATATACATTGTCTACACAGCCTGGGGGCCAAGTCTATATCTAGGCTATGCGTTAAGGTCAAAATACGTGTTTGTGACGTAATTAATGTTAAGTAACAGGCTGTTAGTAAACAATAAAAGATAGAGACTTGGCCCCCTGAGAGGACAGTTTATCTCATGTGTACGACTGTTTGGTTAATGATTTCTGAACGAAATTTGGAATTTTTCCAAAGTATTTTGAATGTTCTACATATTTCTTATTTTTGAATATGTCGTAAAAACAAATACCATTTATAAAAACTAGATAAAATTACCTTTTAGATTTGTATATTTGAAATATACTTTAGGATTAAAAAATTGCCATATTTGAAGATTCAAACACGAAAAAAATTTCCTACCAAAACATTTTTGATCAAAATGTAGTGAAATTTAAAAAAAAATCAAAATTTAAAAAACACAATCCTTTTATACAACGTGTCCTGAAACTCATAGTACAAGCGGGAAACCAGTGAATCTAGATCACGTAGAGAACCCAAAAAACTTATTTTTTTCGATCTGAGCATTTCGATTTTTATATGTATTATTTTTTAACTATTTTTCAATTTTTTCGGCAACTAAAGGGTCAAAAAAAACTTACGAGCCTGGTTTACCATTTGATGCATTTTAAAAGACATTAAACATCTGATATTAACCCCTTAGTGACCGAATTTTTCAAATTTGACCAAAAAAATTCCAACTTTGGACTCGATTTACTCGAAAACGAAAGCTCAAATCAAAAAAATTGTATCACGAATCGACTCCGAATGTGATGTAGATTGACCAGTTTTCCGCTTGTACTACGAGTTTCTGGACACCGTGAATAATGAATTTGGAAGGAAACTGTCACCTCACCTTTTCCTTGTGCATACAATAAAAAAATTCGAAATTTGCTAATGCCAAAAAATAACCTAAAAATAAAGTGACATTTAAAACGGATTTCTTGCATCTCTCAAGACGAGAGATACGTTTACCACCACATGCATTAGATATTAATATTATAAAAAACATCACTTTTCAGAAATTCTCATAAAATAAAGATCTTAAAATGTAAATTTGATTTTTTAAGTAACCTATAAATTTTTTTACTTTTGTGGTTTTTCATCGATTAAAACTGATGAAAAACCACAAAAAACACGGTAAATATATTAATCATATGAATATTAAGCCGCGTACAGATTGCTGTAACGTAACATGCAATGTAACACGCAATGAAAGAATTTGCCGTCCACATTGCCGCAATGTATCATGCAATGTAACAGAATTCCCATAGTGTGGACGCCTTGCGCGTACGAACCGCGCACACTCCGCGCGCGAACAGAGCATTTCAACTCGTGGGCGTCGCAATCCACAAAGCTTCGGTTTTTTCGCCGAATACAAAGGGGTGCGCAGTGTGCGCGGAGCGTTAGTGTGGACGGGTTGTTCGTGTCTATACGGCAGAACGCGCGCGAACAATGGAGAACTTGTTCTTGGCAGACTGAGGTATGTTCACTGCGCGCATGCCGGGAATAGCTGCGAGTAGGTACATGCTGTGTTCGTGCGCGCGCTGCATCCACACTTATGAAATGTTCCTTTCATGTTACATTGCATGTTACGTTGCAGCAATCTGTACCCGCCTTAAGAGTGAATTAGTCATAATAATAGAAATTACAATCACTTATAAGTAAAATTACAATACACATCTGCGGAGTCAAATTTTTTTCGCAGCTAATATTTTTTCAGCACAAACGACAAATGCGCAGGCGCACTAACCATCGCCACCTAGCGGATATGAATGAAAACAAACAATTTAATAAGTACATTAATCCAAGAAATTACAACATTGTCAGCTCTAAAATACATGCAATTAGTTTTTACAGCATGGCCGTGGAAGAAAGCTTATTAGTAATATATCGTGTTTTAGTGTATACGGGGTTTATTTATGTTGTTGCATAGGTTACACAGGTTATCTATCGGCCGTGAAAGTTTTTTTTTAGTAAGGCTGTTATTGTACTAACTTGTTTGAGGTATTCGAGTGAGACGGACGATTCTTCACATCGGCCTCTTTTCAGCATTCTGTGGAAGACTACTTCAGGTGTACTGCGCAGGTAAACTGAAAATTAGATTTATTGGAAAATACATTCAATTAGGCGTAGGAAAACACTCCCCAACCAAGTCTTCAATAGCGTAAGCTGGTATCTATTACAGTAATTATACTGAACAAGAGTCACAACTGCCCGAAGACAATGGCATTATAGAACACCAATTAGGGAGTGGTGGCTGACGGGAGAGGGGGGGAAAGAGAGGTTGTTGGGAAGCATCTGGCTATTCATATCTGGTCACTAAACATGGTTGTGAATACTGAGAGTACACGCTAGGAGTGATATGTCTCTTTCCATACAACTACGCATTATGGAAACATTTTAAAAATTATGTGTTGCTGATAGAGATTATGCTTTTGGAGATGTAGTAAAAGGAGGACGTGGACTAATTCTTTGTTGATTTAATGCACCCAAAGGATAGACACAATACAAGAGAGTAACCTAATGAGATATGTTTATAATGTTCACGTTTGTATGTAGTAATTCTCACCAATGAGGTCCAAACCGATGTCCATGTGTTTCTCTACCCAATCATTCCAAGCTACTAACACCTGGAACTCACATTCCTTCAGAAACTTGTTCTTTTTGGCATTCTCCATGAAGCAATAGCGGTTGTTCTGCACGGATCTGCACAGATATTCAACGAGTTTTAATTAGGCAATAAAAAATAATAATAAACATACCGTGACCTCCATATAAATGAAAAAAATTTAAAGCTGAAAGAGCAATTTCTAAGCATGCGATCTTGAAGATATGCTGGGCGATTTTGAAGGTACGCCGGGGGTATGTCCTACTTCCATTGTTAAAAGCTGAAAATGCTCCATCATTACTAACACAATTTTTTTATTTTAACTTAAAAAAGAAAGGCAAACATTCCCGAGTTACGAATAACCTGACAATACAGTGGTACCTCGAGATACGAGTTTAATTCGTTCCATAACCCTGCTCGTATGTTAATTTGCTTTTATCTCAAAGCAATTTTCCCCATTGAAATCAATTGAAATGCCATTAATCCATTCCAGCCCCCAAAATGCCACCCCACTTCTTGTTACGTGTTTTTGAATAAGAAAAACATATTTTTAAATGACGAATATTGTATAAAAACATAAAAAAAGAGAATGTAAAGAAACAAACTGGTTTTATGAAGTGTATTTTTATTTTGGTCCCTTAAACGCAACGTACACACGACTTAAATGCTACTGTGTGCTTAATTTTAGTCACTGCTTTTCTATTCACTGGTCTTTCACATTTTTTTTTATGATTTCCCGCTTTAATTCAATAGACATTTTCTTCTTTTGAGCACTGACATTTCCACTCACTTTTTTCGAACACATGGTTATAAAAAGAAATGTGATAAAATATGTAAATGCACAAAAAGCACAAAGCTCTAGAAAACTTATCAAAGATGCTTCGACAGCGGGGTAAACAAGCACACTGGGGATCCCCCCAGTGTGGGATAATGCGAGACGTACCAGGCGCAGTAAAATCGCGGGTCATGTTCCTCGTATCTCAAATTTTTGCTCGTATTTCAAAGCAAAATTTCACTCGCTCTCGTATCTCGAATATCTCGTATGTCAGGGTACTCGTATCTCAAGGTATCACTGTATTTGAAAATTTCCTACTATCACCACAGTAAGTGGAAAATGTTGCTTGTATGGAGAACTTAGCCAGCCGAGGAATCGAACACATGACTGGTTAGAACCTAAACGCGATGCCAACTCAGCCGCTGACCGTTATCAGTGATGGAGGACTTACCTAGCAGCGGATTAAACTCACAATGTTTGGCTGACATTGGTTTACAATTGGTAAAGTAGGAATTCTTTTGTCCGTATTAGCAAAACCTTTAGATTTGTTTGTATAGCATAATAGTAATTTTAATCCTGGTTTTGCAATTAAATTAAGAGCACATTCATACAGAATGCACAAGACCACAGAGGCTGGACGGTGCATTAACACGAGTATGTACATCAAAATACAACTAACCATTGGAAATAAGAACTATATTCCTTCAAAGCCCAGCCTAAAATAGCCCAATAGTTAAAATATAAACCTACACGCGAATATTACTCAAAGCAGACAACGATTCAACTGGTTATGAATGTATGTATGTATGTACCTATTGTTTGTAGCAGTATTGGCGCCTAGTGAATATAAATTGCATTTTGTGAATGATATTGTGCGAAATTTGGAATGGTCTTTTGGTTATGTACCTTCACACTAGATTTTTTGGATTTTCCTATCAAACCTACAAACTGGTGGCAAGCAAAATAAAGCTGCTAGCTTTTAGCATGAATCTATCAATACCATATTATTTTCAATTCGGGTAACGGCTACATCCGACCTATGCTTTATTAGTATTATAGGCGACTAATAAATAAAACGGGAATTACAGTTTAAACTTTGTGAGCGATGGTTTGGGTAATTTGGAATGGTCTTTTGGTTATGTACCTTCCTACTAGATTTTTTTTGGATTTGCCTATCTGATAGAACCAATTTGCAGCGTCAAGCAGATCTATCGGTGACAAGCAAAGAATAGCAGTTTTAGCATCATTAATTTTTTATTTAATATTGTAACGAGTCGACATCGGCGTTATTATCAACGGATATTTTTGAGAGTTGAAAACGCCCATTACTAATTAAAACGTGAATATTAAAAGATCTTTAAAGATGTTTAATTACCTTTCAAACATCTTGACTTGTGTTAGATTGGAGGAAGGAGGGCTGGTCTGGATCTGCAGCCGAGTGAGGTGAACGTAATGTTGAAAGGGGAAGTTCCATTTATCCAGATCGGAATAAAGAAGACCGAGCAGATTGTTTCCTGATACGTCTCGCCATTTCTCAATTGGCTCCTAAAAGCAGAACATTTCAAAATTATGGTATATAGAGATACCAATATAGAGATATCATTTCCAATATTGCCGCATGTTACTATGAATTTATTATATACTAGCTGGTTCCCGGCATTCGTTGCAATTCAAAGAAATAAATTGTTTCTCCTTGCATGTCCTTTCCCGTACGTCCCCGTTCCCCTCCCGCGTTCCCCTTCCACTTTTCCCACCCACCCTCTCCCGCTCCTCCGTCCCGCATTTCATATATTCAGTCCCAGTACATTCAGTTTTCAAACAGCTCGCATGTCACCTTTTACAAATTTTTTATTCAAATTTTAATTTTTATATATTACAAATATTCATTTTTGTAATCATAAGAACAATCAATCAAATGTGGTACCTAACATAGGTACCTATTTAAAATATCTATAACTTAAAAAATCCATAGACAATTAATTCTTTTAATACAAAAAAAAACAGCTGCCTGCAAAATTCAATTTCATCAAACGCTCAAACTGTCAAACGTGCAAAGTTAAAATAGTCATTAAGTTTACTGAAATTACTCAATTTTCTTAATTTTTCTTTCTGTAAGAACCTTCTACAAAGTATTAGAAACTTTAAAAAAAAGGATGAATGAAATAGGTAAAGTCGTTTTGAAGTTATGGCGTGACCAAGGGAAAAAGGGATTAATTGTTATATATACAGGGTGACAAACTTTAACCAGCTATTCCTTAGCACATTTTTTTTCTATTAAAAACAAAAAGAAAATAAAGTTTCCACACTCCGTCACTGTCCACAGGGTTTAGGGGTGAAATAACCGACAATGCCGCGCTACCGTCATCTCTTTCACACATATTCTGTCTAAGTCCCGTGTGTTCTCGCCACCCTGTCTAGTGCCAGTGGTCAGTGTTAATAACACTGTTATTAGCAAGTGTGCCGAAAAGTGTCTTCGCTCTTTCCTACACACTAAATAATAATAGTTAAAAATGAGTAAATTGTCGTAAATTATTATTTGCTAATCCCTATTAGTTTCCCCAATTATTGCATTGTTTAAAATTTCACTTTAAGGCTCCGCAACCGGGCTCGAAAATTAAGATGGAGAGATACGAAATTACGGATGTTAGAGGAGAGCGCTAACATTTACAGTGACAAAATCGATGCGAAAAAGTTTAATAAAACATGACTCATTTAAAATAGAGCAAAAATCTCGCGGGGAGCATCATAAGTATCATTTAAAGAAACATTGTGAATTTTTTCACAAATATAATTTATAAGATAAAGAAACAGACTTGTTTTTAATAATTTTTGGAGCACGCTTTGCGATTTTTTTCTATCGAGGGAATTTCATATAATTTGCGTTTCGGCGCAGGCAGCATCTAACATTTTTACAGAGCACTTACGGTGATACAAAAACGGCGCTATTCAAATAATTCAATTATTATTATTGATAAGTACCTAAGTGAGGAAAATTGCTTTTTAAAAGTGCTCAGAATTATTAAACTTCGATTATAAAGTCCGGAAACCTCCTAATTAGTTTCTTAGTTTCAAAACTAGACTATTTAATACGTGAAACGCGTAAGGAAACATTACAAAAATAAAACTGATGTGTACGATACAAGAAGACAATCAGTGATTCGCATACGAAAATTGTGAATAATCATTATTGTTAAATAAAATATTTATTTTCTGGTACCGGATTGCGTAATATGGTCTTCGTTCGCAGCGACGTCAGGAATCGGTATTTTTTAATAGAAACGCGTGTTGAGTTGCAATGTTGCTTTCAAACTTTGTCAAAGGATAAAACAGTGGTGACATGTGGTGAAAATATATATATATATATATATATATATATATATTTTTTTTTTTTATTAACCAATACATATAATATATAATTAACCAATGTATATAATATATAATATTAGTGGTAACAATACCTCCCTAATTGAGAAATTCTCGTGTTTAGAGAGGGAGCACTATCAGATTGACAGTACTATACATACTTAACAGTTGTTACAATTTGGATGTATGTAGAACTACTTTTTTTTTATAACATATGAATAATAAGTTGACTTTTTTTTTTTTGTAAATAATGGAAAATTTTTATACATAATGAAAATATAAGTAGGCATTTTTTTTGTACATAATAAAACATAATGTAAAATTTTCAAACATAGAGAAATATAAGTTGGCATTTTTTTGTTCATAGCGGAAATGTAATTGGCACATCGTAACACATAGGTACCTAAATCTAGTTAATAGTAAAATGTTTTTTAAGTTTTTGTTTAAAAATTTCATAATTCCTTTCAGATTGAATTTCTTTAGGAAGTTCGTTAAAGCATTTTATGGCTGAGTATGTGTAATGATGTTGGGCTGTTGTTGTATTAAGTTTAGGGATTATTATTTGTCCTAAGGTTCTCGGCCTGGTGCTAAATGACTTTGTTGTTAGTTTATCTTTGTGGATTTGAAGTAACGCATTTTTTTGATAAATTTTATTTAGTGGTAATACTTTGAATTCATCGAATAATTTTTGGGTTGAATAGTCTAATTGTTTCTTTAGAATAATTTTGATGAGTCTTCTATGTACTATTTCAAGTGGGGTTAAGTTGGTTTTAAACGCTCCTCCCCAGCCTATTATTCCATATTGTAGAACTGATTGTGCTAATGCATAGTAAACCTTTAGTAGCATAGATTTATGCAGAATATTTCTTAGTTTGAGGAATACGTAATAAAGTTTTCGTATTCTGTTTACGGTTTGTGCAATATGTTCTGTCCATTTAACATGTTGATCTATAATTATGCCTAAATATTTAATATTATTTTTTTTTGAGATTTTTGTGCATTTAGGTGAATTGCAGTTGTCCGTATAATTATTACAAGAGTTATGAATAGTAATATTGGAATTTATTGTTGGATGGATTTTGTCTGATAATGTAAAAGTCATGAAATAGGTTTTGTCAGCGTTTAAGGAAAGGTAGTTATCATCTAACCATTGTTTTAGGTTGTTTATTTCTATATTCGCAGTTCGATAGGCTTCTTCCCAAGTTTTTTTTTCTATGATTAAAACTGTGTCATCGGCGAAAGATATGATTTTTCCAATTTTTGGTACTGAAAGCATTTCATTCACGTAAATGATAAACAATATTGGAACTAGAACTGTCCCTTGAGGAATTCCAAATTCGGAATAGGTGGGTTCACTCAATATATTGTTAATTTTTACGTGTTGGTGTCTTTTATGAAGATAACTTTTAAACCATTCTTTAACTGTTCCTTGGATTCCAATGTTTTCTAATTTTTTGATTAGCTTCATGTGACTTATACTGTCAAATGCTTTTCTTAGATCGATGAAAATACTTTAACATTTATTTCCCGAGTCAAGAGCATTATATATTATAGAGGTTATTTTTGCGATTGCATCTTGCGTACCTAAATTTTCTCTGAAGCCAAATTGGTTATCATTAATAATTTTATTTGAAGTGATATGTTTAGTTAATTGTGACTTTACGACTTTTTCAAATATTTTTGCTACGTTAGATACAATAGATATGGGACGGTAGTTTGAGATGTCCGATGTATTTCCTGATTTGAAAACCGGGGTTATTATTGTATTTTTATATATTTTTGGGTAAATTCCTTGTTGTATGCTGTTATTAATGATATGTGCAATTGGTTTTGATATTAATTGTCTCATTTGTTTTAATACATTTACTGTGATATTATCAAAACCAGGGCTCGCGGACACTCGAAGGTTAGTTATAATTTTTTCTATTTCAATTTGGGTGCATTTTTCAAACTTTTCTAAAATATTTTGGCAAGTTTGTGTGGATGTATTGGAAGTATTTTTAGATTAGGGGGAGTCGATTTTTTTGGCTAGATTTTCTCCGACTTTAGCGAAGTAGTTATTGAAAATGTTTGCAATTTTAGTTGGTTCTTTTATTGAGTCTATTGTTTCGTTGTCATAAGTTATTTTATTTATTTGTTTATTTTTATTACCGTTTCCAATAATGTTATTTATTGTAGCCCAGACTTTTTTGTTATCTTTACCACTATCTTCGATTTTTACCTTGAAGTAATTTTCTTTTGTTTTTTTAATCAAATTTGTAAGATTGTTTCTGTATTTTTTATATGATTGTAATAAAGTTAAGTCATTAGGTTGTTTTCGGGTTTGATAAAACAGTTTTTCTTTATTCCTAATTGAGGTACATAACTATTCCATGGGTGATCCAGGGCTTAATTTTTCTATGTTTTGATTATAGATTGACGTTTTTATGTTTAGTTGCATTTATTATGTGTTCGCGAAGTGTTTTATTGAATAAAATTGAAGATTTTTCGGCATCTTCGGTGTTTAATATTTCTGCCCATGTTTCAAATTTCAATTTTTGTTCAAGAAGTTGTATGTTTAAAGTTTTTATATTATACTATTGTAATGCAGTTTTAGAAAAGGACATACTTTTTTTTAAATCAAGAATTAAGAAGCACGTATAGTGATCGGTAATGTTTGTTTTCCAGATGACAGGTGTTAATTGTGCAGTTGTGTCTGCCTTAGTCCAAATGTGATCAATACATGATGGGTTTTGTCGGGGTACAACTCTAGTATAATCGTTTATACATGAAATGATGTTCAGTTCAGCCATCGTATTAAGTAGATCATTTTTTTCGATGCTGTTTGAGTTTTGACCAATATTTATATTGAAGTCGCCCGTCACTATAGTATTTTGACATTTGTTTTTGTTGATTACATCTTTGAGATTCTCTATAAATAGTTGAGTTTTTGAACCGTGGGTTCGATATACAGCAATAACTTGATAAATCTGATTATTTACTTTTAATTGTAATGCTACGCAGTTCGTGAGGGTCATGTTTATTTCTTTATAAGATACATCTTGGTGTTTTTGGTTAACGTAAATGACTATGCCACTATTCTTGTTAATGTGTGTTTTTGTGGGAATGCATGTAAAGTTTGGTAATTGTGGTATATTATCTATATTTACTGTATTAAGGTGGGCCTCTGTCAAAACAATACAGTCGAGTTCAGTTTTTAAAAGACTAAGAGTGCATAATAATTCATTTATGTTTTTGTAAATACTCCTAATATTTAAGTGCATAATGACTAATGAGTTTGTCTTATTTTTGAACAGTAGGTTACATTCATCGACATTATTACATACTTTTTCTGCTATATTATAAGTGCTATCTAGTTCATCCGTAATAATATTATTCATCCGGCTTTGAAAACGTGTGTCTTATATAAGAGTTTTGGGAATAAATAGCATAAGCGCAATAAATAATATATAACATAAGCATATAAAGTATGCAGAATTTAGGCATGTAAATAATATAAGACATTATCATATAAAGAAGATAAAACATAAGCTTATAAAGATTGTGAAACATAAGCATTAGCATAAAAGGTATGTAAGTGATATAGGGGTTTGGTTGCTTCGAATATTTAACATGAGCATATAATGTATATACAGCATAAGAATAGGTATATACAGTGTACATATAGTTGTTGCGAATATAAGACCTAGGCATATAAAGAATAAAAAGTATAATCATATTAAAAAAGTAAAACATGAGCTTATAAAGATTATAAAACATAAGCATATAGATAATATGAAACGAAAACATAAGCATATAAAGTATACAAGCGATATAAGGGTTTGGTTGTTGCGAATATTTTACATAAGCATATAAAGTATATATAACATAATCGTAAGTATACAGAGTATATACATGTTTGCTGCGTATATATAACAAAAGCATATAAAGAATATAAAGCATGAGGGTGTTAAGACACAATATATACCCCTTGATTCTGTGTTTTGCATATAGATTTGTGTGAAAAAGTATAAACGTATGAGAGTAAGTTATACAAGTATATATAAAAGAGCTTTGTTTATTGGTTATTGATTGAGGGGGACAAAATGTTTTTGTTAGTATCGTTAATAATAATAGCAGGTGTTCCGTTATCTCTGCGGACGTAAACTTGACCTCCCTTTGTCCAGGCGAACTTAAACCAGTTTCCATGGGTAGCTTTTCTCGCGAGAAACCATAGATGTTTTGCGCGAAAGGTCAGGTGTTCCGAGATGTAAATTTGGGAGCTTGGTCCTGCCATTCCGATAAGTGTGGTGTTTAGTTTGTCCTCACGATTTGGGGCTTGTTTGTTGTAGTTTATGTCTGGCAGGAAATCATCTCGGTCGATGGTGGTTTTGAATTTCACTACTATTGGCCTGCGTTGATCTTTTTTGGACTTTTGGTTAATACGGTAAGCTGCATCGATGTTATTGGACTCGTTGTTGGAATTGGTTATTTTTTTAATGTTAAAAATGTAGTTATTTAAGTTTTCCCCATTAAGTTCGGGGATCCCCCTAATTTCTACATTTTTTGACTTATTTGTCCTTTCGATTTGTTCCATTTGGTTTTCTAGGACTTCGATTCTCGTTTCAAGGTCAGTGTTCCTTTTTTCAAGTTTGCTGTTTGTGTCCTCTAGATCGTGGACTCGATGTAAGATGTCCTCATACTGTTTGCTCATAGCCGCCAAAGTAGCGAGAATTTGGGTATTTTGCTCAAGCAACTTAGAAAGTAGTTCAGTATCAACAAGGGCACTACCACTGGCTTTGGTAGAGGGCACAGCACATAAGCATTGGGTGCATTTTAACTGAGTGCGTCGCTCCTTACTGAGACGACGGTATGAGCTCTCAGTTACCCCACCGCAGAGTAAATGATATGTTCCTTTGCACAGCGTACATATAAAGACGGATTCGTCTGAGAGAGTAGGCTCCGAACAGGCTTGGCCATTCATCTTGTGGAATTGTATTTGTTTGATGTATTTTGATTTTATTTGAATGTTGATTCGTATTGGAGATTGGTTGTTGATACACCTGTTGCCCTCTGTTGGTCAAAAGCGGTAAGTTATATATTTTAATTAAATTTGTTTATTTACTGCCATCTGTTGTTCGTAGTGTAGAGAATAGATGGTGTAGGTTTATTATTATTTAATAAAAAAAGAATTTCAATAATTCTTTTCGCCGGTGTGAGGTTCGAACTCGGGCCGGAACTAGCGGCCGGTGAAATCACGAGAGGTGGCGCATTAACCAACACTGCTACTGATCTGTTATGCGAAGTGGCGAAATTCACTTTCATATACTTCTGATTTTATGAATTTATGAACAATTTTATTGTTGCACTTGTTTGACGTTTGCCGTTTATCACTTCCAGTAGCTTCCAAATTATTTTTTTTACTGTTTTTTTTTTTATATTTAGAAGCACTTGTACACACAATTAGTTATTTAATTTAGTAAACTGAAAGTCACTGTTGTGATTATATGAATTATGAATAGTATTTTATGATTATGTGATTATATGATATATGAATAGTATTTTTTTTATTACAAAAAAATGTTACCGGACAGCAAAGTGCACATAAGATTTTTTTACTCCAAATGTGTTAAGGAATAGCTGGTTAAAGTTTGTAGGGTACGTGCCGATACACCCTGTATAGACATTATTGTTTTTTTTCCATCTGATAAAATTTGCATGAATCTATATACCGGATTTACCGATAAAGCATATTATGTATTAGCGTGTGTCGCTCTCCATAGAGAGAAAACAAATGGCCTTATATTTAAACGCCCGGGGTCTCAAAAGTTTCGTATGATCGTAGCTATTCGAAAACGTAAAAAAAATGAAATTATTGTTCACTATTAGCCCGCCAAAATGGCCGGAAGTTTCGAAAAAAAAATAGATTTCGTGATTTGGAAAAAAAATAAAACAAAGGGTTTATATTTTATATTTTGTACCAAACTTATTTTTCATTACATAACTGCAGTACAAAGAACCAAAAAAAAATAATTTTTTAAACATATGTGATGTGTTAGTTAAAAAAATAAAAGGGGAAAATAACACTTTTTCTGGATAAAATCAGAATTCTTGTTGACTTACTTGTATTCATAAAGTTGAACTTTTTTTTCATTTTTGTCATTTATACGCATTTTTTATTAATAAACAAACGTTAAAAGGTTAGATTACTGAAAAAATTTTTATTGAAAATTTAAAAAAAAATGGTTTTAGGTTTGTTTTCTGATTTTCAATGCATTTTAGCGGACTAATAACCATTTTTTTTAAATAAATTTAAATGCAGTTCTCATTTTCTTTGCAAGACGCAACTTTTGAGACCCCGGGCGTTTCTGAATTCAAAAGTTGAAATAATTGACACACGCTATTGTGTATAACCACAAATAATTGAAATTGAGTGTCTAGTATAATCGAGTATAGCGCTCTAGGCTTAGCTTTAGCTGGGGAAAGCAACTCCGGAAGCAGTGCGTGATGAGGTTGGGCAAGGGATGGAAGTTGCTGAAGTAGCGCAAGACATGGTCACCGACCCCAATACAACAAGAAGAAAGAGGAGAGTTTCTTACCGGATGAACTTCCACTGTTTCAAATCTTTTGAAGAAGTTGAGGCAGGTGGACTTTCCAGAGCCAATGTTTCCTTCAATGGAAACTCTGAAAGGACGCGGCTTCAACTTCGATCTCGATTCCTGAGGCTTGGACATGGTTTTTCGAATCCAAGAGCTGAAAAGCCACCACTGAAAGAAGAAGATATAATAAGATCGATAATATAACATTGAAGCTCATGCGCAAATATCTCCGCTGCAGTTATATTGGAGAATTTCACAGAATAAAGAGGAAATTCCCCTAAAATAAAAAGGAAAACTATCATCTACAACGAAAAAACCTACTTATTAATCATGAAACGAAATACGATGGAAATATAGGTAATCAGTTATCAAAGGCAAATGATACTTTATTATTACTTTAGATTTTCTGTCAAACAGAATATAACCTAAATGATATAATATGCTCAATATTATTCACCTTTAGCGAATTCAATACATTTGAGAGAAACGAAATAAACAAAGACGGAGCTACGGGGTAAAAAAATGTGGAATATTATAGAATGTGAACCATATGTTAACGAGAACGAGACGTACTTTATGCTCAGAATTAATACGTGTAAAATATTCGCGCCAAAACAGTGATGAGGCCATGTTAACTTTTTGGCGGCTTTTTTTAACACGAATTTTTATATTGTTTTGAATTAGCACAAATCACTAATTGTCGTCAAGAATTTCACATTAGTGACACTAGAAAAACAAATCTATTCAACATTACATCTCGTGTTTACGCACGTAATATTGTATACATCGATTCATTCTATACTTACATATTTAAAAAATACTGCTGTCTTTTGCAACTCGAACTAAACCATAGATGACCATAGATATACCACCATAGATGCCAGCCAGAGGTCAGCCAGATGAGGAAAGAACCATAGGCATTGTCAAATTGAAAAATTATGGGAATTGTCTATTAGCACCTCCCACACGCACACTTCGTAGCGACCGAGTCCCGCGCCACTTCAGGCTGCCGCGCAGAAAAGTAAAAACTGATAGATTTACAGCGCAGTTCACTGCGAGACTTTTCTGCGTGGCAGCCTGAAGTGGCGCGGGACTCGGTCACTACGAAGTGTGCGTGTGGGAGGTGCTATTGTCTATCTCAAAGAACTCGGTCCAGTACCCATACCAAACCCGGAAATCGGCAGTCCGAGCTACACGCGAGTCGAGTGCAGCGGTTTGGCATTCACGACGGTCCGAGCTACTCGCACTCGAGTCCTGGGTTCGCCGGCTTCGCTCAAACCCGACCGTCTCGGTCCGAGCCACTTGCGAGTCGAGAGCAGATCGCGCATCTCGGTCCGAGCCAGGAGTGCCTTCCGGGACCTGCTCCAAGAACTCAAGTACTATTAAAAGTACTTAAAGCTCCAGAGCTCAAAGCTCCAAATGGTGGAGTGGACAGGCAGCGAAAACGTTTCGGAGAGCCTCGAAGGTCACTCCAAAGTGTAGAGAGAAACGGTTTCCAAGTTGGAATGTTCAGGCGACATCTAAATGCAGCTGGCTGCTGAATCAGTCTCGAGCTCTGTAAATCTCCCCCTCTACTCTACCCCCTCTACTTACTGTCGTAGGGTGGGGAAACCATATTATTAACCATAATAATAATAGGATATTTTATAGAGCGCCGTTTTCGTGGAAAATCATCTCAAGGGCGCTGAAAGTTCTCTATTCTTCCGTCCGTGTATATATATATTATATATATGAAGGGTATATCCAACGAACCAACGCAAAAATCTTTTATAAAATTTTGGGTCCTACAGACGACTCAATTTGGTTGAATGGTTGTATCAATCTAATCTGGTTAAGTTGACCGTAAAGTTGAAACATGTGGAGATGCGTTGTATGCGATAAGGAAACTGCCAGAGCATTCAACCTTCCAACCAAGTTGCGTCGCCAGTGTCGCCGTTGGGCGGTTGAACCAATATAATTCCGACTGCCTAGGTGCCTAGGAAACCGTCGTGCGCAGTCATTTGTGAGCGTACATTTAACGAATAAAAATATATGAAATGCCAGGCATAACTAATGAACGTGAAGTTTTTGACATTATATAAAGATTTAACTTGCTGTAGGATACAAAAAGCAAGACATACTCTGGTAGAAAAGCCAAGAAAGAAGCTAGATACTGTGATCCTTTTGGAGTAGTTCAAATGTATTGAAAAGGATGTAACCGTATGGAACGATTAAAACCGTAAAAGACTAAATTTGAATTCCTTTAGTAGCATCATATGAATGATTTTTTTCATTCCATGGGCCATTTTTTGTCTGCGTTTGTCTTTTTCCTTTCTTGTTAACAGGTTAACGGTGCTAGTAGAGTGATCGCATTTTTTGATGATAATAAAGTAGGAGGCATGAGTATCAAGTAGCAACTGATGGAATTGTAATAACCATCGCGTCGTCCGTAAGCAACACTTAACGGTTGGGTTCCACGACAACTCAACAAACGCATTTCAACATCCCTTTAAAAAGCCGAATTAAGTGATGAAAAATACCCTATAACCTAACCTAGTGTAACCTATTTAACCAAGGTTTTATATTATTTTCATCACTTTCAATGATTTTTTAAAGGAGAGATGAAGTTGTACATTGTTGAGTTATCCGGTCACCCTACAGTTGACACACAACGGTTGAACCAAACAAATTGCGTGGTCCTGTATGGGGTTTGTATCCTATTCGCAGTATCCGCACTCCTCACCTACGACCGCCTTCCACTGCCCTCCACCCATAAATATTCCACGCCACGCCACATTGTCACGCTGCATAAGGCCGGCCGCAAACATCAGGTTTTTCCAACCGATTGTCAGATCAGACAAAAATCGATTCGAAACCCGATTGGTTATAATACCGGAGCCACGCCCATTGTCAGACCGGATTGGACGGCCAGCGCGGCGGTAATGAAAATAGGCCACGCCTTTCCGCGCCGGCCGTCCAATCGAATTTTGTCTGATCAGACAATCGGATGGAAAAATCTGATGTTTGCGGTCGGTCTATAACTCGAGAAAATAATGCTCAAGTTGGTCATCCTTGTTTGTGTACAATAATTTTGACGTTTAGTGAAAATATTTTTCTATGCATAATATAATAATATACTTTCCTTCGATCAGGTGGTTTTTGTTATTGTTATTATTGAAGAAGATTCCTAATGGAATCCCTAACATTTGGTACCCAAAGGTATAATGGCTGTACAAACCATGTATATTATATTAGTTTACCATTTGTTTTGATGCTATAATGTTTGTTTCGTTTTGACTCAGATTGGTCCATTTGGATCTGAAGGGTGCACCTCCCAAAATATCGTACTTCGAAAAGGTAAAATTGACTTATTATTTCCTTTCGCTACGTGAAATAATAATAAAAGGTATACATAAGTGTTTGAAATGTTTTTTTTTCTGAACAATGTTTTACTATTTTGACTATATAAAATATAATGCTCTCATGAAAATTCCTTTTAGATGAAAGAAATACGTTCTATTTTTCGTTTTACGGTTTTTGGGGTGAAATTTATGGAATGTTTACCTATTAGGTACACGCTCAATAAACACTTTAAAAAAATTAAAAAAATTGTACTCTGTCGATAATAGCCAGTAGTAAGTAATTCAGTAACCGGAATTGAAAAATATTATGTTTTAACCCATTGGCCACAAACCCCGGCAGCCTGCCGGGTGTGCAACTCGGGTACTTAACCACAAACCCCGGCACGCTGACGGCTAGAGTAGGTCCGCCAAAAAACGGAAAACGAGCACGACTGTGACATTTTTGAATAAAATTTTAAATGCTGAATGCTCTGTAGGTAATTAATCATTAATTTCATAGAATTAGCAATAATATGTTTCCTATGTTTTTTCCCTGATATTTGTGTTCCAAGTTTTGTATGCTGCTAGCCGCCATTTAATTTCTTCAAAATTGCCAGTCATTGTAGGCTTTTGGTAGTGACCCTGAACGTCCCTGATTGCTTTGAGGACTATCATAACAAATTATTTTATTAGTTATTAGTAGGGCTCGGATAAATATGTATTAAAAAATTAAAAATATGTACATATAATATGGACTAAAAAATGTAAAATATGGAAAAAATATGGAGTATAAAATAAGAATATCTTTCATATTAAACAATGTTTATTGTGAAAAATTACTATGCAGTAACAGTTACATTAAAAAAATTATAAAAAGATAGCGAAATGTTCAGGTAATTCAAATAAAAAAATAAGTTTTATTCATCTTCCTCTAAATCTGTCTTATTAAATTGATTGCAGTACACAATAACATGCTTTTTTAAATTATCTAAATTAAAACTTTGTCGATTTGGTCTAAATATAGCCCTATATTGGCTGAAAGATCTTTCCACGTCACATGATGTAATGGGGGCGTACTTAAAGACACCTAGTTCCTAAATTGTGTAAGGCACGTCTGCAGTACCCTCAAAGCTTCCGCTCAGAACTTTATTAATTGTTTTTAGGGTGTCAAATCCTTTATTTCTGTCTAAAATATACTTTACTTGATACGCAAAGGTTGTTTATCGTTGGGCATTTTGAAATTAAACTGATAGGTACCCAGACAGTACTAGTAGGTGACTTGAGTACGTAAAAATAAAAAGACGCGCAAGCAACAGCGAGCAAGTAGAGGAAGAGAATCAAAAATCAAATTAATATGAAATACGCTAGAGAAATGAAACACGCGCGGCCGTGTGGTGGCGAAGATGCAAACACGTAAAATTATATCAATTTTTGTGAACCAACTCATGTTTTATGATATAAAAATCGAAAATATGGATGATTGTGATATTTTTTGTAAAATATGGACCCATGAAATATGGAAAATAAAAATTAGTTTTTCACAATCTATATATGATAATCTAGGTAGAGAATACATACGAGACCGAAAATCGTGCAAATTAAAAATATATATTTATATACATATTAATCCGGGCCCTAGTTATTAGTATACATGTAAAAAATAAAAATTTAAAGTAAAAAAATAAAAGTATTATGTTTTATTGTAACTTTTTGAATTAAAATGTGGAAAAAAACTTACGAAAAAAGAGAAGGTTATGTTTGTATCCTTATTTACACATATTTTAATGTTTTTTTTAAAATTTTATTTTAATGTTTTTCTTTACCTTAATCGAATATGTAAATAAATTTAAAGAAATTAATTCGTTTCAATATATGGTTTAAAAGTTACAATGGATTTAGTACACCAATGCAGGTTTTCAATTTTTGGTACAAAATTAATTCAGTGGTGAAGGCCAATTTTTAGCTCATTAATTCTGTGGCCAATGGGTTAATGGTTATTTTTAAAAATTATTTATAACTTTAAAAACGGGAAATGTCGTTTTTCAAGGACCGCCATCTTTTTAATTACGATGGCAAATGCGCACTTTTAAAAATTAAACATTTACCTGAATTTCTAAAAAAAAACCGTGAATTGAATCTGAAAAATTAAATAATACCAATATTTCTACCGAAATTATTATTATCATATCAATTATTATTTCATGAAGAATTTTTTAGCTTGTTAAAAATGAAGATAATATTATTTACCACCGGGCAAATACATTGGAACCTCTTTTTTTGTTTTTTTTTTTTGTTTTACATGAGCTCCACACAGGAGGCCCTGAGGAAAATAATTTTCCTCAGGGCCTATGTCATCTTTGGGGATGTTGTGTGGAGGGTTTTTTTAAGGAAAGGAAGGAGAGGAGAGTTCTGGGAAGGAAAAGGGTTTAAGGGGTGGGTAGGAATCTGGGGTTCAGTATGTCCTGGTCATCCGCCTCCAAGACCTAGACAAACCTCACCCCTTGAACCCGGGCACCCCTGCTAAATCATTTGAAAACCTTATTTACTGATCTAGCCATACACCATTGTTTGTGGTATTGCGCTAATTTGGATCTTTTTTAGACTCTCTAATTATGTATATTTTTGACCTACAAGTCCAATTTTCTACAGCTCACCAATGACGTTATATATAATATATAGACTCACCATTGTCTCAAACTCCAGTACCATAGCGGATAGCAGATACCCAGTGGATAAGCTATAATTCTTACTTGGCTATTAATGTCTTGCAATCCTTAGAGCACAGGCGATGGGTGGGAATGCTATCCTTGTTCTACCGGTATTACAATGGAAGATGCTCCGAGGAACTAGCACATTATTCCCTTTGGCACCGGGGCATATTCGGGAAACACGCCAAACGCGTGCCCAACATTTGTACATGGTTGACATTTGTCGCATGAGAATGGGTCGCTTCTTCTACTCGTTCTTGTGTTCAACAGCTCGGCTGCGGAATGATTTGCCGGCCTCTGTGTTTCCTCCTTCCTACAACATGGGTCTCTTCAAGACCATTGTTCATTCTTTCCTCTCCTTAAAAAGACCCTCCACACAGCATCCCAGATAACATAGGCCCTGAGGGAAATTATTTTCCTCAAAGCCTCCTGTGTGGAGTTAGTGTAAAAACAAAAAATTGTCTATCTCTGATAGTATTATTATCTTAATACCGTACAGTTTAGGATTGTTGTAAACGGAAGTGGTGCCCTCTGTTATTTTCTAAAAGAACTGTTGAAACGGCATCCCTGATAGGAGAATGTTGAAAAGTAAATTTACAAAACTTGGAATTTCTCAGTTTCAAAAGCTTTTATATTATTCAATTTCCTGACCCATTTTGTGAGATATTTTCCCAACAAATTTTTTACCATTTTGCAATTTTCCCGGCAGTAATTTTTTTTTTTACTTTTTCCATTATAAAAAAATTCCAGTAATATAATCAAAAAGATCAATGGTTTTTTTTTTTTAATTTCGGCTCATTTTCCTACCTTAAATTTTCCGATTTTACCAATTTTTCCAGAAGAGTTTTTTTCAGAAAAATAAAATTTTCAGGATCAAAAATTTCCACACTAGTTTTTTAACACATAATACAAGTGTTGACTACATTACAGTGAAGAAGTATAAATACCCAGAAAAAGAATTCAGGAGAGTTTGTACACAACATAAAATGTAGGTATGCTGTATCCATACGTGTGTGGTTTGGTTTATTTATGATCCATACTTATTAGTCAGAATGACTGAGAGTTGATGTATGAATGTGAATGAGTCAAAGAGCATATTATACCATGAGAGTTACCTCTGCCTTTCCCTTCCGGGGAAACAGCGTGATGGCTAGTTAGTTAGATTATTATAACCCAATCTAAGATCTATTTTGATAAGGGAACGTACCCATACTACGTGACACGTTTAGTGGGGGGGGGGGGTGCCTTCAAAATGTCACGCTTGGTACAAATGGGTACGTTCCCTAAGGTTATTAAACTGGATTTTATTATTATACTAGCTGAAGTCCCCGGCGATGCCCGGGCTTTACAAAGAGTTTTCGAAATCAAATATGTGCAAAATTTCATCAACCTCGGCATAAAACTGTAGATTTGCACACAAATCAAATCCACACCGCCCGCTTGCCATTCCGCTTGTCCACCACATACAGACATTCTCCTCTATATATTATATGTATATTATTTCAACCAATTAAAAAAAACCTTGACAAATTATATACGTAAACCTTCCTCATGAATCACTCTACCTTTTGGTGAAACCTGCATGAAAATCCGTTCAGCAGTTTTTGAGTTAATCGCAAACAGACAGACATGCGGTGGAGGACTTCAATTTATAATATGTAGAGATTTTCAGAAATAAAAAAAAACTGTTCCGAAATTTTCTGTGCAATATTGTGTTTAGTTATTTCCTTGCCTGCGTGACTGGGGCGCCACGGGGCTGCTGGTGGAATGGGAAGATACCTTCCCCTATGTGAGGGAGCTGCGCCCTGCGGGGGGCCTCTCGGAGAGCGCCGTGTCGACGGGAGCCCCCTACTCCATACAGGAGGCCACGCATATCATGGACATTGCGGCTGAGTGTGGTCTCACTGTGGTAAGTAACCTATCCTATAATAGACTGAGTCAAATATGAGTCAGATAAGATAAGATGAGATATTAAAATGTGATATTAAATAATTTCGCAATATTAAATAAAAAGTTTGAAGGCATTTTTGCCAATGTTGCATTGCATTTTTGATATGTCCTACGATTTTTATTAAATTATTAAAAGTTTCTTATTACAGAATGTTGCAAAGTTATATGTTTTTTTACATTCACACTTATTAATTTTCTTTATTTAGTCAGTCAAATTCAACTGTCGATATGTATCTATAATTTATTTATTTATTACATAAAATTTATAACACATTACTCCCAATGAGTTTAATGAAACTCATTTTTTATTTAATTATTTATTTAAATCAAAAGAAAGAGGTTTTTGCTAAGTCCCATTTCTACATTCAATGAAACAATTTTTTTTATTTCAAAATTGATTTTGTGATGTTATAAATAGCTTACATAATATATTTTTGGAAAATTTGTATACAATTTTTACGTAAATTTAGATGGAAATTGAAAAAAATTACATTTTTTGAATACCTCCACGAGCCACTCGCAACACTCGGGTTCTTGTGCGGGTCCGGCTCCGGCCAAACCCGTGCGTCCCGGTAGCCGCAACAGCACCCAGTACCCAGCCCGTATTACGGTATTAAATTGTGAAAACTTAAAAATAAAATGTGAAAGTAACGAAATGGAAATCATAAAAATGTACAAATTTTGTACAAAATTGGTGCTAAAACTGTGAGTGATGTTATTTAGAATAAAATGCCCATTAACATTATTATCAGATCCCCCTGGTGCAGACCCTGGGCCACATGGAGTTTGTGTTGAAGTACCCCGAGTGGGCCGGCCTGCGCGAGATGGAAAGCCTGCCCAGCTCCATGTGCCCCTCGCACCCGGAGGCTCTGCCCCTGGTGCAGGCCCTGCTCAAGCAGGTGCTGGCCCTCCACCGGCCCGCCCAACTCAACTACATACACATCGGGGCTGATGAGGTACACTCTCTACTTGTCCGTCTCATAGTATGCTGTCGGTGTTGTGATCAGATCCATTGCAGTGCAGCTTCTGTGGCTTTATTCCAGGTTTGGCACATGGGCTTGTGTTCCAGTTGCTCCCGTCGAGCCCTGGAGAGTAAGTACGGTAAGGCGGTGCTGTTCTTGGAGCATGTGACCGCTGTGGCCAGGTTCCTGAAGGAGACCCACCCTCACCTTAAGGTCATCATGTGGGATGACATGCTGAGAAACATTGATGCCCAAGTTATGCAAGGTTACTTTTACTTTATTATGTATTATTTAACTTATTAATAAGGAATTACCCAATTCATGACATTTATTAGATCTGAATACTGTTTAGGCTAGAGAGATATTTGCAAGTGCATCTTACGGAATAAGTAATATTTCAGAATTTGAATTGGGGTCCCTGGTGGAGCCGATGGTGTGGCACTACCAGGCGCGGGAGCAGTTCCAGATCGGGGCGCAGCACTGGGAGAAGTACGCCAATGTGTTCCCGCGCGTCTGGGCCGCTTCTGCCTTCAAGGGTGCCACGGGTAGTTGTCAGGTACCATTCACCTGTCATCTGTCACTTGTCACTGAAACTGCAATTGTGCCGAGGGTTTGTTTCCAGAACTCTTCTATTTTGGAGGTTACAATAGCTCTGTTAATAGCGAGCTGACCATATGCAGGCATACAAGCACTGCCTACCTTACCTCATTTTCATAAACATATAAACAATATTAACATTTATTAAATTATTGCTCAAAATCAGTCTACACTTTCAAAAATAAACATGTTATTGCATATATATTATGATAGACAGTATATTAACCACTCAGGTATTTTGCGATTATGCAAGTTTTTTTGTCTTAAATGAACTGTCAGATTTATAAAAAAACTTTGTGTTATTTCCGCTTCACAATTAAAGCTCTATAAATTAAACATTTCTGAATGTAGCCGAATACTAAAAACTGTTTTTGAAAGGTTTTGAAATAAGGTTTCAAATTGTTATATGTATTACAATAAATATTAACATTTATGAATTTTAAAATTTAGAATCCAAACATAAAACAATTGTAAAAATGACTCACGTGATGTTTTATGTGAAAACGGTCAAAGACATTACATACTTTAGACGCGGGGTAGAAATCTCAAAATGGGAAGCCAACAACAAGACAATTGTAGAGTACTCGATTTCTAGTACTTAAGTCCTAAACTGCCTCGCGTCGAGTAAGGTCGTGTCCTACTAGTAAGTAAATTGCATTAAAAAGCGCCAAAATTCCATCCTTTGTGATGAGAAAATGTTTCCATTACACGGTAAACAGTCGTAAAAGCGAAGGAATAACATTTCATTTGTAAATACATGCAAATTACTTATTATTATCGATTATAAAAATAATACAATTGCTTTCCGCTCAAAGATTTTATGCGTCATTAGAGAACTCAAGGCCTACTAAAGTACAGGTCTGGATGCGCAACAGCCAAATTACAAAGTCGATGCCATGCCGTCGCTAAGTAAAATTTACTTTTTATAATAATAATCTAATGATTCTTTATTTACTTGCCTGCGGTAAAACAACATACAAATCAGCAGAAACAACAAATACAATAACAATCAACGCCATTAGCAAACTATCGTTGTTCATTATAGCTATTTGACACCTCAAAATTCGACTGGTGCCCAGGCCTCCTATTTTAGTCGGCCTTGAGACAGTATTCGACGGAACTTTTGAATTTTGAATACGAAAATTACGTTCTATCTTTTGTTTCGTTCATATGCACATATTCTTTTAAGCGTCTATCTTTATCATTCACGAATAACTTTTGAATTAAGAAATTATTGAAAATCGCTGAAAACAAAAGAGTTTTGATTAATTGCCACATTATATCTTGAGTTTGTGAGACTATGGCAAGTCTATTTATATAACGTCATTGAAAATGGTACTAAAATGTTTATTAAAAATAAAAAAAATATTTATTCTATTGTATAAATGTATAATAAACAATTTTGTCACCCCTTTTTTTACCATTTCAAACAAGAATATTTAATAAATATTTAAAAAATTAACAATGTCTAACGTAAATTTTTTAAATCCCTTTCCTTAACCTCTCATTTGCCGCTCGTGCGCCGGCGTGTCCTGATTTTGACACGCGATTTTGACCCTTATGTATAAAGAAAGTGTATGAAGAACACGGTCAGAATCGCTTGCTCTATTATCGCTCTTTACCATAGAGAAAACCGCAATTAGATTGGTGACTCCATATAATTTATATTAATGATTTACCGGAGCGCGGGAGCGTGCGCAGTTCTTGCGCATGCGCGGGAAAAATTCTTTGGTTTTGAACTTTGACCTTTCTATGTACGAAATTTCTCAAGGACGCTGTCAGAATCGCGGGACATTGGGTGTCATGGCTGCCGCTTTTTGCGAACGCTAATTGGTTACAACCAACCCCATTTACTCGCGGCATTCAACGAGTTAATGTCCCTTTTTTTACCATTTCAAACAAGAATATTTAATACATATTTAAAAAATTAACAATGTCTAACGGCGCGTAAGTGATTTGGCGGGTGAAAACTGTTTCTACAAAGTAAGTCTTTTTTATGTACTTCTATGGACAACTTTGAATAGAAATGTGAAGTTTAATTCAATATGAATCTTCTACTTTTTGTTTTAGGGTTGTCACTAGAACAAAACAGAATTATAACGACTTCTGTGGGAACACACGCGTTAGCGTGAAAACACACTTATTGTACTTGATTGCTTTTGTTATATTGTCGTGTAAACATGCTTACGGGTTGGAGTGGTTAAGTTCTTTGCAGCGCTGCACTGAACGGTGTATATACTATAAGGCATCAAAGGCAGGAATTAACTATGCAAAATGACGCACACACCATATTCAAATGTTGTGTGCGCGATGCTCATTAAAGTGAAAATTCGTTTGTGTTATGTCAAGGATTTGATGTTCACAAGATGAGTAGTAAAACTCGGCAGTATGCGTTATGCTGCCATTCGAATTATACTGAATTCTGTCTCGCGATGTCACGGGTGTTTTGAGTGGTTGTTTTACATAGGTTTACTTTGAAAGCTCATAACTTTGTCATTTTTGGAGATATTGAGAACTAATTTTACTGTTGTTTTTAACTCTTTAAATATAATATATTTTGGTTGTTCATTGGCTTAAGCCCGTAGCTTAGTCGTTCTTAGCGAAAACTTGGCCTGATTTTTAATTAATTTGCTGTTTTTTTTTTTTTTTAAAAAGAAATACAAACATTCCCGGGCCCGGGTTACGAATAACCCAACAATATTTGAAAATCTCATACTACCACCACAGAAAGCCGAAAATGTTGCTTGTGTTGTGATGGAGGACTTAGCCCGCCGAGGAATCAAACACGTGACGCTCAGGTGGAATCCAAGCGCTATGCCCACTCAACCACTGACTGGTCTTTTTGCGGCCTTCTTCATACTGATTGAAAACTCTGTTCACTCCACTAACTGAGTAAGGGGTTTATTACTGCTGACAAACGCTTACAATATGGATATATTTAGTGTCGTTGAGGAGTGTTTCCAAAGGGAAATATAATTGATTCTTGAAAGAATCTCTCATTAGCCTCCTTTGGGTTATTATTCAAAAAGTAGGCAAAAAAAATCAGGTTTTTTACGGTTATATAAACCGCACCACTTGCGTAGAGAATAGTCAATACTAGCGGCGTGACTTGTTTGGGAGAGACGAAAATACCCGAACACTTCCCTTAGCTTTGGGATAACGCAGGAACAAACTTGATGTATACGAACGTATCACAAACGTTTTGTGGATTTCATCTATAGTTATTTTTTTATTTGAACGTACGGGATACGGCTTGTTGCGTTCGGGCGATAATATAGCGGACGTATGTTTGCATGTGTAGGGCGGTTAAGACAATTTTCACCATTTATTATAAGTTTTGTGACTGCTAAATATATTTTTTATGCGCATTAAATAAATGAATTTTGTGAAATTTTATAAATGAATTGTGATTGATATTATTTCGAATATAATGATTGCAGGTATTGCCTGTGATGAAGCACCACATCAGCAACCATGAAGCTTGGATGAACGAGATAGAACAACACGGGAGCAAGATGCAGAAGTTTATGGGCATCGCATTCACCGGCTGGTCCAGGTATTAACCACCACTGTCTGCTCTATACTACACGTACACTACAAGCAATATGTAAAGGTCTGTACCTTGTTGTTTGTTGCTGCAGGTATGACCACTACGCCACTCTGTGCGAGTTGCTCCCCGTGGGACTGCCAGTGCTGGCGGCGTGCCTGCGACTGTGGTTCAGCGGGGGCTCGCGGGGGGCAGGGAGCGGTGGGGGCCCGCTGGAGGACCAGGAGTTCCCCGGCTGGCAGGTGCTGAGGGGCATCAACGTGTTCCTTGCGCTGCGGGAGAGATACCGTAACCTGGCTTATGGAGATCAGTGAGTTGTGTACCTCAAAGCAGGGGAGTATTACATACTTCTTTTCAGACTGCCAGAATATGGTTCAGAGCAACAGGAGACTATTTAACATTTTATGAAAAATGCATTTAAAAATAGGGTCTTATTTTGTCACCGTTTCACTATGAATATCAGAAGCAGGATCATTTTCAAAACAATATCTCCGAATTTCAATATGTAGACATATAAACTGATTATAGTACTACATAGCCAATGAATCCACATATATTTTACTGTTTATCCCATACTTTTAGGATTCATAAAAATTTCTTAAAAAATCGTAAACCTTATATAATCGCAAATTCTCCGTGTTAATTCCTTTGAGATTGCAATGCGTGTTACTTATTCGGCTCAACATTGGATATTTTATATTTTTGTATGTTGTCTATATATGTATGAATATATTATAAGACTCAATTTTTAACCATAAACAGCTGTTCGAAAGTTTTGTATGAAAAAATATTTTGTAGAATTTGGGTTCGCAGAATGTAAATTGAATGTACAAAATTGGGATGTTTAATACATTTACCATAAAAAAACTGGTATTACAATAGAAAGATACATTCACTGTCTACAATTATTAATAATAAAAATTTCAATTCTTGCCTTATTTATTTAAAAAAATAGTTTTACACGGACAGCCAAAATAGTTTTTCACAATGTAAAAGATGAGGCGGAAAATACATACTTTGTTTAAATCACGTTAAATAGATAGATAATTCAATTACGAATACACTGGTATATAAATATGGTAATAAAATGACTGTTATTAAAAATCGAATAAAAAAAACGCGCCATTTTAACCTTTCAAAGGCCAGGAACGCGCCCGCGCGCGAGATTGGAATTTCAAAAAAGAATATTAATTCAAATAATTTGGATGCGATTTTAAATTTTTTGTATAAAGAAACTGTACCAAGGAAAAAGTCAGAATAGCTTCCTCCATTCTTGTTCTTAAGGTAATTTCCAAAAAATTTTCCAAAAAACCCTGGCCCTTGACAGGTTAAGAAGCGCTCATCCGAGAAAATACTTTTGTTAACAATGTAAGATTTTAGATGCGTATCGGCCACAGGAAGTCGATTTGATTTATTGATAAAATGTGAAAGTATTATTTCAGATTTCAACTAATACAAACCGTAGATTGCGGGAAGGTTTGAAATTTTTTTGTTTTTAATTTTACGAAAGATAGATAAATTTGTCACATTATTGCAAGTGATCGCTCAAGTCGTTTCGTAAACTTGCCATAATCTGTCAGAAATCACTTGAGTGGATAATATTAGTAAGTATGCACAATGTTTGTGTTTTATATGTCCAATGTATAATGTTTTTTTAAATAAAATAAATAATGCACAGGCCTTGTTGAACCTGGTCAAAAGTATGAAGATGATATGTACAGTGCCTTTTTTTGTGAAAAATCACCTAAAGTATTGGCGCCAATCACCAACCTTTTTTATACAAAAAACTAAGGGTTCTCCTCAGTAGTATAGAATATTTTGTACTCATTTTTACCAAATAGTGGAAATATTTTGTGCTCCAATCTATCGACATTTGAATCTCTTGAATTCAGATTGTTTGCTTTGTATTTATTTATTATATTTCTGTCCTTTTCGATATTACTGGATTTTTGGGAATTTACTAAAATTTACCTTTTTTTTTTTTTTTTTTACAGTGAATACCGCACAAGAATCTCAACTGCTCCCGTCTGGAGCCAGTGAGACTATGGCATCCCCAATTGGGGTATGTTGTGAGGCTGAAGGTAGTGGGGAGGGGAAGGAGGTGGGGAAGAGGAAGGTTGGGAAGTACCTGGCTATTCAGATCTGGTCACTAAACACGGCTAAAGCCATTTTCAAGCAACGTTTCAATTCTGAATGGTGGTCTTACACCAGGGCGATACTAATAGTATCTCCCACTCTGGAACATGCCGCAAATATACTATATATTATTTTAAATGAATTAATTGTGAAATAACACAAATTAATCAAATAAAATTTATTTGCGCATGCCGGGTTCGAACCCGCGACCTCCGGAATGTGAGTCAAGAGTCTTAGCCACTGGACTACGGAGGTCTACTACCTTTGGAATGAACTAAGAACCAAGAATCAAGTAGTAAAAGTTAGAATATTGTTGTTGCAGAGTTCAGACGTGGTTAAACCAGTGGCAGGTTCAGAGCCGATACACCAACCCCATGCAGATACAGAGTCTGATACCAGCCATTAATGAGTAAGCTGATAACATACATAACTTCCCATATTATATATATATATTTTTTTTTCTTTAAAAAAGAAAGACAAACATTCCCGGGTTACGAATAACCCAACAATGTTTGAAAATCTCCTACTACCACCACAGAAAGCCGAAAATGTTGCTTGTTTTGTGATGGAGGACTTAGCCAGCCGAGGAATCAAACACGCGACGCTCGGGTGGGACCCAAGCGCTATGCCCACTCAACCACTGACCGGTCAAATGTATCTTGAGTATCATTATCAAAATATCATTATGTATCTTGAGTATCTTCTCTATTTAAGTATCTGTCGCTTGCCGGGTGTGTCTATCTTTTCCCTGTTTTCTTCTATTTCATTGTTTAATGTTATTAATTGTTTTAGGTTATTGAACGAAGCTTCATCCGTGGAAGTGTACTTGAAGGGCTACATGGAGCAGATATTCTACCCCCCGACGCTGGACGAGTGGGTGGGGACCAACATCGCCCCTATGAGGTCGCACCTCCAACAGCTCAAAGCCGACACCGAGTTCCAGCTCAGCATGGGCTGCTGCATACGAGGCTACAAGAAGATCTGCTAGGCCGTCTGCTCTAGTTGTCACATTCTTTTTCTGGTGCTTCTCACTCCCAACAGCTGCATGTGTCGCAGGACACACTAGCATAGCACAATGTCTTAATTTTATCATTGACACGATACAAGTGTTTATAAAAAATATCGGTAATTAGTCTACACTCCCTAGCATATGTGCAAATCACCAATGACATTTGACAGTTGACATCAACTGCGCCCCTGTTTCTACAGTGAAAAGGCAGGAAAACTATGTCGCCACTCGGTTGGGCAACATTGTGAAGTGAGTTAAGGGAGGGCTGTAGGAAGGAATTTGTTAATGCGGGTCTTGAAGAGGCCCGGATTATATGAAGGAGGAAAAAATATGCCGGTATCTCTTTCTACGTGCAAGCTGATTTACATAAAAATGATTGGAAGAAACGACCCATTCTCACAAAGCCAATATGTAGCCCTATTACTAGCTCCCTCAGTGAGTTTCTATCTGTATAGAGCAGTGGTTCCCAAAGAGGTCCGTACGTACCCCCAGAATCACTCAGGGGATCCGTGGAAAATAAAAATTGATTTGGGGGTCCCTGAATGACGTCAGGGGGTCCGTGGCAAGGTTTTGACACATTTTTATTCATATGGAAGTTTCGCCGCGGGAGGGGCGTAATGGGATTGGATGGTCCGGGATGAGAACGGTTTCTTTGGGGTCCGTGGCAGTAGAGCCGATACCTGCACCAACTATTCCAATTCACCCCTCCCCATCCTTTCCCGTTCCGCCCTGTATCCCATTTCGCCCCCTCTGTTGTGGTGAATATGCCGTCCCCATCCTATCCCATTCTGCCCCCTCCGTTGTGCTATCCGCCCTGGGGTCCGTGGGCCAAGACAGTTTGGGAAGAAAGGGGTCTGTGGGCCAAAAGAGTTTGGGAACCACTGGTATAGAGGAGTTACCCTTTGCCCGGCTGCTTCGGCCTGTATGCAGTGTAGTGTGGCAGATAGACATACATCTCTCTACATAATGTATCTGTTATGTATTCTCAAGCAATTAGCGTGCGAGAAGGGTGTAATTTATCTTTATTTTTAACTCGGTAAGGTATTCATTTAACTTTTCTTAAAAAATTTTTTAATGCATCCAATTGGTACAATTTTACAATAAAAAAAGCTTATAATTTTTATTTTTACCATTTAGTTTTTCGTTCCAGAAAGATTTATCCAATTTATAAATATTTTTTTAACCTTGAGAAAACCACATAAAATTATTTTTAAGGGTATAATTTAAGAAGATCTCATTTTGATTAATTAGTGCTTGAATAAGTATTTCTGTAAAATTTAATTAAAAGTTGCCATTTGAAAGTCATCTCCTGCTTCAGCCAATTCGTTATGCTCAACTTCGCGTAGGTATTTAGATAGAAGATATAGTAAAATTATGTAATATCAGATATTCCCTTGTTGTCCTTTCTTACTATGGAAGTAAGAAGCTGTGGAACGGTAATAAGAACTCATATTTCATGCTAGAAAATGAAGCATATTTTTAATGTACCTGATTCTTAGTCTCCGCCCTTAAACTATCCGTTGTGATGGGAAAGGGCCGCATTGGGGATTTATTTTAAATGAATTTTGGCTATATTGTAATTTTTTATTACCAAACTATACATTTATATAATATTTGTAGAGGCACAGGAAGTATATTTATATTCAAATCAAAGTTCAAAGTTATTATCCTTAGGCTGCCTTTACACTCATAAATAAAATTTACGACTTTCATAAGTTTTTGATAAGTTACTCGCAGGAGCACATATGCATCCAACTTATGGTAATTAATTCTCACGTAAGTTGTTCGGAAGTTAAACTTATGCAAGTTCTCACAGCCACCGCTAGGCTGCCTTTACATACATAAGATTTTTTCCTAAGTTACTTACTTAAGCGACTTATGATCAAATTACCAATGTAAATAACACCAAAAGTCACTTACCATAATCTGTAGCAACTTTCAGAAGTTGTTCTTACGTAAGTTTTTTGACTGGTCTAATCGCGTCTGAGCAAACTTCCAGCCTTCTCACAGCTTATCAAGTCAGTTTGATAAGTTGATATGCTTATTGTAAAAAATGATAAAAAAAAGCGCCGATGTAAAAATTAATACATGGATTTTTGTAGAATGGATTTTTGACATCACTTCCGACATAATGTAGATTGAAAGATTTAGTAGTTTTAAATAGTTTTAGCGGGCCTTGATAAATTGAAACTTGGAAATTTGTTTTGATTATTAAAACTAACTATAAATAATAAAAATATATACACTGGTATTTGACGGTCATTATTGAATAAATTTTTTTTTATTTAAAATTTTAAAAATTAACTGGTGTTCCTTATTATTAAGTTTATAATAATTACAAAACTTTTTAAATCTATTAAAAGCGAGTTTTATCTAATTCGGCTGTGGGCACCTTCAGTTAAATAGAGATTTGAAAAAGATTAAAATTGTGTGAATGTTACGCATAAATGTAAACGCAACAAAAATGAAGAAAATACATTTAAAAAAATACAAGATGTGCGAGAAGGAAGAGAATTATCGTCGATGACCTAGGTACGACCCTTCCCTGGGAGTACACAAGGTGGCGCAAAAGTCATCACCCTATCGGAAGATGCCATAATTTTTGCAAATGAAGGCAATAATTGTCATTATACTCCCCAAGAATGTGGAAAAATTTTGAAAAAACGCATTTCCGAGTTGCCTAATTTCTCGTGTTGGTGATTTGCACTGGCCGGCAAGATCGCCTGATTTAAAGTTTCTTAAAGTCACGAGTCTATGTCAACAAGCCTCAGACTCTTGAAGCCCTCAAAGAGAATATCCGCCAAGAACGCGAGAACCAATCGCCAGAAGTTCTGGAAAGAGTGATGGAAAATTCCATAAATCGGGCCCATATGGTCACAATTCTGGTGGCAGCCACTTGGCCGATATCATTTTCTCGAAGATACTAAATAAACACAATCCAAAAGTAGAACCAAAATTTTTCATTCAAAAAAAAAATTACAGCCAAAGAACATCGGGAGCAAAATAACATCATTTTGCGCCACCTCGTACTTCCACGTTTCTTGCATCTTCTTTTTTGGTAGAAGATAAGTAAAAACTCTTAGATTTATTTCCATAAAACCAGAAGATTATCCTTAAAAACTTTGTTATGTGAGAAAGTCAATGTTGAAATTTAGGAATGAACTTTTAATATGAAAATATTTTAAGAAGTGTCTATTCATCGGTGCTCCGCCAAATACGCAATATTATTCCACTTACAATATTTTACAGTTTAACCCTTTGAATGCCAAGTGCTATGATACTCGTAGAGATGTGCTATACGTAATTATTATTTTATATTTTTTAATTCAATAAAAGTCAAAACATAAAGCATTCTTGTGTACTTGTGAAAAAGTCGATTTAAAAAAAAGTTAGGATAAATAAGTGGGGAACTTTTTTGTTTGTTAGTTTTTTTTTTAATACAGCAAAAGTCCCAATTGCCATATTGCCCCAAACATTATTTTCAAACTTTTTTCCACTAATCTTTTTTCAGTTTTTGATGAGAAATCTTGATATTTATTTATTTTATTTTAAATATACATTTACAGTTAACATAACCAATAATAAACATATACATTATATTTAATTAAGTAATAATAATATTTTTTGATATTCAGTTGATAAATATCAATTTATTTAGAAAAACTTGACTTTTACAAACTGGTGAAAAACCTCAGCATACAAGAAAATTCCTTTATCCTTGCAATGCGCAATCGTTTCCAAAAAATTGCAGTCCAATGATTGGTGATACACATAAGCACAGACAAAATTGTGTAATCCCCGCGAAGCGCAGTCTGTAATAATTGTGAGAAGACGATTGCTAATGACTTACACAATAACTCCCCAAAATGCACACTGCTTGAACCAGTACCTACCAGTTGAAGTAATTAAAAACCACTTCAAGAATTACGCATGCGTAAAGTGCTATTCTAACTTTGTGTTCTTGGAAAAACTTCTACGTATATTTATTTTATTTAGGGGGGGCGGGCCCTGCCCCCAATCAAGTAGAGCGCTTGCAGGAATCTATTTATGCCCCTGTGTTATGAAAAAAATATTTCTATTCATATTTAGCTAGATCAATAGATAGTAGCTAAATCAATTTTGTTTTTGAGAAGATAATAATTGGAAAATCATTTAACTTTTTGAATGCCAGTGTATTCTTTATTAATCAATCTTTCTCTGAATTTAACTGAATAGCTGGCCTAAAAAAATAGGTCCATTCGTTTTGAAAAGAGATTTTAAAATGCACATAATGTAATAGGCCACTTGCAAAACATTTTAAAAAAAAAATTCCGGTTTAGGCAAATATTCTAAGACACTCTGTATTTTTTTTTAATTGTATTTTTGAAACCCTGGCAATTTTTTGAATATTTCAATCCAAAAAATTGGTCTAATTTTTTATAAACCGGAAAGATGGGACATAATTTTATGGGTGCGAAAAAACAATAATTACATAGCCGTAAATCATTTAAAAAAAAACGTCTGTATATCATCTGTCAAAACGACAAACCAAAATATTTCAATTCGAATTCTGACGATGTGTTAAATTATTTAAAAATGGATTTGTGTAACCACCGTACGAAAGTACCTGTAACGAAGTTCGCAGGCAATAAAGCAAGTGAAGTTTATGCTACTTCCTCACGAAAGCCAACCTTCCAACTCCAAACTTCGATCTCCAAAATGGCAGACATCGAACAGCTGATTCGGCGCTGTATCTTATCAGTTGTTAAATAATATTTTTTACCACTCTCCCGTAATAATATTGCGCAGACTGATGTTGCAATATATAGTGCAATAATAGTGTTGCAATATATAAAAAAAAATCAGTGTGGAATTTTAATAAATTATTGAATATTATCGGAGACAGAACATTTTCATGTGGTGATATCATGAGCCCAAAAAAAGTATTTATTTATAGAGAGTAAAAACTATAAATTTCTAAAAAAAATTTAGTTACATTTTCGTAATCTTAGTAGAAAAATCTATCCACACGATTATTTCGATGTCATTATGAAATCCATGCAAGTGGCCTATTATTACAGTTATTTGAAACACAAAAGCTTCATTTGACACTTGTAGAGAAATGTAGAAAATGATGCAGAGTTATCCTGTAGTAGTGGTAGTTGTAGTTGGAGCGCTGTGAGGAGGTAGTCGCCAGATTGGCTTTCTGAATAAGTTGTCCTACTTACCTTTATTCAAATAAATACATTTTGATATTAAAGTGAGCTTCTTTAAATGTTTTTATTATATTACATAATTATATAAACAAATAGTTTTATTACCCAAATAGACTTGCTTTGTGATGTGATTTCTAGTTACACAACTAAATAAGTAATAATAAGCAATTAAAATTTATTATATGTCGTTTATTAATTATTAGCATTACAGTGTATTGATTTTGATAGATTCCATAATATTATAAAGCGTATGTGATATTGTTAAAAAAATGTGTTTTAGTTTCTAAAATATGAAAAACAATGTTTAAAAAAATAAATTATTAATAAATTTCTTACTTACATGCTAGTAATTTTTACTTATCACACATTTGTTATATGAAGGAGGCGGCTGACGGAGGCAAAATGAAAATTCCAGAGCCGCTCATTAATAAAGGCAAAATATTAAATTAAGCCGTTCGTTATTAAATTATAGTTATTTAACCGGTCAAATTTGTTTTTTGGGTCCAACAGACTTAGCTATAAAAGATAATTTGGTTTTGGCCTATTTCAGCATGTCGCTCGCCATACATTCCCAATATTTTTGCCTCCGCCAGTCGTCCATTAGTTATATGTATTACATACTACGAATATAGATGTTTATATTTTAAAGAAATATAAGAGTAGAAAATATTAAAAATGGAACTACAAAATTTGTGGGCTGGCAACACCAATTTAACTGTCAAATATTCTTTTAAAGTGCAATGACACTGAATAAATAGAACACTGTAAATCACATTTAAAAAACATTTTTTTGTTCTTAAAGAAAAAAATTTTTAAATCAATGCACTGTTGTTAAGGTACCTACTTAATGACATAAATTTGATTATATGGTGTTTTACAAAGTGATTTGCTTTCATTTAATTTATCATAAATTTGAATTTAACAGTAGGTAGAAAGGAAGAATCACTAATGGTGAGTTTAGTTACACTACTTTTAGATCTGAATGAGTTAAATACATTCAGATCTAAAATTGGAGACATGATCTAAAGCCCGGGCAATGCTAGGTACTTAAGCTAGTATTAAATAAACTTGAGAAATTTCTGAACTGTGCTTTATATTTTCTTACAATATCGTTATTCTTCATTACGTTAACACGAAATTGCAAATGTATAATATACCTATATGTAATTCTAATTTAGAGATCAGTGGATATCTGTATTGCAAAGAAAAAATATTTTTTTCACTTTTATGCCTTTTAAATTTTTTTACAAAAATGTAGGTTACACAGCTTTACATTTCCGCCATGAGTTATATTTTTAGTATTGCGATTCGATCAACAGTGGCGCCCTCCTATGTTTTCTACTTTTATTTGACAATCTTTATATGCTCATACGACGAAGACGCCGAAGTCAGTTGACAAATTCAAATAAATTAAGAGATATAAATGTTACAGTTTTTGTGCAGTCGATGGTGTTGTGGCTAGCAATATTGTGTTAGAATGCAAATAAAAATTATAAGTCAACCGGTCAGTGGCCGAGTGGATAAATGCTTCAGGTTATCATGACGCTTTGACCAAGGTGTCGTGGGTTCAATTCCTCTGCTGGCTCGGTCGTACATCATTGCATAAGCAAAATCTTTTGCATATACTTAATGATGGTGGTAGGAGATTTTCAAACATTGTCAAGCCGTGTTCCTTCTAATAATCGTAACGAGGTAGATATCATTTGCCAACTGAAGTCACTAGCTGAAAAAAGAATAGGCAATGAATGATTATATAAAATATGGAAATAAATTAAATTAAAATTAACTTCGCCCCTCGGGATGAGGATCATCCTTCAGGATCGCCTAGTTATCTGCATCCATCGCTCATCAATCTGAGTGGAGAGCTGAACCACCACAATGACGTTGGTTGTCGTTTTGTTTTAAAAAGGCTTTAATTGAGTTTTGTTCTTTGAGCTTTGAGGTTTATTGAGTTTTCAGCTTTTGGTCTTTAAGTTTGCCAAGAAAGTCGAAGAAAGTTTTGTGTCCCCCGCGTTGCCTGGGCTCTTATTTTGTCAAGTGTGCAAAATTTCATCACTGTGTATCAAAATTCTGCTTTAAGGGATGGGAAAAAGGGATGGGGCGGTTTTTTTAAATCTTATGTAAACAGTGACCTTTCCCTTATTTTGAAAATCAAGTGCGCTAAATTTCATCAAACTCAGAATAAAATTAGATTTGCATAAAAAATAAAGTCTCACTAAGACACTTCTTCAGATGTATATATAGAGAGATATAAAGCTGAAGTCTCCAGCGTTGCCCGGACTTTATGCAGAATTTTTCGAAATTTTTAGAAGTAATTTTCCTCAAATTTTGAACGTCGAGCGGGTAAAATTTTGAGTATTAACAAAATTCTACTTTAAGTTTGGGAAAAGGGGATGGGAGTGGTTTTTGAAATCGCAAGTACACCATGACCTTTCTCATGGTTTGAAGGTCAAGTGTGCAAAATTTCATCAATCTCAGAATAAAACTAGATTTGAAAAAAAAAAAACAGCCACATCGGGACTCATTATATATATTTATAGATAACAGTAGGTAATATATAGCTGATCTCCCCGACGTTGCCCGGGCTTTATGCTGAGTTTTTTTTTTAAATTAGATGTAGACAGTAATTTTCCTCTTATTTTGAACATCAAGTGGGCAAATTTTCATCCAAAAGATTCAAAATATTGCTTTAATATGTGGGAAAAGGGGATGGGGTGGTTTTCGAAATATCACTTATGTAGTGGCCTTCCTCTTGTTGTGAAGATCAAGTGTGCAAAATTTCAAGAAACACGGAATAAAACTCTTGATTTGCGTACAAATCAAATCCACACTGATCCTACTTCATGTATTGGTATTGGAAGATAGTATTTTCTCTTTTAGATTTCCTGTTTAAGAAAGAACTGTAAAAATCCTATGATCAGTGTTAAAAAAAAACTATTTTCAGACAAAAGACAATAATAAAGCTGTCAGTTTAACTTGATGCTTGTTTATAGGATGTGTATTTTTAGAAATGTTTTCAATTCTTATTTTTGTATAAATATAAAACAATTTTCACAAACATTTATTTTCTAAGTGCCATATTTTTGGTGTGATAGTCCAACAACATATGATATCGACAATGTGCTACGATGAAGAAGAAAAATTTGAAGAAAGCTTGAAATGCGTGAAAAAAGCTATCAGTGGCTTGAAATGTAAAAAGAAAATTCAACTGTGCACCTCCTGGGTGGTGCGCCTGCAACATTCAGACCCGGATGAATACGAGATAAGGAATCAGTATTTATGTTTGTTGTGGAACCAACTTGATGAAGGACATCTCGATGCTCCTTTTCTAACCTGCCCCCCGTACTACGGCAAGTTAACCCCATTGGAAAAACCAGTACGTCTTTTCAATTTAGTTTTATGCTGGATTGATAAAAAACGGGAGGAATGCAGATCCTGCCAATGTTTGTTTTTTGCCAAAAACCATGTTTTTACCGCATTTTAAGTTGAGCACTTTAATTTGGAAGGTGAAAAAAAGTGCGGAAAGCAATAGAAAATTTTTTTGAATAATTTTAATTTTCAATTGCGAAATTTCTCTTCGCGAACCGATACTACGACAGCCCGCCCGCTGCCGCCCGCCATTTTGTCACTGTTATGTTGGTATCCCTGACCTGATACAAACAAGAGCCTAGATACGATTGTAGCCGACTTCGTGGGATACATGGCGCGTAATTATGAAATTTGTCTAGCGGGCTGGTGTATCTTATCTTTACTTTAAAAAACAGCCTACTTTTTTAAATGGTTTGTCGTACGGGATTGTGTATGTTATCTTTACTTTAAAAAACAGCCTACGTTTTTGAATGTTTTTTTTGGCTACGCAGGGTTTGTGTAGCGGGCTTGTGTATGTTATCTTTACTTTAAAAAACAGCCTACATTTTTGAATGGTTTGTTTAGCTACGCAGGGTTTGTGTAGCGGGCTTGTGTATGTTATCTTTACTTTAAAAAACAGCCTACGTTTTTGAATGGTTTGTTTGGCTACGCAGGGTTTGTGTAGGGGGCTTGTGTATATTATTTTAAAAAACATCCCAGGATTTGAATGGTTTGTCTCCATTCCAGTGCCTGATTAGAGGTTCGTTTACATTATATTATTAATTCTGTTTTTCATAATTGCGCGCCTTATCATTTATCCCACGAAGTCGGCTACATTCGTATCTAGCTCTTGTTTGTATCAGGTCTGGGATACCAACATAACAGTAACAAATGGCGTAGTATCGGTTCGCGAAGTGAAATTTTATTTATACTTTGAACGGCTGTATATCCCTCAATTTTGCCGAGCGTGCCTTAATTTTTTTTTTATTTAGCTTCTCCACACTTTTCTCATCTAGAAAGTGCCTTTTTATTAAATTTCCAGACTTTGGCAGGATCTGCATTTCACCCCATGATTTTTTTTTTTAAATCACAAAAATCGAGATTTTTTAATATTATGTCTATTTTAATTCGGAAGTCGGTCTATGTTAAAAAATATAATGTTGTTGTTCATTTTAATTATTAATTTATAAATTTCAAAATCAATATGCCAGTCTTTCCAAAATGTCATTATTTTTATTTTTAACTTTTTGAGTAAAACCTCAAATTGTAATATTTAATTAAATGAAGACAATATTAGCGAAACTCAATCAAAAATCTGGAGACAGAAAAATGTCTCCAGATTTTCAGTTGAGTTTCGCTTATATTGTCTTCATTATTTTTATTTATTTGTTTAAAATTTTACTATACACAAACATTTTTGAACACTATAACATTAAAATAATTAACACAACATAAAAAAAGAGCCCAAAACGTAGGGATTTGTCTTGGGTGAAATGCAGATCCGGGCACAGTTTGGAAATTTAATAAAAAGGCACTTTCTAGATGAGAAAAGTGTGGAGAAGATGAATAAAACATAAATTAAGGCGCGCTCGGCAAAATTGAGGGAGATACAACCGTTCAAAGTATTTAAAAATTCACTTCGCGAACTGATATTGACAGTTCGTTGTTCGTTCGCCATGTTTTCACTGCGTGGGTATGTTGGATCCCAGACCTAATGCAGAATTAATAGTACGTCAGAATCACAAACCATGTTACACAAACCTAGCCTAGCCGCTAAACCACTTGAAAACTGGGATGTTTTTCTTGCCGTGACGCGAGCAGGCGTTAATAAAGGGGCATTTTTTTTGTATCACAAACCATGTTTAGCGTATTAGGTTATAAAAAAAATGGCGGGCGGACTGTCAATATCAGTTTGTAAAGTGAAATTTTAAATACTTTGAACGGTTGTATCTCCCTCAATTTTGCCGAGCGCGCCTTAATTTTTGTTTTATTCAGCTTTTCCACACTTTTCTCATCTAGAAAGTGCCTTTTTATTCAATTTCCAAACTGTGCCCGGATCTGCATTCCTCCCTTTGTCTTTTAAAGAAATTTCTTCCAACCCACCTGCATTAGGAAATGTGCTTGGAGAGATTATTTTTTAACACTAGCAATAGTACCTATTTGCTTATTCAATAAAAAATCAACAACTAAGAAAATTAAAAAGACCTAAAAGTAAGAATATTAACAATGAAATTAAACCAATTGGGTATCTTGTTTATATTGATTTTGTGATTTGTCCAAATTTAGTCTTTTCAAAAGGAAGACTAATTTGACCGCCCTCTCATTGCCTAATCTATTTCTTATTTTACTGTGCACCAAATTGAATGCCGAAAATATTCTTTCGATCCCAGCAGAAGAAGCAACAGAACTGCACTCATCAGTTGCTTGAGTATTTCCAATTTTTCAGTTATACATTTTTGCATATTATATATTGCTAACCACCGATCAGTAGGTGCGTTTTTGTATGACTTGTTTATTGACCAATACTGTGAAAGGCTCAACTTTGGCATACAAACGAATAATACTATTCATCAAATTAACACGACATATGTGCTATGCTACAACTGTGTAGCATTACATGTGTGTGCGCGCCTTAGTTTATACCGGGGAAAGTTCCTTGGCACTTTAGGCGGGTGATTTGGTTGCAGTAAAAAAGTAGTGATTTAAACCATTGAATTTAAAAAAATCACTTGATTTTGATTTAAATCATCTCAACCCTGGTTTTATGTGATAACGCAAACAAGTCCCCACCACCTGGATATAGTTGAACTATGGCGCTTACAGAAGTGGGCATTTAAATGTATTCACCCATAAGAAAGGAATTAGTGCAGGCGTAAATCAGTCCTGAGGACTAATTGCTTGTACCCTTTCATTTTTTCTAGCTGTGAGAGTCTTACTCAAATAAGTAAACCTTTTTCATTGAGACTCAACAAGTTGTATTTTGATATTATTTGTGAAATATGGTTCCACGACAACTCAACAAAGTGGCATTTCAACACCCCTTTCAAAAGTTATGAAAAAAACTTTGAAAAATAGCCCATAACCTAACCTATCGGAGCCTATTTAATCAATTTAAAATAAATGTGTGCAGTTGAGACGCGGTAGAAGTGAAACCTACAGAAAACTAAAGTAGACAAGAATGGGAAGGCTACGACGCACCACACAAAGAGGAGACCGATTATTCTATCTCATTCTCCCGCAGGCTAAATCCTATAGTATAGATCAACCATACTCAACCTGCGGCCCGCCAAGCTTTTGTGTGCGGCCCTAAACACTTTATTATCAGGACCTTGATTTAAAAAATCTATCATTCTAAATTTCGTATATCTTGAGATTCGTTTCGACTTTGACGCACAGATAGTGACACCCGAAAAGGATCGTCATTATGGTCCACATGATCTGGTGTAAGAGTGAGATACGTTTTTTAGATTTTCACGGCCAACGGTATTTTCGTTATTTGTTTTTGGGGTGATATGCCGTGTTGCGCTACCTCCTTCTTTAGCCAACGTTTCCGATAGCGTTGCAGTGTCCATCATCAGGACAGATGTGTAAGAGTGTTGCTATTGAACACGCTAGATTTATTCCCAAAGAACAAATATTTGGCACACAAGTACGCGCGCAAATAATTTATAAATAAAAGTGCCACTTCTAGAAACCACCGTATTAATTATAATACAAAAAACTGTTTAATGTCTCTGGTTAGTCAGGTACCTACTTGCAAAAATTTTAACAGCATATTTTGCTGTCGCGTATAAGGTTTGTTATAGTTTAAATACGCATAATGGCGGGAGTGTCTTCAAAATGCAATCGAAAAAAGTCCGACGAAAATATAGTGTTTCAAGACAAATTGGGAAGAAAAATATTTCTTTGTTGAGTAGGGGGGGGGAGGTTGATGATTTTTTTTTCGTCTTACCAGTAGAGTGTTGCGGCCCGCCTAACTTTACAAATACATGCATGTGGCCCGGAGAGAAAAAAGGTTGAGTATCGTTGGTATAGATGTTATGTTGGTATAGATATCGTTGGTATCGTTGGTATAGATAATTGTCTCTTTTTAGTGTCGCTTTTTCATTTCATGGAGTTACAAATCACAACCGTGGTAAAGAAGTCTTCACTTTTAATATAATTTTAATGACTTTTCAGAGTGGGTGATGAATTGCATGATGTTGAATTGTCCGATCACCGTGAAATATATATGGCAAAATTTAGGAATTTAAATACTTGGTCAAACCATGGTTTTACAAAAAAAAAAACAAAATTTATTTAGTGCTGCAAACAGTGAGTTCCAGATCTGCAGCAATGCAAATTAAATGCAGTCGAACTGGACTGTTAAAAAAGTTAAAGGTTTTGCATGACTTGTGCAAAGTGAAAAAAATGGTTCAGGCAACAAAAAAGACAACTCCAGAACAACTGCTGAAGCAACAGAAACAACTGCTGAAGCAACAGACTGTGTTTGGAGAATCAATCCGAAAGTACCGTGGACACAGGGACAGAGTTAATCGATTCTGGTGTTTTCAAGGGTTCACATCATAAGTCTCCAAAAGCGGCTTTCGGAAGAAGAGGTCAGCGCAAAAACTGCTTATGATCAAAAATGCGCACCGCTCGCTTTGAACTGGCCAAAATAATAATTTTTGGAAGGATATTGAATTTTAAATTTTTTTTTATGTGAAACCGCACAGGATTTCCAACTGCTCCCAGCCATCTGGAGCCAGTGAAACCATGGCATCTCCAATTGGGATGTGTTGTGAGGCTGAAGGTAGTGGGAAGGGGAAGGAGATGGAGAAGAAAAAGGTGGGAAAGTGTCTGGCAAGATCTGGTCATTAAACATGGCCAAAGCCATTTCAAGCAATGTTTCAATTCTGAATAGTTACACCAGGCCATACTGAGAGTGTCTTGAACTCTAGAAAGAGCCGCAAATATACTATATATTATTTTAAATGTGTAAATCGTGAAATAACACAAATTAATCAAATAAAATTCACTCAGCAAAAAATTTATGTCGGCAATCAAGAAATTAATAAATGTTTCCGTGAAATATACATTTATTAATTTATCTACAACAAGCTGACCCGGCGAACTTTGTACCGCCTCAGAATCAATAATTGTCGTGTTAACTTATTAGTTGAACTAAATTTAGTTTTTTTTATTAAGTTAAAAATTACACAATGAAGCAATTATCGATGCGCAACTGTCCGTGTTTTGTTTTTGTCAGTATCAGAGATGGCGTTGCATATGGATTTATAATTTTCGTGATTTTCTTACTTTTCCACTTACTTACGGGAATTACGTTTCATTTTATTTGTACATGTGAGGGAGATTTATTATAATTATTGTATTTTTCCTTTGGAGGGGTGCAGACATATGTTCACCGTTTGTCCCATTTTCGACTGTTGACATTAATTTAGTGTGTAAGAAAGAGGGGCAGCATGAATTATAGAACAAAATCAAAACGATCAGTGCATTGACATTTGAGATTAGATACCTACATGTATATTTTACAAAATGTATATATTATATATGTATTATTATGTATACCTTATCAGAAAAGAGGAGCTCTTGTGCCTGATAAGGGAGCCACAATTCTTACTTAGGTTGTTTTTTATAAAGTATTTACTTTTTACTGTAAGTTTTTTTTTGAAAAAATTGTTTAATTTTATTTATTTGTTCTGATTGGTTGATGATACAGCGTAACTCAGAATGGAGGTTATTATAATATGAATAATTTATTTGAATTTTTCAGGTTACCAAATGCTGTGGGTCTTCACGTTCATCTGGTCGGAAATGCTTTTGCTGCAAAACTCACAAATGTCAGGGCAAAGGATGCACCAAAGATACGTGTCATGGTATGCGTACACAAAAAAAGACCCGCTCCGTTCCAGACATTCCGCAGAATATAGAAATTCCAGAGATAAGGATAATAAACGCAACCGTGAGCAATGACAGTGCGTTAAATATACCAACTGCAACAGAGGCGCAAGCCTTAACCTCATGTGAAACTTCAATGGAAATGTCTCAAGAAACGTCACCACACTCTCAGGAAACTCCAAACTGTCAGGAAACCCCGAACTATCAAGAAGCACCAAATTATCAGGATGCCCGAATTCGTCAGGAAACCTCAACCTGTCTGACAACGCCACCTCAGCGGTGTGAGGGTGCAGAGTCGCCTTACACAATGTCAGAGGAAGAGCCGGATGAAGCGTCGTGCAAAATGGCTAAAAAAGCGTTATGTGGAAAGCTTCAGGAAGTTCCTGTTGGATTGTCACAGCGTTGCACGCCCTGTCCCGAAAACTATGCAACACCAGAAGGATATGAAGGGGTATTTATTTATTATTATTATATTTATTTATTTAAACATCTCTTACCTTATCTTAGCATGAGTGGTTATTAATTGGGTTCTCACCCAGGCCTGAGAGTTGCGGGTTCAATCATTTGTCAGCTAAGATCTTCACCACGGCACAAGAAAAATTTCCCGCTTATGGGGTGATATGATGAATTCAAATATCGTCAGGTTATTCATAAGCCCGAAGTGTTTTTTTTTAAATCTTGTATTTTCTGTTTATCTTTGGGTTTTCCTACTGGGGTATTATTAGCTTAGAATTGTAAAAAAATGATGGCTTCTTTCAGAAAACAACCGCACGACCGTGAGTTTCAGTTCTCTGTCTTTGCATATTTGTGTTTATCCTGAACGCACAATCTTATCAAGCCGTGCTTTTCAGGGTTAAAAAAAGAGTGACACTTTTGGTCCATATTTTCTGAGATTATTTAGAATAGATGAAAACATATTTGTTGCTTTAATTTTCATCGCCCCTGTCACACTAACTCTACTTGATTTTCGCCTTCTATTTTTTAACAATGCCTTTATATGTTTTGTAGAGCACGATGAGAGTTCGAACAGAGGGTAGAAGCGTTCCTCCCCAGTTCGGCCCCCAATTTAGAGACTGTCAAACTGACATGAGGAACTTCTACAGCCTGATGGGAGGCTCGGGGAATCGCGGTGCTCCTCCCGAATCCCTGTCTTGCTCTCCTTCGACTCCTAATCCAATGCCAGATGTGAGTACAATAATATTATTAACTAACTTTCCGAGGTATTTTAAATCGTGCCATATTGTGGCAAAAAGCACTCCAGTGGATAGGGTGCAAAGGGTTAATATTGTTACTTTGCACCCTATCCACTGGAGTGCTTTTTGCCACAATATGGCACGATTTAAAATACCTCGGATTGCTTTGCTGCCAATTTTGGCAAATTTTCCCTTATTCGTAAGTAATTAAGTAGAAGTTTACTATTTTATGATATTTTTTTTATAAATCCTACAAATATGTGATAATCAACTAAAGATAGATGAATTCATTGGCTATATAGAATTGTAATCAGTTTGTATGTCTCCGTAATAAAATTCGGAGGTATGATTTTTTTAATGTGGGCGGAAAATATTCAACCAAAAAATCTTGAGCAATCAGAGAAAACTTTTTTAAAATTGCACTGTCGTTCCAGTAGGCCGGTAAACCTGCCTGATTTGATATTTACCCTAATGGCCGATTTACCGGCCTCGACTTTATTTCTTATTTCTATTTCCTCGACTTATCTTTATTTCCCTACGGTCCGGAATACCGGTCTGCAAAAAAAAAAACCGATACAATAGTTTTGACTCATTAGCGACGTCATCGCTACGACGTCATAACTATCATATTGAATGCAGGAAGAGGGAGGAGAACTTGCTTAGGGCTTGAGGATGCAAAGGGTTGAGTTACTCTGTTACTCATCAGGTGAAACGTAAGCGGCAATTCTCAAACAATCTGCATGTCCCACAAAAAAATAACAGATATTATTGTATTAATTTTATTACTGAAAAATAATACTAAAATGAGATTGGCACAATGCCTACTAAATTGATATTCACTTATAATAATCAAGTAATTAAATTAGCAAAACTAATTATGTTGCATTCAATTTATGTAGGTGTTAGTGACAGTGGTATTTGAAATACACAAACTACAATATACTCCCGGTATATTCGTACATTAGAATGAGATATACTTGTGTAAGCGGTCCCGATATACATTCATCAAGCATGCTTTCAGCACATTACTATTATATTAAATTAGTTGGATATATTTCTAGTAAAAAGATTTTTTTTTTTTATTATTTTTCTTTCAAGCCCTCCAAACTACTTTATGTAGTTTGTCAGCATGGAGACAAAATTTAATGTAATAACATGGTTGAATAATATTAGTACAAATATAAATAAAAACGTTACAAAACAAACAGGTGTAAATGAACAGCCACATCAATAGTATAATAAGTTAATATACTCGTATGATATGAGGTATTATAAAATTATACAATAAAAAAACACATAAATTTGTTTAAGACCACTTTTATTTTAAAACACTCTACCGGTTTCAGAAGCACCCTTCCTTTGTCAGGAGAATATTATAACTGCGATATAGATATAGAGTTATAATATTCTCCTGACGAAGGAAGGGTGCTTCTGAAACCGGTAGAGTGTTTTAAAATAAAAGTGGTCTTAAACAAATTTATGTGTTTTTTATTGTAAATTATGGTGAGCCACAAAGTTAGTGCTTTTTACAAATATGTATAAAATTATAAGCAATATAAGGGCTTCAGTACAGTGGCGGATAGATATGGGGGGCACGCGCCCATCCTTGCCCACTAAATATAAGAAAATCTTTCTTCAATCATTCGCTCTACATGTCTAAACCATCTAAGCGTCCCTTTCTTTATTTTACTTACTAAGCTTGCGTTAGCCTTGCATTCTTTTCATATTTTTCTCACACTATCATACATGGCTTTACCACACATACGCCGCATGGATCTTAATTCTATAGCATTTAGTCCTTCCACTGCCAGTTTCATGCTTCACTGCCATACATCAGGGTTGATACCCGCACTCCATTGTGGACTGCTAGCTTCCCTTCTTTCAGCAGTTTTTTGTTGAGCCAATGGCGTTCAGTCCTCCAAAAATGAGGAGTTACCTGCGTTAACCTTTCTTTCAATATCTCTATCAGCCTTCCCATCTCTCGTAAACATACTTCCCGAATACACAAACTCATCCACTGTCATTTTTGACTGGGTAACTATTTTAAATTGTCTTTGGAGATGCTATGTGAAGCGTCATTTTAGGGAAATGAAATAGTGGAAGGAAAAAGGTATGATAAGTGGTTAGGACTCTCTGAGTTAGTGTGTCCAGGAAAGATGGACCTTTCCCTCCCACTGCGATGCGAGGCAATGGGTCGAGAGATGCCTGCTGGAGAGGTTAAAAGGTCTCCCTATACCAGTCCTTTCCAGCTCGCCACGCAGTACGTGGGCAAACGCATCCGCCGCTACCTTGAAAAATGACATCCCATGAACTCAGGCATCCCTTCTAAGTCACCAAACTTAGCGATTAAATTGGGATGACTTATAGCAGAGGTGTTGTTTACCCAATAAATAATTCCCGTGGCGGCGGTACCCACACTCGCCTCCTAAATTGAAACTTTTGCTTCAGTCACATTCATACGTCGTTTCATCTAAAGGTGCCCTTAACATGGCCCGACTCAAGAATTTGATTCCTTTGATCATGTAATTCAGCCCTACTGCTCCCTGTGGCCAGCCAAGTTTTAAATGTGAGGTCCGCCAATCTTATATTTATTTATTGAAGTGAAAACTTCTTTAGCACCGTTGTTATTTGACAAACACATACATCTATATGTTTTAGCCTGAGAGAGAATGCGATAGTATAGTCGGTCTCCTCTTTGTGCGGTGCTTCGTATTCTCCCCACCATTGTCTACTTTTTAGTTTTCTTATATCTTTAGCGCCCCCCCTTGAGTTTTTCTGTATCCGCCACTGCTTCAGTAGGGCATTAATATAAATCTTCTGTGTCTAACAGGCAATTTGTTAGATTATGTTTGACTTTAGCAGTATAAATGGTATTATTTTTTAAATTAATCATTGGTAGTTTGTGAAATATTTTGGGTACAATGTAGTTAACGGTTCTTTCACCGTATTCATTGATACCTTTTGGAACCACCAATCCTTCATTTTGCTTGAATCTTGTATTAAGTTTTTGGGAATACATACAAGGAATCAGACAATATAACATGTCGACTTACAATATTGTATGTAATTATTTTTGATTCTGGTAAAATATTCATTTTGCTTTTTAATAAATATTCATTTATTGATTGGCGCAAGGACCGCTTATGTCTGAGGCTGTGGCATGCAGTGATAACAAGACCAACTATAATCATTTATAACTTGCCTAGTTATTTTATGTAGGCGCTTGAGTACAAAAGTACTTGAGTTCTACGAGCAGGTCCCGGGTTCGAGTTCTTCAGTGCGAACTGCATACTGGGTGCTATTGCGGGCTACGCACGGGTTCGGCCGGAGCCGGACCTTGAAGCCTGGATTGGTTTCTGGAGTACTTCAGACATAAGAGAAAAAAATGCTTTTTATTTTCTTCTCTAACGACTCGCAGCAATCTTCAGACCCGCTATGTTTCTTGCATACTATATAATGCGGCAAAGAACTCACTAACTTTGCTTGTAAAAATAAAATAGAGTGTTTCTGTTGGTTGACGAAGTTTGTTTATTTGTTTACATGTACAATAATAAGTACCAGTAATATAAAAAAACGTTTATTTAGTATATTATTGGATAATATCACAAATGTCAAACTCATGACTAAGACGCCATTTGAAAAAAATGAGAGTATTTTCTGGCAGGATGATGACTCTTGTGCCACTTAAATTTTAACATTACTTCGAGTTTTAATAACTAGATGGGTTTATTTTTTTTTGTCACAATCTTTAGTTTTTGTCCTTCATTATGAAATTATTTTCAGGCCAGGAGAAGACTAGATATGAGCCGTGATAAATGTGATTCTCAGAAATCTCAATACTTGTTGATCAGCGGAGAAACCCCTCGTTCCGCAACTCCCCCAGAAACCGCAAGAAACACTTCGAGTAGAAACAGTTCGGTCAACCGAAGATGCTTTCAACCAAAACTTATGGACAACGCCTTCAAACGGAAACTGGCAGAGATGAATTACATTTACGATTTGAGAATGAAAATTCTGGATGAGAAAGTAAGGGTCGCTGACTGTGTGAATAACACCCTGAAGAGTCAGGTGGGACAGATGAAGGTTAAACTGGCAACACAGAATAGAGCCGATGATCAAATGATACGATATCTGAGTGAGGAAAATAGAATCCTTAAAGCTAAAATCCAGGTAACATTTCCACTGAAGTTGATTCATCATGTTGTTTTTATTACATAACTTCACTCATGTCATGTTCTAGCACAGAAGGTGACTCTCTTTCTCACTCAAACACAATTCAACTGCTGAGTGAGGTTGTTATATCAAAATATTTTCGCCCCTAAAACTGTATGAAAATTGGGTTTTTTTTTATTTATTTTTTTTTATTTATTAGAGATAATATATTACAAAATTATTACATAAAATTTATAATACATTACTCCCAATGAGTTTAATAAAACTCATTTCGGGAAGGACAAAATTATACATCTAAAGGAAAATTATTTTTACATAAGAACACGGAAATCAATGAACAATACATAGATTTTTAAATGGACTAGACACACTTGATACAGGTAATTGAAGAATATATAAGAGTTACAAAGGAAGACAGATAACTTCGTCACTGGTTAATAAAGTTGCTGAGAAAATATCCTTTTAGAGCCTTAGCCAATATTTTTTTGTTTGATTCTGGTAGTTTTAGGACATTAGGTAATGCGTTGTATTGCGTATGTGCGATGTATTGTAAGGAGTTAATTCCAAATTTAGTTGTGTGTGTAGATGACGATAGGTGTATTTGATTTTGTGATCGTGTTTTGTGCTGGTGTATATCGGAATTAAAGGCTGGTTTAGTGTTGGTGTGTGACGAGTGTTGAATTATTTGTAGGATGGCAGTGGTGATGCTATATTTTGGCAGAATGGTAAAGGGAAGAATTTGTGTCAGTGAGTATATGTCTTTGACATGCGTATCCCATGGTAGATGGTATATATTTCTTATGGCTCTATTTTGGATTACTTGTATTTCAGATATTTGTTTCTTAGTAATGGTGCCCCAGATACTAACCAGATAACTTAGGTGAGAGTGGATCAGAGCATAATATGTGGCACGCAGTAAAGCTGTGGGGAGCACATCTTGAAGTCGATAGAGTACACCAGTTATCGGGGAAATTTTGGATTTAACATATTCAACATGGGAGTTCCACGATAGGTTAGAATCTATGAATAACCCTAAATATTTCGTTACTTGTACATTTTGGAGCTTTTCATTTCCAAGAGTAATATTCATTGTCATGTAATCTTTTTTCCCGAAAGTGAGGTAGTGAGTTTTTTTGACATTGAGGCTAAATTTATTTATCCGCAACCATTTAGCTAGCTTTGCGAGATCTTTATTCATTAGAGATTCAAGTTCCCTCAGATTTTTACAACGATAATAAATCACAGTATCATCAGCGTAAAGTTGAAGTTTTCCCAAGATGCCGCATTTAGTTATATCATTGATGTATAGTAAGAAAAGTAGGGGTCCTAGAATCGAGCCCTGTGGCACTCCACATGTGATTTTTCCAAAGCCGCTTAGGTTCCCTTCGATGTCGACAAGGCAATATCTATCAGATAGGTAACTTCGGAGGAGCTTTAAAGATTTTCCGACTATACCCAAATGTTCCATTTTTTGTAGGAGTATTTCATGATCTACTGTATCAAAGGCTTTTTTTAGATCTATAAAAATAGCTGCTACATATTCGCCCTGGTCTATGTACTGCTGAATGTTCGAGATGAAATCGAAGGTGGCACATTGGGTACTGGAGTTTTTTCGAAAGCCATATTGCTGTGGTGTTAGGATATTGTTGTTAGAGATGTATTTTAGAAGTCTATCCTTGATAATAGTCTCGAACACCTTTGAAAATACTGATAAAACCGATATTGGCCGATAGTTAGAAATACATTTTTTGCAGCCTTCTTTATAAATTGGTATAATTTTTGCTAGCTTTAATTGATTTGGGAATACTCCCGAGCCTATAGAGGAATTGATAAGTTGCGCTAGGTGCTCAGCTAGTTCTTCTTTACAGGTTTTCAGGATGTACGGGGTTACTTCATCGATACCTGCCGCTGCATTCGACCTAAGTTTCGAGATGATCCTTAATACCTCAGCCCTATTTGTCCTAGCAATATATAAGGATTGACTTGCCTTTGGTTCTACATATATAGTATTACAGTCATCCGGGAATGATGGAATGGCAGCTGCCAACTTTTCTCCAACTGATAAGAAAAATTCATTAAATGCTGAAGCTATTTCACTGGGTCCCCTAAGCTCACAATTATTTACGATGAGAGATTCAATGGTGTTGGAGGGTTTATGTGCACGGTTAGATAAAATTGAGTTAATGGTTTTCCAAGTTTTTCTAGGGTTATTCAGGTTTTGTTGAAGGCTATTGCCATAATATTTGTTTTTCAAACTTCTCCTATAATTAGTTATTAAGTTTCTCAGTTTATTTTTATGGACTACGAGAGATATATTTCCTGGGTCTTGTTTCCACTGCTTGTGAAGCTGGTTTCTTTCTTTGATCAGCGAATTCAGTTTAGAATCGAACCACGGTGTATTTAAATGTTGTCGATTAGCTATTTTCACTTTAGGTGTCGTTTTACCTGCTTCTATTGCATTTTTGATATAATCGTTAAAATCTTTATAACTGTCTTCTTGTTTGGTTGAGTTGATGGTAAATTTGTTAGCTGCAAGATAAGATTTTACTGCCATATTGTTGATGATAGGTTTTGTAAGGCGTGGCTTGTTCCTATTATTAGACCATTTTTTTAGGTTATTCTTGAAATCAATAATAAGAATGTTATGGTCACTAAGTGAGTCATCTATGTTCGATATGGTAATTGGAATGTTTAGTCTATTTGATATGATGTGATCTATGAGGGTGCTGCTTGTGTTAGTGACTCTAGTGGGAAATGATTTGTTTTGTATTGAAAAATTGTATGTTTCTAAGGTGTTGAGGTAATTTAAAGAAGAGGATGTGTTTATGGTAGTGTCAATATTAAAGTCTCCGAGTATTAATGTATCTTGTCTGCTTTTGTCTAGTATTTTTTCCAAATGTGTCAGGAAATCGTGTATATTAGGGTTGGGTTTCCGATAGATGGCATAAATGTTAACCGGTTTCCTATCCTTGCTACATACACTTATACCTAAAAATGAATTTTCGTTGGAAAATTTATCAATGATGGAGAACTTCATAGAATCCAGTACATATATGGCTACACCACCTCCTGCCTCCTTGGGGCGAGAGGCAAACGCACAATTGTAGCCTTTTAATCCAAAAAACTTTTCTTCTCCAACATCAAGCCATGTTTCAGTGATGACAAGGACATGAACAATATCGCGTAATCCTTTGAGTTTTTCTTCAATTTCATCAAGTTTGTTCCGGATGCTTCTCGCGTTGATGTACATTATTCGAAGACAGCTATTCACAGGAGTATACTCATCGATAGTTAAGCACTTGCGTTCGTGTCTATTACACTCCATAGTCTATTGTAGCTAGGTCCTTTTTTAGTGCAGCTTTGTAGGCAGGGCAGTTGTCCCTGTCTCCAGTCGAATGCGCAGCGGGCTTTCCAAATCTAGTGCACGTAGCGCAGACTGGTTTGGCCGCAGTATTAGGACAGGATTCGGTAGCATGGTTCTCTTCAGCACAGTGTCCGCATCTAAGAGTGTCTCTGCAGTATTTGTAAGAGTGTCCAATCATTTGGCAATTAGTACATACGGTGAGTCCAGTGAAGTCTCTGACACGGCACACGGTCCAGTTGACGAATACCTTCTCCTGTTCCACCAGCAGTTTACGTAATGTAGCGGGCATCTCATATACGCGATGACAGGTGGTTCCGTTTCGAGCGCCGGCCAGGTGACTCAGCTTACAGGTTGTTATTGCTCCCTCGATGTCCTGTATATTGGGAACGCTCGTGAGGGCGATCCTCAAGAATTCAGCGTCGTTAAGGTCCCGCGGTACGTTAAAAAATATTAACCTTGGGAGTCTCTTTGTAGGAAGTCGAGCCTTAAGTGTGCTTGAGTTTAGTGCAAAGCATGGTGCCTTTAATAACTTTTCTTGCTCACCTGCGGTTGCCGTGTTTAAGAGGACACCTTTGTTCCTAATTTTGCGAATCCCGGTTATCCGAACGCCTAGCTCGGATGGCCGAATTACATCTTGAATCATTTTTTTTGTTCCATCGCTGTCCTTGATGGCATCTGCATCTGTTGGGAAGATGCAGATGGCTGGCCTTGGCGCTCCGACGCGATGTCCAGATTGGGTAATCGGTGGGGGTTGGTGATCGACATTTGACACATTTTGTTTTCGCACAATATCCGCAAATGACAAGCTAGCCTCCGTTGCCACGGCTACTCTTCTCATCACGGGTCCTAGGTCAGACTCTAGCTGGATGATTTTTTGCTCCAGGTGCATTTTGTCCTCTTTTTCATGGCGTATTTTGATTTCCGCCATTTTTAATTGAGCAGTTACTGACGCCAAATCAGCACGCATCGTCTCGCGCTCCAACAACAATTGAGAAACGGCTCTGAAAACTTCAGAGACATTTCTGGATATCTTCAGTTGCTGATCCTTGGAGACCTTCGATTGTTTCTCGGCCAAGACTTCTTGAAGGGCTGTCAGATGAGCTTGCGCTTCATTAAGCACGTCAACTCCAGAAACGCTTGGAAATTTTGTTTCTTTGCTGTCCGAGCAATGAGAAGACGTATCGTGGTCATCCTCTTCTAAGTCCTCAACAAGAACGCACCTTCCTCCATCTTCCATATTAGGAGACATCGTTATGTCCAGCGGGCGTTTTTTCTGGCGATGCATTACGTACAATTTTTTTTTTTTTTTTAAAACACATACACTTTTTCCAATTATTATTTTAAAATGGGGTGATTAATTTAAATATAATTAAAAAATTACTGCGATAAAAATATTTTTTAATTAAAAACATTAAAAAAAAAAGAAAAAAAAAATATGTATATTAAAAAATATAATATAATATTGTTTGTCTGGGGATCGAACCGTTCACCTCAGTAAATGACTAAAACGGCCGATTGACACCACTCTACCAACTACGCCAGTTCACAGGTAGGTGCAATCATGATTTATGACCTATATTAAGATGTCAATATCGAAAATTGTCAATGGAATGTATTTTAACTGTTTTTATTTCACAACTCAAAAACACTGATTATGTTTAATTAGCACTTAAAGTCGTTTGCAATTCACTTAATGCTAGTTGTTTCAATTGATGTATATTTTTTTATTGTTATTATTCACTTGAACTGGCATCCAAAGTGAAGACATATAACTTTAAGATCACTTTTAAATCCTTTTTTAAACATTTTCCGTTTGAGTTTCGGTAAAACAGACACATAAGGATAAATCCTACACCGAGTTTTATAAATGTACACAGAAATTTCAGTTAGTTAAACACTTTTATTATGAGTTGTCAAAACTTTACTAGGGAAAAAATATCCTAGCTTCACTAAGTGTCAATTTTTTTAGTAAATTCACTATTTGAGCATTTCCCGGTAGAATACCGGGAAGACAAACACACCGGGCGATAGTCCGAGAAAAATACTGCACCTCAGCAACGAATTCGTTTTAATTTGCACACTTTTTCAATGTTATTATTTTTATGAATAGGGAGCTAAGAAATTAAGGTTAATTGTAGTGTTGACAAAAATGTAATTTTTTTTCTTTGTATCACTACAAATATGAGGTAGTGAGGTGGTTATGTATTGGCACTATATTTAGCGTATGCGATATTTTTGTATTACAGAGAGGCGGTGAGGTGGTTAAGTATTGGCACTTGGCAAAATACCTGAGTGGTTAAAGCTACTTTAATTTAAATATTACCCATTTTTTTTAAATTTCAATAGGACTGGCTATCTTTATAATATTAACTCAAAATAATAATATATGACCAGTGCGCGATGGCCGGCCTCACCCGCTACTAGCTAATAGCTCACCGAGCTATTAGCTACTAAGCACCACGCAATGACGCAATGTGTATGGTTTGGTTTATTTATGTCTGCATGCAACGTAGTGCACCTATGTCAGGAGGCAGACGTAGTGCCCCCCTCAGAGAGTCGCTGATTTCATGTAGGCAGGGGAAGTCACGTGGAATCGAAATGAACGGTAGTCGATATGATCATATGAAAAGTAAAACTATAATAACAGCTCTTTAGCTGAGTTGACAACAGTGCTGAAGACTGACTTGACTTGAGGGTGGTTATTTTAGGGAAGGATCTGTGATTTTTCCTATCCACAACATTTGTGATGATTATATATTTTGTTATGTGTAGATTTGTAATGTTGTTTTATTTTCTTAACATCTAGAAGGGGGGTGGATGTGGTGCTGGAGTACGTCAGGTGGGACAATCCATTGATCAGCTGGAATGCAGGTTAAACGAATCTATTAACTGCAACAATGCTTTGCAAAAATCACTCAAAGATTTGGATGATAAAATACAGCTAATGCAGCAATCAAAAGCGGAGGTTCTTTTTTAAATTACTAGTACTAAATATTTTGTATAAAAAAAGACTAGATTATTTTCAATTTACCTTGCATATCTGTTAATTTGTATAGAGACCAATTTTTGGGGATGTTTTCTTTTTTGTAGATTTGTCATTATTTTTTTTTATAATCCACTCTAACCTCTATCGCTCCTTTAGGGGGGGAGTCTGGTCCAGCCAAGTGTTTTTTCAAAGAGGTTTTTTCTAAGATAAATTTATTTTCATTCACAAAACTTTTGTTACATGTAAAGATACTATTTTTTTTAAAAGAAAGATAAACATTCCCGGGATACAAATAACCTGAGAGTATTTGAAAATCTTCTACTACGTAGTAAGCAGAAAATGTTGCTTGTGTCGTGATGGAGGACTTAGCTAGCCGAGGAATCGAGCTCGCCTGGGTGGGACCCAAATGCGATGCCAACTCAGCCACTGAAAAAGAAAAAACACCATTGAAAATTTGAATTGAATATTTATATATAAAGATGCAGTGGCCGCAAGCGGAGGGTCTGACCAAATCGGTTGGAATCCTGGAATCTCTGGAAATTATCTGAAACATGGAATTTAAAAAAAAATCATTAAAGAGTTAATGTAGAATGCGCATGAACCACGGTTTACAAAAAAAGTTGTTGATTGCAAAAATGGCGGACATAAAATGAAAATTGAAGAAAAAAATCTGCCTTAATTTTGTAAAAACTTTGACCTATAATAATAATTTTTCATTAGTAGAGACTCATTCGCATGTAAATTTAATTTTCTTTAATTTAAAGTTTGAATGAAGTGAATTGGATGAAAATTCGATGAGCTATGATTCCAACCAACTTGAAAAATGTGGTTTTAAGAAAATGCATTTAAGTTTTCGCTTGTAACCATGCCGCTCTTTTCTCCATTCTACCTGCATGGCGTGCACTGCTCCTAACTATATTTTAAGATCGAATTTGATACTATATGTTTTGTTTTGTGTATTACATGTACTTATACGTGCTTTGGGAATATATTCTCCACATGTAATGATGAATGGGAATGTATTCTCAACGTCACTCACCCCTTAATTATACTTTTTATACAAACATGTTGAGTTGAAATAACTTCAAGAAGTTATTAAGATATCAAGCAAAAAAAATTCACAAAAAAAAATTCTATAAAAATCTTCTTCTATAATACTATTTGTCTTTACGATGTCAGCTCTTTGAAAAGTGTTATCGCCTTGTTCGTATATTGACAGACAAAAAGCTCCGACATCTTCTTAAAGCCAATGACCACTGCCATAGAAACTATTACAACCATTCGACCCATGCTTCTTGAAGTTCTTCATTCTGAATATGACATTAAGGTTTTGGATTTTAAATGCGAATTTACACTTTTATAGGAAGCGTGCCAGCTCCAAACCCAACAGGCGAAGGACATAGACAAGATCAGAGCTATGACCAAAGCAAAGATGATGAGCTTTGCAAAAGATTACCAAAGTAAGTTACAGTATATGGAGGAATCATACAAGGAACAACTAAGGAGTTACGAAGCTGAACACCGTTGCAATATTCAGCAACTTATCGCTGAGAATGAAGCCACGTTCCAGGAGTTTAAAGATTCTACTAACCAACTGATAGCGGAGAAGGATGCCGAGATAGAACGACTTCAGACCACCATGGAAGAAGAGTGCAGCAAGTATGTTAGAATCCATCTACAAAATAATTATGTTTACGACTCTTTTTCCGAACACTCAAAACCGAACACCAAAAAACTTTGTTTAAAGATAAATTGAAGATGTCCACTGACTTGTTATAATTGTTTCCGTCCATTAGTGTTCTGGGCGAAGAGGCATATATATGGTAATTAGTCCCAGAATTTCTGCATTGAAATAAATCTTGACTTGTAGTATTACGTAGTGGAATCACGAAGCTTATCAATTCAAGCAATACTGGACTATCAACTAAATCATTTAGAATTTTATATAGAAATACCAAGTCAGTGAAAATCTTTTGTCTGACTATTTGAGCTAGAATAGAATCATTTAAATTAGAATAGTATTTAACATATTCATATCATTTATTATAAGTATTGTAGGGGTCTACGGAGACGTCACAGTGCGGTGTGTGAGAGAGGGGGAAGAAAATGATGACTTTTTCCTTTGGAGGTAAAGGACCTACTTAATTTGTGTACCTCATCTTTTGAAAGAGCTGCAGCGACAAGGAACGTACGTTTATTGTATTTTCGGTACCGTAACCCTGAATCGTCACGATAATTAAAAAGCGCATATTTGGTGTTATTTTTGCCCAACATTTATAAGTTTTTGTGACGTATGTGTATGAGGGTGACGGCATGAGTGCGAGACAGCGAGAATGGTATGTATAAAAGGGATGTACCCGCTGTTGAGCGCTCTCTCCATATTAATCTGGCAACCAATAAACATCGTAACATCTTGATATTATTTTCTACCCGCCAACACCACAGTTGGCGCAGCTCGGTAGTTCGTAAATTTTTACGTAAATTGGAAGAATCTACGCGGTAGATTTCGGGATCTGACGGATTGTTGTCAGGATTGCAGGAAGCGATCGCAGGAAGCGATCGCATTAAGAAGAAATTGGAGCAGCCACACGCAAGTATTCGCGTGTGTGGGACCGACAAATTACAAAATTATTGTCGTTCGGGTACACCGTGTAACGGGGTACAAAAGGACCGGATCAAGGATCGGGTCAAGGACTGGATCATCGTGTGGATTAGCCGGGAACCAGGACTTGGTTTCCGTCGCTGCAGTCTGGGAAGGAAGACCTCGGAGAAGAGGGATTGGATCCGCAGCTGTCGGGAGACGGAGCCAGACGGGGACGGTGATCTACGGCTCTGGGTGGCGTGCACGTGGAACGTGGAACGTGGACCTCGGAGTGTAGCCTTCTTGGAAGTGCTGAGATAAGTAGTCTAGATTATTTTGTTTCAGCTCTTCCCCCAATGGAGGGTGTTTGTAAAAATTTGGGGACGTTCTGTTACAGAACGGGAAACTGGTCATTGTTCAAGGAACGACTGGATCAGGCCCTCATTTTACATGATGACAAAGTGTTATCACAAGAACGCAAAAGAGCATTTTTGCTGAGTTGCCTCACCGAAGAAACTTTCTCTTTATTATGTGATCTATGTTTCCCTAAAAGGTTTCTGTTTGTTCTTTTGATGATTTATGTAAATTATTTGATTCACATTGCAAACCTATTCAAAATATTTTCGAGTCGCGTGAGTTATTTTATAAGTGTAAACAGCTAGCTAACGAATCTATTAAAGATTACGCTGCTAGGTTGAGAGGACTGAGTTTGACGTGCAATTTTGAATTGAGGCTGGAATCTTGTTTAAAAGACATATTCATTATTGGAATTTTCAATGAAAAATTGAAACATAAGTTGTTCGTTGAGGGGGTAAATACTTCTTTTTCGGAATGCATTCAGTTAGCAGCTTCATGGGAACATGTTGTTAATTTTAAGAAAGTTGATATGAATTTAAATGTTGTGCATAAGGATAGTAATGTTGTCCGTAAATCCAGGTCGGATAGTCCGATCAGATTTAAAAGTGCAGTGCGTAGTAAGACGCCAGTAAATATTGCATTAAGAAAATGTTTTTTGTGCGGAAAAACGAATCATTTGCAGAAAGATTGTTGGAAGAATATTTTTTGTAATCGGTGCAATAAATCGGGTCATCCTAGTAATGTGTGTAAAAACAGTAAAATTAATGTAGGTAATAAGAATAAACGATTAAATTCGGTTTTTATGTTGCATGACGGCACGGGGCCGGAACCGATATTCGTAGATCTCATTATTGGTAACACTGTTCTGCGAGCGATTGTTGACACCGGCGCTGAGATTAATGCAATTCCATATGAAGTGTATTTAAAAGATTTTGTTTCTTGTAAATTGGAAAGATGCGATATTCAATTGTCAGGATATGACGGGAAACGGTTAAATATTGTAGGTAAAGTTAATTTAAGTGTGTTATTTTTAAATAAAAGTGTAGATACGCAGTTTATAATAATTAAAAACGGTAATTCTACGATTGTTGGTAGAAATTTTTTACAAGTTTTCGGTATCGGATTAAGTGGAATAAATGCGGTAAATACCAGTGAGACTAGTTGTGATAATCAATTAAATTTTCGTGATAGTTTAAAGAAAAAATATGCTCATGTGTTTTCAGAAAAATCGGGTAGGCTTTTAGGTTATGAAGCTAACATCGAAGTTATTTCGGAGTTCAGGCCAAAGTTTGTGAATCCAAGATCGTTACCTTTTAGTTTACGTGGAAAGGTAGAGGAGGAATTAAATAAGATGTTACGTGAAGATATAATTGAAAAAGTAGAAATAAGTGATATGGCTAGTCCGATTGTTGTTGTAAAAAAGAAAGACGGTTCAATTAGAATTTGTACTGATTTTAAAACCACATTAAACCCTATGTTAGCGAAGTTGAAATATCCATTGCCTCGTATAGAAGATTTAATTTCATCTTTAAATGGTGCGAAATTTTTTGCTAAAATAGATTTGCGTAATGCTTTTGGTCAGATTTCGTTGAACGAGAAGTCGAGAAAATTATGTGTGATAAGTACGCATGTAGGTTTATTCAGGTATAAAGTGTTGCCTTTCGGTTTGACCACAAGCCCGGCTATATTTATGCAAGTTATTCAGGCGGTAGTAGGTAGACTTCGTAACGTTCGTATATTTCTAGATGATATTTTGTTGTTTGGAAATTCTGAAGAGGAATTATTCTCTATTTGTGAATCTGTACTTAGCAAGTTAAGTGATTGTGGATTAACTATTAATGAAAATAAGTGTTCTTTTCTAGAAACTGAGATAGAATATTTAGGTTTTAAAATTTCGCGGAAAGGAGTTATGCCTTTAGAAAATAAAATCTGTGCGATTACTCAAATGGCAGTACCGAAAAATGTTTCAGAACTTAGGAGTTTACTTGGGGTTATTTCATATTATAGAACTTTTGTTCATAATATTTCAGGTATTTTGTCTCCATTGTATAACTTGTTAAAAAGGGGAGTAAAATATGTGTGGTCTGAGGAATGTAATATTGCGTTTGAGCGAGTTAAGAAACTGCTGACGTCAGATAATATTTTAGTGCATTTTGATCCTAATTTACCAATTAAACTTATTTCAGACGCATCTGAAAAAGCGTTATCAGCGGTGATTTGCCATGTATATGATAATGGTTTAGAGAGACCTATCGCATTTGCTAGCCGATTATTGTCAGAAACAGAATTAAAGTACTCTATTTTAGATAAGGAAGCGTGTGCTATAATTTTTGGGTTGAAGAAATTCTTTCAGTATTTATACGGCAATAAATTTGTTTTGGCTTGCGACAATAAATCGTTAGTACACATTTTGAACACGGATAAGCAAGTACCTGTTTTGGCCACTAACCGTCTGCAGAGGTACGCCCTAATACTCCAGACTTTTGACTATAGTATAGAGCATATTAAGTCAGGTGATAACAAAGCGGATTTCTTATCACGAATGCCGATTAATAATAGGGATAATTTAGATGTGTGTAGCGACGATATTGATGCTACCGATTATTTTTTAAATTATATTGATTCTTTAAACGTGAATACGGTTGAGTCAGAGTTTGTGAACATAATCGAGTCAGAAACAACATTAAATGCGGAAACGATGAAACAGTTTTCGATTAATGATGTAAATATAGCGAGCATTATCGAGTTCACAGCAAATGGTTGGCCGGATAAAAAGTTCTTAAAGGATGATTTATTGAAATTCTGGTATTTTAGGGATAAATTATCGACTTATAATTCATGTTTATTTTATAATAATAAATTTGTAGTTCCAAGGGAATTAAGGGAAATTATATTGAATTTTTTACATCAATCACATTTAGGCATTGTAAAATCGAAAAGTCTTGCTCGAAATTATTTTTTTTGGCTCGGAATGAACAATGATATAGAAGTAACTGTGAAACAGTGTGCTCGATGCATGGAATGTTTACCTACTCCGTGTAAAGTTGAGTTGGCACCTTGGCCAATAAATGGTTTAATCTGGAGTAGATTGCATATTGACTTCATGGGACCGTTGGGAGGTCATAATTTTTTAATTATTGTTGATGCAACTACAAAATGGATAGACTGTCATGTTGTAAATAAGGTAGATTCGTTTTGTACAATAAAAGTTTTGAAAAGATTATTTTCTATGTTCGGAATCCCGGAACAAATTGTAAGTGACAATGGTACAGCTTTCACATCGTCAGTTTTTAAGGAATTTTGTCATAATTATAATATAGAATCATTGACTTCAGCTGTACAGCATCCTGCTTCTAACGGTTTAGCTGAAAATGGGGTTAAAACAGTGAAGAATTTTTTGAAAAAAATTATGGTAAATAATAAATTTCCTACTGATTTTGAAGATAAACTTTTGACATTTTTAGTTGATATTAGAAATACGCCTTCAATGTCTACGGGCATTGAGCCTAGTACATTAATGTTGGGTAGAAAGATTAGATCAATTTTTAATACGATTATTCCAATAGTGGATAATGTTGAGAGTCAAGGTTTTAAAGGAATTGACAACACGGTTAAAAACAAAATGTTATTGAGCCAGCATAAACAGAAAAAGTATTATAGAGGAAGAAAATTTAAAAAGTACTTTGAGGTTGGTTCTAAAGTTTTAACCAGGGATTTAAGAAGTAATGATAATAAATGGATTTTAGGAAAAATTTTTAAAAGATTGGGGAATAGGATTTATTTAGTTAAAATTATGTCTACGGGACAAATTTGGAAACGCCACCATGATCAGATTTCAGAGAGGAAGGTTAGGTGGGGGGAGTGTGACAGGTCTGATGATTTGCTGGACCTGGGTCCACTCTCGGATGTGGACATGACCAAATTTCCTAATTCCTCTAATTTTTGCAGGTCACCTACACCATGGGAGGGGAGGTTACGCCCTCGAGGTCAACGCCCACGCTACACGTGAAGAACAAGAAAAATTACATATACTATGGAATGGAAATATTTAGATATTTTGTTTTGTATAAATTTGTGAATAAAGAAATGTATGTAATTAGGTTTTAAGTGTGGGGGTGTGACGTATGTGTATGAGGGTGACGGCATGAGTGCGAGACAGCGAGAATGGTATGTATAAAAGGGATGTACCCGCTGTTGAGCGCTCTCTCCATATTAATCTGGCAACCAATAAACATCGTAACATCTTGATATTATTTTCTACCCGCCAACACCACAGTTTTTAACAGCAAGTTGCGATTATTTCATATGCGGTGGGCTTTTTGAAAGATACTTCGTAGTTTGTTAGATAAAACTAATGAAAGTAACGATCATCTTGTCTTGATCTATCCGCATTATTAATTTATTTATTTAATATCAATAATATAAATATACCGTAAACACTAATAACAAGTCACAGTTTGTTATAATATATACATACAAGCAAAGATATTCAAATACAGAAGAGATATGCTATGGTGTCCGCGCAACTGTCGCCGGACTACGCGCTAATTAGCGTAGTTTTCATACAAAAAGAATTTGTTCATTTCGTTGATTTTTTGAAAATGTGCATTAATATTGGTTAACAATATATTTTGAATAAGGAAAGAATTCGTTCATTTAGTTTAACATTCGTTTGGTTTATTCGTTAATTATTTGTTCTTTTAGTTTATTTGTTAACAATATTTATTAACAATATCGGCGACACCCGGAAGCGCAGACCCACATAGTAAAAACAGCAGATAGCACATCTACTTATATTTCAATATCTTTGCATACAAGCATAAGAAAACACATTTAAAAACTTAAATATGGCATAAATTGTACAATGACATCAGAAAATATACCCTTTCTTCAAATCCCGTTAGCCTTTCTTCAAAGATTGGAGTTTTTTGGACAAAACTATGTATTCATATTGCGTATACGGGCGCAAACAATTAATTCATCTAATATTTTAAAGCGTAGCCTGTGAAAAGTGTTTTTCCCTACTATAATTAACATCTAAGAAAGAGTGGATTATGAATTCTTTTAACTATAACCTTAAATTTATAGGAAACACACTGTTGTATATAAAATAAATATACATTTAATAATGAATATAACATAAACCAGTTAAGTTCCATTTATAATGCAGGGTCATCGAAAAATAATGACAACATTTAAAATAACTTTTATAAAAAAAGTATTAAGGTCTTAAAATGTGCAGAAACAGATTTTTTTTTTTCGTACCTTAGTATGTTTCGATGTGCGCACCATTCGTCGCTCTGCAGATGTCTAGTCTGTTGTCGATTTCTTGCCACATACATGCAACGAATCCAGCCGTTGGAAAAGCGTGCATGCCAACATTTAAAAAAAATATAGCACCAAAACCCTTTATTTTAAACATGTAATTCTGTCACTGAATGCTAGCTGGTGAATGTAAGTTTTGTTTTGGAGGTGGCGTGACCTTACTGTGCGCACACTAGATGCACAGTAGCAAAGGTCGGCTGCGGGCGCGCCAACGACTGCCAGTACTCAGTATCATTGGTAAAGGAGCCCCCATTGCCTGGCCTCCAAGAAGTCCTGACCTTACCCCTTTGGATTTCTTTTTCTGGGGGTACATTAAAAACATTGTGTACGCAGAAAAGATTCGGGATGTGGATCACCTGCGGGAGCGAATTTCCACCGCTATCTTGACAGTTACTCCTGAAATGATTGTTAAGATCGAAACCATTGAATTACCTTTAATAGTCTTTTATAACAGTTATTTTAAATGTTGTCATTATTTTTCGATGACCTTGTATTTTTTGTTATGGTGTCACTGATTAGGAAGCAAGGAGATATTAAAAGTTATAATAGTACATAGCGTCTGTAAAAAGTGATTAAAAAGAGAAAAAAACAATACAGAAATAATAGTTTTGATTTAAATACTCGTACATATATTCCTAAATTCATGCAAGAAAGTGCATGAAATAGGTAATCAGTCCGACATTGTTACACTTAAACGGGATCTTGGAACAAGTAGCTCTTGCAGGTAAATGAAATTAAATGAGGTTAAGTAAATCAGGGCTGGGTTAGGTTAGGTTAATCCGAGAGTTTTAATACATTTAATTCTTTCAACCGGGTAAATGCTTTCAATGGGAATACAGTGTTTAAGTGTGGGTCTTTGTGTTGAATTGTTTGTTGGAATCTGAATGTATTTTAAAATGAGGGGACCAGCTTTATGAGTTATATTCGACTTAACTCTTTAGTTACATAGTTAGTATTTGTACAAAACATTTATTTATATTATTTCAATTGCGGGTATTGGTAGGTTCCGCTGCCCCAAAATACATTTATTGGATAACCTACACCCCGCAACCCCAAGTGGTTCGCAAAGTTAGTGACTTAGCAGGGGTGTCCAGGTTCTTGGGGTGAGGTTTGTCTAGGTCTTGGCGACACATGCGTTTGCCCACCTACTACTACCCACCGACAGGCCCCGAGGGAAATTGTTTTTCTCGGAGTCTCCTGTGTGAAGCCAATATTAAAAAAATTAAGGTGGAAATATTCCAAGAATTGCGTAAGTTTAATTTAGAGTCTAAAATTATGTCCAGGTCATTAATTTCTGGTAATTGTTCGGAACAAACGTCAACGGTTAATACGCACTTTTTTTTGATAAAACTTTTAGATTCTTCTTAATTACCATAAAAGACAACTATTTGCATTGGGGGAGGTTGAAAATGTTACATTTTTAATTTTATTTATGTAAATTGAAAATTTGCTTTCACACTGTCAAATCACTCTGTTTGCAGTTCGGAACAAACGTCAACGGTTAATACGCACTTTTTTTTGATAAAACTTTTAAAATTAAGATAATATACACAAGCCCGCTACACAAACGCTGCGTAGCCAAACAAACCATTCAAAAACGTAGGCTGTTTTTTAAAGTAAAGATAACATACACAATCCCGTTACATAACCGTTGACGTTTGTTCCGAATATTTACCTAATTTCTTTGGCAGTGCTATTATTAAGTTCATGTGGATATTATTGGTTGACTTAATTTGTAAAACCCTTATTAATAAGATGTCAAATCAAAAGGTGACAATTTTAAGTGTTAAAATTGCACAATCATTAAGTCACTCTTGAGTGACACCTTTTGTATGTTTAGAAAAAGCTTTTATACACCAATCTTTATCTTGTTTAAGTTAATTTGTAGAGAAATCAATCTTCAGCACTTTAAATTAGTTTAAATTATTTCAAATTTTTCTTTATCAAATATATTAACAATATCAATACAAATATGAACAGTAAAAATAAACTTGGACCTAATTAAGACCCTTGTGATTCTACACAATTACACGATCCTACACCTACACGATTCTGTTCTAAAGTATAAGTATATTCTCCAGACTGGAGGCAGATGTCCAGGGACTGCAGTCCCGAGTCGGGGAACTGTGCGACAGACCAGAGTGTGTGGCTTGCAGGGAGAAGGTGTGCATCTTGGAAGAGCGTCTGCACCGGGCCGATAACATCAAGAAGAAGTGCCTGAGATACTTCCAGGGCAAGCTGTTTGAGATGCTGAAAGAAAAGCATAAACACGAAAACACCGTCAAGGTTAACACATCAATTATTTATTTTTTGAAATAGAAAACATTAATACAGAAACATGCAGATACGTTTAATATCAACGAATGAGTACTTCATGAATGTTCTAAATGAATCGGTGATCCTCAGATGCTTTTGATGAAACAGAGAGCGGAGATCACGCTTCAGGTGTTTAACGAAAGCCAGCTTGAGATGAAGGAAGCTGTGCACCGCTTGCAGGAGCGCTACAAGAAGATTATATTGTGCATGCAGGTAAAATCTCATTATTTTGTCGAGGCAGTCATTGCTAAAAGGGACATGTGTCTCTTACGGCCGTTGTTCCCAAATTTTCGATCGACCAATTTGAGTCTGCAATCAGCTAAGCGATTTGTAAGTATTTTAAAGGTAACGCTCGATTCGCGTTGTTCCCAAATATTTTATTGTTGATTATCTCAAGTGACCCAGTCCACTTTCATAGACAATAAAATGGCATCAAAGTAAAAATTTTCGATGTTAAATTAATATTAAAGAGTTAATTATTGTATTTATTATTAACACACATAATTTCTTTTAAATACTGTTATCTGTAAACTGGCATTTCAAATTTTTTAAACAAATGTAGAAAATATATTAAAATTAAAGTGTCAACTTGATTTTTGCCGCCGTCGCGTCGGTACTTCGTGGCATTGGCGCCACTCTGTTGACACTTTTTATAACTTTGCTTTACTGAGGCGAGCTTAATCCACTATTCCGGCTTCCTTATGGCATGCTTAAACGATGCTTGTGTGTTGGAAAGAGCGTAGTTACGCATTTGAGCAGTGTTGAGCCTTCGTTTCGGCTTAGCATTTGATTAGTAGGATTGGGAACAGCGGCTGTTAGTTGTCGTTACTTCAAACTCATTTGGAGCAAAATTGCAAATATTATGTTCAAAGGTTGTTTTTAGTAAATATAATTTTTTATGTGTGTTTTTTTATAGAATCAAATTTCCAGCAATAAAGTAGAAGTTGACGATATAATGGGTATTCAGTTGGGATCCGCGAGGAAGAAATGCCTTCGAAATCCTAATCTAGGTTGTGACGACAAAACTGACCAGACCTGAAAAAATTACTTAAATCTCTTTGAATGTACTTTAATTAAGATGTTTTATTATATTTATGTTAATACGACAGTTTCAATAAATAACAATCAAAACATGAATAATTGGGATCTGATATCTGCTCAGGTGTAATTTTACTAGAGAAGAACTTTTTATAGTGTAACAATTACATATAACTTTACCAGAATACCTAATTTACCAGAATACCAGTATTTAGGTGGTAGTCTTATACCCGGGCAAAATTGAGAGTATCTTCCTCTATGGAATGTGGCACATAAATACTACACGAGGGGGGCCCCAAAAGTAATTGTGCTGTGGTCAGAGGCGGATTAAGTGTTGGGAGCGCCCTAGGCAACCACCTTTTCGGCGCCCCTCTAGCGGCCATATATTATAAATTTTAACTAGTACTTATACATACAATAACTAATGCTGCGCCACTCGGCTAAACTCCTGCTATCTTTTTTTACCAACTAAGTTTCATCACAATCAGTTCAGTAGTTTTATGTACGAAGAAGTAACATATACCTATATACACATGTACACACTTCGCAGTTATAATATTAATTAAACAATTTATAACCTAACATTTGATAAATAAAAAATTAAAGTTATTAATTATTTATTTACAAATTGGCATCTACTAATCATATCTAATGACAATGGTTAAAAAAAATTTAATTTCTTCGTCTACATTTTTATCTTGCGAAGTTGTCAATAACACCGTCATAATTTAACGATCAATAAATTTGATTCAATGTTAAGTATTGCTATCAAATTTAATCTCTTATCTGTCATGGAAGAGCGAAGATAATTTTTCACTTTCCTTAGACAGGAAAAACTCTGCTTACCACTGCAATTGCTGACTACCGTCGTTACGCACATTCAGGCTACGTCAATGTTTGGGTAAATTGTTCCAAGTTCTCTATTTCTAAGAACCTGTAAAATCGCTTTGATTGGTCGGGATAGTTCTCTATCTCGAGCTATCATTGTTAAATAAGATCGTACATAGATGGAGACATTCATCAACAAAACACTTTTCTAAATTACCAGAATACATCGTTACTAACATACTAGCGCTATTAAGAACTTCTTCAGTGTTCAAATTGACCAAATTGCTTAAAAATGAAAATTTACTGAAAAAGGTTTTTCTCCACTGTGGGTAAATATGTGACTTTTTAAATATCCCTTCTTAGCACATGAATAGTTGCAGTCGAGACATGAAAAAGTTTTTTTCCCACTGCGGATAAGCAAATGATGTTTAAGCCTTACCTTTGAAGAGCATTAATAGTTGCAATCAGGACACGAAAAAGGTTTCTCTTCACTGTGAATCAGCAAGTGCGTTTTAAGACGTACCTTTTGAGAACATGAATAGTTGCAGTCGGAATACGAAAATGGTTTTGTCCACTGTGGGTAAATATTTGATTTTTAGATGTCCCTTGCGATAACGTGAATAGTGGCAATCGGGAAATGAAAAAAGTTTTTCTTCTCTATGGGTAAATATCTGACGTTTCAGCTGTTCTTTTTTAGAACATGAATAGTTGCCGGGACACGAAAAAGGTTTTTGTCCACGGTGGGAAAACAAGTGATTTTTTTAAACTTTTCTTCGTAGTAATAATATTTAATAATATTTGGCTGATTTATAAAGCGCCGTTTTCATGAAAAATCATCTCAAGGGCGCAAGTACATGCTTAGTTACACTCAGAACATGAAAAAGGTTTTTTGGCACTGTGAATTTTTATATTTCCCTTTTGAGAACTTGAATAACTGCATTCGGGAAATGAAAAAGGTTTTATTCCACTATGTGTCAGCTTGTGACTCATAGTTGAGTAAAGTGTTGCTCCACAGGGAAACCTGAGGAAAATTACTTTCCTTAGGGCCTCCTGGGTGGAGCTTATTTAAAAAAAAAAATGTGTGTTGTAAAACCATCAAACAATATTTCGTAACCGTCAGAACATGAAAAAGGTTTTTCTCCACTGTGAATCACGCTACGAATTTTTTGAATCTCCCTTTCAAGAACTTGAATAACTGCATTCGGGACAAAGAAAAAGGTTTTCGTCCGCTGTGTTTTTTGTCTCTTTGCAGAACATGAATAGTCGCAGTAGAAACATGTAAATAGTTTTATGTCACTGTGAGTTAGCAAATGATTTCTCAGAAGTTCCTTTGTACAACATGAATTATTGCAGTCGGGACATGAAAAAGGTTTAAGTCCAATATGGGTAAACACATGCTTTATAGATACCCTTTAAAAGAAGCATGAATAATCGCAGTCGGGACATGAAAAAGTTTTTCACCACTGTGGTGAGTCAGCAAGTGCCGTTTAGAAGAAGAATAGTTGCAGTCAGAATGTGAAAAAGTTTTTTCTCCACTGTGGGTAAAACATGTGAAGTCAGTACTTGAATAGTTGCAGTCGGAACATCAAATAGGTTTTTCTCCATTACGAGTCAGCAAGTGACTTCTTAGATATCCATTTTGAGAACACGAATAGTTGCAGTCGGGATATGAAAAAGGTTTTTCTCCACTATGAATCGTACTGTGGATTTTCAAATCTCCCTTTTGAGAACTTGTATAACTGCATTCGGAACATGAAAAAGGTTCTACTCCACTATGAGTCAGCTTGTGACAGTCAGTAAAGTGTTGCTCCCCTCCGCTCTGCCCCTCCACTAGATGGGCTTACCTAGGGAGCTAATGGAAATATGGAATGATTGACGGTAATACTTAGTTGTGAATAATAGTATCAAGCACTGTATATTACGTATGACGTCATTGCCTGTCCCGGTTTCTTTGTCCCGGTGACTAGCTATCACTGGACAGTAGATCCGAGGAGCGGGCTATTTTTGGAACCAGGTCCTTATGGATTTATTAAATCATCACTAACAATAACTGGGCGAAGCCGAACCAAAAGTCGCCCACAGGGCCTAGCAGCATAACCTGCGGAGGGTTTCTAACTGCTAGTATATTTATATTATTGGTATGACCATGTTAAATTTTGAAGATCCGGAAGGAATTCAAGGCCGATAATAATTTCCAAATTTTTTATAGTGCCTTTTACTTGGTTGAAAGGAATAAAATGTATGCTTATTTGGTTAAGGCATCAAAAAGAGATGATATGACGCAAAGTGATTTGTGGAAAAAGTCAAGGAAGTCATTGCATGATCAAATAAACCAAATACTTCAATTGGATCACGCCAAGAGACGGAATAACAGAACTGTACAGACCAATCATTTTAAGGAGCGCATGTTTGAATGTATCTCTTAACCCGTATAGTCTTTCGATACTGTGCACCGCAACGCAACCATGAGACGATTTATGAATGCTATATGTATATAAAGGGATCAAATGCTTTAAATTTTTACCTCGAAATTTTCTACATTTTGATTCAATTAAATATCTTAGCCCGAGCCCGTACTTTGACATTTTTTTTAAATAAACAAAAGTACAAAAAAAAAATTTTTTCCAACGGATAAAATTTTTTCGATCTTATTAAAACCACTATAGGTCTATCTGAAAAAAAAGCACCATTTTACGATTCATGTGACGGACTTGTTCCGGGCCATTCCATAATGGGGCGCCCCTTCGTAACTTCGCGCTCCTAGGCACGTGCCTACTTTGCCTTAGGGATAATCCGCCACTGGCTGTGGTGGAGAAGAAGAATGGGGGAACACATTTTTCGACCAGGTATCCGTTAGCGTCACTTCTACTGAGTCAGTGTATGAAGTTGTGTGGCTGTGAGTGCATCGGTTCGCCCATGTGAATTTTTTTAAGAAAATTACTTTTTTTTTCAGCGAAAACGTGATGCCAGATTGTCGAGAGCAACGTGCGGTTGTGAAATTTTGTTTCCTGTTGGGGAAATCGGCAAACTATTGTAATGCTGACTGCTTATGGGTATGCTGCCTTAGGTAAAACCAGAGTCTACGAGTGGTTTTCACGTTTAAAAAATGGAAAAATGTAATTGAAGACCAACTCCGTTCAGAACGCCCCTAAACTGACGAAAACGTTGACAAAATCAATACCATTGATGAACACTGTGAGATGTCTGGAATGTCACGGAGTTCAATTCAGAGGATTTTAACCGAAGATTTGCCCGTGAGAAGGGTTGCAGCCAAATTTGTCCCTCGCCTTCTCACAGACGAGCAAAGGGAGCGTTGACTTCAGGCGTGTTTTGAGCTTCAAAAACAGCTCGAAGAGGACCCTGAATTTTTTTCCAAGGTGATCTAGCCCCCCCTGTGACTTCTTTTTGTTCCCCGAAAAGGGACATGAAAAGAAAGCATTTTGCCACTGCGGAGGAGGTAAAGTAAAAATCGCTGGAAGGCCTAAAGGAGATCCCAATAAGTGAAATTAAAAACGGTTTTAAACAATGAAAGAAGCGTTTGGAGAAGTGCGTTGTGGTCAATGGAGAATACTTTGAAGGAGATCAAAATTTGATGTAAAAATATTGAGAAATAAAGAAGTTATGACGAAATTCCAATTACTTTTGGGTCACCCCTCTATGTTATATTTACTTGAGACATTATACAAAATCAAATAAAGTTACAAGAATATTACATTAAATCATGTGAAAGTAATAAATTGTGAAATTTCTTAATTTACTTGCGCAAGCCGGGATTTAAACCTGCCACCTACAAATAACTCGTTGAAAACCTTACCCCTCGACCACGGAGGCCATCAATACACAATTACTGATAAAAGTATGTACCTTTCAGAAAAGACTTTTAACACATTTTAAGTAACAATTAGTAGGTTGCCGATAAATGAAAGGTGTGTGGTTCGTATTTTGGGATGGGCTGGGCTTATGTAAAGTTAGTTCAGGTTTGATTGGGTTAGGTGAGGTTATGTTGGGTTAGACCATCGTTTTTAATAAGAATTCAAAATTTCAATCGGTTTAATCTAATGGAGCCACAGAAAACGGCTCATTAGGGGGCATACATTAATTACGTGAGCTCAAAAGGGGGGGGGGGGAGGGTCCAGCAAAATCTCACGTTACTTGAAAAGAATATACGAAGTGGCCCTAATTTGTCTCACCAAGGGGGGAAGGGGTTTAGATTGGAAGAAAAACTGCCCACGTAATTAATATATAATTTGTTTAACACAAATTATTAAAAATTAAAGAGTCTCTTCTAATTCCTCTTGAAGTGACGTATTACTTTGTGACGTATTAGTCATAGAAAGAGGAAAGTCATCTTCGTTTTCTGTGTTTGCTACTGTGGTATTAATAACGGTACCAGAAGTTGAGTCTGGTTGTTTATGATTTTTTTTTTTTTTTACATGAGATCCACACAGGAGGCCCTGAGGAAAATAATTTCCCTCAGGGCCTATGTCATCTTTGGGGATGCTGTGTGGAGGATTTTTTAAGGAAAGGAAGGAGAGGAGAGATCTGAGAAGGAAAAGGGTTTAAGGGGTGGGTAGGAATCTGGGATTCAGTGTGTCTTGGTCATCCGCCTCCAAGACCTAGACAAACCTCACCCCATGAACCCGGGCACCCCTGCTAAATCACCAAACGTAGCGAACCACTTGGGGTGACCTATGGCAGAAGTGTTGGTTATCCAATAAAGGTTCCCGGGGCTGCGGTACCCATTCCCGCCTCCCAAATTGTAATCGTTTGATTATATTTTTAATTTCTTTCCAATAGACCAACTTTTCTGAGAGAGGAGTTTTTAGGTCTTTTAGCTTTCGAATCATGAAACGCATTATATGTTCTGCACTTACTAAATCAGTATCTCTACGGCAGAGTACCTCAACAGCCAATTTCAGTGGCTGGAATGTGTTTTCCAAATCGACAAATGTTCTTCATCGACACAGTTTTATATTATCTAATATTGCTAATATTCGTAAATAGTCGGGATAGTTTTCTTTCTTCGATCGACACTCCGCCCGACCGTCAGTCAGTCAGCGCACCACTCGCGCCCCGAGTGGACGTGTGCAGCGTCGCTGACTACTGCCGCCCAATCCCTCGATCTCGAAAGGGATCTCGTCATATTATGCTTTGGGATTGATCCCGAAAAATGTCATGAGATCTCGCAAGATCTAGATCCCGCGAGATCGAGATTGCATTCCCTACCGCCACGCGGTGTGTTTGAAAATAATCCAATCCACATCGACTGTGGTCGGTATAACTTCCGATAATATATTAAATCTACAAATAATGATTACACTGACACATAAAGCATCATGCTTAACTTCCCGCAAACCAGGTTATTAGTAATCCTGTGGACTACATTGATTTTTCGTTATTTATGAACTTGACCGTTTTTCAAATCAAAGATGTGTCCCGGGCTTTTTTCGTTTCAAAGGTCTCCGGGAGAGCGCTCTGGCGACCAAAAAACCAAAACTCTCCCAAATGTTGCCAGCGTTTTTAAAAGAAACTCTAATAGACATCATATTGTGGTTTCTTTTCATAACATATTTAACAATATATCTTTTTATTGTCTTATTGTCTAAAAGGTCATATTTCTGGATTGGGGAGATACTTGTTCAGGTTTTATCTTATTATGGATGCTAATTATGCGAAACCAAGAGAAAGGAGAAGCTGAAGAGACAAATGATTTTCATTATAAAAAAATAATAAGCTCAGGTATGGGGGCTCCAAAGGAAGTCAGAGTTAAATTAGCCTCCCAAAAACCAGGCGCACTGTACAGGGCCCGCAGATATTTTATTAGTACACAACTGCTAACCCTATACAAATCACAAGTGCGCCCCACGGTTGAATTTGGCAGCCACCTCTGGTCTGGAGATCCAAAATACCTGAAAAATACCCTCGACTCTGTGCAGAAACGGGCAGTCCGATTGATAGATTCTCCCACAAGAGCCTTTAGAGCACAAGCATCGGATGGGAATGCTATCCTTGTTCTACTGGTATTTCAATGGAAGATACTCTGAGGAACTGGAGTCACTGATCCCTTCGGCACTGGTGCATAGTCGGGAAAAACGCCAAACGCGCGCCAAACATATGTACACAGTTGACGTTTGTCAGATGAGAACGGGTCGCTTCTTCGCCTTGTTCTTGAGTTCAAAAGCTCGGCTATGAAAAGATTTGCCGGCCTCTGTGCTTCCTCCTTCCTACAACATGGGCAGGGCTGGGCAAAATACATGCTTTGCTGTAATTAAAATACAAATTACAAAATACGTTTTCGCATGTATTTAAAATATGAAATACAAAATACTTTCAAGTTGTGTATTTGAAATACAAAATGAAAAATACAGTTTAACCATTTTTTTAATTTCAAATACAAAATACAAATTACAAAATACATTTGGTTTTGGTAGAACCTTTGGTTGAAATAAATTGTCGTAAGTGCCCTTATCTAAGGGTGCGTTTCCATAGAAGCAAAGCTGAGCAGAGTGAAACAGAGACGTGCAAAAAATGACCTATCATATTGCTCAGAAGACACATTTCGTCTCCGCTCCACTTGTAAAGTTTTGTGGTACAGGACTTAGGTGTTAGATAATAATAATAATGGTCTTTATTCCAGAATGTGGGGAGGTGAGTGCAATCCCACGTAATAACACTAGCCGTCATGCTTTGCAATGCCATATTCAAAGTAATAAATTGTTTCTCCCTGCATGTTCTTTCCCGTGCGTCCCCTTCCTCTCCTGCATCCCCTTCCCCTCCTGCGTTCCCTTTCCACCTTCCCCACCTACCCTCTCCCATCCCGCCAACCCCCCTCCCGCGTTCCGTATATTCAGTCCCAGTACGTTCGGTTTACAAACAACTCGCATGCCAGCTATTACATTTTTTTTATTCAAATTTTCATTTTTCACATATTACATATACCTATTCATTTTTGTATATTATAAGAACAATCAATCAAATCTGGTACCTAACATAGGTACCTATTTAAAATATCTATAATTTTAAAAATCCATAGACAATTCTTTCGTTACAAAAAAAAAACAGCTGCCTACTAAATTCAATTTCATCAAACGCATGAACTGTCAAACGTGCAAAGTTAAAATAGTCGTTAAGTTTTCTGAAATTCCAATCCAATTTTCCGCATAATTTTCTTAATTTTTCTTTCCGTAAGAACCTTCTACAAAGTGAAATATATGATCGGCAACTGTATGTAATTGGTTAAAATGAATGTGGTTATGGATTGTGAACACCTCACTGGGAGAACCCGTGCTGAGGTGTACGCATGTATTATTATGCCATCATAAGTGATAGCACAGTATCCCCCTTGAGACTCTCAAGGAGGACTCCGTGGTACCACCCATTGTGGCAGTAATGTACATATAGTAGGTGTGGGTAGCTGTGTTGAGATAGTCATCATAATATTATACAGACACAATGTAGTAAGTTGAGGTATGTTGAGCATCATAATATACTAAAGTCGCAAAGGATAATACATTACCTATAGTAAAAAGAAAAAAAAATAAAGAAAGTATTAGAAAACTTTTAAAAAATGAATGAAATAGGTAAAGTCGAACGACTTGGCACATTCAGAACTGGAGTTATGGCGTGACTAAGGGAAACAAGGATTCATTTTTATATACATAGATAACATTTATATGTTATAGCTTATATAGTTTTGTGTTATTTCACTTCAAGTGCGCTCTACAGTAATTATCTTAAAAATGATCTAGTATTCAGTCAAATTATTCCTTAATACTATGATACATTTTTGTATTATAGTATTGATCTAATACATAAAATGTACAATGACAAATATAATAAAATATGATTCAAAATTTACAATAACAGTGCTATTATAGCACAGGAAAATAATAATAACTAGCATGACATAAAAAAAATGTACAGTATAGTTTGGCAAATAAGTGTAGAAATTAAATCAACAGGCCACTTGCATTACATTTTTTTAATTTTTTTTCCGGTTTAGGCAAATATTCTAAGACATTCTGTATTTTTTTTTTTTTTAATCGTATTTTTGAAACCCTGGGGATTTTTTGAAAATTTCAATCCGAAAAATCAGACCATTTTTTATAAACCGGAAATACAGGACATTATTTTATAGGTGTGAAAAACGATAATTACATAGCCGAAAATCATTTAAAAAAAAGAACGTTTTCCACACGAATGGCACAGGAGAATAACGAGGCATACCAAAAATATTACATCTCATAAATATTTTTTTCCTTGATCCATGTTGTTGATCATAAATCATTATATTGTACAGCGTATATATTACTAAATTCAATGTAATATACTTGTGCTTGTAAATTATAATAATAATAATAAATAATAATAAATTTAGATAAATGTAAAACTATCCATATAGAGAAAGGCAAAATTGTAGATGGAGACGAGGGTATATTTAGAAATTTCAAAATTCAAAGTATGAAAGGGGATGAGGTTTATAAATATTTAGGATACCCGCAATCGAATAGATTAGATCACACTAGTATTAAAAATGATATTAGGATTAAATTTCAAACTAGGATCAGAAAAATTTTAAAATGCAATCTATCTGCTAAAAATTTAGTAAAAGCAATAAATACTTGGGCAATACCTCTACTAACGTACTCATTTGGCATAATTAAATGGTCCAATACAGATTTAGATAGTTTAGAACGATTAATTAGAACTACGTTAACAAAATTTAATTGCCATCATCCAAATTCAGCTATAGAACGAATTAATTTACCTAGAAATTTAGGAGGTAGAGGTGTAGTCAAAATAACATCTTTGAAACACAATCAGGTAGAAATGCTTAGAAATTTTTTCCATAGGAAAGCTAATAGCTCAGAAATGCACAAAATAATTTGCAAGGCAGATAGAAATATTACACCTTTAAATTTATATGACGAGAATGCCAACATTCTTATAAATACTAACCAGGAATTATTAGATTCCTGGTCAAATAAAATTATTCACGCAAAACACTTCAATTATCTCAACCAAACGTATGTTGACAAACTTTCGTCAAACAAATGGTTGAGTATTGGAGAGTTGAGCGCAGAAATAGAAGGATTTATGCTTGCAATTCAAGATAGAGTCATTAATACTAAAAATTATAGAAAGCATATAATCAAAGATATAAATCAAATTGATGATTTATGTAGAAAATGTTTGGCTTTTCCCGAAACTATAGAACATATTATATCGGGATGTTCTATATTAGCGCCTTCCGAGTATACATTTAGGCACAATCAGGTTTTAAAAATAATTCACCAAAGTTTGGTAATTAAACATAACTTGATTGATTGCCGTAATGTAGTACCTTATTATGAATATGAACCAAATTCATTTATAGAAAATGAATTTTATAAAATATATTATGATAAAACTATACTAACAGACAGAACAATTAGTCATAATAGACCTGATATAGTTTTACATGACAAAATTAAAAAAATAACTTATATCATTGATGTAGCTATTCCAAATTCCTGTAATATTCAAAAAACTGTTTCTGAAAAAATTAGAAAATACACAGATTTAGGAAATGAGATTAAAAGAATTTGGCATTCTCGGACTATAAAAATATTACCATTTGTTATTTCGGCCACTGGCATAATACCTAGGAATCTGATTCAAAATTTAAGCATATTAGATTTGTCAAAGAATTTGTATATAAAAATGCAAAAAGCAGTAATTTTAAATACATGTAGGATTACAAAAGATTTTTTAAATATTTATATTGAGGGATCAGTAGGATTTATAGGTTCAATTAGAAATGCCACAGAGCCGAACCCTCTGATATGAAAATATCTGGAGTCGGTGAATTATATTCCCATTTGGTCTCTAGTAGGTTGACATGTTGTTCTTGTATTGTTTTGTATTTATAATACTTATATAGTGCAATTGCATAACGTGGATTCACTAGATGATCATTTGGGGAAGTGTATGAAAGGGTTTAGTTTTTCCTTCTTTTTTTTTTTTTTTTTTTTGGGGGAAAATTTAACCCGGACATTTAAATCTGGTGCGTAAAATATTATAAAATTTTATTTTGTTAAAATCAGCACCATAATCATTATAACTCTAAAACACGTACCAACATCTTCTTCACGTTCTGAAGAGAACCCCGTACATCTAAAATGTACGGGGTTCTCTTCAGAACATCTGTCAAAAAGTGAAATCAAATGATAAGTTCGCAGAGAACAAACAATAAATCTAGTGAACGAATTCAAAAATTCGCCTGAAATCAAAGTGATGCCATATAAAAAAAATAAATCAGTGTGGAATTTTTTAAAATTAATAGGAACATTTTCGGCGACGGGACATTTTCATGTAGTGACGTCGTGAGCCCAAATAATGGATTTATTTATTTAAAAATTAAAACAACTGTACATTTCTAAACAATTTTACTAACATTTTCTTAATCTTAGTAAAAAGATCTATCCACATGATTTTTTCCAAGTCGTTATGAAATCCATGCAAGTGGCCTATTGGAACTAAACGTGTTCATTACTATGGCAACACCGAATTATATGACGTTTCCTATGGCTGTCATGTTAACGCATGTTACGGTTGATTTATTGTCTTAAATATGAGTAGAAGATCGCTGATTTGATAATATTTTTATTCATTGTTTGCCTGAATTTAATTAAAATGAATAAATTATTACATTGTGATACAAGAGGGGTTATATTCTGCGTTTTTCAACGCTGCCTAGCCGAGTGTCACGCGAAGAAGCTTCTGTCTGATGTAGAAGATGTTTACAAACGAACTGCAGAAATGAATGGTACGTAGTATAGTTTGTTTAATAAATTTCATTAGTATTACAAGATTTAAGCCAATTTTCGAGCGATAATAACCATTACAATCTGATTTGAGGTTATGTTAAAAAAATTCGAATTTGACATTTCGATCTGACAGTTAATATGCGGCCACAGGAAAAAGGGAATAACTCAATAAAAAAATAATAATATGCAACTTCTTTAAACTCATAGAAAAGTTACTTTTTTCTCGTTCTCTCTTTTTTCTTTCTAAGTGAATATTATCTAGTGTGTGTTTTTAAAACTACCTTCTATAATAATAATTTTAATGATGTTTTTCACACACAGGTAAATCTGAAACAACGGTAAGACGAATCGTCAAGGAATGGGAAAAGGCAGATGGAAAATTTGAAACTCCGGGAAAACGGAAAATGGGCATAATAATAATAATATGCAATAGCATAAGTGCTGATGATTGGAAAAATTGTTGCAAACACGTGATGAAAATTGAGGCAGAATATTATGCACGAGGCAGTACTATATATGATGATATCGATGAACTGCGTTTAGATGAAGATGAAGATACGGAAGAAGAAGAATCACACGAGGACAAAGACAATAATTACATGTCGGGTGTTGAATTAATAGACTTAAATTTTTAAGTACCTACGTTTTTATACCGAAATAAACGCTCACTTAAAACTTGTTTTGTTTTATTTTTCTTCTATTAAATTACAGTTTTTTGTGCAAATTTTTTGAAAATACAAATACGCTATGAAATATGCATTTTGCCAGAAGTGTTTTTTTAAAACATACGTTTTTTGTCTTATGAGCCATCTTGGTATTGCCATTTAAAACTAGAAAACCGCAGCGCCATCATTTATTTTCTACACTTTCTTGCCAAACTGTACACTATAAAGCAATGAAAAGAGAACTACAAATAATCATTAGTAAGAGTGTTATAGCACAGGACAATAATACGGGATTCTAGCGTTTTTAGTCCATGTATTATCTATTTCAGTTTATAAGATAGTTAATGTATTTTGAAGCCATAATTAATTGAAATACAAATTACAAAATACTTCAGCAGCAGGTACCTAATTGAAATACCGGAATAATTTCGGTTTACGGAAGGTCTTCCAAAATAATTTATTTTTATTTTTTTATACTAATTATGGGCCGGAAAATCCAAAACTGAAAGAATTTTTTTTCGGAAAGCAATATTAACAAAGTTACACGACTTTAAAATTTTCTATAGGCACACATGAAAATCGACATATTGGAAGTATTATGACAGTTTAAAGTCATAGATAAACTAGAAAAATGTTTTACCACACAAAATTAAATGTTACCATGCAATAATATCATCAAACATACCTTATAAATCGACGAAGTATGAAAATTCGTAGTCTTAAAAATGCGTAACCTAACCTAACGCTAGGTTTGTGTAACATGGTTTGTGCCCCTTTATACCGCCTGCTCGCGTCCCTAACCTAACCTAACCTAACGCTAGGTTTGTGTAACATGGTTTGTGCCCCTTTATACCGCCTGCTCGCGTCACGGCAAAAAAACATCCCTGTTTTCAAGTAGTTTAGCGGCTACGCTAGGTTTGTGTAACATGGTTTGTGCCCCTTTATACCGCCTGCTCGCGTCACGGCAAAAAACATCCCTGTTTTCAAGTAGTTTAGCGGCTACGCTAGGTTTGTGTAACATGGTTTGTGCCCCTTTATACCGCCTGCTCGCGTCAATTTTAAAAAACAGCCTACGTTTTCAAGTAGTTTAACGGCTACGCTAGGTTTGTGTCACATGGTTTGTGCCCCTTTATACCGCCTGCTCGCGTCAATTTAAAAAAATATCCCTGTTTTCAAGTAGTTTAGCGTTTACGCCAAAAGTGAGTAAAATTTATAAAAAATAATTACTTAAGTTAGTTATTGATATGGCAACACTTAATTTTATGTGGCTGTTTCTATGACTTTAAACTGTCATAATACTTCCAATATGTCGATTTTCATGTATGCGTATAGAAAATTTTAAAGTCGTGTAACTTTGTTAATATTGCTTTCCGAAAAAAAATTCTTTCGGATTCGGATTCTCCAGCCAATAGTTAGTATAAAAAAAAAAGTTTTATTATTTTGGAAGACCTTCCGTAAACCGAAATTAAGCCGAAATACCAATTACAAAATACATTTTTAGGAAGTACCTAATTGAAATACAAAATATGTATCTGTATTTCAATTACAAGTAATTCAAATGCTGCCCAGCCCATGGGTCTCTTCAAGACCAATGTTCATTCCATCCTCTCCTCAAAAAGAACCTCCACACACCACACAGCATCTCAGATGACAGATGACATAGGCCCTGAGTGAAATTATTTTCCTCAGGGCCTTCTGTGTGGAGTTAACGTAAGAAAAAAGAAAAACTTTTAGAACTAAAGACCAAACCTGAGAGAGGTTTTTTTTTTAATTGTGACCAATAAATAAACCAATTCCTCCTTCCTCCCAATGGTTCGCGAATTTCGCGATATAAAATCCTCGTGACAGGTGACAGCTGATCATGTGCATAAATATACCAATCCCATCCAGTGTTGCCAACGGTTATACCAGCCTTCCACCAGATTCACCTTTTAAATCCACCAGAAAACCACTAAAAATATAGTACAACACTCACATCGGCTAAATTTTCCACTAAAATAAAGTTTAATGAAAGAAAATAGGTTTAGAAATAATTATAAGTTTCCTTTATTATTACAAAAATAATAATTAGTAACGAACATACCATTTGTAGGTAAATCAACATAAAAATTATTCAATAACGACTAATTCTAAATCAAGTCGTCTTCTTCAGACGAATCACTTTTTGACTGCACCATAATCGTCAGTTTCATATTGATAAATATGACTCTTTGGTACCGATTTGATTTACAACTGCTACTGGAATTTCAGAATCATCGCAGCATTCACCTTCCAACCTCAAACCACAGCGTACTCTCAATATAGCAGTTAAAAGATGTAACTTCCTTCTATTCCCCTGTTTGTTTTTTTATTATATTCGTATAAAAAATATTCTAAATATTCTCTCAACATCCCCATGTACAAAGATACTGCGCATCTTTTTAGTAAATCGGTGCTGCCTACACAGTAAACGTAAATTCCATTTAAAATTAAAGAAAGTAGAATGAAGAAGTACGTATAAGATTAAACATATAAGTGGCTTAGTGGCTGAGTGATTGTAGTTTTAGTAATGAAACAAAAATTTTCGAAACCACTAAAAAATCCACCAGCCACTAAAAGAAATATTTCGCCACTGAATGGAATATGAAAACCACCAGTTTTAGTGGAAAATCCACTAAGTTGGCAACACTGATCCCATCATGTGTGTTGTTTGCAGTGATGCCAACTGAAATATTGATGAAAATAGAGATCGTGTATAGCGAAAAATTTGGTCCCAATACGGGATAATACGGTCTCGATACGGGAATCGGGCTGAAAAAAGATGTTATGCCCATAAATGCTTATTTTAGGATTTGATCAAGGGAACATGGAATCGCTTGGAGGACCGCTGGAACAAGAAGCCCGTGTGAATTTAATAAAAATCTTCTATAATTACTTCAACTATTTAAACTAGGGGGGGGCTCATTCAGCGTTGCCGCCCCGGGCCATGCCCGGGCCTCTGACGGGAGGCGTCTACTAATATCTACAGGAATTCCAAAAACTGAAAAAATCGAACTAATATCTATGACAACCAAAGTGTTGACGAATATCTACAGCTCAAACTGTTGACTAATATCTATGGGAACCAAAGTGTTGACGAATAACTACAGCACTGGCGGAGGTTGGATTTGCAATTATGTATAGCATATTAGAATAACGTAATATTGCGTATGCAGTTTAAAAAACTTAATTTATGTAAGTATGTATGGAAAAATCCCTAATATCGGACTATTGTACACATTTAGCTGATTAGTCCAACCTACCCTCTGTAGATATTAGTTCAACCTATGCTCTGTAGATATTAATCAACACTCTGAAGTTCGTAGATATTAGTTCAACATATGAGCTGTAGATATTCGTCAAACATACAGCCTGTAGATATTAGTATCTGGAGTCCTCTGACGGGCTTAGTTCGCGGGTCCGCCACTGCTAAATACTATGGTCTTTACTTACAGGGATCAATAAAAAAATCTGCAAGAAAGGGCATTTGTGGAAAAATCTAAATTTTTACGGGCTTAATGTAAGGCTTGGGATCGATTTTTAAACGTCGTTTTCTCAAGACCTGTGCCGCCGAACGACTGAAAATTTTGATTATTTAAAAACAATTGTCTTTATAGGACTATTTAAAAACAATTATTGTCTTTATAGTAAGGCTCTTAACTCGCAACCCGATGGTCGTGAGATCTAATCCCGGCGTGGCAAATAATTTTTTTTTGATTAATAGTGTTATTTAACAATTTATTCATTAAAAATAATATATAGCATATTTGCGGCACGTTCCAGAGTGCAAGATACTCTCAGTATCGCCCTGGTGTAAGACCACCATTCAGAATTGAAACGTTGCTTGACGTGGCTTTAGCCGTGTTTGGTGACCAGATCTGAATAGCCATGTACTTCCCCACCTTCCTCTTCCCTATCTCCTTCCCCTCCCCACTATCTTCAGCCTCACAATATACCCGGTATATGCGGTATTCATATAAAAAAAATTAAAAAAGGGATCAATCAAAAAAAGTAGCATTGACTAAAACTGCCGAAAAATTACACTGTTGAAAACTTATCAAATTATACGAATATTATAAAAAATTGATCATTTTACAAAAAAAAATGTGATTACGTAGAGATTTCTAGACATTTAAAACACACTCGAACGCTCAGCGCGGCAAATATTATGGCAATAGCGCCGTTTACACGCACACTTCGGAGCGACCGAGTCCCGCGCCACTTCAGGCCGCCGCGCAAAAAAAGTAACGACCCATAGGTTTACAGCGCAGTTCACTGTGAGACTTTTCTGCGCGGCGGCCTGAAGTGGCGCGGGACTCGGTCGCTCCGAAGTGTGCGTGTAAACGGCGCTAATCTGCAATATCTGCATGCGTCATTCAGTGTTGCTCCATGCGAAAAATGTAATTGGAGATTTTTGTTAGTAATAAATCGAATAAAATGTACGGTCTTTGTACAACGTGGAAATCTCCAACAAAATCACCGTTTAACCTTCGTGAAGTGTTATTTTTAGTAAGGCTTTAACTGTTTACACACCATATGTTCCTTTATCCTAATTTCAAAGTTCCTCGAAGTTTTAGCTATACAAAAAAAAATCCACAATAAATGATTCAGCAAATTCTGAAAAACTATTACTCATAATGGAGTTGTCCATTAATCACATGATGGTTTTACGCAAATTTTTAACCCCCCCCCCCTGGTGATATCTGGTGAGGTTTTAGACTAACCTCCCCCCCAAAATCACGTGAATTTTTTTTTTTGTACAAAGTATTTTGAAATTTTCAGAATATTATCACGAAAAATAAATACACGTGATATCTCATTATACTCCCCCCCCCCCTCGTGATATTTCGTGATTTTTTTTCCGAACCCCCCCCCCCCCCTTTTTGAGCATCACGTGATTAATGGACGACCTCTATGTTCCTTTATCCTAATTTCACCTATATAAAAAATCCACAATCGTACTTCAGATTTATGTCGCTGTTCTTATTATTGACTATTTAGTTTAGTTTTTTTTATTTATTGTGTATTTTGTTTAGTTTATTATTTATTTATGTATTTTGTTTTTGTTATTTGCGTAAAATGATGGCAAAATTGTATTTGGTATTTCTTTGTTACAAAATTGGAAATTTGGTTTTTTTTTTAATATTATTTTCCTCCATATTTTCTCCTCCTGATATTTTTACAAAGGATAAAAATATATTATGACATATTATTCATATATTATTAGTTCTGTCAAAACCCTGAGGAAGTCAGCTTTGCTGACGAAACATGTCGGTTTTTATAAATAATTAAGTGGTTAATACAACGTAATTTATTAATTTGACATATTATTTTTTTGTTTGGGATGATGTCAATTATTTTTTGTTTATACTCATTTAATTGCAATTTGATACCTTAGATTAAGTTTAATTTAAAATAATACTTGGAGATAGAGGAACATTAATTAATCTAGGAATCATTGAATGAAAACCTGACAATTTTTGAGAATAATATTTAAATCAAATTTATTTTTAATAATATTATTGAAAACTATCTAATTAAATAAGTACTATTTTTATAGCCGCATGGGATACCACTCGGTTGCCTTAGCCGGAAGATAACGTTATCATTAGCAAACATCAAACGTTATTATTTATTTATACTGGCAACATTATTTTGCAGTTCATTTTGCTTTTCGCTGTCACTCTTCTGTCAGACTGAATAATAAAAATGTTTCGTACTGGGACAAACTTTGACAAATTGTTGGGTATGTAATGAAACCATCCATTATATTATTTTACGTTATTATCAGAGTTTTTTTATAACATTTGCAGAAAACACGCAATACCATGCAATGTATGTTTCATGTTTTTTTTAGACAAGGCGACAAGCAATTTACGCCTCGATCCCGACTGGCCAGCTATTCTACAAATATGTGATCTGATCAGGCAAAATGATTGCAGGTATTTACAATATAATAATTCATTCGCTTTGGGGGAATTTAGTTTATCGAAATTACAAACATAATTTATTAATCATCAATTATTCACTATATCTTATCTACACATCGGCAATCTTTTGTTTTCTCAGTAAATAAATTACCAGAATTATCATTTTTTTCAATGTGTGCTTATTGCAATTATTAATGTCATTGGCGGCTCAAGCACTTCTGAGATGATGGAGACTGGGGACTCACATTTTTTAAATGCACTATAATCTCATTGCCTGGAGAATATATAAAATTTCATTATTAAATAATCCATAATCAGCCCCATTTTTAAACTCGGATTATGGAAATCACACTTCATTTCAACAATTACTACAAGAAACAACTATTTACGTACACAAAATAGTTTATTAGGTTCTTAGTTTAGGTAAATTAAGTAATTCATGTGTATTTAGTCTGACGCGAAACTTCGCAAATTTCAAATTCATACAACAAAAAAATGGTGGCAATAGAATTTTTTAACTTTGATTGAATGAAAATCGAATTTGAATGCATATGCAATCCCGACTGAAACCAATGTTTCTTTTTGTAATTAATTTTAAAAGTAGTTTACTTTTCAAAATCTACGCCTATTGTGTAGCGACTTGTGGATTATTTACCAAAATTTCTATGAACAAAATTGTTTGGGCAAGTCTTGTACCAAATAGAACTTTAATGCATTTCCCCGGATGTAAATAGTTGTCTTTTACAGTAATTAAGTTGAACCGACGTGTTAAGCATGTCGAGCAATCCTAAAAGATTACCAAAAATAATGCAATATCTTGCAAGAATATCATTACACTTAAACAAATAAAAGCCTGCGATTCCCATCCAAACCCGACAAATGGTTCAATAATTCATCACATCGGGTTTTAAAAGTTTGTCCCCTAGTTCCATGAGATCCACATTCAAGTGTGCCGTGAGCGAATGGGGTGGAATTCCCAAGAAATGTATCTAATGCACTTTAATATTCGAAGTTCAAGGGAAAAAGTTTTGTGTGACATCCCCTGTCTGCACTGTGCTAGGCTCAAGCATCTCTTGCTCAAGTGTTATTTGTATATGTTAGTACACCACAAGAAAGGTTTCGAAGTAGGCGGCAGTTCGTTCATAGGAACTGTTCAAATTTTAAGCTTGAAAATGATCCCAATTATAATATTAGTTGCTTTTATTTTTTAACTGAGGCCGATGCAGACGTATTTGATTTTGAAAGTTGTGTGACTGTCTCGTATGTGTGTGCAGGGCCGGTCCTGTGCAGTCGCAATTGGAGAGTCTGCTCTGGGCATTGATACTCCTTGCCAAGGAGCTAAGGCGTTGATAATACCATAACATAACGCAGCGCCCTTGAGGTTTTTAATAGCGCTAGGCACCGTTCAGCTCAGGGCCTGCCCTGTGGGTGTGATCAACCAGCACTTAGGATAAAAAAAACTTTTGCAGAATATATAGGTCAATAATTCTTCATCCAGGAGTTTGAAAAAGCATTATGATGAATTAAAAATATGTAAATCTGCCCCAGAAGGGTGGATGTCTGACCCAATTTATTGAGCGGTGTTCGGGTTAAAGAATCCATTCCTTTTGAAGAAGACAAAGCTTCGACTATTTTTTTCTTTCAGTAGTATTCGGGAGTATCTGACGGAGATCATCCCCAGTTTCCCCCCATGAATTATGATTAATTTTAATGCAAATTTTTTATTTTTTAACACTGCGTATTTATTTTGTTTTCAGTCCAAAGTACGCCGTAGCAGCCATAAAGAAAAAGCTGTACTCCCCAAATCCTCACCAGGCTATGTTCGCCCTTCTGGTTCTGGAAAGCATTGTTAAAAATTGTGGTTTGTAATATTTTAATTTTACCTGCGTATCCTTATAAAACCACAATAGTTACTACCTTGTCGTGTTAATCATTCAATTGGTTTTTATTACCAAAAATCCCTTAATTCCAGGATAAACGCAAGCACAGCTCTAGGATTATGGAGCAGAAAATAACAATTTTGGAGGTTTTGGGAGGGTATGGGTACTGCCACCACTGGAACCATTTATTATATTATTTTGTTATTGTTGGATAACCAACACCCCTGCCATAGGTCATCCAAGTGGTTCGCTACATTTGGTGACTTAGCAGGGGTTACCAGGTTATTGGGGTGAGGTTTGTCTAGGTCTTGGTGGAATGCTTTTGCTCACCTACTACATTGTGGGCCGTATCGGGAGAGACTGCTTGAGGCAGACATAATCTAAACCTTTCCAGCCGGACTCTCGACTCATTGTCTTGCACCGCAGTTGAAGTGATGGATTCATACATCTCTCACTCTTGGAAACATTGATCCCCAGATTCCTACCCACCCCTCATATCTTTTTCCTTCCCAGAACTTCCTCTCCTTCCTTTCCCTAAAAAGACCTTCGACACAGCATCCTCAAAGATGAGGGTAGGCCTTGAGGGAAATTTTTCCCTCAGGACCTTCTGTATTTAGCTATTGTAATAAAATTAAAAAGATCCGAGATTCTCTCGATCCCGGTTCTCAAGATCTCGGATTTAAAACTTTTATTAGAATCTAGCAAAATAAATAATTATGTTAACAGCTACAGCTAGAGTGTCCAGTACAATAGACATATGGGTATTAGTAAATAATATTTTATATTGTTTTATTTAAAATATATAATGTCTAGATTCCAGTTCATTTTGAAAGCTGATACAAACGTAGTAATATATTATGCTTTGGGAGCAATTTTACAATAACTTTTTCAAACTTTTTACACTTCAGTTATTTCTAAATGTAAAATGTTCAACGATGACTATTCTTGATGCAGGATCTGGAGTCCACGACGAGATCACCAGCAAGGCCAACTGCGAGATGTTCCGGGAGCTGGTGAAGTCCTCGCAGCACGAGAATGTCAGGACCAAGACCCTGGAGCTCATCCAGGCTTGGGCGTTCGCCTTCAGGAATAACTCCAAATACCGTGCTGTGCAGGTCAGTCATGTTAATTACGTATAAACCAGCTAGTCTGTTTGTTTGTCTGATTTAGGGCCGGTATTTCAGTTATTTTTTGAGCTCGGCTTGAGAGTATACTAAAACACCGACAGTACTTGCAAACTGTGGGCTGAATTTTTTACAGCTTTTTTGTTTGTATTTTCTAGATAAATTAGCTACATTGTAATATATGAATATTTGATAAAACCATTATATTGTCGAATAATGAAAAAAGAACCCATATTTTTCAATCGTTCAATTAGAAATTAGAGTGTTGAAATTAGGGTAAACATATTAATAAAATAAATATGTATAGCTTATTAATTTATTCAATACAAAAGAAAACTTTATTTCACTTTGAAACTACTACATAATTATAAAACAATATCAGTTCTAATAGTCACCTTAACCCAACCCAAAACTGAGTTTGGGATCGAATTTTGTGTCCTATAAATAATTTTATTTATATCTAACCGAAGTCTCCAGCATTTAGCAGCATTTTTCATCCCCAGCATTTTTTGAAATCTCATGTAGTCAAAAACTTTGCTTCAAATGGCTTTAGCCATGTTTGGTGACCAGAAGTGAATAACTAGATACTTCCCCACCTCCTTCCCCTCTCCACCACCTTCAGCCTCACAACTTAGCCCATTTGGGAATGACATGGCTCCAGACAGTTGGGAGCGGTGAGTCTCTTGTGCAGTATTCACATAAAAAAATTAATTAAAATAAAACAGTGACCTTCCTCTTGTTTTGTCGGTCAAGTGTACAAAATTTCATCAATATCAGAATTAAAAAATGTAGATTTATATAAAAATCAAATCCACGCTGCCCACACACTGCCTGCCCGCCCGCCACAGACTTTATATAAATAGACGTACACAACAGACAGGGGGTTAGCATAAAGAATAAATACCAACCATTTAATATATGAGAATAAAATAATCCCCCTTACTAATAAATGTGTTTTAAATAATACACAGTTGAAAAATAACCATTCACCCTACGTGGGTGTTTATCAGTTTTGTAAAATTTAAAACACATTTATTTAAGGCCCTGTTTTTACGTGTATAACAAACAAGAGATAAAAAAGTTTGGGTCAAGTGAAAACAAGAGAAAAATTCTTCGCTGTATGGTTGATACATTCACACAAGAGGTTGGAAGAAGGTTAAGTTGGTTCTTTCAACGATGTTTCAATTAAAATTACGTTTACTGTCGATTTCGATTCTGAGGTCTCGAACATTGCTAAACGAATCAAGTACCATAGTGTAGTGTATGTACTAATTGTATTATAATCAGTTAACAGACAGTGCAACAAATAGATAAACAATAATAAATGGTTGGCTTATGTTTGATTAAAAACAAAGTCAATAAACTCTTTTAATTTTGCATGGATTTTATTCAGTAAATATTTATGCACTCCCACTTGGGTGAAATCGGATGACTCAGACAGTCTGTGTGTCTGTGATTCATGACTGGTCATGTGACCAAAAAGTCGTCAAATAATAACATTGCATGAGCATTGCATTACACATACCTTGGAAGTCACATTAATCAAATCATTGCTAAACAAGTGTCAAAGATTGAGTGTTGCCACGTATTTCTCTGGAGAAAAATAATTTCATTTTAGAATATTCAAACAAGGAACCTAAACAAATAGTTAGGTACTGTCAATGCTGAATAACTTGCCACCCAAACCTACTTATAACATTTATATTATGTGGCTTCTCTTTGATTTTTCTGAGCTATGTACTTCTGATTTTCTTATTGATTTTTACATTAATTGAATTATTTCCCACATATTCAGTTTACAATAGACTCCACAGTATTAGAAAAATGCTTATTGATACATAATTACTTGTCTTCAAAACAGTTTTTGCATTTTAAGTTTGTGAACTCATTTTTACGATTTAAATTCAGTGTCTTTAAAAATGACGGGACCATTTATTAGGGTATATGTATTATTTAAAACCATTTCAAATGTTATCCCAACAATTTCTTTGTGGTTTTTTTTTATTGTGATTGTGACTTGTTGGTTTTTATAGGACACAGTGAATATCATGAAGGCTGAGGGATACAAGTTCCCTGTGCTGAAGGAATCGGATGCCATGTTCTCGGCGGACAGTGCTCCTGAATGGTCGGATGGGGACGTTTGCCACAGGTATTTAATCATTTAATTAATGCATCTAATAGATATTTTATTAATTTTTGGGGATCGCTGGCAACGGTTAATATGCACTTTTTTTTAAAAAAACCTTTTGATTCACCTTAATTACATTAAAAGGCAACTATTTGCATTGGGGGAGGTAGAAAATATTTCATTCTAAATTTCATTACGTAAAATTAAAATTAGCTTTCGTCTTGTGAGATTATACGCCAGAATCACAAACCATGTTACACAAACCTAGTGTAGCCGCTAAATTACTTGAAAACTGGTATGTTTTTCTTGCCTTGACGCGAGTAGGCGTTTTAAAGGGGCACTTTCTTTTGTATCACAAACCATGTTGCACAAAAATATTTTCCACTTTCCCCAATGCAAATAGTTGTCTTTTAATGTAATTAAGGTGAATCAAAAGATTTTTTCAAAAAAAATGCGTATTAACCGTTGCCAGCGATCCCCAAAATTTACCAATATTTTTATAATCATATCAGTGGTTAAGGGTCTTTAGCAAATTACCCGGTAAGGTAATCTGGAGAGCTCGAAACAGATTGCAGTGTTATGGTCATTTGTATGATGTGACATTTATGTGGTTTACAGGATGTTTTTTAATAATTTTTGTTTATAGTGCACTTATGTGGTTTAATACACAATATACTATCTTCCATATTATCAAACCAAATAAGTATTATTTCTCCTTTAATTTCATTCATTGACTAGAGGACGAAATGTAATAACAAAGTGTAATATGTTTGTCCACAGGTTATGCAAATTCACTAATTAATCATGTACATATTGTACTTAAATGCTTTTTCAGATGCCGTGTCTTGTTTTCGCTGATGCAGAGGAAGCACCATTGTCGTGCCTGTGGTCAGGTGTTCTGTCAGCAGTGCAGCGCTAAGACTACCACGCTGCCCAAGTTTGGCATTGAAAAGGAGGTTTGTAATACATACATGTCATATTATCAAAATTCATACACCGTCAAGATCAACCCAAAAAGTCAATTTTTTTTTTTTTTGATTGCTTGCAGAACCAACATTAGAAAAAAACTTTACAAACTTTTCCTTACCTTATCAAATGTTTTTATAATATTATTTGGTACACTTTTCAGGTGCGCGTGTGTGATGCGTGCTACGATCAAGTGAGCCGCCCACCGGGGCCCGGAACACCCGCCAAGTCAGACCCAGCCACTGAGTCAACCGTCGATTATGTGACCAGCGCGCTGGCTCAACAGGGACAGCCACAGGTATGAAATGATGGGGAGTAAAAAGTTCCCGGCTTCTTTTTATAGCGAATCTGCTAATCCAACTGCTCGACAACTCCTGTACAAGTACTCTTCAGATCCTCCTGTATAATGATGACAGTACACACGTATTTGTATGCATAATACTAGCATTGAATTCTTTTCTTAAAAAAATACATCCTCTTTTTCAGCCCGGACAGAAGACAGCCGAGGAGCTGCAGGAAGAGGAGGAGTTGCAACTGGCCCTGGCCCTCAGTCAGTCGGAGGCCGAACAGAAGGAGAAGGACCGCCAGAGAATGGCGCCAGTCACTCAGGTTGTGGTACCTGCGCCTCAGCATCAAACTCATAGTAAGTTTTGTTATGTAATTCCTCTCTCTTCATAAACCTTCTTGCGGACATAAATCTCTCTCGGTAAATTATTCATAGTCCTCTTTTTCATAAGCGTTCTGGCGTCTAGTTTTGGACATAGGTCTCTCTCAGTATATTACATTGCTTCATATTCCTCTTCTTCACGAGCATTCTAGCATCCAACTTTGAGCATAGGTCCCTCTCAAATGTTTCCAGTTTTGCCGATTCTTACCCATCCTAAGCTGGCAGTTCTCTTTAGCTTGTCCTCCCACCTCAACTGTTGGTGATATGTATCAGTTTTCTTTCCCAACCAAGGAAACTATCCGATTACATATATTGGAATACCAAAGATTAGCCATGCTACAAGTTAAGAATAGTCCCACTGGAGTATGAAACTTTATCTTGCTTCTGATTTATTTATTGGTCTTTCTATCTTGCAAGGCGATTTCTAACAGCTCTTTCTGTGACTCTTTATGTTATGAAATACGTACACGCCAAATACAAATTCGGCCCATCCAAATCTTCCCATCTTCGTGTGGGACTGCACTAACCTCCCCGCATACCATGCATACCCACATACCCACAGCATGAAAATCTAGTCTCATTCAACGGAAGTAATCTTCCAAACAGGACCTCCATTGATTTGCTTGGTGTAACTCTAAGTGACCAGCTCAGGTACGGGGGCTCCATCGAAACCAGAGTTTTAAGTTAGCCTCTCAGAAACTGGGCGTACTGTACAAGGCCCGCAGATACTTAAATAGTACACAACTGCTAACCCTGTACAAATCGCAAGTGCGCCCCACGGTTGAATTTGGCAGCCACCTCTGATCTGGAGCTCCAAAATACCTAAAAAAAAATCCTTGACTCTGTGCACAGAAACGGGCGGTCTGTTTGATAGATTCTCCCATCTTAACAGACGGACTGCAATCTTTAGAGCATAGGCGTCAGGTGGGAATGCTGTCCTTGTTCTACCGGTATTACAATGGAAGATGCTCGAAGGAACTAGCGTCATTGATCCCCTCGGCACCGGTACATAGTCGGGAAACACGCCAAACACGCGCCAAACATTTGTACACTGTTGACATTAGTCACGTGAGAACGGGTCGTTTCTATGACTCGTTCTTGAGTTCAACGGCTCGGCTGTGGAACGATTTTCCGGCCTCTGTGTTTACTCCCTTCTACAACATGGGTCTCTTCAAGACCCATGTTCACTCCTTCCTCTCCTCAAAAAGACCCTCCACACAGCATCTTCAAAGATGACATAGGCCCTGAGGGAAATTATTTTCCTCAAGGCCTCCTGTGTGGATTTAATGTAAAAAATAAAAAAAATCCCGGAATAAACATTTATTATTATTTTAAAGTCATGCAATTGTAATGTGTAATTTTTTAATTGATTCATAATGCTAAAGTATCTACCCAAAACCCCTTCCGCTAGTTCATATTATTTCTAATGCAATCCTTTTGCTTTTCAGGCAGCCCCCCAGGGTCTGCACCCCCCGCCGAGCTGTCCCGGTACCTGGACCGGGGCTATTGGGAGCAGCGCGTGCAGACCCCCTCCTCTCTGCAGGAGCCCCCTTCTGCTCCCACGCCCTCTCCCGGCCCTCAGCCCCCTTCGTCAGCGGTAAGATAACAAAATTATTTATGAATAATATTATGGAAATTTATCTCTGATAGTTTTATTGTAACATCTCTCTTTCTCATAAATAACTCGAAACTAACATAAATATGGGTCTCAGTGGTAGAACCATAGACAAAAGTTTTTTTCTGTTAATTAGTTTTATGTCTATATATAGTAGTGATGGGAATGATTGATACATTTACATAATCGATATAGTTTTATCGATTCATCAAAAGTATTGAATGATTCATCTATTAATCGCTCGGAGTTTGGGAGCAATAGCTACGGTCAGGGACAGTATTTTTTCTCATGCCAGGGCGGGGAGGGGGGGGCGGACTCAAAAATCGGTGGACTTATCGCAAAATATAAGAACCAATTTGCGTTTTTGAATGAATTCTGACAGTTTGAAAACGATTGTATCGATTCCACTTTCGATGACATTTCAAAACGATTATATCGGACTGTATTCGATATTAACATTGACATCGATAAGCAAGAATCGATTTCACTTTCTATGACATTTCAAAACAATTGTATTGGACTGTGTATATGATATGAATATTGACATAGAGAATCGATTGTTTAAGAATCGATTTAAATATGACAATTTATCAAAATACATTGATGGTAAAAAAGATCAATGATACATCAATTTTTCATCGATTGTGCCCATCGCTAATATATATGTATATTCTTTTTAGTGCATGAATAGTCTATGATCTTACCGCTTTCAGATTGCTTTGAGTTTGCTCAATTTTATTTATTTAATTTCAACGGTGTACATATACCATAAGAACTGATTACATGTCACAAAATCAAAAATAATAATATATAAATAATTTTTAAAAATGTTTAATAGATGATTGTGGCATTTGAATGAGAAATGACACCAGAGAGACAATTACGAACAAAAATCTATAGTACAAATAGAATTAATATTGGCTGAAAAGGTTTGATAGCATAGCCCTCTTAATCCAATATTTTAATCTTTATTAGTCACGCACGATGATTCAAAGAACATATAGTCTGTCAAAAAAGAGTAGAAACTTAAAAAAACTTGAACTACTAAATTTGTAGACTGGCAACACCAATTTAACTGTCAAATATTTTTTTGAAGTGCAATGACACTGAATGTATAGAACACAGTAAACCACATTTTAAAAAACATTTTTTCTTCATGACATAAAATTGATTAAAAAGTGATTTATAAAGCGATTTGCTTTAATTTAATTTAACATAAATTTGAATTTAACAATAGATAGAAAGGAAGAATCACTAATGGTGAGTTTAGTAACACTACTTTTAGATGTGAATGAGTTAAATATATTCAGATCTAAAATTAGAGACATGATCTAAAGCCCAGACAACCCTAGGTACTTTATCTAATATTAAATAAATGTGAGCAATTTCTAAAGTGTGCTTTATATTTTATTACATTATAGTTATTCTTCATTATGTTAACACAAAATTGCAAAGGTATAATAATAATATACCTATATGCAATTCTGAGATCGGCGGGTATCTATACTGCAATGAAAAAATATTTTTTCCACTATTATGCCTTTTTAATTTTTTATAAAAATGTAGGTTACACAGCTTAACTTTAACACCATGAGTTATGTGTTTAGTATGGCCATTTAAACAACAGTGGCGCCCTCATATATTTTTTACTCTTATTTGGCAAACTGTAGTTGTCACTTCAGTACCTACACAATAAATTAATTGCTTTAGTATACCAATATGTATTAGATAAGATAAGAGTAATAGATTCAAATGTTGTTTTACAAACATCCGCATATTGTTGGTTTGTTCTCAATCTCATTTGTATTTATCTAAGTTTGTCCAAAGATTAACTAAATAATGATTTAACTCTAATTATTTTTCAAATCTATCAATATTTATCAAAAGTATTCTGTTTTTTCAAATTATGCAGTATCAAATACCTATGTAGTATCAAATACCTGTCAAGTTGAGTGATACTTTTTTTGTAGGGTGAGGAGCTTACTCTTATTTATTTTTTTTTACTTTTAAGGGCTTGAATGATATGCTGGCAAACAAGATAGCATCCATGAAGCTAGAGAATGGAGCTGCAACTGATCCAGAGATGGAAGAATTTATCACGGCCCTTAAAAGCCAAGTGGAGATTTTTGTCAATAGGATGAAAAGCAACTCTTCCAGGTAATATTGTAATATTTTATTTAACCCGTCAGGCTAATTTTTTGTTCGCTTTTCAGAACAACAAGGTCTCAGAAATCGTTGTGTCTCCCTTACTATTAAAGTGAGAAATATTATATAAGTTGTGTTACAAAGAGAAAACATCACGCTTTATATTCAAATCTAAAAGTCAACCACAAAGAAGAAATTTATGAAACCAAAGGTTAAATCAGTAGTTTTAGTTTAAAAAAAACCTAACATGAGACATTTTTAAAACTTTTTAATGTTCGCATGAAAAATTTTTATACTTCAAAAATTAAATGTTTATTTCGATTTATAAAATTTGAAAGCGTTTTTTACCACCTTTCAAAAACAGTTTTTAGTTTTAGAATATGTTTTGAAATACAAACTTCTTTAGAATAAAGAACTCTTAAAATTGAAAAAAAACTATATTCCATTTATTTGAATATTATTTAATGCAAAGTGGAAATATTTTGACCCTCTGACAAAATATGGTCAAAGTCTGAGGGGTTAAGATTATTCAATACAAATCATGCCCTCGACTACCAATGTGAATTAATTTTTTTATAGAATTCTTTTTTTCCTCACATAATTATCTATAGTTTTATTGACTTGCTTCCAGGGGGCGCTCCATAGCCAATGACAGCTCTGTGCAGACGCTGTTCATGAACATCACCACGATGCATTCTCGTCTTCTTCGCTACATTCAGCAGCAAGATGACAGCAGGGTCCACTATGAAGGTTTACAGGTTTGAATAGAATGCTTTATTCAACAATTAAACATTACTTAATACTCTTTGGCCATAATGTATGATCCTCGGTCATTTTAAGCTAAATATTTGGAAATTCATCAATATTATTGAAAACTTTGGTTCTGAGCATAACACAATAAAATACAGTAAAACCCTATTAAGAATTTTCCAAGGGACCAGAAAAAACAAACTTCTGAAACAGGAAAACCTTGTGGGAAAAATTGGGCCAACTTTGGACCGAGGCACAGTGGTTTTACTAGTATGGGAGCGTCGGAAACAATTCGAAATTTCAAATTGCAAGGATCACTAAATTTGGTTTCTATATCTTGATACCACATACCAGCGCATCTTTCCCCATACCATAAAATTCAACAAAACATTTCGTCACTGCGAAACACGTCGGCAAAGATTGACTTCCCGTGCAGTCAGGACATTTGTGTGCAAATGTAACGTTTATTATATAACATTTAGGGACTGATAACTTTTTACACCGCTTGCTCGCAATTTTTTTAAACTTGGATTCAATACCTTCAGGTGTTTACTAAAGATGTTAAGTTTATTTTTTTCATTTCCTAATGCGACAAATTTGGATATTTTTTTTAAAAAACATCTCGTGAATTAAAAAAAAATTACGAAGATTTCTGGAATACTTAAGGTTAAAGTTAGATATTCAGTAAATGTGCTGATGTACTTTTGTAGCTGAACTATTTACGTATCATATTTAAAAAAAAAATCTTGCGCATTTTTGCGGTTCTACGGCCCAGGAATTTTTACGTAATTTACTTACTGTAAAATTTGAGTGCTTCATAAACATAATTTTTGTCACAGGTTCGGTTTCAAAGGATTTGTTCTTAAGACAAAAGGAGTTATTTGGCATAATGATGAACTAAAAGTGTCAATAGATTGAAAAAGATTTTAATATTTGAAAAAAAAATGTATATAAACCTCACCAATTGCCTTAAAGAGAGGTTGGATAAATTCAGTAAAAAAATCACGGGCTTCAAATTTCGCATTAATACAAGATGGACTATTGCTCGTCGAGATGATGCTAGATTTGTGATGGAAAATAAAAAAAAATGACTTGAGACTGGTTTTATATTGTATGCGATTTACCCTGAAAACGGCACGTGATGATCGTAAACACAATTTGAATGTAGTTCAGACCAATCCAAACGCTTGAAAACCAAAGATCTTCGGAAAAGTGCACCTCTTTCTCATTTGGTGTTTGAGAAAGAGGTATACTTTCGGTCAATCGGGAACATCAACATTATTAGAAGACATTATTCTAGGCGCTCATCTATTAACAGACAAGTGTAGAAGATATTTGATGATAATCGGTCTTCTTAATAACAGGTGTTCATTGGAACGCGAGAGGTGCGGATTATTCTAGTATTTTTAAATCTTTAATTGTACCTACCTTTGCGATTAGTTCGCGGGAAGTCTGACAATATAAACGAGGTGTGGCAGAATCCTTGCCCATCGTCCATCAGATATTGCCACCCGATTAAGATTATCAGAAGAGGCTCAGGAAGCTCGGAACAAAGATTTTTTTTAAATATCGCGAGAACTATTCTAGAAAATGTTCTCGTGAGAAATTTTATGAAGGTATTTTTAATTTAATGTTAGTTACATCTGATCCTATCATAACTAGTTACAGGCAACCCCCAAAGAAACCATTAAATTGTTTTCCTAAGGAAGTTTTCGATTTAATAATTCCTCCGGATATTCATTCTTCAAATATCTTTAGCACCGACGATAATGATGATTGTTCATCGTCTGCCTCAGAATGTTAAAAAGCAAAATTAAACATTACTCGGACTTTATTTTCACATGGATATGGACGTAAATAATATCAATTTTAAGAAAAAAATAATTAAATTTTATTTTTTCGTTGATAAAATATAATAAAATCCAGAAATCGTTAAAAAAATCCAGTAAAACTTACTAAAACCGAATATTATAATTTTTTTTAACCATACCGAAAAATAATATCACTTTTTTTCCCCCGTTTATCCTCCCTGTGAATTGTTTCCAACTTTTGGGGTATTTGGAACCACTGTGCGAGGGTCCGAAAAAACCAAACTTCTTAAGCTGGAACTTCTTAAGAGGGTTTCACTGTAATGTATAATTTATATCGGTCATCCAGTTGAATAGTCAGACATTTTCAAATACTGTGTTTTGAGATAATGAGGAAAGCAATATTTGAATGCTCTCCATAAATCAAATATTATTTACACATGTCTGCATTTTACATATTAAATATGCTATAAAAAACACAGTGAGGCATAACGGTCTGGTACATTAGTATGACATTTTGAAATGTGGAAGATGGACTAGTGACCCAGAAAACAAAGAAGTTTTTCTGCATTATAATTGATTTGGTATAGTTTATGAGTAATCTGAGTATTGTAGCAGATGGAGGGTTCACGTTTACATATAACAGCTTACTCAATTCAAATTTAGATTTTTCGGTGATGTCCGACTAATCAACTGGATAATCGATATATTATATGCTTCTTAGCAACAAAAAAGCAAAATTCGAGACAGGTGGTTGACACAATATGACTACTCCTCAATTTCTAAGTGATCCAAAAATTTTCTTCTAATCATCCAGGACAAGCTGACGCAAGTGAAGGACTCCCGCGCCGCCCTAGATGTTCTGCGGGAAGAGCATGCGGAGCGCATGCGTCGAGCCGCTGAGCAAGCAGAGCGCCAGAGGCAGCTGCAGATGGCGCACAAGTTGGACATCATGCGCAAGAAGAAGCAGGAGTACCTGCAGTACCAGAGACAATTGGCCTTGCAGAGGGTGCAGGTAGGAAGATGGATTTATATAAGCAAGAATGCATCACCAATTATTCATAAATGTTGTTCAATAATAAAGACCATGTTAATAAGATTGGACTTAATTTGACATTCATTCTTTTAGGAGCAAGAGAGAGAAATGCAGATGCGCCAAGAACAGCAGAAACATCAATATATGATGGGTGGCTCCGGAGTGTACTACCTGCAGGGAAGCCCAGTTCACCAGTTCCATCCCGGCCAACAAGCTTACCAGCCCCCTCCCTATGCACCGGGCTACCCTCCCATGATGGGCGCCCAACCCGGCATGATCCGGCAACCCGGGCCACAAGGCATGCCCCAGCATAACCTGCAGCAGGGCCAGATGGGGCACCTACCCCAGCTCAACATGCAAGGTCAACCCATGAACCAACAAGGTCAACCCATTAACCAACAAGGTCAACCTATGAACCAACAAGGTCAACCCATGGGACAACATCCGGGAGGAATGCCCCCACCTGGGGGAATCTTGGGACAGCAGGTCCCCCAAGGCCCTCAAATGGGCATTCCCATATCCCAGCATGGGCCTCAAGGCCCTCAGCAGATGAACCAACAAAATCCAATGGGGATGCCAGGAAGTCAGTCACAAATGTCCATCCCTGGATCTCAGCAAATGCAACAAGGACAAATGGTCGGTCCTCAGGGAGCACAAATGCCTCAACAAAACCCTCAAATGAATCAACAGCTACCCCAACACGGGCAGATGCCACAAATGAACCAACAAGGCCAGCAAATGAATCCTCAAGGACAACAGATGAATTCTCAAGGTCAGCAAATGAACCCGCAAGGACCCCAAATGAATCAGCAAGGACCCCAATTAAACCAACAAGGTCAGCCCATGAACCAACAAGGGCCCCAAATGAACCAGCAGGGCATGCCCCAACACGTTCATCAGATGGGACAAATGCCCCAGCAGTTGGGTCAGCAAATGGGACAGCCCAGACCTCAAAACTTCCCACAGCAAGGGCAAATTCCTCAGTTGGGACAGGGGCCCCAGCAGATGGGACCGCCTTTGAACCAGAATATGCCTCCCGGTCATCAGCAACAGTCCATGCCGCACATGGGACAGAATCAGCAAATGATGGGTCACCCTCAACAGATCAATCAGGGTCAACATCAAGCTCCGATGCCTCAGGGCAATCAAATGCCCAATAACCCGGTGGCTGATACAAAACTGGGTAGTCTGTCACCGACATCAACTCCTTCTAACACTGTGAGCGCCCAGGCTCCTCCCCTATCCATGGTCGGACCACAAAACTCCCAGGGTTCCCCCCTGCAGCAAAAGCCGGTGATCCAAGAGAATCCTACCGCTGAACTTATTACTTTTGACTAGCCAAATATTATTTTCACTAGATGGACAAATTTAATTAAAATTTATGTAGATGCGTCCAACAGCTGACGAGCAATTTTCTCATTTAAATGTTCGATAGTATAGCACGAGTTAAAAATACTTGTAATATTGTATGATTACATATTATATTTCTCTCTCATAATATTATTTATAGCATTCACTTTTTCTGTTGTAAGAAATCAACCTACATAATAAATTATATATTAGTTATGCTGTCCATGACATTGGGATGTCGGAATTTGAACCATGTTTTTGGATTTTTAATACATTTGTAAAATATTTGTGGACTGAACAAAAGATAGGGTGTTTTAGTTATGTTTTTTTCTGTTTTTCGTATAATATTGAAATTGTGTTGTAAAAGAATAAATTTTCAATTTGTCCATCTTCAAAAAATACTAATTTATGATGTTTGTTCACATAACAAATAATTATTTTATGTTATCCTTTTATATATATTTTTTAAATAAATTAATGCATCTGGCAAACTTATAATCTACTTTATGTTTATTATTATGTTAATCTATGTACGTTTACAGTAAAACCCGCTTAAGAAGTTTGGTTTTTTCGGTCCCTGGAGACTGAATAGCCCAATTTATCTCACATATAAGGTTTTTTTCCGATCCCTTAGGAAACTCTTAAGAGAGTTTCACTGTACAGGCAAATATCACTCATGCACTCTCTTAAATTTTTTTGATAACAATCCTACATATTTCTTTTGGGTCATAGCACAAACATCCTAGCATCCTACAATCTTTTTTTTAAATTACTTTTCTTTGTTGGCTAATCAGTTGATTCTGTTTATTTTAAGATCTACCTAAATTGCAGAAATGGTTTTGCCGTAATCCATCGTAATACATCCTATCATTTCAATAATTTTTGTTGTGACTTATCCGTAACTACTCGAGCAGTAGAGATTTCCAGGTGTTCGGTTCTCGATTCGGCCGCGCATTACAAAATTCACACCTCCAAATATTAACATGGAAACATATGAACTGCTTACTGCAGTTTAAAGCTAATGAATCCACTTAGATTTCACCATTTATCCTATACTTTTAGGTTTCATTGAGAAAAAATTAAGTTGTTAAATTTATAATTCATAAAAATCACCTATATAAAATTGGGTATCGCCCAAGTGCATAACTCATATTTCATAACTCCAGTAGTGGGAAGAGTCACTGTCTACGAATATGAAAAAAAAAGTGTATTTTGTAGTGACATTTCACCGCTGGCAGGGACCGACACAGTTGGAGTCTTTGCAAATGCTTTATAAATATTTAAAACGTGGGTAAAAAGAGAAGAAAAAATTATTCCCGCTCAAAAAGTGTAACAATCTAATTTTTAACCTGTGTAGATGTATAGTGCATGTAATGAGCACCACCAAGTACCATATACATCTGGCTTTTATACTATATTAAGAAATGGTATTATTTTATTAAAAAATATGAGTAATATGTAGTAGGCCATTGTATTGCTTGTCAAATAAATAAAATTTTGCATCTGATTTTGGGATATTTATTTATATTTATAAAAAGGTACATATCGACGTAAAGAACAAATGGCAAAATAAATAATAATAATATTTGGCTAATTTATATGGCGCCGTTTTTGTGAAAAATCTCCTCAAGGGCGCTGTACAAATAATTATATAAAAGAATTAATATTACTGTGACTTACATCTAAGACTTATAGCTAGTGACTTATGACTAAGACATATAAATGTTGACCTAAAACTAGTGACTTAATAATATACTTAGGTATTATGCAATAAGATTAGTGCCAGAAGAAGTAAGAAGTTCTTACATAATATTACAATTTAAGAACACGGGTGCAAAAATGATCTTATGAGTTATCTGGGTTTGAAGTTAACTGTAGATTGATGATACGGATAACAAATAAATTAATAGTCTATCTTTAACGCATTAAAATAATTCATCGCTCAACATTAAACAGATTGAGGTGTTAGGTTTACCACTGACATTGTCCATTGGTAGGTAAATAATTAGCACTTTGACCTTATCATGAGTAGTTGCAGGGAATTTCGAAAGAAAACCAATATGTATTCATGGACATCAACAACTATTAGACTACAGAGAAAAAAAATACATATACAAACAGGGAAAAAAAATGATAAAAAATTGCTGAGTTTAAATAGAATGACGAATTTATGGAAATGAGTATCTGAAAACGAAAGTTTTCAGTTTGGATCTAAATTCTGCAGAGTTGGTTATGCATCTCTATTCCATAGGAAGTTTATTCCAAGCCTTAGGGCCGGATACTCTGAATGCACAATCACCAAACTTAGTGTTCTGATTTCGCTTAGGTTCTTTCAACCTTCCAATTACAGATGATGTCGCTGATCTAAGAGTTGACTGCCTTTGACCTATATTTTCCGGAATGCATAGTTTAGAGATATAGGGTGGAGCCATTTTATTGATAACTTTAAACACCATCCAGCATAACTTGTACTGGATCCTCTCATGACACTTCAACCCGTGAAGATTTCGGAGGCGTTCTGAAATATGTGAAAACTTGGGTACCTCAGTGATTAATCATGCTGCGGCGTTGAAAACTAATTGTAGTTTATCAGTTTGACATTTAGGAAGATTTGCATAGATGCCATTGCAGTAATCAAGACGTGATACTATATATGAGCTCACAAGAAGCTTAGTTGCTTCTGTTGAAAGGTTCCTATGAACTGACGAAAGCGCCATGCTGCTAAAAAGGAAGAGTACCTGAGCGCCATACAGCTAGTTGGCACTTGAGCTGTTTTTCCTTTCCAGCTCCAGCTGTACGCTGCACGGCACTTTAGCCATTTATCCTTTCCAGCTTTGATATATTTGCTGATAATTTATTTTCCAATTTTTGTTGTAAAGCCGCGTACAGATTGCTGTAACGTAAAACGCAATGAGAGAATTTGCCGTCCACATTGCCGCAATGTATCATGCAATGTAACAGAATTCCCATAGTGTGGACGCCTTGCGCGCACTTACCGCGCACACTCCGCGCGCGAACAGAGCATTTCAACTCGTGCGCGCCGCAATCCACAAAGCTTCGGTTTTTCCGCCGAATACAAAGGGGCGCGCAGTGTGCGCGGAGCGTTAGTGTGGATGGGTTGTTTGTGTCTGTACGTCAGAACGCGCGCGAACAATGGAGGACTTGTTCTTGGCAGACTGAGCTATGTTCACTGCGCGCATGCCGGAAACAGATGCGATTAGGTACATGTTCGGTTCGTGCGCGCACTGCGTCCACACTTATTGTAATGTCTGTGTGTATTGTATGAGTGCAAGCGAGATAGCATGCTTGCGTGAGTCTATATAAGGCGATGTATGCGAGATTCGTCCTCTTTTACTTAGGCAGCTCCCCTAATAAATACCTGTACAGTAAACTGTTACTCTCTTCATTCGTGTACTACCTACACAATATTTCGTCCATACATCTGTGAGTCCACATAACCTAATTGGCGCTGCCATCACGAATGGACAGCCACGGACACCACAACTAGGCATCCGAAAGTAGCGGACATCACACTTATGAAATGTTCCTTTCATGTTACATTGCATGTTACGTTACGGCAATCTGTACCCGCCTTTAGCCTTCATACTTCATACCAGCATAGAAAGATAAATCTTTCAAATGTCTTGCCATTCCTGTGTTTTATTCTTACTTTTGAATCATAAGCAACAGTTGGAATGGGTACCTAATAATAATATTGACCATATTTTACAGGAATACAAGTTGTCATGAGCAGCCTTTCAAGCACTTTTTTGAGGTGTTATTTATTTATTTAATAAAGTTCCTATTATAAAAAGAATTTTTTTAACTTTATTCCACTTTTATTTCTTTCTAAACATACCAGTTTCAGAGAATCACATCGGTATAAGATTGGTACAATTTTCAATTTGTACTTTATAGTTATGGTATTTGTATTTGTACTTCAAATGAATGGCTATAGTTATCTATTTACAATGACTTATTAAGTACAAACGGCACATTTAAAAAAAAATACCAGTGTTTATGGACGTGATTCTCTGAAACCGGTGCGGTCCATAAATATACCAAACCACCCACGTGCGGTCGGAAAGAAATAAAAGTGGAATAAATAAGTGTATCAATTGTTTTTATTTATTACTAGGTGAAAAAACAGAAATTCTTTTATTTTGTTGTAATTACAATAGCTTTCGGCAAGCATTAAAAATTGTATTATTACTATTAGTCAATAATCTTCATCTAAATAGGTTTTTTGCGATAAAATTGCACAATATGGTGGTGATATGTGGTGATGTTTTAGACTAATCCCCCCCCCCCCCCCCCAAATCACGTGTATTTTTTAGTACAAAGTATTTTGAAATTTTCAGAATATTATCACGCAAAATAAATACACGTGATATCTCATTATACCCCCCCCCCCCTTCGGGCCTCACGTGATTAATGAACGACCCCTTATAGAACATACGTAGATACTTGCCTAAAACAAAATAATTTGTTTTTATCATGTGGCAGCACCATTTGAAAAAAATGGCGGGATTTGACAAAATAAAATATGTTTATCTGTCAAAGTCAAAACTGGTTGATGTGTTATTACTTTATGATTGAATTATTATGGTTTATTGTTTAACTTCGCTTGTAACGTTGAGTATTTCAAATTTAAACAAAAATGGATAACCCTGATAATGATTTACAAACCGGAGCTTTAGATGTATGGGAAACTTTCAATTCGTCAACAATAGTGTTGTTCAAAAATCTTGATCAGGCTGCCGATGGACTTGAAATTCTTATGACACACATTCTCAATATAAAAGGGTATCAAATATTTCCATGCTTTACTTATTTTACTATAACTTTATTGAATCGGACATCCTCTGAATTGTTTAATTTCATTGTTGCAGCGAGTTTTCCGATCTACTTGTACAACGTGCCTCAGCCCCAGAAAATGTCAAAAAGCAATGTTATGCTTTTAATAAATGGCTCCTCGGACGACTGTTTTGTGTTTTATCTGTTAAGAAGCTTTCCAGGTAAAAACTAATAATATTTTAATTTCTGTCAAAACCCTGAGGAAGTCAGCTTTGCTGACGAAACATGTCGGTTTTTGTAAATAATTAAGTGGTTAATACAACGTTATTTATTAATTTGAACTAATAATATTTGTTTGATTCTTCGGTAAATATCGGTTCGGACTGGCCACGCTTATTACGAATAATTTTTAGAAAAAAACTTTAGATTCGCCTTAATTACTATAAAAGGAAACTTTTTGGCTTTGGGGCGGCGGAAAATAATGCATTTTAATTTTCAATTGCATAAAACCAAAATTCACTTCGCGAACCGGCGACGCAGCGAAAATCCGCGGCCGTAACTGTCACTTTTGTTGTTAATGTTTTGTTAATGTTGGTATTCTTGATAAATTATCAAGAGCTAATACGACTGTAGCCGACTTCGTGAGATAATGCGCGTATTTATGAAATTTGTCTAGCGGGCTTGTTTGTGTAACATGGTTTGTGATACAAAAGAAAGTGCCCCTTTATAACGCCTGCTCGCGTCAACGCAAGAAAAACATCCCAGTTTTCAAGTGGTTTAGCTGCTACGCTAGGTTTGTGTAACATGGTTTGTGATTCGCGGTATTTCATGTAGGTATCCCACGAAGTCAGCTGCAGTCCATAACAGTGACAGCTACGGCCGCGGATTTTCGCTGCTTCGGTTCGCGAAGTGAATTTTGGTTTTATGCAATTGAAAATTAAAATGCATTATTTTCCGCCGCCCCAAAGCCAAAAAGTTTCCTTTTATAGTAATTAAGGCGAATCTAAAGTTTTTTTCTAAAAATTATTCGTAATAAGCGTGGCCAGTCCGAACCGATAATTACCGATTCTTCTACTACTGTATTGTGGTGCAATATGATAATTACTTCTTAAATTGTTTCTTTACAGAATTCACAAGCTTAGCATATCTACGCAACTGAAAATCCTATCCATACTAAGCACAAATGCAGCACCATTTTTGGATGAAATTTTGGGTGAATACATAACATGTCTGCGCTTGATAATTAATTTCTATGAAGCCGGCTCTCAAGATGCTTTGGTTTTAAAAAGATTCATTCCTGATGAATTAGACATTTCCTGTTCCGATTTAGATCTTAGCCCAATGCCGGTGGAAATACAAAACAAGGAAGTGGGACAAGACATGATTATTTATTTGATAGACATCCTGGGTCAAACAGTCCTTACAGCAAGAGACTTCCACATGTTCAAGATCAATAACAATAATGTTGTAAAAGAAGTTTTACATGTCCTTGAAAACATGGACATGAGACTTAAAACTTGCGCACTTGATTTTTTTTCAAAAATTATCAATGAATTCGGTATTAATACATGTTCTAAACATGTGAACAAATTCTTGGCGATAATCGAAAAACTTATTTACACAATGCCATTGTTATTAGATAGGGGATCCATTCAGAGTTACAAATTTTCTAATCATATCAACGGTCAACTCTGTCAGTTGTTTGGCATCATTTATTACCATAGTGAAAACATATCAGAATATAAAAAAACAATTTTGCTGAGATTGTGCAAGTTCATTCTGGAAATTGATCATGATAGATTGGAAAAAGATTATGAACCAATAAAGAATAACGTTTTCTCTTTGGAATTAAAAGAAAGTTCAAAACAGTTGCTTGAAAAATTCATCACTGAAGAAGAAATTGCCGCACTGGACAGTTCTATCTTTGAAAGTTATGTCAAAGTAGTTCCATTATTTTTCTCAACCAAAGTGCTATCAGATGCCAAAACTCATTGTATTGAAAATGGTTCTAAGATCATTAATTTGGCAGAAATTAGTTCAACATTCAGAAACATCTCGTCGGCTCTATTTGTTGCTTCAAAATCTGCAGGAAATGAGAATTTTAACATGTTTGTGGTAAGTGCACACTTGAACAAAAACCTTCACCTGCTCAACATACTATTCAATTTTAAAATCAACTTTCTGAATTGGTGCCAATGTAAAAATGGAATTCTTCAAGATGTATTGAGTAAAACTGCAACAAACACAATTGTACCCGATATCAATTTGAAACTATTCACATCTGAAGTAACCCAACAGATCATAAAAGATCTTGAAAAAGTAATTCAAATTAATCTACACAAGAGTACCCAGCCAGCGCATGAACTTAATGTGATCACCAATATCCTCACTAAATTACTATTCGTAGGTAATGAGATGAACATAGCTGATATCGAATTACTTTTACAAATAGTTGGATTAGCGAGCATCACTGCCAATCAAAATCAGCGAATTGGATTACAGCACAATATCGATTTTGGAAAAGATAAAAACTATCGTAATATAACTTTTTTCAAAACTTTGCTGACGCAGTATGTTTGTCTGAATGAACAAATTACAACATATTCTGGAAAATGGAAGGATGCCATTGTGCAAGTACTAAGCTCTGAATTGGATATGACTAACTTTGGTGTGCAATTGGAGGTAAATAAGATTTATTACATTCCTACTTCAAATGAAAATACTTTGTGTGATGGCCGTTTTTTCACAATGTTCTTTGTGATAATCTATGTTTTCACTCCGAATGATAGAATGCATTTATTGAATACACAATAGGTATATTCGGAGATATTTAAGTGTCTTGTCTGTGAGTATGTAACTAAGTTTGCGAAAGGCCCATCCAAATCTTATCTTTTTTTTTAAAATTTATGTGAGTACCTACACAATGTATTTTTTTATTTAATTGGTTTTTTGCTCAGCTGGGTTTTTACATAGATTATAAGAACAGAATAAATCTTGATTTATTTATTTATTCTTTAGGTGCTCAAATGTTCACCTTTACTTCTGCTGAACAATATTCTAACTCCCGAAGAGTTAGTGGCGAACTATCTTCACCCTGCGTTATTTTCCAAGAACAAAGAAATTTTGCAAGAGCTGGTTCATATACTCCCTTTGATTGTTTGCATAATATCCAAACAATTCATTATCACCCACTCAACAACTGACTACAAACACAATGTTGGTATCAGATTAAGTTTTGTACATGGATTAAATATCAGCTTTATATGCAAACACTGCTATGATATGGACCGTTTAACTTCTCAGGAAAGCAGTATAAAATACAAATCAATCGAGAAGAAAACTTTCATTGTGTCCAAAAAGTCTGAATCAATCTACTCGGACACAGATGTTGCAAGAATCAAAAATATGTTTGTAGAATTTTTAAATGTGAAGTTCTACATTGGAGTACCTGATTCGGATTTAGGAAATTTGATAATAACTTTTGCTAGACATTCCATACTATTACCCTCCTCGATTGATGATCTCCTGGGGAAGGCTTCTTTGAGTGACTTGGTCAATATTTTAAAGCCTTTAACTACAAATATTTTGGTAAGTTACATTTTTAAAAATACCTGCAAACCTATCCATCCACCGGGAATTGATTATTATTGGAATAGAATACTTATACTGGCATGTTTTTTAAAACTTTCTTTTATTTCCAGCAAGATGCTAAATTAGACAATTCTGTCAAGAGTTCAATTCTAGGATCGGTAATTCGACTCATAGTCGTTTCATCAAAAAAGAGTTTAGAGACAAACAATTCTATGCAACAAGAACTTTGCTTAGAGTGTATCCGTCAGTTTGAGCTCACTCAGTCTCCGGATGTCATTCTGCCCAGTATAAAGCTGCTGATCTGTTTCTTGATGTATTCTAATTGTGTGTATGGATCAAAGGCTGCCCTGTATATCAGAGATATATGTGAAGCCCAAAGGACAACACCGAATAAGATATATTTTAGATACAAGAAAGACTTTTGTCGTGTTATGATGGAGCAGGCTGCTCATAACTTCCTTCTCGGGCATGGCTGTTCATCTTCTATTCAAAAGGTGAGTGAGTTTTCTGGAACCATCCAAATGCGTATTATTCCATTTCCTAATGAAGAGATGTCAACCTTGTTGAGTTTATTTGCAGGTGGTAAAAGTGTTTGGCTACGTAGGCTACAGGGACTTTGTGTCCAAGGATGTTCACCACGCATTACCCTATCTCATCCCCATCATGATGAAGACTGACAAACTGAAACCTATCATTACTGAAATGGCCTCACTGACTCACTGCTCTCCCGCTGAGTTCATCAGCAAGCGATTTCCTCATATCTATCCGCACATTTACATATACGAATCTGACGACACGGCTGAAAAATGCTTCCGGTACATTCAAGAAATAACTGGGAGTTCTGTAACAGATTTGATAAGGAAACACTTCAGAGTTGCGTTGACCGAGTTTCTCCTACAATATTGTTGCGGTCCTGAAAAGGTATTAAAGGCATGTCGCTGGTTGGCAAGCATCGATCCGGATTACTCTCCAATGCCTTCGGACGTGAATCTACCGTTAACTCAAGTAGCAGATTTCATTCAGCCAAGATTCCTCGGTGTGCTTGCGTGTTTTGACACCAAACTCGTCAACAGTAAAGGAGCCATATCCGTCAAACGAAAAGCTTTACAAAGCTTTCCCGATATATTAAACTTAATGGGTGCACGCCACATGACCCCGCTGCGATTTAAAATACTGGCAATACTTAGAAGTGCATTGTCATTGATGGAGGAATTCCCTAAACTAAATGCTCTAGCCTGGAATGCATTTATTCATAACATTGATACTGTTGTCTTAGGACCACTGCTTACTACTATATTTGTATCTCTCGTACCGCTAGTGCAGTTCGCTGTGAAAGAAATTAACGAAATATTTGAATACCTTATTGTTGGAAATGAAAATCTTTTATGTTCGCATATCCCAGATTTGTTTTTCTTGAAAGAGGATAACATTAGTCCTAAGGTTAAACAAATTGTAGCAAAACACGTTGCGAGGATTCAACCACAAAACTTTATAGAAAAATTAAAATGGTATCTGAAATACCTCAATCAGGATGCATTAGAGATAAGAGTTCATACTTTGAAGTTTCTCTCCGATCTCATAAAGAGCAGCCAGCCCGAAATAAGTGATGCCATCTTTGGGAGCAAAGACATCAATCCAACTGTTGTGGAATTGATTGATATTCTTATTGCAGGTTTGTTCAATTTTACCAATTTCTTACCTCCCAATGGTCACTATAAATACACATTTCTTTACTGGCTTATCATTATTGTGGAGCCACAAATATTATTTTCAATAATTTACCTACATTTGTTTCCATGCATCTAAAACCAGGAGTAAAGTTATTGACATTTATTTTGTCCGTTATTATATTGTATTTGAAAATCAGGAGAACACATGAAGGCGTCGGGGATATCTCAGAAAGGCATACTCGGTATGATAATGTTTTAATGTATTTATGAAGGCAGAAATGGGTACCGCCGCCCCGGGAACTATTTATTGGATAATCAACACCCCTGTCATAGGTTACCCGAAGTGGTTCACTGCGTTTGGTGGTGTAGGGGTGCTCGGGTCCATGGGGCGAGGTTTGTCTGGGTCTTGGCGGCACTGTGTGGCGGGCCAGATTGGGAGAGACTGGTTGAGAAAGACCTTTTGAACCCTCCAGTCGGACTCTCTCGACCCTCGCTTTGCACCACAGTGGGAGGGATGGATTTATACGTCCGTCATTCCTGGAAACACTGATCTCCCAGATTCCTTCCCACCCCTTATACCTTTTTCCTTTCCAAAACTTCATCTCCTTACTTTCCCTAAAAAGACCCTTTCCACAGCGTCTCCAAAGATTATGTAAGCCCTGAGGGATTTTTTATTCCTCAGGGGTCAGATTTTATGCCTCTTGTGTGGATAAAATGTAAAAAAAGGAGGTTTTACATTGGAAAAGTCAAAATTACAGTGTTATAGGCGACTGAAATGCCTCGGTAACAATCTTTTGTATTTGTTGAGTGATAAATTGAGGATGTCCGCTGACTCGGCGGACCCTCCATTAGTATTCTGGGAAATGAGGAATACATATGGTAGTTAGTTCCAGAATATCTGAACTGAATTACATCTTTTAGTATTACGCAGTGGAATCCAAAAGCTTATCAATGCAAGCAATTCTAGATCATCTAAATGCATCATTCAGAATTTTGTGTGGAAAGACGTGGTCAGTGAAAATCCTTCTGACAATTTAATTTAATCGAATGTTTATGCGGGTCATGTCGAGAGTCAGAATAATAGAAGAGTAAGTATGAGCAGATGTACAAATGTGGATGCAGCAAGTATTACATAATACATCCATAATAGGCCAGTGCAAATAGCGATCCGCGATCGGAATTATTCCGGTAGTCCCAATTTTTTTATATGTTTTATATACTCATCTAGTGATGTAAAATCTGAGTTTTCGACCTTGGGTCACTTGAGCTTTCGCCGCCATTTTGAAAAATCGAGCCAAAATCTAGTTTTTCTCAAATATCTCGTTCCAATAAAAATTTCGGCTAAAGTGTCTTTACAAGTTTAGTAGAACATAAAATTACCTACAATTTTTATTCAAACAATTTTCTTCTATCTCTAATGAATATCGAGATATGCAGGCACAAAAATGTATACAAGTTTATAAAAACCGGTAAATTGCTCGACTTGGTTCGGTTTTTTGAGCGTATCACTTTTCCAGTACAATTTTATGAAAAAATTATTGAGATCAATTTTGTAGAAAACAAATTTTCATAAAAGACGTAGGTTTAGACGTATGTTTAATGTTTAATTAGGTATCCCAGTTCTAATCCAAAAAATTCTAAAAAATTAGATCAAAAATTGAATTGGTTGAATAGTGTTTTAATCTAGGCATACCTTGATTATTCTTTTTTTAACAATTATTATTGAAATAACATGTGACATACATAACAGCAAAATTAACCACCAATTTAAACACAACATATAAATAAAATTATTAATTAAGTACATAGTTGTGGTAAAAGAAGAAAAAAAAATGTATTTTCTTAAAATTTATAATTATTGACTTTAGTTTCTTGCTGCCACTTACGGGCCCCGAACAGCTTCAACATAGTCTTCCTATGTCTCATTAGCCGAATTTGTGGCGACTGGGGCATCAAATTCCTCGTCATCATCATGAACGAAGACTTCCACAGTATTCCCGCTCGTGCTTTCATTACAGTGAGTAGGGAGCATTTCAAACCCGATTTTATACATGCGCACTTCCAGCGAAACCTTTTTTGCATTGGCGTGATATAAAGCTCAGTAACGCCTGAGGTGCAGCCTCCTTTAACATTAGTACTGGAGTTAATAACCTAACAGCGTCCTTCTTCCACCCCCATTCAGTTGGATCTTTATGGTGACAAAGCCAAGTCTGCACTTTGAAGTATGTTCTTGAAACATGTTGCTGGATTGCATCTTTGGTGGGTGGTAGCCTAGATAAATTGAATTTGTTCTTTTTCACTCCTTTGACAAAAATAATATTCCTTAAATTTTCCATATTTGATTTCTCACTGCTGCCATACAAAGTGCAAAGAATTCTTCGGCAGCCAAAGTGATTGTTTCTCCTTTGCTTTTGGATCTTGAAATAAACGAACAAGTTTTATTCGCTGAGTGGTTCTTGAGAAGAATATTACAAAATTTGTATATACCTTCTACGAACGGAGCACCAGTTGTGTCGCAGCCACTTATGGCACGAATGAATAAATTGTTTTCAACTATTTCAATGTGTTTAAAACATTCGTCAGAGTACAACGCTTTAGGTGATTTTTACCTTTTCCAACTTTTTGGTAATACACGTTTGTAGGTGATAAGAGTCGATATCCTGACCAATGATTACGACTGCATGATGTTGAGATGATAACGAGTTTGCTGTGGTTATTATGTGAACATCAGCATCCTGCGCAGCTTGTACTGTCGTTATTTGCGATCGATCAAATGAGGCTCTGAGTAGGGAAATAAAACGGAACTTGTTCTTCTCATTTCCCAGAAACATTTCCTTAGTGCTTTTCTTTTCAACCGAATCTGGGTATCCTCGAATTCAACTGCTGCATTGGCTCCATAATGATTTTGTACATATTCTTGGAAATATTCTTTAATTTCACACTTTTTGGCAATACACATATGATGGAATAGCATTCACACCCTGATTTTTTATGCTATTGGTCACCGCCGCAGGAAAAACTATCGCATCCTTACGTTTTAAAAGTAGGTTTCCAAAGTTCTGGTTGATAACTTCAGATATAGCAAATTTCCCCATCTTTTCCCATTCTTTTCATCGTGCCACTGCTTGTAGACATAATTACGTTTGTTTTAGGAAATGGTTCATGGCAAGCAAACCAATCAATGAGAGTTTGGACGTCTTTGTCATCCCTTTTAATTCGTGTAGGCCTCATCTCTACATGTTGCTCTGACGTTCCTGATTCAACTCCACAGAATGACTCGATACCCTCACAAATGTTATGCAGATAAACAAATCCGTAATCCTATAAGAGCTATAATCCTGTGAAGTCTAAGTTATGACCGACTATAGTTTCATGGGGGCTGGCGACTATAGACAATTCATGAGAAAAAAACAACAAAGATTTCAATACAAATGAAATAACTCCAAAGAAATGACTCTTAAAATATCATTTTGTTTAAGATATCTGTAAAGAGCTAAGGGAACGTACCCATACTACGTGACACGTTTAGGGGGGGGGGGGGGGGGGTCTTCAAAATGTCACGCTCCATGGGGGGGGGGGGGGGGTAAAAAACTGCAAAAAGTTGGTCACGTAGTATGGGTACGTTCCCTAAGTTATCTGAAAAAAATATGTAAGAATCTAAACCACATTTTTGGAGTTGACGACCTCGATTTAGAACTACCTACATGTTGCCCTTATACTGATCCAGACAGACACGACATAGGTGACACCTGATGTTCTGGAGTACTGGAGTGGCCTGGGGGGGGGGGGGGGGGGGGTCGACCCCCTCTCTCGTCTATTTATAGTTATAATATGTAAAAATGTAATGTGAACAAAAGTCGAATAACGTGGTAATATGGTACCGAATTTTCTGTTTTACCCACCCATATTTATTTACATATACTTTATATCAGTAAAAAAAAACAAAAAAAATAAAAATCACACATCTTTTTAGAAATTTTGTTCTCTACAAAATTGGTATCAGTAATTTTTTCACAAAATTGCATTGGAAAAGAGATATGCACAAAAAACCGAACCAAGTCGAGCAATTTACCGGTTTTTATAAACTTGTATACATTTTTGTGCCTGCATATCTCGATATTCATTCAAGATAGAAGAAAATTGTTTAAATGAAAATTGTAGGTAATTTTACGTTCTACTAAACTTGTAAAGACACTTTAGCCAAAAATTTTATTGGAAACGAGATATTTGAGAAAAACTAGATTTTGGCTCGATTTCAGCTGGTTTTTTCAAAATGGCGGCGAAAGCTCAAGTGACCCAAGGTCGAAAACTCAGATTTTACATCACAAGATGAGTTTATAAAACATATAAAAAAATTGGGACTACCGGAATAATTCCGATCGTGACCCCCTTTTTTGCGCTAATTGCACTGGCCTATAATTAGTTTGAACTAACTCAATCCTCATTTGTTCAAATCTAATAATTATGTTTTTCTGAGAGAATTATCATCTAGTACTATCTAAATCATGGGTGCTCAAACGGTTGATCGCGAGTGCTTTTTGAGTCGATCTCAAGAAAAATTTCCCAATGTAAATAGATCTTTTCACATTCACATTCTCAATGGTCGCGCCTTTTTTTGTTGTTCACTCTATCCTCGTCTATGGTGTGTGACGTCACAAGTCCCCATAGGAAAAAAAAAACTTCTATTTATTGCGTATTCATGGAGAAATATTGTCGAAAATTGCCCCCTTAAAAGCCCGAAGTTATCGAACTAGAAATAATTGCACAATATTACAAAATTTCACAATAAATATTAATAATATCTTGTAAAAATTTTAACCCGTTTCAATTCGTATTTTTGTCGCACCTACGTTTTGGACCGATTGAAATGAGCACAGAATTTTTCATTACTTATTCTGTGACGAAACCAATAACCGTCAACACGGGAACATTGTTTTCCATGACTAAGTTTCTACATTGTATTCTCGAATGCAAGTACGAAAGAAGTGCTTCAGAAAATCATCAAAATTATATTGTTGGTTTAATACCTATTACAATCTGTACACAGTTGAAACATTTTTATGTGAAATGTGAATCTTATGTGGACATCATCAATCCGGCCTGCTACATCAACCATGAGTTTTACGCTTCCTTATTCCCCACCTTCTAAGAAAGTTCCTTACATCCACCATTTTTTACACACACTTTGTATATGCTGCCAGAATCAAAGAGAAACCATTTTCATGTTCTGAGTGTAGTTTTAATTTGCCGCAAAACAGATTTAATTTAAACCAGTTTCGTGTTCAGAATGTAAAATTCCAGTTCTTATATTCGAAGTACAGTTATATTATTATTTATATAAAATTCCAGTAGCAGACTGTGTATGTGTAGCCAGAATCAAAGAAAAACCAAAAAAATGGATTTCTACCCCCCCCCCCCCCCCCCTTCCCGGCGCGAAAATCTGCAGTTGTGTCGATCGATCATAGTCTAATAATATTGAGGTAGATCACCAGCAGTTCAAGTTTGAGCACCCTTGATATCATAGAAAATACCTGTGTGCGAAAGGAAGAATGGGATGAGTTGAAAATTTAAGTCCTGATTGAAGCATACAAAGTTGTCCCCTCGAATTATATATCTTAACGAATTTTATTGAAGCAATGTGAGTCTCCGTTCATTGGGCTAATTTTGTCTTTGCTTCTCAGCTAATCAATTCGGGGTTTGAATGAGAGATTGTGTGGTTTCTCGGCTGAGTGAACAATGGTATGTAAAAGAGTTTTTGAAGTGAAAACTTCTTTAGCACCATTGTGATTTGAAACTCGATGAAACGAAAAATAGCGACACTAAAAAGAGACAAACACCTACATCTATGGGATTTAGCCTGCGAGAGAATGAGATAGTATAATCGGTCTCCTCTTTGTGCGGTGCTTCGTAGTCTCTCCACTCTTGTCTACTTTAGTTTTCTGAAGGTTTCACTTCTACCGCTTGTGAATTGTACTTTGTTGTTTTCTTTTCGTTTGGTTTTGAAGAAAAAAGAAAACGTCAAAAAAAGTCACCGAAGACCAAAATTTCATTTACATTTTTTATTCCAAATTGTGAGGAATCACTGGTTAAAGTCCCTTAAAACCCTGTATATAGTATTATATACTAGTAAACAAAAATCTATCAATACAACTTTAATGCTCCATGCCCGCATGGCAGCAGGCAATTCTGGTCGCTTGCGGGCTCAATAGGTCGCAATTTCTGCAAATCCAGCCTGCCACCTCTTACCAGACCTGACGGCTTACTAGCAAACACCGCCACCGAAAAGGCTAACTTACTAGGTAAAATGTTTGCAGATAACTCAACCCTCGATGACCAAGGTGCTGTCCCGACGTCGGTTCCTCACTGCGGTTTTCGTATGAAAAAGCTGAGGATCCGGCATCGGGAAGTACTCCATGTTTTACGAGGGCTTGATGTTAATAAAGCTAGTGGGCCTGACGGAATACCTGCCCTGGTACTGCAAAGGTGCGCTGCAGAAATAGCTCCAATTTTGACGAAGCTTTTTAAACTGTCCCTGAAGACTGGCTCTGTGCCCTCTGGTTGGAAAAAAGCGGTTATCCATCCTATTCCAAAGAAGGGGGACCGCTCCAACCCGGCCAACTACCGCCCCATAGCGATCACATCAGTTCTGTCTAAGGTGATGGAACGTGTGATCAACGACAAACTGCTCACATACCTCGAGAAGAACAAAATTAATAACGACCGTCAATACGGATTCCGGCGGAACCGCTCGTGCGGTGATCTTCTCGCGTATGTGACGCATGTTTGGGGGCGATGCCTGGAACGTTTCGGTGAGACCCAAACGGTTGCACTGGACATCTCCAAGGCCTTTGACCGGGTTTGGCACCGAGGACTTGTCAACATTCTGCATTCTTACGGACTTCCCGCATCCTTGTGTACGTGGATTGCCGACTTCTTGAGGGAGAGGTCGATTCAGACGGTAGTCGATGGTTTCACCTCTTCCTCACACTCAATAAATGCTGGTATCCCACAGGGATCGGTTCTGTCTCCGACTTTTTTTTTGTTGCACATCAACGACCTTTTGTCATGTGCACCAATTCATTGTTACGCGGATGACAGTACAGTTCATGATAGCTTTTTGTTTGACAAGCCCCCAAAGGGCTCACAAACTCCAACAGCTCGTAGGGCTTTGAAGCAAAGAATGGACGGTTACCTCGAGAGTGTTTTCTCTTGGGGTAAAAATAATCTCGTTGAATTTAATGTTTCAAAGACCCAATCTTGTCTGATTACGTCTAAAAGGGATCGAAATGAAAATCTAGTCTCTTTCAACGGAAGCAATCTTCCGAACAGGCCCTCCATTGATATGCTTGGTGTAACCCTAAGTAACCAGCTCAGGTATGGGGCTCCATCGAAGCCAGAGTAAAGTTAGCCTCCCAAAAGCTGGGCGTACTGTACAGGGCCCGCAGATACTTTAATAGTACACAACTGCTAACCCTGTACAAATCGCAAGTGCGCCACACGGTTGAATTTGGCAGCCACCTCTGGTCTGGAGCTCCAAAATACCTGAAAAATACCCTCGACTCTGTGCAGAAACGGGCGGTCCGTTTGATAGATTCTCCCATCTTAACAGACGGATTGCAATCTTTAGAGCACAGGCGTCGAGTGGGAATGCTATCCTTGTTCTACCGGTATTACAATGGAAGATGCTCCGAGGAACTAGCATCATTGATCCCTTCGGCACCGGTGCATAGTCAGGAAACACGCCAAACGCGTGCCCAACATTTGTACACAGTTGACATTTGTCACATGAGAACGGGTCGTTTCTTCGACTCGTTCTTGTGTTCAACAGCTCGGCTGTGGAATGATTTGCCGGCCTCTGTGTTTCCTCCTTCCTACAACTTGGGTCTCTTCAAGACCAATGTTCATTCCTTCCTCTCCTCAAAAAGACCCTCCACACAGCATCCCAGATGACATAGGCCCTGAGGGAAACTATTTTCCTCAGGGCCTCCTGTGTGGAGTTAATGTAAAAAAAAAAAAAAAATCGTGACCTAATTATGCGCATTATTTCAGGCTGCCGCGACAAAGACCTCTCCATCAGCGAGTGGAGCGGGCGCTGCCTGGGAGCCCTGGGGGCCCTGGAGCCCTCGCTGCTGCCGCGCCACCAGAGCGCTGCGCAGGGCCGGGGCACCTTCGCCTTTAGCGTCAGGGATATGGGCTTCATAAGGGTGGCGCTCACTGAACTGACAAGGGCATTTCAGTGTGAGAAAGATACTAAGGTTGGTGATTTTTTAATATTATAACTAGACATCGGATTATATGCATTTGCATATGCAAATGCATATAACTCTCTAATTACGACGTTAATGCATATTTCAGCCTTTTTTCCCAAATCGTGCATATTTCGTTTAATAGCGGGAGGTATCATCTTCGTATAGGGAGCTAGGTGTAAAATCCTAGAAAAAACAAATCATTCAACTGTTGCTCGTTTCATAAATGATTCCATAAGATCTTTGTTTCCCGATTCTTCTATGGATGAAAAAATCTGCATGTTTGTTTCTGATGCAGCGCCATACATGTTGAAAGCTGGCCAAGCCTTGCAAACTTTTTATCCAAATTTACTACACACTACACATTACCTGCTTAGCTCACGGGTTTCATCGCCTTGCAGAAGAGATACGGCAAGAGTATGGGAATGTTAATAAATTGATTTCCTCTACAAAAAAAGTGTTTTTAAAAGCACCATCGCGTGTGCAGTCTTATAAAGAGCAATTGCCAAATCTAGCATTGCCGCCAGAACCCATAATTACTCGATGGGTTATTTGGCTAAAGGCAGTATTATTCTATGCTGAAAATTTTGAGGCCGTAAAACAAGTAGTTGGGCAATTTGACAGTTCTGAGGCCATTTCAATTCATTCAAGCAAACTAGCATTTGAAGACGTATCCATTAAACAGAATATCGCCCTCATCTCAACACATTTCCACAAGTTACCAGATGCCATAAAAAAATTGGAAACAAAAAACCTTCCTCTATTTAAAGCAATAGAAATACTGGAAACAATGATTGAACTCGCCAACGCCCTTCCTAATTCAATATCAGAAAAGATTCGTAAAAAGTTAGACTCTATTTTGCTCAAAAACCCGAGTCTTGAAGACATGAAGAACATTAATGCCTACATCAACGGCACAGGTAATATATATTTATATAACTTGCCTAAACAGGTATCTCCAGAAATGGCGCCAAATTTGAAATTTTGTCCAATGACGTCAGTTGACGTAGAGAGGTCGTTTTCGGCGTACAAATAAATACTGGGTGACAAACGTCACAAATTTTAGCTCGAAAATTTGGAAAAATACTTAGTTTTAGGTATATTATCACAAAAACTATGCATAATTAAGAATATTAAGGATATTTCGCTGTTTTTGTACGGTCTTTAATTAAAATATATAAAAATATAAATGGTTTTTTGATTTTGCATTGTGCATATTTTGGGCAAATCAAGAGTTTTTAGTGCATATTTCGGCCTTTTTTAGTGCATATTTGCATGCATATTTTGGCACTTTGTTAGTGCATATAATCCGATGTCTAATTAAAACTAACTAACTAACCATCACGCCGTTTCTCCGCAGGGGTGGGCAGATAGGACGGACCGCCAAACAACTCGGTCCTGACACAAACTCTTTGTTTCACTCACATTCATACACCATCTCATACATACTCTTCTATTATTCTGACTTATGACATGGCCCGACTCAAGTATCTGGTTCACTTAATCTTAACATTTGGTTTAAAAAATAAAATGCTTATGTGTATATTTAAAAAAATTTCATTTACCTTACAGAATATGGATTCTTATGCTCTGGCAATTCAAGAAATACTGAAAGCGTTCAACATTTCTCCATCAGGTGAAAATAAGGAATTTTGGGACAGTTTTCCAGATGACATGCATCAAATTATGCTTCCTCTACTATCATCAAGGTTTTTATAAGAATGTCTTTGACTCGTAAAAATCTTACATAACTTGTCGGAAACAAAACATATATTACATGAATATTACGTGTGTATATTTTCAGATACAATTTGGCCTTCCCACTAAATCCAAAGAAACCTAATAGAGTTCACTGCGTGTACGGAACCAACAAAGCTTCCACCTTCAACGAATGGGCCTTCAAGTAAGCTTTGTCTATTTGAATATTATTAGTAATTTACTAGCTGAAGTCCCCGGCGATGCCCGGGCTTTACACAGAGTTTTCGAAATTAAATGTAGACAGTGACCTTCCTTTTGTTTTGAAGGTCACGTGTTCAAGATTTCATCAACCTCGGCATAAAACTGTAGATTTGCATACAAATCAAATCCATACCGCCCGCTTGTCAACCTGCTCGTCCACCACATACAGACATTCTCCTATATATATATTATATATTTCAACCAATTTACACAAAACCTTGACAAATTATATGCCTAAACCTTCCTCATGAATCACTCTTATCTATTGGTGAAAACCGCATGAAAATCCATTCAGTAGTTTTTGAGTTTATCGTGAACAGACAGACGCGGCGGAGGACTTTATTTTATAATATGTAGAGATGCTGAGACCCAGTTTTTTTGCAGAAATTCAAATGTAACATTGTTATAATAAAATGGCCGTTCAACGCCATTTTGTTTTTTGACATTTGAATGGTCCCCGTTAAACTTTAAATTTTACATCAGTTTATGTTTCTCACAAACTTTTCACTTATTATTACACTTATAACTGTTATTACCCTATACGCTAATTATTACCTTGTACACTATTGAACACACTTTTTGTACAAACTGCTTAAACCAATTTTAATTTTTTTTTTTGCTTCAATACCACTGTTTGTTTTTACTAGGTACTAAAATAAAATATATTTAACTATAATATTACCCACGCACAGGCTGCGCCTTAGTGGGTTCCCATTATTTTTATTATATCTAAAATATGTAACTATAAAATGTAAAATTGGGAAAAATAAAGGATTTAAAAAAAAAAAAAAAAAAAAAAAACGCCGATTCTAGGTGCTTCTCAGCTTTCTATCAAATTGTTATAAACTGACAAGCTTAACAACATAAATGTTGTCCTCTTTTGCTGATCACAATTGTTCAAAAGCTGAAACAGATCGAACGTTTGCTCATAAAGATATTAGTAATATAATTGCAACATAATTAAAGAGCTAAATAATAGTTTTTTTTTTTAAAATATTTATGACTGTCATTTTTGAAAACATTTAGTTGGGCAAGTCAACTAATTCCACTGATCGATGTTCGGCCTACCCAAGATGTTCTGCGGATGGTGCAGCCAAGTCTGAAGAGGGATGTCCGTACCCTGGTGCTTTTCCTACCCTACATCCTGCTGCATACAATCATATCAAATGATGAAAACAATTTTCTGATGGAGGAGATGTTGGCTGTCATTGGTGAGTATTATAGTTTTACAATATCACTTTTTTTCATTTTGTTTATGTGTTTTACATGAATTAATTATTTTGTAATTTATTATATTTTTAGGTCCAGAATCCTTTAACAATGAGGCAGTGCATGTTGCAGATATTCCCAAATATCGAACATCCATGATGTTAAACCTAACGCCAGCCATCACCCCATTGATTCTAGAGGAGGGCACCCAAGTAAGTAATTTGTTTTACTTCCAAATAAGGTCAAATTAATCGTAGTTGTTGCATCCGAAACTGCTTACGAATTACAGCTTCAGATGCACTTGAAAATGGACTGTAAATAATAAGAATAAAACTAAACCAAATGGTGTTTGCTGGAGTTGAGTGATAATATTTGTAGGGAAAACTAGGGAAGCAAGGAAGAAGCAGCTTGATCAAAAAGTTTTAGGACCGGCCACCGTGTGACACGTGTGTGCTGTCGGTCACCGGATTGGAATTATTTTTTATGTGGTTGGTCACCACATTCTGTCATTGACACTTCCCTCCAAATTTCAGCATCATAGCTTGGCTTTTGTAAAAGTTACGCTATACTGAGTACCTCTACTTTTGTGCGTGTTTTCGATTTTTTACATGTCTAAAAATGGCATCAAGTTTGCACCACAATAACGCATTGTCGCACAATGTTTTTGACCAAAAACAACACGAATGCTATCCAGCAGCCTTCGCATTCACCTAATCTGGCTCCCTGCAACTTTTTCCTGTTCAACCGACTTAAAAAACCGGAATGCGTTGCAGCACCCGAGAGAATGTCATGAAAAAATCAAAAACGGCTCTGATGGATATTCAGAAAGTTGAGTACCAGCGGTGTTTCGAGGATTAGACCAAGCGCTGGCGTAAGTGCTTTGCAATTGACGGGGAATACTTTGAAGGGAACCATATCGATTTTGATGAATAAACTTGTTTTTTCGATTTTATGAATAAAGTCCTAAAACTTTTTGATCAAGGTGTTAAGTATAAAACGATATTGTATACTTTGATATGGTCAAAAACCCTCTAATTGGTTAAAAAACAAGAGTATGAACACTAACAACACCAACAAATTGCTTCCTGGGCAGTCCCAAATCTTCTTCTGTTTTTCAGAAAACAAATGTACTCTAATTTGGTATTTTTCTCCTGTCACTGTTCCAAATTTAAAACGCTTTCCCAGCAAGGTGATGTGGTTAGGGAAAGGTAGGTACTGGGTAAATGACATCCCGATAGGAACTATGTATATTCTCATTTCAAAACCAAACAACAGGTATAGTTTGGCAAGAAAGTGTAGAAATTAAATAAAATGGAACATTACTATGGCAGCACCGAATTATATGACGTTTCCTATGGCTGTCATGTTATCGCATGTTACGGGTTGATTTATTGTCTTAAATCTGAGTAGAAGATCGCTGATTTGGTAATATTTTTATTCATTGTTTGCCTGAATTTAATTAAAATGAATAAACCATTACATAGTGATGCAAGAGGGGTTATATTCTGCGTTTTTCAACGCTGCCTAGCCGAGTGTCACGCGAAGAAGATTCTGTCTGATTTAGAAGATGTTTACAAACGAACTGCAGAAATGACTGGTACGTAGTATAGATTGTTTAATAAATTTCATTAGTATTACAAGATGTATGCCAATTTTCGAGCGATAATAACCATTACAATCTGATTTGAGGTTATGTTAAAAAATTCGAATTTGACATTTCGATTTGACAGTTAATATGCGGCCACAGGAAAAAGGGAATAACTCAATAAAAAAAAAATAATATGCAACTTCTATAAACTCGTAGAAAAGTTACTTTTTTCTCGTTTTCTCTTTTTTCTTTCTAAGTGAATATTATCTAGTGTGTGTTTTTAAAACTACCTTCTATAATAATAATTTTAATGTTTTTCACACACAGGTAAATCTGAAACAACGGTAAGACGAATCGTCAAGGAAGGGGAAAAGGCAGATGGAAAATTTGAAACACCGGGAAAACGGAAAAAGGGCATAATAATAATAATATGTAATAGCATAAGTGCTGATGATTGGAAAAATTGTTGCAAACACGTGATGAAAATTGAGGCAGAATATTATGCACGAGGCAGTACTATATATGATGATATCGATGAACTGCTTTTAGATGAAGATGAAGATACGGAAGAAGAAGAATCACACGAGGACAAAGACAATAATTACATGTCGGGTGTTGAATTAACAGACTTAAATTTTTAAGTACCTACATTTTTATATCGAAATAAACGCCCACTTAAAACTTGTTTTGTTTTATTTTGCTTCTATTAAATTACAGTTTTTTGTGCAAATTTTTTGAAAATACAAATACGCTATGAAATATGCATTTTGCCAGAAGTGTTTTTTTAAAACATACATTCTTTGTCTTATGAGCCATCTTGGTGTTGCCATTTAAAACTAGAAAACGATCGCAGCGCCATCATTTATTTTCTAAATTGCCAAACTGTAGTTCTTAAAATAATAAAGTTAATTTTTATTTTACTCGATTATAGTTGTGTATTGGAGACATCCTAATATTGATGGTACCTGTCCATCCAGTTGTGTTGGTACTGTGTTCTATTTTTCAAACTTAAAAAGCTTCGATAAAAGAGGGAGAGGAATATTTCTCTTGTCTAGGGATGAAACGATACCATTGAGGTATCGATACTTTTACTCGATACTGTATCGATCGTCGAGTATCGATACTTACTCGTATCTTTTTTGGAAAATTTAGAGTAAAAACCATAACAAGTATTAGTAATTTATTGATAAGAAAAACATAGAAAATTATAAGCTAAAATGGCATAATAAATTGAAAAAGCACTACAAAACAAAATGCACATATTTATATTATTATATTTCATGCCACCCTCTGAAATAAAACAAATTTCTTACATTTGGGTAATTAATTAACCATCAATATTTTGTGTAATTTATTTTGTAGCTACTTACTTTTTTGCGAAGCAATGTTTTCGAACATGCATTTTAATGTATTATCACCTCGCATTAGATGCAGATCAGATCATGCATATTTGACTGTGTATTCATATTAGACTTTGTAGATGTCGATGTCGTTTTTCGTGAAATATTGCCACACACTAGACTTCGGAGACCCCATTTTCAATAACTCAAAAAGTTAAAACACTACACAAACACCGACTATTGTTAAAGGATTAACGAACATGGGAGCGAAATCGAACAACATGACGACAAAATATGGCGGTGGCGGCGCTGCCTGTTTTTTTTATTATTTATTAAAAGAAAATAACTTAGTTTACATCACTTTATTTTTTTATATTTTATACTATCAACATGTTTCGTGAACCATGTTCACTTCTTCAGGAATAAAAGTATACTAAAGTTAAAAAATTAATTATAGATTACATATGGAGAGAAGAAATTGAAGGAGAGGGAAGGGTTGACAATGGTGGGAGTTTCGAAGAATTGGGGATTATTTTTTTTATTAAATGGACATACAAGCTTGCCAACTACACAAAACTAAGACTGGCTAGGGACGCTAGGGTTAGGGTGCGTTCAAAAACTTCAATTTAAGATATGCAATTTTTTTGTCAATGTTAAATAAAATAGTGACATTGGCATACTGATATGAGTAATTTTGATCGATACCTACTCAATACTCAATTTCAAAGTATCGATACTAAAAGTACTTGGTATCGGTGAAAAATATCGAGTAAGTACTTGTATTTACTCGTTTCGTTTCATCCCTACTCTTGTCTTAGTGCTGTTTCAGATAGGGCGGTTGAACTGTGCTGTTTTAATCCTCGGTTGTCGGTGTGTATGGTGTTCCTTCCTGGTGTTCACACGAAACTGCTCGGTTTAGAAACCAAGCGGCTGGTGCTGAGCGACCTTAGCTATTAAGCATTCAGTCGCTGCACGGTTCTTGAGCGTTCTCAACTTCTGTTTTTAAACTATACTCGAGGAGATGCAGCAAAACCATGCTGTTTCCACCGAGGTGTGTAAGCTCACCAATCCAAAACTGAGCGATTTAACCGCCCTGCTTGAATAAACTCTTATGGATGTTGTTGTGTATTAATTGTGGTTTTAAAATATTTTTTAAATGTGACAAGATGAGACTGATTTAATGTTTTTGTTTTTATGAATTACAATGTGCAAAATATCAAGAATTCTATGAAAGTACAACTAAAAGGAATTTTTTGTTTAATAGTTAAAATGTAGGAAGATGGTGTACGTTCTTCTGGATTTCTTCAATCGCTGGCTGCTTGAGTGGACACATTCTAAGAAAAATGTCTTCACAGATAAAAACTATGTGTAAGTATTTATATATAAACAGAAGCAACTGTATAATTTTTATTTTTTTTATTTTTTTTTTTTATTAGTAATAGAAGGTACATAAATTACAAATAATTTTTAAACAGTAATTAATTACATAGTAGAATATTTGATGTACCCCCATAATTAAGCAAGGTTTTTTGATTTTATGATTTATTATTTATTTTATTACCCCCATAATTATGAAATGTATAAATGAATAATCACAATTGAATTAATATTAGTTATAAAAATGCATGAGAAAAACAGTTATTGCATCATCTGAAATTTGATTCCTGCCGAGCTATTCTATATCTTTTGTGGGATCGTTATCGAGATAACGAATGTTATATACTGTCAGATTTGTGTAATTTTTCATATTTACTGTCACATATTTTAGTTTCGATTGTTTTAAATACGAATTCCTGCAAGTATGCATGATTATTTATTCATTTAATGTACGTTGTACATAGAAAAGGCAAATAAACAGCCATAAAAATCACACAAATCTGACAGGAGATAACTTCCATTATCTAATAACGATCCCACAAACGACATAGAATCGCTCGACTGGGTCCTTCCGCTAACTAGGCAACTGATTTAAAACTAAACTAAACCTTCGAGATGACTTATAGACCCACTATGATTAACCATACATTCATACATTTCACACAGAGTGCACGCCAAAATACCGCTCCTCATAGATCATATAAATTTATTGCGTATAGTACAGTAAAAACAATAATTTTATCGGCAAATGTCTTCGTAAAGTTCAATTCAGCGAAAAATCTACGTTAATGATTTATGAGCGGTCCCGTACAGTGTTTAAATCATTTTAAATTAACTTTACAAGTGACAGTTAAGTGAATATTGTTGCCCAAACAAACATTCGCTTATTACAAACGTATCTGTCAATTAGTGCATCTAAGTCAATTAATATCGCACTATATTCACGCTACGTCATATGTGGGTAATAGTGTAGTGGCTAGCGTGCCCGCTCAACCACACCTAACGGACCAAGTTCAAACCCCACCTTTTCCGGAAGAATTTAGATATTTTTATTTTTTCGAAATCTCTACCCGTGATCCAAACCTTTACAAGATGAATCGGCAGAAGAAATCTAAAAAAAAAGCGACACCTAGCAATTCGGAAGAGGACACACCAATCCTAATAAGACGACCAAAGGTGTAGGAAAAGGAGCACTTGAATTAGACGACAAAATTATGGAAAAAATTATCCTACACATTGATAAAAACATGGATAATATAAAAAAAGAAATTATCACTAAAATGGAAAAAATCACCTCAGAAACTCAAAAAAGCATCGAATTTATTAGCAACCAGTATGATGAAATAATAAAAAAGATTGACCAAACTCTCTTACAAAACAAAAAAATAGAAGGTGAAATTGAAAACTTCAAAAAAGAACAATTAGGCAAAAATACTATTATTAAACATCTTGAAATTAAAGTATCTGAATTAGAATCAAAATTCCGATCTAACTATTTGGAGATAGCAGGTATCAAACAATCAAGTGGCGAAGAGGCGACTGAAATAGTCAAAAGAGTGGCTGCAGCGGCTGGTTTGGAGATCAAAAATGGAGATATAACCGATGTCAAAAGAATTCCGGACAGACGTATTGATGCCCCCCCCAAACTGCTGATTCACTTGAACAACAAAACCGCAAGAGACAACCTCATCGCCTTAAGAAAAAACATCAACTACGCTGCCATAAAAGGACTCGCCCAAGACAAGATTTACATTGGAGAAGAACTTACCGCATATCATAAAGAACTTCTATGGCAAACGAAAAAATTTGCCAAAGAAAAAAACTACACCTATGTCTGGTACAAGGATGGTAAAATCATGATGAGGCGCCTCACAAACGAAAAAATTATTTATATAAAACATGTAGATGATTTAAAAAAAATAACTTAAAATATTGGGAAATTATCCTCTTATATTTCTTCACAATCTACACATCATACAAAAATGGATTCTTTTTTTACCAAAATAAAGTCTAACAAATCAGACCTATCAATCTACCATCAAAATATTAGATCGATAAACAAAAACTTTGACCATTTTCTCATCGAACTCGAACTTACTAAAACCAAATATGACCTAATTATCTTGACAGAATGTTGGCTAACACCTTACTATACTCCCAAAAACATCCCCAATTATACCCACCATCACACCTCGAATCACTACAGACAAAACGACGGCGTAGTAGTATATACATTAAACAACACTCCCAACACATATAATGTCAAAGAAATCACCATTACGAACTCCAACTGTCTTCAAATAACATACAGCATAAACACATGTATTATTGCACTTTACCGCTCTCCTTCCAAACCTAACATCTCCCCCTTTTTGCGAGACTTAAACTGTTATCTTACCGAGCTAAAAAAAACAAAAAACCTAGTCTTAATTGGAGACCTCAACATTAATATTCTAAAAAACAACGAACATCCCCAGTGCCAAGATTACTTAAATACCATTATGTTTCACGGAATGGTAAGTACAATAAACTCACCTACACGATGTACACCACACTCTTCCTCCTGCATCGACCATATTATGGTTAAAACATCAAACCAATACACTTCAGAAATCCACATGTCATCAATTACAGATCACTACGCCACCTCCTTCACAATGAGTTCCAAACACAACGTTCAAAGCAAAACATCAACTGAAATAACAAAGAAAATAATTAACTATGACCACCTCAACAAAACGATTAGTTCTAAATCCTGGGACAGACTCTATAAGATAGCAAACATAGATGAGGCATGGAACTACTTCTCTACCTACATACAAGAAACCCTTGTTCAAAACACCAAAACCACCACAAAAACCATTCCTAGAGCTATCAAACCTCTCAAACCATGGATTAATCACACTATCATCAACTGCATTCGGAAACGCAATTCCATACATAAAAAATGTGCCACAAATCCATGTGATATTACACTTCATAATTTCTACAAAAGATACCGAAATATTTGCACACAAGTCATTAGGAAAGCCAAAAATCTATACTACAATAAAAAAATATCCGAATGCAACAACGATCCTAAAAAAATATGGAAAGTCCTCAAGGAAGCTACCAATTCAAATAAAGCCACCGACGCCTTAAACTCTCTCAATATCAATGATATCACCGTAGACTTTACATCGAATCCCAACACAATTGTCAATCATATAAACAGTTATTTTGCAAATATAGGTCCAGAACTAGCAACAAAAATCCAATCAACCAACCATATGCTGGATCCTAGCGTTCACCCTTCCAATGATGAATTCCCTACCCGATTTGTTCTCAAAACGGTTACAGAGAAAGAAGTTTCTACGGTAATAAACTCTTTAAAAAACTCTTCATCCACCGGCATTGACGAAATACCCAACAGTGTTCTTAAAAAAATTGCCCCGGTTATAATACAACCATTAACTCATCTGCTGAATATTAGCATTCGCCAAGGATTATTTCCCGCCATTCTAAAACAAGGTCTTATTATCCCTATTTTCAAAACAGGCTCCAAACTTGATATTAGTAATTATCGTCCTATTACGTTACTCAATTCCCTGTCTAAAGTATTTGAAAAGATCGTGAATAAGAGTCTTATGGAATATCTTGAAACCAACAACCTACTATCGCCCCGGCAATTTGGCTTCAGAAACCATAAAAGTACAAACGATGCCATAGCCACCGTCACTGACCATATCTCTGGCCACCTTGATAAGGGCTCGAAATGTCTATCGGTATTTCTCGACCTGTGTAAAGCGTTTGATACAATATCACACATCAAATTAGAATGCAAATTGTTCAACATAGGTATTAGGAATAATGAATTAAGCCTCCTCTCCAGTTTCCTATCTGACAGATCCCAATGCGTTAAACTCAGAGCTACAAAGAGTCAGAATTTACCTATTAGTTACGGTGTCCCACAAGGCAGTGTTATAGGTCCAACGCTCTTCCTAACATACATTAACGAGTTGTGTAACCTAGATATCGATGCCACTATTGTCAGTTTCGCCGACGACACTGTACTACTATTTCAAGCAAAAGATTGGCCTACCGTATATTCTAAAGCGGAGGTAGGAATTCAAAAGGTTAAATATTGGCTTGACTCGAACACATTAACTCTTAACATTCAGAAAACTAAATACTTACTGTCTAGTCTTACCAATATCACAAAACCAAACCTACACCCAAAATTGAAAATACACGGATGTAATAACTCATCTCTGAACCGGAATTGCAACTGCCCATGCCTAGAACAAGTACCAACTATCAAATATTTAGGATTAACCTTTGATACACACCTAAATTGGAAGCAACATATACTTAACACTACAAACAAAATTCGCAAATCTATTTACTTTTTCAAACAAACGCGCAATTTCCTTAACCTACAACTTTTAAAAACAGTGTATTACTCACTGTGCCAATCTCACATCGAATACGGAATTTTAGCTTGGGGTAACACTCATTCTAATGCCCTCGACCCCATCATTAAAGCACAAAAACTAATAATAAAAATAATTCTTAAACTTCCTCTCACTACCAGCACCGATACGATCTTCAATACTTTCAACGTTATGGACATTAAACAGCTCTACGCAAAATCCATCTTACTTTATTTACATAAAAACAACAAAATCCTATACAAACCAACACAAATGATACACAATACCCGAGCCAAAAATAAAGAACTTCTCCAAACTCCCTTTTCTAAAACCACCTTTGGACAAAAACACTTTAAATACATAGCTTGCAAACTACACAATACACTTCCAGCCACGATTAGACAAACTGAATCAATGACCAAATACAAACAAGATATAAAGAAATGGATTATAAGTATTGGACGTCACACTACTGCTAACATCTGTAAAATAGAGTACAAATAGACAGAATTACCATCTCACGTATGTCCTTACCCTTATTAAAGAACTTAAAATAGTAAAATCCTATATGTATAATATAACTACCTATATAGATTCGAAAGGATTTACTACTTTATTCATCTCTTCCTTCACCTATATAAAGCTCTCTTTATGATATTAACCCTCAATCTTAATCATCTTTCTGTTTGAATTGTATAAATCAGTATGTATCTTACCTTAAATGTTCTTATGTTGTAATTAAATATTCTTTTGTATGATACTCATTTATGTACCTCTACGCCTGTCTCAACACAGGTATACCCTAGTGAGACAGGCATCGAATAATGTAATACAAACATTCTTTTTATAGATAAATAAATAAATAAAAAAAAAAAAAAAAAAACCATTCATATATTGTTATTTGTTATCATGGTAGTTTGTCTTCAAGTTCTTCAGTTCCTCAAGTTTCTTAACCACGACATTTTCCATCTTGATTTTATGTTTACTGTCTAATCAATTGAATTAGTGCGCCCATGTATTATGATGATAAAATAATTATTTTAACAAAATATTAATTTACTAATTAACTTTTTTCCAGCAAAATCAAGAAGTTTCTGGAAGGGTTTTGCAAGCTGACGATAGCCAAGGGCAACTTCCTGTGTGGGGAGCTGGAGAGGGCCCTGCAGTACCTGGAGATGTACGTGGCAGAGTCCCCCTCCAGACTCCAGGAACAGCTCGGATTCCTGGCCGAAATATATGTGGTGCTGGATGAACCTGATTGTGTTGCAGGTATACCTTTTTACACATACAAGTCTATTCCTCATTCTTGCTTTGCCAGATTCTTGAATATGTTGTGAAAATTCTTCTATTTGATAAAAAAAAAAATTATTTAAAGCTTCGGAAAAACCCTAACTCTGATTTGGATTCCTGGACATATTGGCATAGTGGGTAATGATATTGCGGATACCTTGGTAAAGCTAGGAGTGTCCAACTCTACTGTTACCCTCGTAAACCGTATTCCCCTATCTGATATTTTTTCCATCATCAAAGGTAGATCCCGCAATGTTTGGACAGAGTATTGGAACATTGCTAGTCAATCCAAAGGAACCTGCTACGCCTCAATACAAAGGACTATCCCATCAAAACCGTGGATTCAAAAATTCCTCATTTTTCCAAAAAAGAAATTTCCTCGCTTGTTGACATTGTTCCATTCCTTCTCACATCTTTAAAATTCACTTCCTTGTCATTTCATGTTAAAATAATTAATAAAAAATTTCCAAAGTTTGAAACTTTGTTTTCGTAAAGGTGTACATTTAAATTATTATGTGGTTAACTTTTAGATTTGAATATTAAGAGGAAATACTAGCTGCGTTTTTCCATACAAACGTATTCCCCGTTTATCTCTCTGGATTTTGACCCTAGAGCAAAATTTTTTTTTACATAATATAGATATCGACCACTAGCGTGTCGGTACGTTTTGCTTTTTTTGATAATTTACTTCTTATAGAAGTTAGGACCTTCCAAAAATGAATAAAATTGCCTAATTTAAACGCCGTCAAAAAACGTTCAGTATACAAACTAAACAATGTATTTTGAAAAAAAGCAAAACGTACCGACATAGAATATTTTCTTTTAATACAGTTAGTGAAAAAAAAATTTAAAATCGGTCCAGTTTTGGAGAAGAAAAATGGGGAATACAAAACATCGATTTCGAAGATTTTATTTAGGTATTTTCGGCCCGACGTGCAGGTGTCCCTTTCGCTCAGTTCTCCTGGGGGGGCCGGGGAACGAGGGTGTTGACAAATACATATAAAGCGAAGTAGTGATGTAACGAATTTTATCGGTAGACTAGTGTTGTCCTTGCCCGAGTAATCGATATTTTTTATTCGTTTTTTTTTCTGTTCAGTGACTCATCGCGGTATACCAATACTGACCGAGCTTTCATACTAAAATTGTGCAAAATTAAAATTGTTTATGTCAAGTACTATAATAAATTTTTAATTTGGGAGGCGTTATAGGTACCATCGCCCCGGGAACCATTTATTGGATACCAACACCCCCGCCACTTGGTCACCCCAAGTGGTCCGCTATGTTTGGTGACTGAGCATGGGTTCCCGGGTTCACGGGTAAGGTCTGCATGGGTTTTGGTGGCGGATGATTTTGTCCACTTACTGCGTGGCGGGCCGGATTGGGAGAAACTGGAAGTGGGAGATCTTTTGATCTCTACAGCCGGACTCTCTCCACCATCATTTCATACTTTTACCTACCCAGAAATTCCTCTCCTTCCTTTCATTAAAAATATCCTCTACACAGCTTCTCCAATGACTTTGCTATACTATAAGGGTATTTAACTTAAAAATAATTTTTATATTTCATTTTATATGTATAATTGCATTTTGTGATATTTTTAAGTAATTAATCACCTCTCCCTTTAATATTTTGTCTATAACTCTCATATGCCTATACTTGTTTGTCTTTTAATATTAATCTTATCCTGACGAAGAGAATACTCTGTTTTCGAAATATGTTGATAATATTGATTACATAAAGCTGTTTTTACAAAGTTATTTGTTCTCATTTTACTAAAAATGACGCCACAAAGATTGGACCCATTTGCAGCATTTCAAGCTGGGTCGCCATAACCAATTCGTTTGTGCAATTTCAATCAATGCATTTCTGTGTTTCTCGAGAACCCTTCTATGGGCTTACACGTCATTAGTACTTTTACGCCAGTTTTTTAAACATTTGTGGTCAAAAACATCCAAGTAGTGTAGTTTTGTAGCTCTAGCACATATGAAGCTGTATGACTTTTTATTATGGTATAATTATTATTATGCATATATCCAATTGTATATCCGCATATACATTATTTGGCTTAATATAGTAACTATGTTATTTTCCACATCAAGTATATAATAAATAGATGCAAGAATGTTTTTTTTGATAAATTAATAACGTATAAAAAATATATATATATATATATTTATTCTCAAAACTCTTGAGAAAATATCGTCGTTGCATTCACAAAATATCCCATGTGAGGTTTTCGACCAAATTTTTTTTTGTTTACACCATTTGATTCACCACGGTTTCCTAAATAATCTGACAAATATATCCCATTTTTCAAAAATTCATCTTTTTAATCATTTTAGAGGCAACTCTGACCATTACTTGTAATTAATGGTAATTATTTAAAAAAATATACTACATATACTACAGAAATATAAAAAAATATAAAATTATAAAATTAAATCCCTATATACTACAGAAATATAAAAAAAATATAAAACTATAAAATTAAAATGAGAAAAAAAGTCTTTTTGTGTGCAAGAATTCGTATTATTTTTTTAACTCAAATTTGTCGCACATAAATTAAAATTACCCAAAGAAATGTTTTTTTAATAATATACACACAGCATCCCCAAAGATGACCTAGGCCCTCAGAGAAATTATTTTCCTCAGGGCCTCCTGTGTGGAGCTCATATAAAAAAATAATAATAATCTCAACAATCTAAAAAGAGTATACTATGCACTAATCCAGTCATTAATTCAATATGGAATTATTGCATGGGGGGGGGGGGGGGGGGGGGGGTCATAAACAATATTCTAACCCCGATCAAAGTAATCCAGAAACTAATCATTAAAGTAATCCTAAAGAAACCCTCCACTTATCCAACAGAAACGCTTTTCGCAGATTTCACGGTGCCTCGAGTAGAGAATATCTTCAAGAAAAATGCAATTACCCATTTTACAAAGATAATATCATCAAAAAATTTTAAACTAAAATCAAAAAGATATGAAGATAACATCAAAATACCAAAATTTAATACCAAACTAATGCAAAACAATTACATCTATTTAGGAATAAAGTTTTTCAACAACCTTCCCATTGAAATAAAAAAAACCAAAGACATCAATAAACTGAAACTCAAACTTCATCAGGAATAATTAACTAAATAATTACCTGTTTTTCTCATTCTTTCTATTTATTATTAATCTATATTTACCTCTATTTTATTTAGATTTTTCGAATTTCTCCCAAGTGCACAATATTTTAGTATGTAACCGTATCCTATGTATGTACACCATATGTAATTTATATAACTCCACTGTACAATTATACATCTATATTAAATATTAAAATATATATATTTTCTTCAATATTAACTCAGTAGGTAAAGCAAAAATATTTTTTTAATATTTCTATTTAACTGTCAAAAAATTACCAAAAAATTAAGTTGCATCCAAAATCATACGAAATTCATTTTTTTAAGACCAATATTTCGTAATTTGAAACAAAAATAAATAAAATAAAACATATTTATCAGCACAAGATATTTTCTCTACCTTTTGCTAAAAAAATACATTTTCAATTTATTTGGGTGTTTTGGTCACAAATCCAAATTTAACCCCCCCCCCCCCCCCCTCGGCTATTTGTTAGCTTTGGGAACAACTCATATCGATCTTGTGTCTCCCTTACTATTATGTTGAGAAATAAGTTTTAAACGGTGTTCGAAAGAGAAAGAGAAAATATCAAACTTTATATTCAAATTCAAAAGTTAACCACAAAATAATGGAATTGTACACCTTTATAAAACCAAAGTTTATGAAACTTATGGAATTTTGTATCTATTAATTATTTTTACATGAAACAATAAAAAAGTGAGGTGACGGAAATGTTAACAATACATGTGTGTAATAAATATGTACGTGTTTTTATTTTTTTCGTTATCAGTAATTTTAGTTAGAAAAAACGTAAGATGAGTCATTTTAAAAAAAATTATGTGTGCGTTCAAAATTTTTATATTCGAAAAGCAAAGGTTTATTTCGGATTTCAAAATTTAAAAGCGTATTTCATCGCCTTTCAAAAACAATTTTTAGTTTTCGGATACTATCAGAAATATTCCATTTATTTGGATTTTATTGCAAAGCGGAAATATTTCGACCTTATGAAAAAATATGCCCGAGGCCTGAGGGATATGGGTCCTATGAGAAAGGTCAAGTTGCCTTTCCTACGTTTGCTACACAAAATATCATATGTGCATAAAAAGTGCGCACAAAAATCCTGAATGCAAAATTTAAGAAAAAATTGTCGGTTTTAATAAAAAAATGTATATTAAGCCCACTTGTTTTCACCCAAACATGGTATCAAAAATAACTCTACAATTAATGAAAATAAATAAAAATATGGGTCCCCAATTTTTTTTTTTCGGTTTTTTTTTATTATGTATCCTAATAATCTAAAATACCCACAGGATATTTTGTGCGCGCAACAACGATAAGTAGCTATAATAGCATATTCATAGGACGCTTACAATAGGACGCCCCTGCGAGCGGTCTTGTCTCTACACATTTGCAGATTGGAACATGCGTGGTCGGCAGAAATAATAATTCGACACGGGTGAAGCGCGTAGCCCACACACACAAGGCCTGCATTCACTCACACATCTATAGCGCGATTCTGACTACTGTCAGAGAGTGAAATAAAAGAGATTTTTTAAAATACCTATTCATAAATGTTCGCAGCGACCGGCAGCGCTCTTAAGCGTGGTATCTTCTCTTTCTAACACTATTTAGATCATATTTCTCATCATGATAGTAAGGGAAACGGCGATTTCTATGAGACCTACATGAGTTTTTTTTTTTTTTTTTACATGAGCTCCACACAGGAGGCCCTGAGGAAAATTGATTGATTTCCCTCAGGGCCTATGTCATCTTTGGGGATGCTGTATGGAGGGTTTTTTAATGGAAGAAGAGGAGAGTTCTGGGAAGGAAAGGGTTTAAGGGGTGGGTAGGAATCTGGGGTTCAGTGTGTCCTGGTCATCCGCCTCCAAGACCTAGACAAACCTCACCCCATGAACCCGGGCAACCCTGCTAAATCACGTAACGAACCGAACCACTTGGGGTGACCTATGGCAGAGGTGTTGGTTATCCAATAAAGGTTCCCGGGGCGGCGGTACCCATTCCCGCCTCCCAAATTGTTATTTCCAAAAGCACAAAAATTAGCCTGACGGATTAACACCTTTTGTTATATAACCGTCATAATGTCTTCCGCAGGAATAATGAGAATGAAAGAGAGCGAGCCTTCCTTGTCAGAACTGATCCTGGCTCACAAGGTGACTGGTCAGCTACAGGATGCAGCCACATGCTATGAAAAGTGTGCCCAGCAGGGAGACATAGACGATGAGAGACTACAGGTACAACTATCTACATATATTTACATACAGATTGTTCAATTGATTAGTCGGACTTCTCCAAATACTAAGTTTTGAGATAATGAGGAAAGTAGTATTCGAATGTTCACAATAAATCAGATATTATTTACATATGTGTCTGTGTTTTACATATTGAATATGGTATAAAATAACACCGGCAGGCATAAAGGCCCTGTACATTATTAGCATGATATTTTGAAATTTTCTACTAATGACCTAAAAACATGAAAATCAAACAGTAATAATAGCCTTGATTCTGCCAGGTTGAAATTTAAGAGCCTGTTTGACATCGCACCGTATGCGCCGCACCATATAAACATCTGTGTACGTGAAATTTCAAACAAAGCTGCCATTGTAACATCTGTGTACGTGAAATTTCAAACAAAGCTGCCATTGTAACATCTGTGTACGTGAAATTTCAAACAAAGCTGCCATTGTAACATCTGTGTACGTGAAATTTCAAACAAAGCTGCCATTGTAACATCTGTGTATGTGAAATTTCAAACAAAGCTGCCATTGTAATTCGGTTTCGAATTCAAGAATTCGTCAAAGGATGGCGCCACTTCCGTAGCAGGTCGCATGAGAACATCCCCCCCCCCAGGTACTATAATTTTATAAATTTGAGTATCTCTCCCGATATGGAAAGATTGACGGTAATACTTAGTTGTGAATGATAGAATCACGAGGCTATACATTACATATGACGTCATTGCCTGTCCCGGTTACTTTTTCCCGGTGACTAGCTATCACTTGATCACAGTGGATCCGAGGAACAGGCTGATTTTGGAACCAGTTCCTATCGGATTTATAAAATGGTCACCAACGCTCTAACTGGGCGAAGCCGATCCAAAAGCCGCCCAGAGTAGGTTTTTAACTGCTAGTTTTGTTTAATTCACTTGACATTTTTCTGCATTGTAGGTAATTGATTTGGTATAGTTTGAGTCATCTGAGTATTGTACCAAATAGAGCAGCTTTCCCAGCTTTCTTCATGCCATGCCCCACCATAGTCTTTTCAAAAGTCATATGCCCCACTGGCATCTTTTTTAAAAAAGTAATTACCTAGTGAGGTCTTCATAAAAATACAAATATTTTGTATGTCACTTATTAGAGCAATAAAAAAAACAGGTAAATTTTAAAAACATATTGTAATATGTTTATAAACATATGAACCCCTTAATCCTAATGTCATTAAACAATAAAAATGTCATTAAATAATAATAAACCCTTTCTAATACATATGTTATAACTGAAATTATTACAAAACGCAAATGGAAAATATAATAAAATAAAATTAAAATTAAAACAATAATAAAACACAAGTGACAATTGAAATTTAGTACAAACACACACACACATCTTGATGCCTAATTGAAATTTTATGTCCTAACTTAGTTAATTTCAGTCTTAGGTCCCCTCTCAGGCATTCTTTTGTATGACCGATGAGCATTCCCCTTTATATGTGGAATAGTTAATAATTGCCGATGTGTCTCATCTCTGAAGCGTGGTGCCTCACCTCCAGTGGCGGTTTTCTCTAAAGTGCGTTTGTGCAGTGAACCTCCATCAAACAGATGAGAAAATAAAACAAACTGGTTTTATAATAATATTATAAATGTATAAAAAACTAATGTAAAAATAAATATATGGAAAATAATAATATTATAAAATTATTCACGCAAAACACTTCAATTATCTCAACCAAACGTATGTTGACAAACTTTCGTCAAACAAATGGTTGAGTATTGGAGAGTTGAGCGCAGAAATAGAAGGATTTATGCTTGCAATTCAAGATAGAGTCATTAATACTAAAAATTATAGAAAGCATATAATCAAAGATATAAATCAAATTGATGATTTATGTAGAAAATGTTTGGCTTTTCCCGAAACTATAGAACATATTATATCGGGATGTTCTATATTAGCGCCTTCCGAGTATACATTTAGGCACAATCAGGTTTTAAAAATAATTCACCAAAGTTTGGTAATTAAACATAACTTGATTGATTGCCGTAATGTAGTACCTTATTATGAATATGAACCAAATTCATTTATAGAAAATGAATTTTATAAAATATATTATGATAAAACTATACTAACAGACAGAACAATTAGTCATAATAGACCTGATATAGTTTTACATGACAAAATTAAAAAAATAACTTATATCATTGATGTAGCTATTCCAAATTCCTGTAATATTCAAAAAACTGTTTCTGAAAAAATTAGAAAATACACAGATTTAGGAAATGAGATTAAAAGAATTTGGCATTCTCGGACTATAAAAATATTACCATTTGTTATTTCGGCCACTGGCATAATACCTAGGAATCTGATTCAAAATTTAAGCATATTAGATTTGTCAAAGAATTTGTATATAAAAATGCAAAAAGCAGTAATTTTAAATACATGTAGGATTACAAAAGATTTTTTAAATATTTATATTGAGGGATCAGTAGGATTTATAGGTTCAATTAGAAATGCCACAGAGCCGAACCCTCTGATATGAAAATATCTGGAGTCGGTGAATTATATTCCCATTTGGTCTCTAGTGGGTTGACATGTTGTTCTTGTATTGTTTTGTATTTATAATACTTATATAGTGCAATTGCATAACGTGGATTCACTAGATGATCATTTGGGGAAGTGTATGAAAGGGTTTAGTTTTTCCTTCTTTTTTTTTTTTTTTTTTTTTTGGGGGGGAAAATTTAACCCGGACATTTAAATCTGGTGCGTAAAAAAAAAAAAAAAAATAATAATACTATAAAAAGCGCGCCATCAAAATTCTGCCTTTAAAACTCGGGCGACTTCGACTCATTTTGTGCGTGTGAAATTCCGCACCGAACGCTCCATACAAAAAAATCCTACTCGTGCAAAACGCTCTAACGGTGGTTTTAAGAGAACTAGGCCTTTCTTTTATATGCAACCGTTGTGCGCTGATCCCGGTCATGATATCCAAACATTGTCCGAACAAGATTTCCGATGAGTGCCGTGAGTGCCGTTGCCGGGATCCCGCGGGAGCACTGACCATGCCTTTAAACCATAGATTTTGACTACTGTTTTCGTATTAATTTTTTTTAGATAAAATGATGTATCCTTCAGTTACATTTACGATGATTAGTATAGAGATTAGAGAAGGAACTACTGATAACCTCTGTACTTGATTTTAAAATCCGCGTAGTTGAAGTGTTTTCAAATGCAAAAGTCGGCGCATGGATTTTTTGTATAAGTTGTGAAAAAACTAATTTTATTTTGTGCCACCTTTATTTGTGTTTTTGGTTTTTATTTAATGTTTTAAAATATCAATTATACATTCTACGTAATTATTCTTGTTGAAAAAACAATAACAATAGCAACTTACATTGAGTGCTGTGTAAAACATTAAACAATTTAATTCCTCCCAATTTTTTCTCGTTATTTAATAATTTTGTCGAGTGTCAAGTGATTTGAAAACAATAATATGTAGGTACCCCTCCACTAACTTTACTAATTTAAGTTGTGTGAGTGCCACTGTATTCGACCCCCCCCCTTATTTCTGAACCCCCTGTTAAAAAGACCACAAACCGCCACTGCTCACCTCTGAGGCGTTATGCCCCACCGGTGGGGCGTACACTGAAATGTATAACTGCATACTCGGCTCAAATTTTGATTTTTCGGAGATGGGTGACTAGTCAATACTGCATACGTCTTTATCTCATCATGTCCTTCCCCTTGTGGTTGGTGACTCATCGCCTCGACGCAGCGCCACCAGCGGTCCCTGTACTGTGCCCAGCCTTTCCTTGCGCAGTTCTTGTATCACACATCTCTATAATATACTTACATTATAATCTATCCTCAGGGTATGGTGGAAGTCTACCTAGGGCTCGACCAGCCCTACACGGCCCTGCGACTGCTGCAGGGGGCCCATGGCAACACCTCGGGAGAGAAGGCGCTTGCTGCTGAACCTTTCTGGAGGCTTGCCATGTTCGATGACCTGGAAAAACTTCTGGAACAACCTAATGTAAGCATATACCTACATAATATGAGAATGATCTCAAACTACAGCCAAAATTCAATTTGATAAAAACAAAAAACTACATTTCAATAGCTTGCATCTTTCGATTTGAGGTGGTTGATAGCCCTGTCGGTATAGAGCTCTGCTAGCAGTAGGATGGATCGTGTTTGATACTTGCAGCAGGTACTGGAAAAACTAAACTCTTAAGGTTGAAAACTTTTGGGAAATTTCATCATCATCACTCTTGGCTCTACAACCGCTGGTGGATCTTGGCCTCCTCAAGAGTCTTCCTCCACTCATCTCGGTTTTGTGCCAGCTCTCTCCAGTTTAGAAGCTCCAAGGTAGATATATCTTTGAGGATGTTGTCGCTCCATCTTAATCTTGACCTTCCCAGGCTCCTTCGCCCTATCGGTCTTGAGTTCAGCAGGGACTTTGGTGCTTGATGCTCGGTCATTCTCTCCATACGATCCAGCCACCGAAGTCTTCCCAGTTTTACAAATTTTGTCATGTTTAGTTCCTTAAATAGAGTATAGAGCTCATTGTTGTAACGTCTGCGCCAAAATCCATTTTCTAGAACCGGTCCGAAGAAGCGCCTCAAAATTTTCCTTTCAAAAACTTCCAGTGCTCGCTCATTCCTCTTAGTTAGTGCCCATGTCCCATGTAAGTAAGTACTGGTCTAATAAGTGTTTTTTACACTAATATCTTCGTGTTTCTGGACAGCAGTCTGAATTTTATTTGGTTTTTTAGGCGGAAATCACAGCGATTTGCATTTACTATGTGCTTCTGGATCTACTCTGTAGTATTACTTATTTTAATTAGTATTTGGAGACTTTATACCTAATTTAATTTTTTTTATTGTTTTTATTCCTTGCTAGGTCAATCCCGATGAGTCACAAATCTCATTTTCGGACAAATCTCATTGAGGAACTAATAATACATAAGTGGGAGGAAATAAATACAATTTTGCTTAGAGGTATTTTGAAAATATAAGTTTCACAAACAGCAGCGGTCTTCATGCACACGCACACTCACACGAGTGTGACAGCATGAGAGCGAGACAGCGAGTATGCTGATGTATAAAAGGCGTAGCATGAGCTGTAGAGCTCTCTTCAGTTCTCTTCTAATAAACATAGTACCATTATCTTATGTTATTACTACCTACAATAAACCGTACCATCATCTGCGCACCACACAGCGCAGATCCCACAAAACGTTTTAAAGGCGCGACCCTCTTTTAGTAGTAAAGATTTCACCCTCTCGTGACTCTCCTGCCTTTTTTAAGTGTTAAATCAGTGATGAATAATCTTTTTAGCTGGCAATTTATCCATTTTCAGTTTGTACGCGGGCCATAGGTGGTAGGTCACATACAGCTTGACATGGTTAACTTTGATGTTGGTGGTGTTGCAAACCTATTTGAATTTTGTAAAACGATATTTTTTAAATAAAACTCTCAAAAATAAAGTGCCAAATTTTTATTTCCCCATGGCCTAAACAATAAATGCTTTTGATTCTTATTTTTCTGAAATATTAAAGAACATATATAAAGTGCAATTTTGGGTGGCTAATTCAAAATAGACAGACAAAATTATCCCTCACCAAACACAACCCATGTCTGTTTATGGTGAGGAAATGCTATTTTTATTTTCCTTTATAACACTGTATAAAATGTAAATATTTATATTTATTGTAAAAAATACAAATATTAAATAAATAAAATAAAATTGTCATGAAAACAGGCCACAAATTGCTAAAGCCCCAAAATTTTGCTATGTTAAAACCAATAAATGTTGTTGTTTTATTATCGCTCGGAAAGTACAATTTTTCAACAAGAATTTTATTTTATAAAAACGGAAACCTTCTAAATGCTACATGCATTTAGAAGGTTCCCCACCATCTGTGGGGGTGATTTTTACTTTACATGATTTATGTGGAGATCCCACGAGAGTTAGGAATCTATGGTCAGGCCCAAATATTTTGTGTTTGTTTTCTTTCAAGGCAGTTGTTGTCACCAATTTAATATTGAGAAAAAAAAAATTGTTGACGAAAAGGATATGTAGCTACCTACTAGCAATTATCTACCTACTGGTAACTATCTGCTTTCAGGAATTCAAATTTTTATTTCCGTATTGGAACACAGAAACCAAAGCTACACAAGATTTAACACTGTGTTCTACTGCCGAAAAGCAATTTGATAGGTACGATCCGAAAAGTTCCAGTGGTGTACCAACAATATCTAAATGTTTCGGTTTTTCGATCAATACATTATGATCGACCGGGTCAAATGCCTTCTTGAGATCTATAGGTTTCTAAAGATTCAATTTGAAATCGAAAGCTGATCATTTAGGACGGATTGCTTCAATAATTTTTAACAATTCATCAATTGTTTTGATGTGAAAATTTCTTCCAATCTTTCTTTAACGACATATTAAGAATTTTTAGAGATAGCTGGAAATTAGAGAATGGACGATTATGTGGATTTTAATGTTTATCAGACGAAAGAAGAAACAAAATGTAATGAAACGACAAATAACGTACCGATTTAACACAAAACCAATTTTGCCATCAATGAAAATAAGTTACTAATAACGCAATGAAAATGACTGTGGTGACTAGTTAACAAATGCATCTGATTCCTGCCCGGGTGTCGTGCTTTCAATTCACTGCTAATTAATCCTCCATCATTGCACAACCAACATCTTTCACTTTGAATGCTGCTAGTAGGAATTTTTCTAATATTTTCAGGTTATTCGTAACCCGGCAATACTTGTCTTTCTTTTTAAATGATTACGATCACTGTCCCTCGCTGCATAATAACCTTATCTACCTCCTAAAAACAGGTAACCCACGATGACCGCTCAGGCGTCAGAGTAGGCCACTGCCTCCTGGCTTTACGCAGTGGGCACCGGGCTGCCCTGGAGGAGCAGCTGACAGCGGCCCGCTGTGCCCTGCTCCGCCGCCTGGGGGAGGGGGCCAGCTCTACTTCGGAGCTGCGGCGGGGCTATACGCACGCATACAACTGCGCTCTTGGACTGCACATGCTGGCAGAGATAGAGCACTCGGAGAATGCTATTTATAAGTAAGTGTTCATCATCAGAGTGGAATATACTCTCAGTATCATCATAATTCCTTAGTGGAAAAATCTTTCCTTAGAAGAACACCTTTTGCAATTGAAACTTTGCTTTAAATGCAATTGGCCGTGTTTGCTGATTAGATGTGAATAGTCAGGTACTTCTGATTTCATTTTCCTCTCAAAACCAAAATATGCAAATTGGAGATGCTATAATAATAATAATTGGATAATTTATAAAGCGCCGTTTTTGTGAAAAATCACCTCAAGAGCGCTGTACAATTTATTAGGAATGCTTAGGTTCTAACTAATTTTACTATTTATAAATGGATACAGAAACATACTTACCTGGCTGGTCACTTCCGATAAACACACTTTAATTAGAAAGTTTATGGAGAAGATACGGCTTTGCACGCGGAGGACATTACAGTTAACACACTGGACATTGCATGATTTTACATTATTTGCTTCCCTAGTATTACATTTATGAATAGATTAGTGGCAAAGTAGAGTTGGTATTTATTTTAAAATACTGGAGAATTTAGGACTATTAGAGATTAGTGGCAAAAGTATTGTTGATATTTAGGGCTCTTTAGGGCTGGAGAATGTTCATGAAATGACTTTTTTTTTTTTTTTTTTTTTTTTTTTTTCTACGTTTTTACAGGTTAGTTATTTACGGTGTCGAGGGCATTGAATGTGAAGGTGAAAGATTTTGAGTTTATGGATACGACTGTCTGAAAAGGTGAGTTTTAACCTATAGTTGGTAGTTTAACCTATAGTTGGTACTCTTGTGTTATGTTCAAATTAAATATTTGACGGCCTCCGTTGTTTAGGGGTAGTGCTCTTGACTCGCAATCCGAAGGTCACGGGATCAAATCCCGGCATGCTCAAATAAATTTTATTTGATTAATTTGTGTTATTTCACAATGAATTCATTTAAAGTAATACATAGTGTATTTGCAGCATGTTCCAGAGTGGAAGATACTCTCAGCATCGCCGTGGTGTAAGACCACCATTCAGAATTGAAACGTTGCTTGAAGAGGCTTTAGCCATGTTTGGTAACCAGATCTGAATTCCAGTACTTCCCCACTTTCCTCTTCCCCGTCTCCTTCCCTCCCTCCCCACTACCTTCAGCTTCACAACATACCCCAATTGGGGATGCCATAGTCTCACTGGCTCCAGACTGGAGCAGCCTGGGACTCTTGTGAGGTATGCACATAAAAAAATAACATCCCTGGGTGGGATTCTCTCTCCTCTATTAATCTTCTCTACTGGCACCAGTGCCTAGACATTCCCCTTCAGTCCTCAGAATGGAAATATCTTGCTCCAATCCTCTTGCTTGTGTCGCTCTCCAAAAATTTCGTTTGATCTGTAGCTATTCGAAAACGTAAAAATATATGAAATTATTGTTCATTTATTTTAATAATTTAATAAGCCCGCTAAAATGGCTGGAAGTTTTGAAAAAAAAATAGATTTCGTGATTTGGAAAGAAATAAAACAAAGGGTCCATATTTTATATTTTGTACCAAACTTAATTTTCATTCCGTAACTGCAGTACAAAGAATGCAAAAAAAAAAATTGTAACATTTGTGATGTGTTAGTTAAAAATGTAAAAGGGGAAAATAACACTTTCTGGGTAAAATCGGAATTCTTGTTGACTTACTTGTAATCATAAACCTCAACTTTTTTTTAAAAATTTGCAGCTATAGTCTGTCAAAAAAGAGTAGAAAATATATGAGGGCGCCACTGTTGATCAAATGGCAATACTAAACACATAACCCATGGTGTTAAAGTAAAGCAGTGTAACCTACATTTTTATAAAAAATTAAAAAGGCATAATAGTGGAAAAATATTTTTTCATTGCAGTATAGATACCCGCCGATCTCAAAATTAGAATTGCGTATATGTATATTATTATTATACCTTTGCAATTTTGTGTTAATATAATGAAGAACAACTATAACGTAATGAAATATAAAGCACAGTTTAGAAATTGCTCACATTTATTTAATACTAGATAAAGTACCTAGCTTTGCCTGGGCTTTAGATCATGTCTCCAATTTTAGATCTGAATATATTAACTCATTCAGATCTATGGCACGACCAAGTGAATCAGATACTTGAGTCGGGCCATGTCAAGAGTCAGAATAATAGAAGAGAATGTATGAGACATTGTATGAATGTAAACGAGGCAAGGAATGTGTGCCAAGACCGGGATGTTTGGCAGTCCGTCCTCTCTGCCTACCCCTGCGGGGAAACGGCGTGATGGTTAGTTAGTTAGTTAGTTCAGATCTAAAAGTAGTGTTACTAAACTCACCATTAGTGATTCTTCCTTTCTATCTATCGTTAAATTCAAATTTATGTTAAATTAAATTAAAGCAAATCGCTTTATAAATCACCTTTTAATCAATTTTATGTCATGAAGAAAAATGTTTTTTAAAATGTGGTTTACTGTGTTTTGCACATTCAGTGTCATTGCACTTCAAAAAAATATTTGACAGTTAAATTGGTGTTGCCAGTCTACAAATTTAGTAGTTCAAGTTTTTATATTTTCTACTCTATTTTGACAGACAAGTATACGCATTTTTTAACAACAAACAAACGTTATATTATTGAAATTTTTTTTTAATTAAAATCATTTTTAAAAAATGTTTTAGGTTTGTTTTCTGATTTTCAATGCTAATAACCATTTTTAAACGACTTCGAAAAGGAGGAGGTTCTCAATTCGACTGTATTTTTTTAATTTTTTTTTTATGTTTGTTACCTCAGAACTTTCGACTGGGTGAACCGATATTGATGATTCATGTTTTATTTGAAAGCAAGTGCTTCCCGTGTGGTCCCATTTTAATTTGGTCCAGTTCTGACAATGGCATCCATGAGAAAATCATATAAGTCTTAAATTTGCATCAAGTATGTGCGCGACAAATGGACGAATAACTCAATATCACGCCAACGGATTTCAATGATTCTTTTTTTATTGGAAAGGATGTACTTCAAGGGTAGTTTGATGAGAGTTTGGTTAGGTGCTGATTATGGGATCCATGACAAAGTAACGGAACTCTCCAATTCTTTAGAGCAAATTAATGATACTCGGCCGAATCTTAATCGAATTAGTTAGTGTACTTCAGATTCACTAAAAATCAAAAAATAAACAAAAATTTTAACAAAACAAAAAAACGACTTCAAAAAATGCACTAAAAAGTAAAAAAATAATTTTGTATTCTTCTACAACTTAATAATCAACTTACTTTTTCTACTCATCAATATGTAGGTACGATTGTTATTTTTGGAGTCGGTGTCAGCCAAGGTACCCGACCCGGCGTGTTCACTTGACAGCTCCCCTCCCGCCGCGGCCCGCTCTTGCCTCTCACCTCGTCAAGTCGCGCGTGCGACACAAGCACATCTCACCTATTACTATGTATGTAGTTACAAACCTACCTTGGCTGACACCGACTCCAAAAATAACAATCGTACCTACATATTGATGAGTAGAAAAAGTAAGTTGATTATTAAGTTGTAGAAGAATACGAAATTATTTTTTTACTTTTTAGTGCATTTTTTGAAGTCGTTTTTTTGTTTTGTTAAAATTTTTGTTTTTTAATTAATTTAAATGCACTTGTCATTTTCTTTGTAAGACGCCACTTTTGAGACCCTGGGCGTTTCTGAATTCAAAAGTTGAAATAATTGATACACCCTACTATACAGTCCATTTTCCAGCTTAATTTTTTCAATGCATATTTCTTTGATAAGGGTAAGTCCACTTGGATGAAATGTTGACAAACGATTTTTTTTCCATTATATCTTTTAAAAATAAGATCCGTGAAAGTTATTTATTTTGTGTGCTTTGCTGTTGGACTACATATGTTTAGCACACGAAATAAATAATTTTGTTAGTTTTTATATAAAAACGTTATTATTGGAAAAAAATTGTTTGCCAACATTTCACGGAAGTGGACTTACCCGTATATAGGAACTAAGTATATGACTCATGTAATACATGATGTATCACCAAGTGAAATCTCAATATCACACCAAAAATAAATAGAACAGTGGGTAATTTAATTAATTTATACCAATATTTACAATGCACTTTTAAAGCTATTTTACGGATCATTATTAAAAATGTTCACTTTATTGATAGAATCAAAGAGTTACAAGATGGGGATAATGCGTGCAGTGAAATACTAGACGATCTCATCCAGGAATGGAACCTGAGACTGCGGCTTGTGCAATCCTCTGCCAGAACTGTTGAGCCAGTTTTGAGACTGCGTCGGATACTACTGGAGCAATTTAAGGTACCTAACCACTTTAACACTAAGGTACCTACCCACTTTAAAACATGGGCGCATGTATAAGGACTTTATTTGTGAGAGATCATATATATACTCGTCACCTCATTTTTACAACGTTCTAACTGACATTTTTTAAATGACCTTTGTATGCAAAACCATTTATTTTGCTCATTTCTTTAACCAAAATAATTTTCAGAGCCATCTGCGTTGTGTTTCTATATGAACTTGTGTGACAAAGTTTTAACATCAAGTTTTTAAAGCTTCCATTTATTTTACAAAGTTCTAACATCGCTTTGAACCTTTTGCAATTGCCATTTTGTTTGTATCTGACAGTGGATCGTTTTTATGAGGTGCATTTTAGTCCGTCACTTTAGTTGGATAGGGTTCTAACTTCGCCTTACCATGTTCTGTGGGCCTAGTCACTAATTTTTGTAAACCTCCGTTTCATGAAGTTACGGGTTTAGCTACGTCACATACCCGTTGTTGTTGTTATTTAAGTTGGCGAATCTGTCAAAATACGGGTATGTGACGTAGCTAAACCCGTAACTTCATGAAACGGAGGTTTACAAAAATTAGTGACTAGGCCCCCTGAGGGTCCCATGCCAACTCAGAATGAAACCAACTCAGAAACACCTCAGAGCGGTCATTAAAAGCTATGACAACATAATTTTAAAATAGCCGTTAACCCTAACCTAACTTAACCTATTTAACCAATTTTTTTATCATCACTCTTAGTGACCTTTCTGAGGTGCTTCTGACTTGTCCGGTCACCGAGTTATCAAAGTTTGCAAAGAGGAGTTCTCATAATCTCACAATTTCTGATTTTGTGTTTTATTCTTTTGTAAAGTATTTTAGTATTAGTACATATTTTGAAGGAAAATATTTAATTTGAACGCGGCACTATCTTGGAATGGTATTAGGAACATGTAGTTAAAACCTTAGGCAATGAATTATCAAGTCCTGGCTAGTTGCATATGGTTCTATGTGCACATATAGGTAAGTTCTGTAATGGTAATTATACATACTATTTCAATATTTTCCTTTCAAATGTGTTAAACTAAAATACTTTACCCAAGATTTATCCTCAAAACCGTAATCGGTAAATAGATTATGTACCGGACGTAATTTTGAGTTTAATTATAATGTAATAAATGTCATGTTTTGGAAAATAATAAATGTAATCACGGGGTCAGGCGGTCAGCATAAGACAAAAAACAAAGCCTGACCCCACCCCCTCTGTGTACATATCTACGCACCACTGTAACTTATTTTTTTATGTGTACATACCTACACACCTTTCTTTTACCTTTTCGATCTGTGCGAAGCCGTTCCTATACAAACCTTTGCGCAGTTCCAATTTGCGCAAAACTCTGTTATTTATCTTATATCTGTTATGTATCTTTGTTATTTATAAAATGGTTTTGCACAAATTTAAAATCTTTTCAACACCTTGTCTTCTATGTACCCAATTTGTGCAAACTGTTCAGTGTTCATATTTAATTTGCACATATTGGCTCTGCACAACTCTGTAAATTATTATGCAAACTCGTAATAAACTAAGTATCAGGGAAGCGCACAGAGTAAGGCGAGATTGAACAGTGTGGCGTTTTGGCTTCGTTGAGCAATAGCGAAACCAACGCAGTAGCGTTTAAAGTCTCTAGCGGCCAAAATTCCAAGGCCCTCCACATCAGTTCGGAGAATTGAGATGAAAAAAGGGCCTGGCATGGGCAAACTCCCGGCTCAGAGCCCTTTATATATGGCCGCTAGGGTGCTAGATCGTCAGAGCACAAGATCTCATCTCTACATCAGCGTCTCGCCTTCTCTTCTGCCTTCTCCGATCGAGCCACTGGACACCTTGGACTTCTTCTTGGCCCTGGCCGCACCACTCACCCAGAAGACTCCGCTATACATTTGTCTTTTTCAAGGCAGGTCTCCCCTCTAACTCTCCTCCCCCCTTCCTCCCCTTGCCTTCGACCTTTCTCCCTCGCTTTTCCCCATTTTTTCCTTTTCTCTCACTTTTCTCCCTATCTCCCCAGGCGTCGAAACGGCCAGCCGGCAACTTCCCACTACATTGTCTGTGCGGCTGGCGACTACAGTGCCACGTCCCGTACAGATTATGAGAAATAAATTGTCTTTGCAAACTTTGACACCTCATATCTCAGAACAAAGTAAAGTGAAATTAGGACCTTGTCCAACCAAAGTGGGGTACTATCAATCAATCTAACAATCTTCCAGCCATAACTTCGTAAGGGACTTGCCTATACGGAATAGGCCACTTGCATGGATTTCACAACGACTTGGAAAAAATCATGTGGATAGATCTTTTTACTAAGATTAAGAAAATGTTAGTAAAATTGTTTAGAAATGTGCAGTTTTTTTTATTTTTAGATAATAAAATCCATTATTTGGGCTCGTGATGTCACTACATGAAAATGTCCCGTCTCCGAAAATGTTCCTATTAATTTTGTAAATTCCACACTGAATTATTCTTTATATGGCATCACTTTGATTTCAGGCAAATTTTTGAATTCGTTCACTAGATTTATTGTTTGTTCTCTGCGAACTTATCATTTGGTTCGACTTTTTGACAGATGTTCTGAAGAGAACCCCGTACATTTAATGATGCACGGGGTTCTCTTTGGAACGTGAAGATGATGTCGGTACGTGTTTTAGAGGTATAATGATTATGGTGCTGATTTTAACAAATTAAAATTTTATAATATTCTTATTATTATTATAATTTACAAGTACAAGTATATTACATTGAATTTAGTAATAAAGACGCTGTACATTATAATGGTTTATGATCAATAAGATGGATCAAGGAAAAAAAATATTTATGAGATGTAATATTTTTGGTATGCCTCGTTATTCTCATGTGCCATTCGTGTGGAAAACGTTCTTTTTTTTTTTAAATGATTTTCGGCTATGTAATTATCGTTTTATCAAACCTATAAAATTATGTCCCGTCTTTCCGGTTTATAAAAAATGGTCTGATTTTACAGATTGAAATTTTCAAAAAATCCCCAGGGTTTCAAAAATACGATTAAAAAAAAAAAATACAGAATGTCTTAGAATATTTGCCTGAACCGGAATTTTTTTTTTTAAAATGTGATGCAAGTGGCCTGTTGTCTCTTTACACTCCCACCTTTGTGGAATGTAGAAACATATTCTTGTAATTATTGTACATATGTACATACATGGTTATGTAATAAGCAGTGGCGGGGCGGGGGGGGGGCGGTCCGCCCCGGGCCCCCGGTCCTGGGGGGCCCCCAAACGCCTCCATGTTCCCTTGATCAAATCCTAAACAAGCCTTTAAGGCACCAGGACATTGTAAAACATTTTTTGGTCATTTTTTTATTTCATTTTTTGAAAGATGCACTTGTTAAAAATGCTCTCACCAATTTTTTTAAAGAAATTGGAAAAATTGACGGAGATACAACATTTTAGGTGAAACGTTTGAAACAGTTTTGAATTATCCTTCAGCAAAACTTTGAATGCGTTTTTCTCGAAACTTTTTAATGTTTTTCAACCTTGTTGACAACATATTAAACAAACTATACATCCGATTGACATGCACCAATTCCTGTTTGAAAATCCAGTGTCTATTGCACCATATTGGGGAGTTTCGGTATCTAAAAAAAAGATAAAAATGGCGGACCAGCGAATTTTGTTTTCAATTATTTATGGTAAATTTTCATCGTTCATAAAAATAAAAATAAAATAGAAGGGGGGCCATAAATAATTCCTACGTGGAGTCATAGGCAGATCGATGAATTGATTTTTGGGGCCCTTAGGCAATGCACGTCTCGGGGCCCCTTTTACCACAGGGGCCTCTAGCCGACGCGTGCCCCCTAGGCGGTGGCCTACACTGCTTTGTGGACAATACGGCCCTGACAGGGCCGGCTTAAACATGCCGAGGCCCCTAGGCAATGCACGTCTAGGGGACCCTTTGCCCTAGGGGGCCCTACCCGTTGCGGGGCCCCAAGGCAGTTGCCTACACGTCTTATGAATAATACTACCCTGGCTGTAGTGACTGGATTTTCAAAGGCAGTGCCCTATACTGCCTTATGGACAATACGGCCCTACCAGGGCCGGCTTAAACATGTCGGGGCCCCTAGGCAATGCGCGTCTCAGGGCCCTTTTACCCTAGGGGCCCCTACCCGATGCTGGGCCCATAGACTTTCACAAAAAAAACTTTCACCTTCGCCTTCACGGCTCGCAACATTGTAAATAACTAAGTGTGTAAAAGCAAATTCTTAAAATTCTCCAGACTTTAAAAATAAATATAAACTCAACTTGGCATTAATCTTCTGTTAAATATAAATACAAATGTAAAACTCATGCAATGTCCAGTGTTTTGAATATAATGTCCTCCACGTGCAAAGTCGTATCTTCCCCATAACAAAAGCATAAACTTTCTAATAAAGTGTGTTTTGTCGGAAGTGTCCTGCAGGTAAGTTTGATTCTGTATCTATTTGAAAATAATAAAATTAGATAGAGCCTAGGATTCATAATAAATTGTAAAGCGCCCTTGAGGTGATTTTTCACAAAAACGGCGCTATACAAATTATCCAATTATTATTATTATTATTATTATAGGCAGTGGCCTACACTGCCTTATGGGTAATCGGGCCCTTCCAGGGCCGGCTTAAATATGTCGGGGCCCCTAGGCAATGCTCATCTCGGGGCCCCTTTACCCTAGGGGACCCTACCCAATGCGGGGTTTTCCTAATATGTTGTCAACCAGGTTGTAAGGTTGCTGTATCTCCGTCAATTTTACGAATTTCCTTACAATATTTGGTGAAAGATTTAATAATCAGTAAGTAATAATTAATAAGTATTAATATGTTAATACAAATGCATCTTTTAGAAAATGAATTAAAAAAAGTGACAATTTTTTTTTGTATCCTGGTGCCTTTAAAATGTGCTAAGTAGGAGGTGGTTTGGAGTTGGGAGGTCCCATACAAATATCATCTCATACAGATAAAGTAAGAATAAATAAATACAGCCTGAACCGATTATAATTAATAATTTTTAAAATAAAATTACTACTACTACTAATCTTTCTATTTTATTTATTTATTTTTTTATTTATTTTTTTTTTTATTTATTTATTATTACATTTATTACATACAAGATATAACAATATAAAAGGAAGCTTTGACTGTCCAACTAGGAAGGTTTCCCGTTTTAGGACAGTCAAATTGGCAGGTTGCGTGTACATAATTTCACATTAATGGATTAAATAATAATTAACAATAATGGTACATATTGGGGGAGTTACTTAGATAATAGGTACAATATCAGATATAAGTTGTGTTATTCTAGGTATACATCAGTAATAAACAATAAAATCCAGGTAGGTACATGTAAAATATAAAATAAAATAAAAATATAACAATATAAATGTAAGAAAGAAAAATAAAAAAAGTATTTTTTTAGGAAAATACAAATTAGCAGTAATAAACAATAAAATCCAGATAGATACATGTAAAATATAAAATTAAAATATAATATATAAATGTAAGAAAGAAAAATAAAAAAATATTTTTTAGGAAAATACAAAATACAAAATCGAAGAAATCAACTCAGACTACGTTTTTTAATAATTTTTCGGAATCTGTCCTACCTAAGTCTAATAACCATTTTGTAATTTTATTACCGAAGGATGATAATTCACACAGTTTAAATTGAGAGGGGATTTTGTTGTATATTTTTGGTCCCAGGTATGAGAAAACTTTTTGATAAGCCGCAGTATTGCTTGTAGGAATAGAAAGGTCGTTTCTGCTCTTACTTCTGGTTTGATGATTATGATCGACTGTTATTGTTTTGTTTATATTTTTGTGGACGCAGATTGTTATTTTTTTTATGTAACACTGTCGAACATCAAGCACATTAAACTCCTTGAAGAGAGCGTCGCTCGAGTATCTGAAGGGTTTCTTCATAATGACGCGTAGAATGGATTTCTGTGCCTTCAGTAGCGGGTATAATATTGTTAATCCTGTTCCACCCCATCCAATGCAACCGTAGGTTATGACGGAGTTACAGAGTCCGTAGTATATTTTTTTAATGTCTTGAGTTTTTATAATTTCCCGCAATGCTATAAATATATAAATAAGCTTGCGCACTTTATTAGCTGTGTTTTCAATTTGTTGTTTCCATTTAAGGTGGTTATCCACTATTATACCTAAATATTTAATAGATTTAACACATTCAAGGGTTTCGCATTTACAAGTATGGTTATTATTTCCAAGGCTACACTTAATATTATGTATTGTGAGGTAATGGGGTGTTTTGGGTTGACCTGCAAGGGTAGCGGTAAATGTGAGATATTTTGTTTTTTGTATGTTTAGTGTAAGCAAATTACTGTCCAGCCACTGTTTTACTCTGTTTATACCTGTGTTCGCAAGGTGGTGTGTTTCTTTCCAATCATCTCCTTCAAACAAAATAACTGTATCGTCAGCGAACGTGATAATTTTGCCACCAATGTGTTGGTTACAAAGTTCGTTTATGTATATAATAAAGAGAAGGGGCCCAAGTGTACTTCCTTGTGGTACCCCAAAAGTGTATTTTAGTGAAGTGCTAATAGCCTCGTTAATTCTGGTTTGTTGAAATCTATTAGATATATAACTTTCTATCCATTGAAAAGCTTTTCCCTTTATTCCTATATTTCTAAGTCTATGTAAAAGAATTTTATGAGATATTGTGTCAAATGCCTTGGCCAGGTCCAGGAAAAGGGCAATAGTTTTCTTGCCACGGTTCATATTCCCTGCAATAGTTTCCGTGAGACATGCGATGGCATCATCCGTTCCCTTACCCGACCGAAAGCCGTATTGGTTTGGACTTAGAATGTTATGTTCCTCCACATATTTGTTTAACCTAGTTTTGAAAAGCTTTTCAATGACTTTGGATATCGCGCTTAAAAGTGATATTGGCCTATAGTTTTCTACAAGAGATTTAGGTCCACTTTTGTGAATTGGGACAATTATTGATTTTTTAAAGTGATCAGAAAATATTCCTGATGCAAAACTTAAGTTGTAAATATATGATAACGGAGCAGAAATCTGATTTTTAATTTTTTTTAGTATTTGTGTATTTAGACTATCTGGACCCTTTGCATGTGTAGTATTAAGGCTGTTGATTATTTTTAATACCTCTTCTACAGTAGTTGGTTTAATATCAAATGAAAAAGATTGTTCCTTTGTTTCAATTGTCGATGCTAAAGAGTCTTCCGTTTTCTGGGTTTCTAATAAAATTTTTTTTGCTAGATTTGACCCAACAGATGCAAAATATTTATTAGTATGACATGCAATTGATTGATTGTCAGTTATAATCAAATTTCCGGTATTTAATTCAGTTACAGATGTACTGGTATTTCTTTTACTTTTGGTTATGTCTCTGACAACATTCCACATGTTTTTGCTGGAATTATCCTTATCGAGTAAGGATTTATAATAACGCTCTTTACATTTGCGAATAACGGTTTTGCAAATATTACGGTATCGGTAATAGTTTTGCTGTTTAGTATCGTTCAATGGGTCTCGTTTAGCTATTTTATGAAGGTGATTTCTTTTGTGTATAGATTTAACAATGCCGTTGGTAATCCATGGGGTGAGATGTATTTTACTATATGGAATGCGTTTAGTTATTGTGTGTTTTGTTATGAATGTATTGATTTCATTAATAAAATAGTTTAGAGCATTGTTAACTTCAGTCTCTTTATAAACATATTCCCAGTTTTTATTATTAAGATCATTTAATAAAGCCTCATAATCGATAATCTGTTTGTGATTAATTTTATGTTTTTTGGGTGTTGAGTTTGGGATACTGATTGCAGTGGTGTAATGATCAGTGATTGTATTATGTATTACAAATGTATTTGAATTTGTTATATTTCTGGTATATATATGATCCAAACATGAGCTTGAGCTACCTTGTACCCTAGTTGGAGAATTAATATTGGAAATAAAATTACTTTCAGCCATAGCACATAAGTAGTCGTCGGATTGCCTATGCAATACTTCTCCTATAGTATTTATATTCATGTCCCCGATCAGTACGTATTGTGCGTAATCCTTAGTTTTTTTTAACTCACCAATAAGATTTTCCAGGAAATCTTGGATGTCATTGAACGATGGTGATCGGTAGATAGCTAGGATACCTAAATTCTCATTAATGTTGATTTTTAAACAATTACACTGATTTATGCTTATTTCTTGTACTAAGGAATTTAATGTGTTGTCGATATATACTACTACTCCGCTATTTTGGTTAATATGCGATGTTGTATGGTATTCGTTATAGCCTGAAATTTGTTTGGCTGTGTATGAATCATTTAACCTGCATTCAGTGAGAATTAGTACATGGAACTTTACCACAGATTTTACTTCTTCCAAAAATATAAGAAAATCATCCAAGTTTCCCATCGTTCTAATATTTTGATGAACAATATTAATCCTATTTGATTCCCAATTAAATTGCATAATTTTGTTAATGTTTTCAAAAATTATTTCAGTATTTGGCATTATGATACTATCGATTTCATGTTGAAGATCGTTTATTACCATTAGAATTCAAAAATTAATTGTTGTTTTCTGGGTAAAGTTTTAAAACAGTATTTTATTATCATATCAATACTTGTAGTACGAAATATGTAGCGACAAAACTGTAAACAAAATGATATAGTTAGGAAAAATAAATTATATCTGAGTAAGAAATAATATCTGAAATAAAATCCAGGAAATAAATAACGTATGTAGTTAGTGTGTGGCAATTTCTCTTTCAAAAGACAGTAAAAAGTAGTATAAGTATGAAAAATAAGCAATATCTGGGTTATATAAAATATGTTGATTAGAGTTCTCTTTTGCCGAATTATAAGTAATATTACTAATAAATCAATCAATAATCTTGTAATAAGTGTAGTTACCATTCTAGAGAGAATAAAGATTAAAATTAAAGTTAAAGTTAAAATTAGAATTAAAATTAATCCAGTACAAATAGGAGTTATGCAAAATCCTAGGTGTTCATATAATATAGTGCTGTTATGTAATAGAGTATGGAATGGCGATATAAAGCGGTAGTGAGTAGTTTTATCACGATAATTAGAATAAAGAGCAGGTAGTCAGAGCTTCGGTATAGCTTGTTCTGAATCTATTAATATAGGTCGAGAAGAGTCATCTTTTTTCATGTAGATTAGACCTGCTTTCGTCCAGACGTACCTATATTTACATTCAGTCGCACGTTGGCGAGCTAGATACCAAAGCCGTTTGCCTTTAGACGTGAGGAGTTCTGAGAAGTAGATGGGTGTAATGGGGCCAGACAATCCGATTGTTCCCGTGTTTAGTTTGTCCCCAATCTTTTCGCAAGATCTGTTATATTTTTTTATAGCATTAAGGAGCTCCTCTTTTAACGCTATTGAATTAAAATTAATTACCACTGACCTAGGTTTAACTGTTGGAGGAATATTTTTATTTCTTTTTGATACTCTATATATATTATAAATATCATTTGTATTTAGTTATTGTCTACAGTTTTAGTTCCAGTTTCACTTATGTATTGCACTTCTAATTTTTTCACTATCTTTTGGGCCCTTTAAAATATACAAGTAATTTAAACGATTCAGTGGCGTTCTAAAGGGGGGGGGGAGAGGGGCGGCCTCCTTCAGCAAAACTTTGAATTCGTTTTCCTCGAAACTTTTTAAACTCGTTTTTCAATCTGGTTGACAACATAAAAAAAATGTACATCCGCCTGTATGTATTTTTATTGCATTTGTATTTTCATTTGCATTTAAAAAGTCTTAAACTGTTCAAAAATCCAGTGTCTATGGCACCATTTTTTTTAGAATTCAAAATTCCCCTGTGGGAAAATAAAAAAAAAGGGAAATATGTCGAAACAGCGAATTTTATTTTCGAGTTTTTATGGAAAATTTTCAGCTTTCATAAAATAAAATAGAAGGGGGCCCTTTCTAAAAAAAATCCCTATGTGCTGCCATAGTGACTTGATTTTCTAACAGTTTAAGACTTGGTGCATGCAAATCGGATGTATGGTTTTTCTAATATGTTGTCAATCAGGTTGAAAAACGTAGTTTTGAGAAAAACGCGTTCAAAGTTTTGCTGAAGGATAATTTAACATACACATGGTTTAAAACGGTTTAATATAAAATGGTGTATCTCCGTGAATTTTTCGAATTTCCCTAAAACATTTTATTAACAAATGCATCTTTTAAAAAAGGGATTAAAAAATAAAGGTAAATTAATTTTACAGTGCCCTGGTACCTTAAAACCTAAACAAGGTTTTTGTTTAGGGAACACGGAGGTGTTTGGAGGCCCCCCAGGACCAGAGGCCCATGTGAACTGAATAAAAATCTTGTAAAATTACATCAACTTTTACTAGGGGGGGGGGGCCTCATTCAGCTTTGCCGCCCCGGGCCTCTGACGGGCTTAGTCCGCCACTGGTAATAAGTCTTATAAAAAGCGACAGAAATGGTTGGGTGTGTGTCTGTGTGTAATGTATTCATTCCTCTTTGTGTATTTCAGGAACTTTTGGAGAAATCTCACCCATATACAGCAATTCTACTCGATTCACACATTGGAAAAATCTGGTTGCAAAGTGCCAAATTTGCCAGAAAGGCATGCATATTCCAACAGGTAATAATCTACTAACATTATTACTATATTTTTGTTTTTACGGAAATACTGCACGAGAGTCCCAACTGCCTGGAGTCAGTGGGACTATGGCATCCCCAATGGGGGTTTGTTATGAGGCTGAAGGTAGCGGGGAAGGGAAGGAGATGAGGAAAAGGGAAGATGGGGACGTATCTGGCTATTCAGATCTAGTCACCAAACACAGCTAAAAACATTTCAAGCAATGTTTCAATTCCGAATGGTGGTCTAACATCAGAGCCGTACTGAGAGTATCTTCCACTCCGGAACTTGCCGCAAATATACCTTATGATGATTAAATTGTGATAAAGCACAAAACAATTAAATAAAATTTGCTTGTTCGCCCTGGGATTTGAACCAGAGACTTCTGGATTGCTAGTTGAGAGCCTTACCCCTCGTCCACATTTACCCATTATATTCCCCCTGTTATCGGGCACTATGTTAAAATTTCATAATAATATTATGTTTGTTGGAGATGTGATATTGTAGTATTTTATTTACAATTTGCTGTTTTCAGGCTTATATCTACATACTGAACGGAGAGAAGTACAGTCCCAAGGAACTGTTCATTGAAAAGGCCAAGCTGTACTGGATGCGTGGGCAACAGGAGCCGGCCTTTTATACCCTCAAGAGAGGGCTGGAGGAGCATTTCCCCTCCCTTACACAGTTGTCACCTGCAGATAGGTTGCAACCCTCTTCTTACTCTTTCATACGTTTACTTTTGCATAGTCCAATCGTCTATTTGCTTTGTTACTTTCTCCCTTCTTTTCTTTTCAGATTTGCTCACTTTAATAATTCACACTCCTCAAATGCACAAATACGCTCTTTATCATCAAGTGACCAATCAGAGTCATTTTGTTTCTCTGACTTTTGAAAGGTCCCCGTCAATTGTTGATTCATTTTGGGAGGCGGGTACGGGTACCGCCGCTCCGGGAACCATTTTTTGACTAACCTCTGCCATAGGTCGCTAAGTTTGGTGACTTAGCAGGGATGTCCGGGTTCATGGGATTAGGTTTGTCTGGGTCTTGGCGGCAGATGCATCTGCCCACCTATTGCGTGAGGGCCGGATCAAGATCGAGAGATGGTTGAGGGAAGTCTTTTGACTTCTCCTCCCTCAACTCCCTCCTCTCTCAACTCATCGCCTTCCACCGCAATTTGTGGGATGGATTCATACGTCTGTCACTCCTGGACAATGATCCTTATATTCCTACCCTCCATTCATGTCTTTTTCCTTCCTAGAACTTCCTCTCCTTCCTTTCCTTAAAAAGGCCCTCCACACAGCTTCCCCTAAGATGGCACAGGCCCTAAGGGAAATTATTTTCCTCAGGGCCTCCTGTGTGGAGCTAATGTAAAAAAAAAACAATTTCAGCTTTTGAACAGAGCAGAAAAGCACAACTGTCATGCTGTCATCAAATGGCCAATCAGCGTGATGATGTCAGATAATCACAATTTGATAGATGTCTGAAACCGACCTAGAAATGGGGTTAAATGTAGACTTTCCAAATTTCAAAATGCTGATCAACGCTGATTGGCCATTTGATGACAATGCCTTCTAACATTATCATTTGAACAAACCTAACCTGAGTTTTTACTGTATTCAGTCTACTTTCACCATCTGCTAACTTGTAATGATTTGTTTTAGAAAACTGTGCGCAAAAGCCAAGTTACTGAAAGCCATTTACAATGACGAGACGACCAATGTGGACATGGATGTTAACATCACCCACTACAAGGAGGCCGTGGAGGTTTACAGACAGTGGGAGAAAAGTTTGGTAAACCACAATTTTCATTGATTCCAAAGGATATCAACATACATAAATATTATGTATTGCAGTTGCTCATGATTTGAAAATTTACTGATCATAAATTTGCAGGTTTGTTTAGCGGCCTATTACGAAAGAGTGTATGCGGCCATGGGCCCTGATGAAAAGAATGGTGTGTCCGGAGGAGCCGCTCGGGCCAGAGCCTTGGACTCCTACGGCAGGGCTTTGCAGCACGGCCACTCCAAACTCTACCAGAGCATGCCCAGAATGTTATCAATATGGTAAAAATCTTACAAACAGCTTCATTTCAACAACAGTTGGAGGCGGGAATGGGTACCGCCGCCCCAGGAACCTTTATTGGATAACCAACACCTCTGCCATAGGTCACCCCAAGTGGTTCGCTATGTTTGGTGATTTAGCAGGGGTGCCTGGGTTCATGGGGTGAGGTTTGTCTAGGTCTTGGAGGCGAATGACCAGGACATGCTGAACCCCAGATTCCTACCCACCCCTTAAACCCTTTTCCTTCCCAGAACTCTCCTCTCCTTTCTTTCCTTAAAAAACCCTCCACACAGCATCCCCAAAGATGACATAGGCCCTGAGGGAAATTATTTTCCTCGGGGCCTCCTGTGTGGAGCTCATGTAAAAAAAAAAACAGTTCATGAATTGCAAATAGGTAAGCTGAAATTTTTCTCAATATGATTTCAGGTTAGATTTTGAAGTCCAATCGACGGACCCCAAAAGCCCTTCGATGGTGACCCTGGCCCAGATTTGCACCATTATCGATACCTTCAGTGAACGCCTTCCTCTCTATCTTTTCCTCACCGCCTTCTCACAGATCATCTCCAGGATTTGCCATCCTATTAAAGAAGTGAGTATTTCAATTATCCACTTGAGGAATGGAGATTTCTGGGTGTTCGCTTTTCGATTCGGCCATACAACTTAATTAATATCATACCTCCACTCCAGTGGTTATTCAAGTGAAATTGATCAAGCATATTGAAACATGAAAATTCTTTCTCGGATATATTATTAACTTCGTTAATGGATCTAACGGACCCAGCTCTTCCTATTTTGTGTAGTAACTTTAAAATTTTTACATTTGCGACGTTGCCGCTCTTAGTATCTTTCAAAGATAGTGTAGCACAACAGATAACAATCTAAGTCGTCAATTAGCATGCTGCATGTGAGTACTACGGACATAAAAGGTGTGTATGGGTCGATTAAATACGTAAATGTTTTTTCCATCACGTTATTACTATATCGCACACCTAGATAAAGAGAGTTATCGAGTTATTGCCATTTTCGGAATCTGCGTCGAAAACTACTCAAACCACAAAGACACCTGTTTAAAAATCTCCATCAATAAAATTGTAGATGGCACTTAAGTCAGTATTTCTGAATTGCTTCTGAACCCTCACCAACAATAGTAACGCATCACCAGTTATGACATACCAGCCGTAGGGGAAGGTGCTGTCAATACGCACAAAGACTGGATTATTTCGACTACAGCCGTTGTGTCCAACATTTTCGGATGATTAATCCGAGTGAAGCTGAGCCTAGCGCCTTGCGCCGCTAAGCTAAGGTATGTTAGAAAAATGCTCCATTTTAGCTGTGTCCAACAACTTGATCGTAGCGCTCGGTGTGTAGCCCCATTTGCTTTCGTACACCAAAAAATGACGTCAAGTTAGCAACTTTACATGTTAAATTAATACCGAAACGTTAATTAATTTTATTTATTATTAATACAGATATTTTATTTGAAATAGTGTAATACATAAACCGACATTTTACATTTTTAAAACAAACGTATTTAATATGTTAAAAATAAGGTGTTAATTGACTTACTTTTTTGTTTACGTGCGTTTGAAGTTTGACATTAGAATCAGTTGAAATTTTGTATTCAAAATGGACAAGGCAAAGCGTTCGAAAAATTTTACGCCAAACGAAAAAATGAGACTTGTAGACCTAGTTACCTCGTCGCAGGTCATTTTGTCGAAAGCGACAGGTGGCCCAAACTACGCTACGCTTGTAAAATCAAAAGAAGCTGCTTGGAATGACATTGTCCTCGACAAGTGCTAATTATATTCCACATATTATTACAAAAATGACTCTCGAATAAGTCAAAACTTTACCTTTCGCTTGCGTAAGTTAAATTATCTTCTACTTGGCTCAAAACATATTAAAAAAACACGCTTTTGTCATCCTAAAGCGGTTATAAAAATCGCCGTCATTTAATACTTCCATAAAATTTATATCGGCATCTTGCCGCCGCCTATATAATCCAATATTATCGTTAAGCATATCTGCCCTTTCAACCATAATCACTATATTCAATATAGGATTCATATTTCAAATTGAAAAACCAAATAAAAAAGCTTTTCGGTCAAAAGAGTGAACTGATGACAGATAATTACGATAATTAATTGACATCGACAGCTCGATTGTTTTCGCGGATTTTTGTTCGCTCTGTTGTCAGTTTTTATAAGTAGGTCTTCCTTAGCAACTTTAATCCACCCGGCTACCTTCCTTACATTTGAGTGTGGTGGGACGATCATTGTGTTTCGACACAGCGTATTTGGGCATTTGAGCAGGGCTGAGCGGAGATCTCGGCTGAACATAGGTTGGACACAACGGCTGTTAGTCTTGTATTCGTGATTAACTGCAGTCATAGTGCGTGAATATTTTGAGTTGATTTGGTATTCGTGATTGAACTTGTCTTGTTTCTCGGGCGTTCTACATATCAATTCCACTTACTCTGGTATTGTGAAGATTATAAAACAAAATATACAGAATAAGAGTGCATTAATTCAAAATTTATCACTAATATGGAATCAATTTGAGTTGATAAAATTATTAAACAATGATTTTGACACAAAAACTAAAATAACAGGAAATTAATTAATAAACGCGTGACACGTGAATTTGATGCTTAAGTAATTAAGCAAATAAATATTCTAGTAAAATAACACACAATATCATATAGGTAACAATATTTTTAATCGGTCAAATAGAAATCGAGTAAAACGTTTTTCGCTGTTCCTGAAAAAAGAGGTATTTTGAGTTGTACTACTCTTTATCTAGTGGTGCGATATATTAACCTTTTTTTTTACTTTATTTCATAGAAAATGGCTGCCAATAGTTAATTAACCAATAGGTTTTTGAGACCTAACGAAATAGAAGAATATCTCAATGAAGAAATAGAAAACGAAGACTGAGACTGAAGAATATTCAGAAATAATTGAGCATGAATCGGATTCCGAACAAAAAGGCCTAAAGATAACAGCCTATGTAACTGGAAAAAAGAAAGTAATTTAGTTTTTTTTTTTTGCGTAAAATACAATATACATTTAGTGGAAAGCACATGAAGTACCTTTATTCAAATTTTTATAACTAAATTTGTAGTAGAAAGAGACAACAATGTAGAGATATGATTTTATTCCAGAGAAGATATTTTATATTTTTTTAATTTTCAAAGTTGTTTTTGTTTTTTTTCTTTAATTATTGATCCCTCATCATTATTTGGTCTAAGTAGGTTCATTATGGTACTGTAAGAAAATATAAAAGATTTTGCTTAAAATAAATAATTACAGAAAATGTAATGTAATATAACAAGGCTTCTATAGCCTTGTCATAAAAATATGGTAAAATTCATTTAATTTTTGAAGTGACTTTTTGATTTAGTAAAAACAATACGTATTAGTATTTTATTGAATATTGTTTTTTTTTATTCACACATTATCTTTATAATAAAGTAAAAATTTGCTTTTATTGAGCAGTTTTGGATTAAACGTATGATATTATACTGGGTCCAGCGCACCCGGTAGCGAGTATTTGTGTCACAAATTGACGCGAAAGTCCCTAAGTGTTGATTTGAGCCTCTCTGGGGTCTAGAAGTCGAAATATCTTAAATTAATTGGCTTATATCATTGTAGGTTCTATGCCAACTTAAAATGAAACCAACTCAGAAACACCTCAGAAAGGTCATTAAAAGCTATGAAAAAATAATAATAAAATAGCCGGTAACCCTAACCTAACTTAACCTATTTAACCAATTTTTTTTATCATCACTCTTAATGACCTTTCTTTTTTTTTTACATAATTACCGCACAAGAGTCCCAACTGCTCCCGTCAATTGGGGTATGTTGTGAGGCTGAAGGTAGTGCGAGGGAAGGAGATAGGGAAGAGGAAGGTGGGGAAGTACCTGGCTATTCAGATCTGGTCACCAAACACGGCAAAAGCCACTTCAGGCAACGTTTCAATTCTGAATGGTGGTGTTACACCAGGGCGATACTGAGAGTATCTTTCTAAGGTGGTTATGAGTTGGTTTCATTCTAAGTTGGCCGGTCACCATTATTGTAGTTTAATATGTGTGTGTATTTTCCAGGTGTATACCCAGTTGAAGAAAATAGTGATACAGCTAATAGTGGCCTATCCCCAGCATTCCCTGTGGATGATGATGTGTGTGATCAAGTCCAGCTACACGCAGCGGGTGAAGCGCTGTCAAGAGATCCTGGCAGACCCGCAGCTCAAGGAGCCCGCCATGCTCAAGTTCATCTGCGACTTCAACCAGTTGGCCGAGAAGCTGATAGAGCTGTGCAACAAGCCCATACCGGATAATGTTCAGGTAGTCTTACTAAATCTAGTGAAAAACCACCATTCGGAATTGAAACATCGCTTTAACTAGGTACTTTCCAATCATGGAATAAAGAAGTACAAAGGCATGGTGTGTTTTGTTATTCAAAAGTCTGGCAAATCAGGCCTTTACCGGTGACAGGCCGGAGACGCGCCGGCGCGCGCGTCATATGCGCATGCGCGAGAAAATAATTCAAATATTTGAATAATATTTCCGACAAAAAACTTTTGGTCTGCGATTTTGGCCCTTCTATGTACAGAATTTGTATGAAGAACAGTGTCAGAATCGCTTGCGCCATCATTACTCTCGGAGACGCTTAAAGTTTCATTCACCTTGCAACCCTGGAATATTTTTAAAACGATTTCGTCTATGACAATTGGCTGTCAGAATTTGCCGCGATTATAACCGACGCAATAAGTACGTGTTCCGCGAATAAAACATTGTAAAACCTATTAATTTACGTAATAAATGCAAGTAATGTAGTTTTGGTAGATAGAGTTTATTGTGTTGTGAACGTGTTTCAGTCAATAAAATATACAATAGCTCAAAATTAATCAACAAAACATTCAATTCAAGTTCAAAATGGTGCTTTTTTAGTGTTTTTTTGTGAATTTTCGAGAAATGGCCTGGCCTTTGACGGGTTAACCTGTGGAGAGCCATTTTTTAAACTTCTTCTTTTTCTTTTATTGCATGAAATTTAACATTATTACTGGAAATTACGGAATGCATCACTTTGAACTAATAATTTGCAGATTTATTTTGAGCTATAGTATATTTTATTTACCGAAACACATTCCTTAAACAATAAACTATCTAGAAAAACGACATTACTTGCTTGTTTGATAAATTGACAGGTTTTTCGATGTTTTTGTGAACTATCATGCAGATAATATGAGATATCACTTTTCGACAGTTGAAATCGTGAAAATACTGACAGCCAGATTCCATACATAATTCATTTAAAAATATTCTGGTATTGCTAGGTGAATGGAACTTTTGGCTACATCACGAATGATATTGGTGCAAGCGATTCTGACCTTGTCCTTCTACAGTTTCTTTATACATTAGCGTTAAAATCGCATTAAAAATTTTTTTTTGAAAATTTCTTCCGCGCGCGCTTCCGGCCAATAAGAGGTTAAATTTCCAATAGAAAACTCTGTTTCATCATCTTTATGAAATTCAAATTGGATGGCGATGTACAATGTTATACAAGTCGATCATCCAGTTGATTAGTCAGACATCTCCGAAAAATCTAAATTTGAGTTCAGTATGCAGTTACATGTAAAAGCATACCCTCTATCTGGTAGATTACTCATAAATACTACCAAATCAATTATAATGCAGAAAAACTTGTAGTGAAAACAAAATGTTTTCTGGGTCACTAGTAGGATATTTCAAAATTTCATACTAATATACCTGATTGTTTTGCCTCCTGGTTTTATTTTATAGCATATTTATTTTTATTTCAAACTTTCTGAGTAAAACCTCAAATTGTAATATTTAATTAAATGAAGACAATATTAGCGAAACTCAATCCTGGGTTCAAGTCCCAGAGGTGCCAATATCTTTTTCTGATTTTTCTATCTCCAGATTTTCGATTGAGTTTCGATAATATTGTCTTCATTTAATTAAATATTACAATTTGAGGTTTTACTCATAAAGTTTAAAATAAAAAATATTCATCCTAGACATGCAGAAAAGTCAATGGATGTCGCATATTAAAAATAAAATGGAAAAAAATTTAGATAGCATTTAGTTCGGGTTTGAATCTTGCAATCATATATAAAGACAGCAGCCAATAATATGTGTGTTAAGAAAATGAAGACAATGTTGGTAGTTCTTCGTCGAAATATGATACAGTTAAAAGTGACCGAATTGGATATAGACACCTTAGCTCAGTTGGTAGAGCATTTGCTGTGTAAGCAAAAGATCCTGGGTTCGAGTCCCAGAGGTGCCAATATCTTTTTCTACATATTTAATATGTAAAACACAGACACATGTAAATAATATTTGATTTACGATGAGCATTTGAATATTGCTCTCTTCACTATCTCAAAACTTTGTGTTTGGAGATGTTTGACTAATCAACTGAATGATTGAGGTGTAAAAGAGGCCAGCGCTTGCTAATTGGCTAGAAACAAGAGGTATTAAGTCAGTTGTGACATTGGTTTCCATTCAGATCTACATGGAAGGCATTCCTAGTGATTATTATCTATTCTAACAACATTCTTTAACCCGTCCGGCTAATTTGTTTGCTTTTCGGTTCAACTAATATAGGTCTCATAGAAATCGTTGTGTCTCCCTTACTATAGTGATTAAAAATATGATATAAACGGTGTTAGAACGAGAAAACCCACACTTTATATTCAAATCTAAAAGTTAACCACAAAATATTTAAATTGTACACCTTTATGAAATCAAAGTTTTCAACTGCAATTTGAAAAAAACTTATGAAACTATGGGAATTTTTTATTAATTATTTTTATATGAAACAACATAAAGTGAGGTATAATGTTTACAATACATATGCCAAAAATGTGTGTGTGTGTTTTTTTTTTCATTATTAACCCTTAACTATGGACGTGAAAAAAACATCACACTCCCATGGACGTCGGGTCACACAGACCCCTTCATAAAATTCTTCTAATTTTCAAACCTGGACCAATCTGACTTTAGCAAGGAGTTTATATGTATAAAGTATTTATAAATAAAAGATCGAGTAATAAAAATAATCAACTTTTATTCATATTTTAATAATTATCTCCAAATTTAACAAACCTAGTCAGTTTTCAGTCTTAATTGACTTGAGATCATATTAAGGCTCCTTAATTATAGTAGGTATTACAAAAATCAAAACCAATAATTTTTCCTAGCTAATAAAAGAAACAGTAACAAAAAGTCATAAAAAAAACTTATGACTTTTTGAAATTTTGACTTTTTTTCTGACTTTCTTATGACTTTTTGAAATTATAGTCAACGGGTCTCCCAGGCCCTGATCAAATTTTTAATGATTATTACTCACGTAATAAGTGCCGGATGACGCGACCTTCTCCCTTCTTGGTTCCTTGGTCATAACACAACTAAAACTGAAGCTACTGAGACGCGCGGGGATGGCACGCGCGGGGAAGGTGTTTATTCCGAGAAATTGAAGAAGGGGTTGGGCCTCTGAGACCCGACGTCCATAGTTAAAGGTTAATAATTTTAGTTAGAAAAAACGTGAGGTGAACCACTTTTGAAATTTCTTTATATTTTCATTAAAAAATTTAATATTTCAAAATTTATATGTTTTTTCAAATTATAAAATTTGAAAGCGTATTTCATCACCTTCCTAAAGCAGCTTTTTAGTTTTCGGATTTGTTCAGAAGCATTCTATTTACTTGGATTTTATTGTGAAGTGGAAATATTTTGACCTTCTGATAAAATAGGCCCGAGGCCTGAGGGGTTAAATAGGGATGCCAATAACTAACTACCAGCTCAAATATAGGTTGGTATATTTGAGCTGGTAGTTAGTTAGTACATACATACTTGTTATTAATAAACCGTGTGTAATGTGTTTCAGGCAACACACGTCAGCACCTTGGTAAGGTCTCTCCCCAAACTCTTGACCTCAGATAACTTCAGTCAGATCATGATGCCTGCAGAACAGTTTGTCAAGCTTATTCTCCCATTTCACTCCGTCAAAAAGGTAAAGATTCACTCATTATCTATTATTATATAAATAAAATAAAAATGTATTTTTTTTTATGATATTGGTACAATAACTCTATTTTTTTTCCAGGAGAAAGATTCAAATTTTAGTCCCTTCCCTCAGCTGGTGTATATCACAGGAATAGACGACGCAGTGACTGTATTCCCATCTCTTCAAAGGCCAAGAAAAATCACTATAAGAGGTTTGTTTTACGCATGTTCTGGTGGCACAAGCCAATGGCGATACAGCTATCTTAATCTAACTATCCTAAACATATTACTAACCTATAGTGGTGTGTACAGAGTTTTGGATCAGGGTGGAAAGAAGGGAAAAAGTGCACATGTACATTGGAAAAAAAATTTACAAACCTACCAAGGACAATTACTCCTTTTATATAAGTTTTCACCAAGAATGGTAAGCTGTAGCAAATTTGGTTGGGATTTCATAAGCCAAATAATTATTCATTTTTGCATATTACAAGCCAATTACTGGATAAAATTTACATATTTTTTTCTGCTAAATAAATACAGACAATATTTTAAAATAAAGCTAACATATAATATTATCATTATTTCATTGTTAAAGTTGTACTAATTAACAGAGTTACCGATAGATGACACCGATCACTATATTTGCTGGCCATCGCAATTTGTTCTGAAATAGTTTCACAACAAACACGACGACGGTGTCTATTTATTTAGACGTTAATACTCTTTTACATTGTTGAAGAGTGTCTTGGACAGCAGAGAGTCTTGTCTTGTCTTGTGATGTTAAAATCTCTCTTTTTTTATTTGACAATAACTTTACATATTTTAAAACATTATTTGATAAGGTGTGCCTCACTGGCTACTTTACCCGGGCTGAGGCAAGCTCGTTGCTATACCAACTGAAGAACTAGCAATCTTCTGTACTGTTGACTAGTTACTAGTGCCATCTATGCTTAAAGACTGAAACTAATGTATCAATTATCACCCTGATGACTTCCCATTTGGGGGGAGACCGGCCAACATCTGATGTGCCTTCAGAACAATTATTTTTGACTGTTTTTTTCTAGGGTGTGTATTATTTATTAAACGTTTGCTTTGTTTGACGTTTGTAGGTTCCGACGGCAAGAGCTACATGATGATGCTGAAACCTAAGGACGACCTGCGTAAGGACTTCCGTCTCATGGAGTTCAACGCCGTGGTGAACCGCTACCTGCAGGACAATGCCGAGAGCCGAGAAAGGCGGCTGTACATACGCACCTACAGTGTGCTGCCCCTCAACGAGGAGTGCGGCATCATACAGTGGGTGCCCAACCTGCTGGGCTTCAGACCCATACTGATGAATCTATATAAAGAAAGAGGTAAATCATTTTAGATTAAATAATCATGAGATGGTTTGGGTATGTAGAGCGGATGAACAAAGAAAAGAGAACATATGACACGGAAGTTAATGGTAGATGAAGTCAGGAATGCCCGAGGAAGACATGACACGATAAAGTGAATCAAATACTTGAGTCAGTTCGTGGTCAAGAGTCAGAATAACAAAAGAGTACCTATGTATGAGACGATGTATAAATATGAATAAAGCAAGGAGATGTGCTGAGAGTTGTGGCAGTCTATTCTCCGCCAATCCTTGCCAATTGATTTCTGTAGTAATGTAGGGCTTAACTACCTCATTTAGTAAAAACTTCTTAATATTATGTACATAACTTTTATTTAATTTAACCCGTTGTTTGCCGGGGTAGTTGGGGTTGGTTGTCCACCAATTAGCGTTCGCAAAAAACGGCATCCATGACACCCAATGACATTTCGTGTCCAGCGATTCTGACACTGTCCTTGAGAAATTTTGTACGGTCAAAAGGTCAAAATCGTAGATAAAGGAATTTTTCCCGCGCATGGGCAAGAACTGCACACATTCCCGCGCTCTGGTAAATTATTAATATAAATTATTTGGAGTGACCAGGCGCATTGCGGTTTTCTCTATGGTAAAGGGCGATAATAGAGCAAGCGATTCTGACCGTGTTCTTCATACACTTTCTTTATACATAAGGGTCAAAATCGCGTGTAAAATCTCAAACACACCAGTGCACGAACGGCATTCTACGAGTTAACCGCCTCATTGAAAAGGCATGGTTACCAACGGTGTTATAAAACAGAACATTGAAGGAAAGTGGAAGAAAGAACAAACATACAACTTTGATAAGAGATGTTGTGTGGGTAGGATTTCGTATAGTGGCGTCCGCTGACTCTGTTCAGCGATCCGCGTGGTGTTATACTTCGCTACTCTTCTTTATCTGACTCCACTGGGTTACCAAATGTACCGTGATGTTGATTGAAAGAAATTATTTTTATACTGAAGTTAAGATTTATTTAATTTTAGTAAAACACGACAAGTATTAAATTGGAAGATTTATAAGGAACGATACTCTAGCACACAACCGCACGTCGGGTCGTCGAAAAACAAATGAATTTCGGTATCTTTCTCGAACCGAAAGAATGCAAGTTCGCGTCAGCTGAGTTGCCCGCGTATAAAGTACAATTATGTGGCTGTTGAGTATCGTTCTCTACACAACGAACCTAACCTAAGAAGCTATTATTTTATTTTGTTCTGTTTATCATTGTTCTGGTTAATCCAGTTACCATTACCAAGTATAGAAGGAATATATTGGTAATTGTTTTAGTAAATGACAAATCTGATAAAAAAATAAAATTTTGACAAATTGACTTTTCTACCCTTAACATAACATGGACAAGAATAAATAATGTTTTTGTAAGACACTGGTAGGGTGTGCACGTATTGCAAGTACTACCAATCATAAAAATGTATGTTTTTTTTATCTGTTTCAGGTATTTATACCAGTGCAAGGGAGCTGAAGGAATTGATGTGTGGAAACAAGGATCCGCTGGCTAAGAAACGGAAAGTGTTTGAAACACAACTCATGCCAAAGCACCCTCCGGTCTTTGGGGACTGGTTCCGGTACACTTTTCCAGACCCACACACTTGGTAAAACATAATCATTTCTGCATCAATCCGTATATAAAGTGAAAAATCATGTTAGGCTATATTATTCAGTTAATGCAATTCTCGCACGATGTCAAAAATAGGATCTAAACATAAAGCACGATCTTCAGGATGATTTTGAGGTGGTGTGAATTCAAAATGCACTTCCGAAATTGCTTTGGACAGTGTCTAATACTTGTAATGTCTTTGGCTTTTATATAATGGTCCTTAACTCGTGCACCGGTGTGTCTGAGATTTTACACGCGATTTTGACCCTTATGTATAAAGAAAGTGTATGAAGAACACGGTCAGAATCGCTTGCTCTATTATCGCTCTTTACCATAGCGAAACCTGCAATGCGCCTAGTCGCTCCAAATAATTAATATTAATAATTTACCGGATCGCGGGGATGTGCGCAGTTCTTGCGCATGGGCAGGAAAAATTCCTTTATCTACGATTTTGACCTTTCTATGTACAAAATTTGTCAAGGACAGTGTCAGAATCGCTGAACACGAAATGTCATTTCTGCCGCGTCATAATTTATGCGTCTTACTCGACTAAAACATTGTAAAACCTATCAATTTACGTAATTAACGCAAATAATGTTATTTTGGTAGATAGTTTATTGTGTTGTGAACGTGTTTCAGTCAATAAAATATACAATAGCTCAAAATTAATCCACAAAACATTCAATTCAAATTCAAGGTCGTGAAATTTCCGTGTTGTTCCCCGGCATTCAACGAGTTAATTAAGGTTTTACTAATCATATCAATCAAGGTGGCAGAATAATAATCAAGAGACATAATGAACAACACAATGTTATTGTATCGGTTAACAGGTAATTAAGGGAGGCAGGAAAACTACGCATACTATTTTTATACACATTACATTTTTTTTTTTCTTTGTTATAGGTATCAAGCAAGATCCGCTTACATTCGTACAACAGCTGTAATGTCTATGGTGGGATACATTCTGGGTGAGTCTTATTAGTATTATTCGTACATAATTTAATATTTACTTGTAACAATTTTATAAACATGGAATATATTCTGTATCTTTTTTTTGTTATTTATTTTTAGGGTGTTATGCCGTGTTGCACTACCTCCTCCTTTAGCCAACGTTTCGGACTAAAGGATGGCTAAAGGAGGAGGTACCGCAACACGGCATAACACCCCAAAAATAAATAACAAATACTTTTGGCCGTGAAAATATAAAATCATATCTATTCTGTATCTGTTTATTATTTATAAAATTGGTTACAGGTTTAGGAGACCGACACGGTGAGAACATATTGTTTGATTCAACCAACGGGGATGCGGTGCACGTAGATTTCAATTGCTTGTTCAATCGAGGTGAGGCTTTTGAGTGGCCGGAGCGAGTCCCTTTCCGACTCACGCACAATATGCAACACGCAATGGGTCCTCTGGCCTGTGAAGGCACCTATAGGTAAATCTAACATGTCATCCGTAATATAACACAAGTTAAGATATGTTTACTTCCTGATAGTTGTTTCATGAAATTGGAAAATGTATACATACAGGAGTGTATGCTAAGACTGAGTTGTTTGCGGGTCCATCTTCTGTGCTACCCCGGCAGTGAAACGGTCTGTACTAAATACTCCCTAAAGCAGTAGAATATTTCTGTTTGCAAAAGTAAGAAGAGAATGTGTAGAAATAAGCTGTAACGAAACGAACACCTGTGCAATTTGAAATACATTAATTAATGGAATGTAATATCATGACACAATGGAAATCCAGAGAATTGTAGAGAATTCAGAAGAAATTTCTGAGGTTTTTCTACCTGAGTGAATATGGCCAGTACCTGGGACTCTATCCTACTGATTTTCTCTTGGGTATGCTTGAAATGAACCATCTTCAGGCCAGAAAGGATATGTACATCGTTACACATTTCTTCCGATTGATTTTTGATGGTTCAAAAACTAGACTACCATGGAGAGCATTAATGTTACGTACAGTTACGGATCAATAACATTTTTCTTATTTTCTATTATACTGAAACTTACTATTTATGTACTTGTAATAATCTGTTAAGTGTGTGTTTGAGAATAGAAATAAATAAAATAAAAATTCATTTTTATGTGCCAGAGCCTTATCTCCGTTACCGATAGCATAGACTTTTTGTCCCTCAATCTGCATGACTAACTTACCGATGGTGAGCTGCGTTTAAACAGAAAGCTTTATTGCTGGTTGTATTATAATGAATTGAATTCAATGTAACCCTGCAGGAAATGCTGCGAAGTAACTTTGCGAGTACTGCGCTCCCAGACGGCCACTTTGATGTCGGTGATCCGCCCTTTTGTGTACGACCCTCTGGTGGCCTGGCAGAGGGCCGCTCCCCGGGACCCCTCCACCGCCGAGAGAACCAACCAGTCGGCCAAGGACCACCTGGCCCACATAGAGCAGCGCCTTCAGGGGATGGTAAACAACCAACTAACTAACCCAATCTGTCCTTCGTGAATCACTCGCTTCTCTATTATTGTTTATCATGGCTGAGGGTTGTGTTTGTCTTTTTACACTAATGGTGATACATTAATTATATTATGGAAACAATAACTTTCAGGTTCGTACTAAAGACAAGCAGTTCTCACTGTCCCTCTCCCCGGAAGGCCAGGCCAACAACCTTATTCTGGAAGCCACCAGCGTTGTTAATCTATGCCAAATGTATATCGGCTGGGGACCTTTTCTGTGATTTATTTACCTTTATTGTTTTAACTTATGTTCCATTATAATTATTAATATTTGTAGATATGTTTAATGTACACAATTGTGTTAAGACCATAAAGACTATTTTTATATTGCGTAACTGTCTTTTATTTCATGTACCCACTTAATATTTTTGAGTAAAACAAGAGTTCCTCCTTTTTATATAACTACAATTCTAGCTGGGTGTTTTGCGGAGACTCCATTTACACTGTGCCTTAAATAGAATTTCCGCAATCTGCGTAGCTTTGAGTTCGTGTGGCTTGCGGAATCACTTCTCGGCAGGCGCCAATTATGCGCCTTAAAAATATAGTTTCCGCAATCGCGTAGCTTTGAGGTTATGTAGTTTACGGAATCACTTCTCGGTTGGCGCCAACTATGCGCCTTAAAAATAGAGTTTCCGCAATCTGCGTAGCTTTGAAGTTGTGCAGTTTGCGGAATCAATTCTCGGTAGGCGCCAATTATGCGCCTTAAAAATAGAGTTTCCGCAATCTGCGTAGCTTTGAAGTTGTGTAGTTTACGGAATCACTTCTCGGTAGGCGCCAATTATGCACCTTAAAAATATACTTTCCGCAATCTGCGTAGCTTTGAAGTTGTGCAGTTGCGGAATCACTTCTCGGTAGGCGGCGGCCAATATGCGCCTTAAAAATAGAGTTTCCGCAATCTGCGTAGCTTTGAGGTTGTGTAGTTTACGGAATCACTTCTCGGTAGGCGCCAATTATGCGCCTTAAAAATATATTTTCCGCAATCTGCGTAGCTTTGAATTTGTGCAGTTTGCGGAATCACTTCTCGGTAGGCGCCAATTATGCACCTTAAAAATGGGGTTTCCGTAAAGTTGTGCAGTTTGCGGAATTTCTAATCAGCAGGCGCCTTTAAAATAGAATTTCCGCAATCTGCGTAGCTTTGAGGTTGTGTTTGCGGAATCACTTCTCGGCAGGCGCCAATTACGCGCCTTAAAAATTGTTTCCACAATCTGCGTAACTTTGAAGTTGTGCAGTTTGCGGAATCACTTCTCGGCAGGCGCCAATTGTGCGCCTTAAAAATGGGGCTCCACAATCTGCGTAGCTTTAAAGTTGGGCAGTTTGCGGGATCACTTCTCGGCAGGTGCCATATATGCACCTCAAAAAAAGGATTTCGGCAATCTAGGCAGCGTTACAGTTGTGCAGAAGTCTTGTCAAATAAAAATCACTTGGAATTCTAATATTTTTATTAAGTGTATATTATACACAGTACCATCGATTAATTAATATATTTAGCATGAATTAACTACTTACAAGTCGAGAATACTTCATCAAAAAGTCTATCGTTGGAAATCAATATTGTGGTGATTATGAAAAATGCAGTTTTATAAAAGAAGTCTTTTCAAAATACGTATCCAAAAGTAGTAAAACATCAAAAAGAATGGCTTTGTATATAATCCTTATAGAAAAAGCACTAAGGAATATTCATAATGTTTGTATGTAAATATAACAAAAAGTGGATTGTTCAATAAACACATGATATCTTTGGCATAATATTGGCTGAACAATTATACTTAGTGTAATTTTAATCAACACATCTAAGAAATGTGTATCTGAAATTACAAAAACTAACATATTCAATCACAATGGAATTATAAAATGCTACGATTGAGCCAAGTGGTTGACTTAAAGATACTAATTAAATTAAAAACTGTCGAAATAACATGCACATATAATTTAGAATTAAACACACTTCACTTATATTTTCTGTATTAAGTTGAACGGCCATTTCAACTCGTGTGCACATAGATATTCTTAAAGTTCATTGTTTTATAGTTTCATTTTGTACGTAGCAGCATTGTAAAACACCAACTTGAACAGATTCTATTGCTATTTATCCACATATTAAGACAAATTCCAAAAATTTTGTTGAATGATTTATGCGTGTCTGTATTTGATTTCACAATAATAAGATGTACCTAATAATAAATCAACAGTTTTAGTAAAAAAAAAAACTCTTGTTAGAAAATAATGGTGAGCTTTTATCTTAATAAAAATATTGCATTCGTATTGCTGTTCTTTTCAAATCTAATTTTACAATCCTGCCTAGTACGGCATAAATAATATAAAATCAAAATTTACAAATAAAACATGAAGGCAATAAAATAAAAATTGAACAATGAACAGTCACAAGATGTTTTGGGTTTATTATTTGAATATGAAAGGGGAATTCTGCTATTATTAGCTAGTAGATGGGATGGGCTGTGACAATAATCTTATTAAATGTAAATACGATGTAAAATTTATACACAAAACACATTAAGTATCAAATATGCACCATAGCATTCTAACTAAATAATCCACCTTGGTATTATTTTACAATGGAGGCAGGGGATGGACAAACTCTTGGAACTTTTAGAAAATCTGAGCCAGTTTTGCCAACAGCAAAACATGTAACAATATTAATTGTATAATTGATTTATTGATCAAATCAGTTACGTGCGTTGATATTACTAAACGAACAGTATTATTGTTAAAGCGGAGATATTTCACATAAAACAAGTTAAATCATATGAAGTTCAACAGCAATAAAAGGAAGTTGCCCATTCCGAGTTGTCCGTATGATTTGACTAGTGTGTACATCTAACATCAATTCATTATCAACTTATTGTTTACGCAGAAAGAATATACACAAAATATATATAAAAAGTTCAACTTGGAATAAATTGATGTACCTAAACATACTGGAATCTTAACATTACAAGATGGCATTATAAATTCATTACTAGGAAAGGAGAGCCTCTCCTTTATTCAATATTTATATTTCGTATTAACACATCTTATTTGACTTCGTGCTTATTAAATGTTTTAATGAATTTGTTATGTATAACTATTCTACTTATAATATATGAAATTTATTTTGAGCATTTGCCTATAAAATTTTAATACAACTCACTGTTTACGAGAACCTACAACTTATCTCTAGTATAATTCATATTATAGGCTCCATAGAAATATCTACAAAAGTCAAAAATTTCTTATAGGTTTTTGTTGGTAACTATTTTAGGATAGAGGGATTTTATTAATTACATGGAATATGATAATAATTACACAGGAATCGGAACTCTGATAAAACAATACAGAGTTTAAAATACAGTAGGACCCCGTTAATTTGAAATCCACGAGTTATCAGAAATAAAATTTCGAATTAACGAAATCGAAATTTGAAGAAAAAAAAATAATATTAAATCGTCGAAAATAAGAGTTCCTCGGCCGACCCTTCAAATTCGGATAGGTTCTTTGGAGCAAATTCATAATAATACAACATATTTTTTAAATTTCGCAGCTGATTTTAGTCACAGCCTGCCCTTTTTTTAATATTCAAAGTAAATTCGTAAAAATATAAATATTATTATTCTGCATAAATCTGAACTTTCTCTGATATTCAAACTAAATTCGAAAAAATATGACACTCCAGTGTAAATCAATTTAGATTTACAAAATTATTTATTTATAAATATTTAGTTTTACCGCCACGGCTATCTGTCTCTAAATTATAAGATTTTTTTTGCAAAAATCGAATTTTTTCAAATTACACGAATAAATTTTTGTGCTCTGACAAAAAATAAATTTTGAATTAACGGGGTTCTAATTAACTACTGTATAATTGATTCTTAATATGGCATCGTTATAATGTTTGGAATGAAAAGATGCGGCTTATAAGAGAGTTGAGGCCGCACTGGACTGAGCAGAGAGATGTGTTATGTTATTATAAAGTCTAGTCGGTTGCAGTTAGTATAAAATCACTTGATAAACTAGAATACAACTTCTCCCGAGGAATAAATAACATATCTTATTTGACATTATGCTAATTACAACTATAACACTTTCTGTAACACACCGTAACCTATATCCATCTAGCCTTAAGTAAAGTGACATAGTTACGCCTATGAACACTGTAGTTTTTTCTCTCTCATTTGTATTTATGTTCAATTTCCCATTCACACTCCTTTCATACTTTTCTATTCTGAAAGATACATTTCATACGATACAATAATTTACCAGTATAATAATAATTTATGTAAATACCGTCGAGTCAGAATGTTATTCACGAATTGAGAGTTCTATTCAAAATTTTCTCAATTTTCGTTGTTTTTTATTTTTTATTTACGAGATTTCTATTTTTATAAATATTGTAAATCCATTCAATCAATTTGTGGATGTTTTGAAAAAGTTATTTTAAAATTATTTTTATTGAGTCATTTTGTAAATGTAAAAGTTTTGATTCACATAAAATAATTACTGAAAAAGTAAACACAAGTTTACATTACAAAAAAGTAAATTCATCGACTTCCATATTTATTTGCAATTTGTGCTTGGAAAGCAGTACGTTTTAGCAGAATGTAGTAAAAAGATATAAATGCAGCGGTGAAAAGGGGGACATACGAGTATGTATTAGAAGAGCCACAGAAGTAAAGTTTGATCCCGTTTGCCATCTCAGTTGTTGGGTGTATAATCCTACTTGACTATGCTAGTTAATTCAAACATTCAAATAGTCTTTTAGGAGTAAGTTACAGATAAAATGACAACATTCAATGAACAATGACTTCGTAATCACTCGGTGCTGGGTCTTCAGGCACCTCAGGTGACCACACTTGTAATAGTCTTTTGTACGAAAGACATATTTAAGTCAGGTCAATGTAATATTGGCCAGTTGACTAACAGACACAGAAGTGTCCCAAGACATGTCCCCAATTGGAAAACAATTCACTGGTTGACGGAAGCATCGCTTCTCCTTTAGCACTTGTCTTCCTTACTGCCACTTCCACTGCCAGAGCTGCCCTTGCGCAGATTGCATTCATACTTGATGAAAAATTTATTGCTTTTGTCGGGACATTTCTTGGATAAAAGTGAAGCCACGCAATAACTTCCGTCCACGTGGGCTTCACTCGAAAGTTATCATTACAATTCTGTAACGGCGTACAGGTCTTTGTTGCCCTCCTGTTCCTGCTGCTGCTGCGGCGGGCCTCGCGGACCCGAGCGCCCCCGTCTGTCCAGGGTCTGAGACCCGCTGCGGCCCCCTCCCCCTCCCCCTCCAGGCCCTGCGTGGTGACGCCTGTCCAGGGTGTGAGAGTGCGAAGGCCGGGCCCCGCCAGCGGGCACGCGGCCCGGCTGCTGCTGCTGGCTGCTGGTAGAGAAGAACTTCTCGGGGGTGCGTCCTGCCCGGGCTTGCGAGCGAGGGCCTCCCTGAGGGCAGCAAGGCAGGGCAGGTGGGGCCGGGGAGCGGTACTGCGTGAAGTGCGCGGCGCTGAGCGGCTGCGGGGGCTCCGGCAGTGGCTGGTGGACGATGGACACCCCGTTGCCGGTCTTAGGCTGTGGGCGCCGGGTGCGGCGGTCCAGAGTGGCAGCGGCCTCCTCGCGCTCCACCTGCTGAGCGTACTTGTGGCTCTTATCGTACTTGCCGCCCGTGCGGATAGTGGCGTACTTGTCAGGCTGCGGAGGTGGGCGCTGGAAGGTGGCCAGGGGTGCGGGCTCCACACGCGGGGGCAGCTCCCCGATGTCGGGCATGGGAGCAGCGCGCAGCGGGCCCCCGACGGCCTTGAGGTGCTTGGGCCCGAAGGATGCGTACTTGGGGTCGAAGCGGTTGATCTGGTTGGTGAGCGGGGTGATGTCGCGAGGGTCGGGGGGCGCCAGGCTGCGGGGGTCGAGGGCCAACGGAGGGGGCCCAGCGCCGCCCGCCCGCCCTCAGTAGAAGTCGGAGCTCTCCAGGGTCTTGCACTGCTTGCTCAGAGTCGCGTACTTGCCATTGTTGGGTCCTGTCCCGGCGGGGTTGTGCGAGGGCAGGCGGCCCAGCGTGTGGCAGGCCCCCGAGGGCAGATGACCGCCACCCCCCCCGTCCCCCGCCTCCTCCCCCTCCCCCGCCGCCCCCTCCGCCCCCGCCAGCCCCGTGCTGGATACCGCGCCCGGACCCATACTGACCGATGCCACCGTCATTTCTGTAAACACATCACAAACAGAACGTTGCAAATACTTCACATCACAATTATATTGTCTGGACACTTTCAAAATGAAGTGATAAACTTCTAATTATGGTAATTTTATCATCTCGCACTGATTATAAAATTGACTGTTCAAAAATTCTATTTTGATTTTAATTATTCCATTACAACATTCAGAGAATTATTAATAAAACTTATTTTGTCCAAATTAATTAAATTGGAGACGGGAGATTTAATTTAAATGAATTATAGGAGGAATTTGAATTTGCATGGCAAAGAATTGAATATAATTTCACATTTCACAGAGGGGAAGACGGGGACACATTGAAAGGGCAGAGTGGTGTTAGGGAAGGGTTGGCGGGTAAAAGCGTGGCAGAGGCTACTTTATTAACCACATTCACTATAAAACAATACACTTACTAAAACATCAAAGGAAAGAAAAAGAAAGAAAAGGGCAATTTAAAAATGAAAGTACTTCTGAGCCTAATATTGTTTTATGATCAACACTTAACAAACAATCATGCTTCTCTAACAGAAGTTACTAATGAGAAACAAAATAAAATATTTTGCACAGCCAAAGTTACTTTTCAGGAGTTGTAAAATAAGTTGTAGTAAATGTATCTCGAGTAAAGACAGTAAAAACAGAATCACAAAGACAGGAGCTAATAGCAAATAAATGTTTCTTAATTTTTTAACTACATGCTAAAAGAGAGGCAAATAATATATTAACAAACATACACCAAGTATAGAGAGCACCGATTATTATTAACCCTTAGGGATCGGAGCCCTGCATTTGCAGTGTTGAAGAATTGCACGGTATGAAACGCTGCAATTGCAGTGTTGACCTTATACATTAAAAAACCACTTTGTGAGGTATGGTTTTGTCTAAGTTTTGAATCTAAGAAAAATCTTTTTATTTATTGAAATTTCTAGCTGACCCCAACAAGTCAATGCGCGGGCAGCATTAATTGTGAACTCAGCTCATACCTAATTTCAGAGTGAGTTTAACAATAAGGTTCATGGATCTTTATATAAATACTGAAGAGTGGGTGGGGTGATTGTTTTGCAGAAATTCAAATGTAACATTGCCATCAAATCATGCTGTCATTTTGTTTTATTTTTACATTGAAAGGACCTCATCAATGGCCGAATCTGGTCTGGTTCCGCTTTTGATCAGCTGAAAAGAATAAAAACATGACCGTTTTGCTTTTCTGCGGATTTTTGTTCAAAAGCTGAAACGTTAGGGTCGGGGTTTAGAAGGGACCTTTCAAATGTCAAAAAACTAAAATGGTTCATATGATGACAATGTTATATTTGAATTTCTGTGTAACACACCAAACTCGAGTACAGCAAAGTGGTCAATTTTTGACAGAAGCCAAAAATTTGAATCTGTATTATTTAACCCATATGATAACATAGAATACTTTGTAGAAATCTCTTTGCTAGAAACTATGTGAATAATCGGCCCTCTACGGAAAGATAAAAAATGTTGAATAATCTTAATGACTTACATACATACCCGGCAACCTATGCTGAGAATATGGATAATATGTTAATTGATTGATAAAATAATGCTAATCTTGGTGATGTCATAAACGTAAATAGGTTTAACCCACCTACAATATTTTTCCTTTACTATTTTTCAAGTGATTAAAATTTTTATTCATATTTGCAAAACAAAGAATATTATGTGTTTTTGTACCCATGAGAGGTACCAAGCTGAATAAAATTTGGTAACCCAACAAATTCTTCAATAATTAATATTTGCTTATGATACAATTAGTTTAAATTTCACAAAAATGCACGGGGTAACTCAGTGACCCCACATGGCAAAGGATGTTTTGTTTGCTATCTTGGCTTGTCACAGGAGCACATAATGCTTATCTAAGATTAAATTTCATCTAAATAATTATGTAAACCTTTGTCTTTGAATTGGAGGGAAACAATGCAAAGGAATTATACAGGGTGTCCGGGGCAAAGTGTACAAACTTCGGGTGATTCTATACAACGGTAGAAGTAAAAAAAATAAATAACTTTTATCGAAATTCTAACGTTTTTTTCTGTACAAAAATATTTTCTCCTAGGAGAATATTAGTTTTTCCACACAAACAATTCAACTTTTTGAATCTTTTTTATTTGTACTGTCATGCAGAATCATCTCCTGAAGTTTGTGCACTTTACCCCCGGACATCCTGTATATAATTCTTTCAGTGGATCAGAATTTGTTGTAAAAGTAGCAAAAATCCTACATTTCTATTATCACAGATCAAAATATGGCATGAAAATAATGAGACCACCTCATAGAAGAATATTAGTTTTTCCACACAAACAATTCAACTTTTTTAATCTTTTTTATTTGTACTGTCATGTAGAACCATGTATATAATTCTTTCAGTGGATCAGAATTTGTTGTACAAGTAGCAAAAATCCTACATTTCTATTATCACAGATCAAAATATGGCATGAAAATAATGAGACCACCAACAGCAGCGGAGTAGGTGGTCAACAATAAAATCTACAATAAAATATCGGAATTATCATTGAATACTCCCAACCCCCGTGAGTACTCTTATTTTCAAAGTTAATGTGTGTAAATTTAGCCTTACTCACAATGTTGGTGAGTGCAAAGAACAACTGCAAATATATATATAAATATTGTCTGTGTAAATTAATACCATGTATGAGCCAATAATTACAAAATATGTTTTTTAGGCATTTTCAGTTGAACAGCACATGCCGCACTGATTGGTGCTTTCAAATTTCAAAATTGTCCAACAGACTGCCTGTCATGGAACCTTTATAAGTGGTTCTTCCTCAGTATTAGATTTACGCAGATGATGTTATATTACATTAATGGTGTCATTCAGCCGGATTCCAATTTTCAAAATAAAACTTCTGTCTTCAAACTGATTCCAAAATAAAAAATTTAAAAAAAACCAAACCAAATCAAATTTCTTGCTTTCATTTTCTGAATCACACTGCAAAAGAGAGCCTTTCGGAGGCACTTTGAGCTCACAGACGGCAACAAGAGGGAAGGATCCTTGACCTTCTTAGTAGAAGTATAAAAACAGCGTGATCGGTAAATTGGTCGCATGGTCCAACCCAGGCATCGCAAGTTCGATCCTCTGCTAGCTAAAACCTCTATCATTGTACAATCAATATTTTTTTTTTCTTTACATAGCTGTGGCAAGTTTACAGAATTCAAATATTGTCAGGTTATTCATAATAATTCTTCCCGTTGCCGAAAGGGGTAACTAAAATCTCTAAAATTACTATGTATCTCCACGAATTAGCTTATATAGAAAATAGCGTTTTTTTTTTTTACAAAACCTATAACATAACTTTATAATGATAGAATGTGTGGGGTATCTCAGTGACCCCGTAACTCAGTGATGAAAGTTTTGTTTAGCATCTTGGCATGTGGAAGGTTAAAGAGAGGAGGATATCCATGATTCTCTTAAAACATTAAAGTGGTGGTCTCATTATTTTTCATAAAGTAAAAATATAAAACATAAAAGAAGCTCTAAAGCCGCTCATGCCTGAGGTGATGGGGGGGGGCAAGGGCGGCCATGGCCAGGGCAGAGCCATAGGAGGGGGGCGCGGAGGCCTGGTGGGGGCTGTGAGTGTGACGCGGGAGGGGGGGCGGGCTGTACGACCCTTGGCTTCGGGGTAGCGTGCGCGCGGGCGCCGTGGCCGGCCCGCTCAGGGCGCCCCCGCTGCTGCTGGATGACGGCAGGAAGGGCGCATGCTCGTCGCCATTGTAGTCTCGTCTGGAATGCAAACAGAACATGCGTTAGTTGGGTCATGTCAATACTCAGAATAACAGAAGACCATGTGTGAATGAAGCAAGGCAGGGTTGTGTGGAGGTCTGTTTTCTCTGCCTACCCTTGTGGTGAAACAGTGTGATATTTAGTTAGTTTTTTGGTTACGTATTACTGATGAGTAGACAAGGTTTTACAAAGATAAACTAAATACAAGAAGTAATTTTTTTTTTAAATCTTTAAATTTGTGTTCAAACAAAATATGTATCAATACTGCCGTCTCAAACAAAAAGACAGCTAGGAATTCGCAAAAGATACATAAATTCTGACATACTTTTTATTATAATAGGTTGATAAACATGACAGGTCTAGTACAGTGATTCTCAACAGGGCGATATCGCCCCTCCCTGGGGGCAGTGGTATCCTCAAGGGCGGTGAAAGAGTGAAAATTGAAAGGCTAAAAGTTGAAGGGTTGAAATGGGGATCAGAGTAATTTAAAAAAAAATACATATTCTTGAATTCAAATAAGTCATAGGCAGTGGCGGCTCGTGACTTTTGGATGTGCTAGGATGCTTTTACTAAAAAAATGGCATTATGGATGTTGTCGTAGGCAAAAAAAAAAAAAAAAAAATTCCGAAAATCGGTTTTTGTATGAAGATTTTTCAGAAAATCCGTGCGGCACACGGTCAAACTAAAACATCCTGAAATTTTTCATACAAAAAACTAATTTTCAAAAAAATAAAAATAAAATTTTTCAGCTACAACATCAATAATGCCATTTTTGTAATATCAGCACTCTATCACACCGAAAAGTCACGAGCCGCCACTGGTCATAGGTACACAAAAGGTGAAGGGCTGAAAAGGGGATCAGAGTAATTTCATAGGTCATAGGTACACCAATGCAAGAATCTTGTATAACATCGACGCTCTCGAAGAACAATGTCGGATGTGTGATTTTATAATTTTCATTAGAGCTGTTTAGGGGCCGTTCAAGTATTACGTAACGCACTTGGGGGGGGGGGGGGTCTTGTGAAACGTTACTGTTCGTTACGAGGGGGGGGGGAGGGGGGGTTCGAACAACGCGTTAGTTAACATGTTTTTCTTTATTTAGATAAAAAAACTAGGGAATTAAAACCTTCCAAGTTGGCAATCCTTTTCGTTCTCGAAATCTCTTGTTTTATTTATTATTGCAAACGCGATTAAAGAAAGAAAAAAGATATTTAAGCGACTTTCTAGTACTTTGCGCAACTTAATAATTGTGACTTTCAGGTAAAAATTGTTACTTGAGCGTTACGTGAAGTTTAGAGGGGGGGGGGGGGGGGTGGAATGGAAAAACGTTGCGGCGCGTTACACGGGGGGGAGGGGGGGTCAAAAATCTTCAAAAATTGCGTTACGTAATACTTGAACGCCCCCTTAAAGTTTCTTTTCTGCATTTTTACTGTTTTTAATATCAAGAATATTTCATTTAATTTAATTAAAAATTTTGAAAATACAGACTTTTACTCATCAAAAAATAAATAAGCCAACACGACGAATATCAACCTTTAGCAAATCCGATATTGTTCTTCGAAACTTTTGATTAGAACCACTTAAAATAAGTGATTGATGGATTAATAGTAAGCTAATGCTTCCATGGAAGAGTGGTATTAACGTATTTAAAATGAACATGTACGCAAATTACTACATTATCTAAATGTATATTATATTTTATATGCTAAAATAAATAAATAAAAAATAGTATTTTTTTGTTTTGATAATATACGTATTGTTCCAAAAAGTTTTTTTTTTCAATTTAGAAATCACAAATCACCTTTCTGAGTTACAAATCATCAATATTTTGAAGTTTCATGCAATCCGATTGACCCGCAACCCTTCACGCGATATCCACTTGGATCAAGATCACAAGATGCCGCCTTACAGCCTTTAATCTTATGACTGTTTTACACCATCTCTTTTTTCAGCCCAATTCCAATTAGAGACCAAAGTCAACATTTTTCGCTTTACGCAATCGCTATTTTCATCTTTATTTTCATATCTACGATTTCAATTTTCATCACTGCAAACAATAACAACACATGAACCGTGCTGTTTGCTGTGATGCCAACTGAAATCGTGGCCAACTGAAAGTGGAATCAGGCTGAAAAAAGAGATGGTGTAAAACGGCCATTAATCCTGGGTTCTGGAAAGTTTGCAGAGAACTATCTGTAGTAATGTGCTCACTTCTTCTGTATATATATCCAAGTGTGGCTGTCCACCCAGACGAGGATGGTGAAGAGCAGGCCGGCCAACACGGCAGCCAGCAGCAGTAGGGCCAGCCCCAGCAGGCCGGCGTCGCACAATGCGCGGGCCCCCGCCGTGTAGTGAGCTCGCACCGCCTGGCAGCCCACAAGCGCCGTCAGACTGTTGAGGACGCGTTCAGCAGCGTTCGTTTCTGCTGCCAGGGAGCTCAGAGCTGGTTGGAGACCTGATGAAAAGAAGACCGACAAATAGAAATTTTGGAATCAAATGAGAGGAGAAAGATGCCAGCAAGAAAGCATGCCAGTAACAATTCTAATCAGTGGAAAGAGAGAAATAACCAGTTCTTAAGCTGGATACATCAACTCGAGGATTTCAAGCCAAACAATGTTTTATTCAAATAATTCTAGTCTTCTAATTCTAATTCTTCTTAAAGTCAAACAATGTTTTTACAAAAAGACATACTGTTACGAAAATAATTATTTCCTTCAGAAATTATTATTTTGGTGAGTTTTTAAATAATTAGTATTAGTATGTTTTTTGTAGATAATGTTATTTGACATCAAGACCTAGAGTAATTTATTTGCATGTTTTTTAAAGATAACATTGTTTGACTTTAAACACTCAAACTGTATACGGGTGTACCGCTCTTAATCAGTAACCCATAAGCTAGCTGCCTAGTAGGAGCACTGATTGTTTCTTCCTATGCCAAGTTATTTAAATATTTTGAAAATTGTATTAGTAAATAAATCCTTGGTAGTTGAGGCACAAATTGGCAGCATCAACACGGGCTTAGAGCTTGACAAAATAACAGTGTTTTATTCTGTTTGGAGTTTCGACGTCTGGGTATTTTTGCACAAAATAACCATTTGGATGAATACAGACCTGGATTGTTAAAGGTGGAGGTGGCGATGCGCCCCAGCTGCGTCAGACCCTGTCGCACATTGGATACGGAGCGCTGGGACTCCCGCAGGCGCTGGGTGAAGGGGTTGCCGTGGGTCACTTCACAGCTCAGGTAGTAGCGCACAATCTGAACAATTACCATATTTATTAGCACCAAATTAAATGAACCACATGCAACATGAAGCTCAGGTACAAGTGAAAATCTATACTTATAGGCATTTCAACACACGATGCATTGGACATAACCCGGCTCACTAGGTGAACCTGGATTGAGGCAAAATGTTTAGCAAAATTAATTAATACAATAACTTAGTCTACGGTTTACAAACAATTATTAGAACGGTCTTGGCCTATGGATGTGAGGCGGGAACACTGACAAAAAAGTCTGCGGAACAGCTGGACACCTTCGAAAGAAAGGTACTTCGAAGAATCTTAGGAGCGATGCGAGAGGGAGAGGCATGGAGAATCCACCACAATAATGAGTTCTATGATACCTACCAAGCTCCCGGACTCTCTACCCATTTAAGGGTCCAAAGGCTAAGATAAGCCGGACATGTACCTACACCGAATTCCAAGTACACGAGTACCGAAGAAGGTTCTAACAGGACACCCGGGAGGCGAACGAAAGGCGGGCAGACCTAGGCTGAGATGGGACGATAATGTCAGGAAGGATGCAAGAGAACTACACCATGATGCAAATTGGAAGACGGCGGCCGAGGACAGAGGGCAGTGGAGGCTCATCTTGAATAGCGCCATTGAAGAAGAAAAAGTCTACAGTTTATCAAAACACTCTTAACATATAAGTTCCTATAAAACAAGCACATTGGGCCTTGATTGGTAGCTTTTTTATATCTATGCCTACTGGCCCCCCGAGGTATAATGAACAAAAACAAAGTAAAATAACAGACAGTTGAATATTCTCACCTCTGGAGGAAGATCCGGTGGTGCCATCATGGTCACCGCGGCGGCAGGGTCGTGGCATGCGTCCGCCAACGCCACGGCCGCAGCCAGCGCAGCCCCAGCAGCCAGCCAGCACGCCACAAGCGCGGCCAGCGCGCACACGCTGAAGGCGATGAGTGCTCGCCGTGAGTGACGTGCCACTCCCACCAGCAATACGGCGCAGGCGGCCACCAGGGCGGACCAGGCGGCCATGGCACCCACCCAACGCCACCACTCGCCGCGGCGCCAACGCTAAACATTAATACATTATTATATAACAATAACCCAAGTTTAAGTGAATAAAAGTGCAAAACGTAGATGGGGAGAGCAAAAACGGATTTGGGCATAGATAGAAACTAGGGAGATGGACCATGACCCCTTATAAGTTTGAAACCACACACACAAAAGTGTCACCAACTTCATTCACCCATACTTCTGCAAAACACTTTTATGCACATCTATGCGTCGCCGTTGTTTCTATCTACACACCAAACGCACAACTTTCATTGGCTCCGCCACTTTGATAGTCAATGCAGTTTGGTTGTAGCTCGGCGGCAGTCATCACAGATTCCATATTTCTTTGTTTTTATTACATATGATTTCAGATATCAGTATGGAAAACGAATTACAAATATTGTAAGGAAGTTTAACAAAATTGGTTGAGATCATTTGACAATAATAACCTCGAGGGATCGGTCCATGTTGATCCCGGCCAGCGGGCGCTTGATGTCCGCTGCGGCCGATACGGCCATGGTTGTGTTGTTGCGCACGGCCGACAAGGTGTTGAGCAGGATACCCAGAGCCGTCTGGTTGGACACAGGCGAGTCAAAGATGTCTGCCAGCTCTGTCAGTTTAGGCTTCACTTTCTTCACGAGTGCCAGCTCGATCGAGTTCGTCTGGAAGAGACATTTTATAGTTACATTTCTAAATACATAAAGGCAGTTCAGAACATATTATACCGAGTGAAGAAATAGTGATGGATAAAATACCCTAACCTAACCAATTATTTTATCATAATCCGGTTTGCCACTATTCTGTTTTATTAGGTTATTCATTTTTTATTTTTTTTTATTTTAGTTTATTAAGGAAACAAACAGTTATACATATTTTCATAATAGAGTAACATATTACATGGTTGCATTAACCAGCGAAGTTTCCGCTAAAATTTATAATATATATTTATAAACATAGATTAAAACATAAAAGAAAACATAAAGTGGTAGAAAAAAAGAAAAAATATATATATGTACAACAGAAATGAAAAAAAAATACACAAATTAAAGCATGTGGGATATGTAAATCATCCAAATATTATTATTATTATTATAAAAAGAAGGAAAACATGCAGCAGGGGTGGAGAGTTCATAATTAACAGTTTGTTTTGATTTTTTCTATTATGAATTTAATAAATTGGCCTGAGGACAAATGGAAAATATCAGCATCGTAAAAGATATCATTGTATTTTGTGCACGTCCTTCGGAGAAATGAATGTTGTGTGTAATTTGTTTTTGAGTGTGGGATGTGGAATAGTTGGTTTGACCTTGTGTTTCTTATTGGACAGTGGAAATTAATGTGTTCCAGAAGATAGTTGTTGTCAACAACGTTGTTAATAATTTTGAATAGAAATTTCTGGTCAGATATATTTCTTCTATCTTCTAAGGTTGATAAATTATGGAATGTTAATGAGTCTTTTAGGCTTTCTGATGTTCGAAAGGATTTAAAGTCTAGGTGTTTCAGTATCTTTTTTTGAATTCTTTCTAACCTTTCAATATTAACTTTGTATTGGGGATTCCATATGACTGATCCGAATTCTAATATTGAGCGAACAAAAGAGACATACAGTATTTTGATTACGTGTGGTGACCTGAATGGTTTGGTCACTCTTATGATGAATCCTAGAAGTTTGTATGCCCTGTCACAGATGGAATTTATATGTGTTCGGAAAGACATTCCGGAGTCCATAATTATTACGAAGTCCTTCACTTCACAACATCTTTTTATCTCTACGTCATTGATTTTGTACGAAAATATTAGGGGATTTATGCTTTTGGTGAATGATATTGTGTTACATTTTTCTAGGTTAAGGAACAGTTGGTTGTTCGCACAATATATTCCAAGCCTATTAATATCATCTATTCATAAAGGAGTCCCACTGTTAGCTTACAACCTCTCCCCCTTTCTCATAAATGAAGCGTGCAACAAAAAGAGATGGAACTCTCGGCGGCAATTCTGTATAAGTTAGTATAAATATGTGTTGGCAAACTATCAACTATTTTTCTTAACCCCTCAGGCCTCGACCATGTTTTATCAGAGAGTCAAAATATTTCCGCTTTATATTGTTAAATCCAAATAAATGAAATATTTCGGAACGTATCCGAAAACTTAAATCAGACGAGCTATTCCGAATTTTTTGTGAGAACGAGATCGATATCGCGTGAGAACTCCTGTCAGATTTGTGTCATTTTCAATGGCTGTTATTTGCTTTTTCTACGGGCCGATGTCAGAATTTCAGCTATGAGCTATGTCAGATTTTGAAACTTGATAAAACATGCTTCCAAATCATATAAATCGAAATAAATTTATGTATATAATTTTTTAAATATAAATTTTTTACATGCAAACATAAAAAAGTTTTAAAAATGGCTCACCTTACATTTTTTCTAACTGAAATTACTGATAAGGGAACGTACCCATACTACGTGACACGTTTGGGGGGGGTAGGGGGCTTCAAAATGTCTAGCTCCATACAAATGAGCGGCGGGTTGCTTAGGATTTTGGTCACCGGGGGGGGAGGGGGGGGGGTTAAAAATTGCAAAAAGTTGGTCGCGTAGTATGGGTACGTTCCCTAATAAAAAAAAATAAAAACACATACATATTTTATTAGACAAATGTATTATAAACGTTAATGTAACCTCACTTTTTTGTCGCTCCAAAAGTTTCATTAATTTTTTTCACATTGCGATCTGAAACTTTGGTTTCATAAAGGTCTACATTTTACTTATTTTGTGGTTAACTTTTATATTTGATTAAAAACCATGATGTTTTCTCTAACACTGTTTCAATCATATTTCTCACTAAGATAGTAAAGGAGACACAACGATTTCTATCAGACCTATATGAGTTGTTCTGAAAAGCGAACAAATTAGCCTGACGGATTACTTACTTGAATAAGGTATCATGTCAAAAGTCAGAATAACAGAAGAGTATGTATATAAATAAGACAGGGAGTGTGTGGCAAGACAGAGTTATGTAGTTATCCATCCTATCTGCCCTGGCAGGGAAACAGCATGATGTTAGTTAGTTACACATTCAAATATTTTACTGGAATCAACAAATTATCATTACCAGATTGGGTCATTAGACAGATAAAAATAAATCCTTAATGTCCGTCATTAATCATAAAATATTCCACCCATGACTGATTCAGTCTGTTGTATTGTTTCACTGAGTTCTATATATATATACAGTCCCTGGCCAAATTATTAGACGCACTGCAAGATTTCATGTAAAATATTAATTACCGGGTGATATTGTACCGTTTTATTATTTTAGATTGATTTGTTTTTTATTATTTTTATATTATCCAATCAATTACCGATTTATTTGACATAAATAAAACAGCATTAACCGCCCTACACATACGAACGTACGTGATGCGGCCGCTATATCATCGCCTGAACGCAACAAGCCGTATCCCGTACGTTCAGGTTAAAAAATAACTACATCCGAAACCCACAAAACGTCCGTGATACGTTCGTATACATCAAGTTCGTTTCTGCGTTATGACTTATATTTACATTTATACTTATATTCTACTGCGCGATATTACAATATTACGTATTTTAGTGAACTTTATGTGAATGCATGACTATTTATTAGTGACTTTTTTATGCGGCGCGATGCAGTTTTTATAACAATATTATTACGTTACGTATTTTAGTGAACTTTATGTGAATGCATGACTAAATAGTATGCATGACTAATAAATATTAGTGACTTTTTTTATTTTTTTTATAATAGTTTTTATAACAACATTATTACTTACGTATTTATTAGTGAACTTTATGTGAATGTATGACTATTTATAAGTGACATTTTTATACCGTTTATTTACTTTGTGTTGTATCAAAAACTGATTTTTGTGTTCCAATATGTCAAGCGAAAGTGAATATGAAAATATTAGCACCTCTGGAAGTGAGTCCACAATAAATGAGGATTTTTCGTCTTCACAAGATGAAAATGAAAGCGATGAAGAAGACATTCCTACAAATGCTCAGGAGTGGGTGGATATAAACTCTGAAGAAGATGTTTTGCAACCACCATTTGAATTTACTTGGACATCTGGATTTCCTGAAGCAATAAATAATTGTAAAGATGAATATGAATTCTTCAACTACTTTTTCGATGAAGAACTGATGCAACTGATAGTGGACCAAACAAACCTATTTGCTGAGCAATTTATCAGTTCTACTCCACATTCTTCAGCAAGCCTTATAAGTTCGTGGCATCCAACAACGATCAACGAAATGAGGATATTTTTTGCAATCATTTTAGCGCAAAGTGTGGTAAAGAAACCAGAAGAGAAGATGTACTGGTCCAAAAATCCGATATTTGAGACTCCGTTTTTTGCACGAACCCTTTCGTATAGGCGGTTTTTATTGCTGAAGAAATTTTTGCATTTTAGCAATAATGCTGAATACAATGAATCGACCCACCCGAATCCCAAACTGAACAAAATATGGCCTGTTTATCAATACTTGCAAAAAAAATTTCAACAAGGGTACATCCCCGAGAAAAATGTGACCATTGACGAAAGTTTGATGTTGTACAAAGGACGTCTAGGATGGATACAGTACATGCCACTCAAAAGATCGAGATTCGGCGTGAAGACATACATGTTGTGTGAGTCCACCTCAGGATATATATGGTCCACAATTATTTATACAGGAAAAAACACTCTTTTTGACCAGATCTACAAACATCTTCCAGTCTCCTCCCAAGTCGTTATGTCACTAATGAGACCATTGCTCAATAAGGGGTACTGCCTGACAACAGACAATTTCTACTCGTCACCAGAATTAGCAGAGTTGTTAGTTACAAATAAAACTGACACGTATGGAACACTAAGATTCAGACGAAAAGGTGTACCCAAAACTATTGCTTTTCCTAAGAAGGTTGCTCGAGGATACACCAAAGCTTTCAGAAAGGGGAAAATCATGGTGATGAGGTGGAGAGATAAAAAAGACGTATTTTTTCTCTCTACTATCCATAGCTGCACGATGCTGCAAACTGAATCGGGAAAACAACGCCCAACTGTGGCAAACGAATACAATTTCACGATGGGGGGAGTTGATCGGGTTGACCAGCATTTGACAATTCGCCCTGTTACCAGGAAACAGGGGAAAAAATATTATAAAAAAATGTTTTTTCATTTATTGGAGCAAGCACTCTAGAATGCATTTGTTTTGTACATTTAGAGAAAATGTAATTTCTCAATATATAGAAAATTACCATGCTGCAGAGTTTTCATCCAAGGGAGGAAGACCATCAAGCAACCCAAACCCTTTACGTCTAACTGATAGACATTTTATTGATGTAATTCCTCCTACCGCAGGCAAACTGAATGCTGCCAGACGTTGTGCTGTTTGCTGCTCCAAAGTAAATGAAAGAGGGAAAAAAGTGAGGAAGGAGACAAGGTACTACTGTCCTGACTGTGATGTAGGGCTTTGCATCCCATGTTTCAAAATTTATCACACAAAAAAATTTTTTTAGTGTAATGAAATAAAATGTATGGTAAAATAAAATGTATGGTAAAATAAAATGTATGGTAAAATAAAACGTATGGTAAAATAAAATTTTTGTTTTTATTATGAAATATCTATTTATATTACATTCAATACAAAATATATTTGATAAAAATTAAATATTTTTACAAAAAATAATCAGTGACATCTTATGTTGAGAATCTGTGACTTGCAAAAAGTACAAAAAAAGTTCGTAAGTGAGTCTTGTGTGAATTTTTTTATCTGATACCTTGTAAACAAGTATTGTTATTGCGAAATCTAATGAAAAAAAAACCGATGTTTTTTTACCTACTTTTTGAAAAATAACCCAAAGGCAGGGCGGTTAATTTAGAAAAGCATAAGTTTATTAAGTTTTAAAGAAAAGTGAAATTAATGTTAGTATATGTAAGTTAATATTTAGTTGAGCCACCTTTAGACGCTATCAAAGCTTTAATTCTGCGCGGCATGCTATCAATGCAAGACTGTACTGTCTCCTTGCATTTGAGGATGATGATTCCACACATAATTAATCTTTTCTAGGAGCTGGGTTTTGTTGGTAATCACATCTTTAGCCACTTCTCTTTTCATCAGCTCCCACACATTTTCAATCGGGTTCATATCAGGGCTATTACCCGGCCAATCCAACAGAGGGATACTTTTTTCTGCCAAAAAAGTTTCACAGAATATTCCAACAATTCTTTTAAATAAAAATCAATAATATTGTAGTTTAAATATACTAGTCCTGGGTCGATCGTGAATGACCTGATCGTCGAAACCCGCTCACGAGCCGCCAAAGATCGAGTGGGTTATTTATTCGTCAGCACCCGGGTCTCAAGACCCGCGAACTACAACACATTCCCGCACCCCGAGACTCACGACACTCTCACGACCGATCGCCGCGTTACCGGCGCGCCGGTTGCCCATGTGGCGAGTGGCGAGACAGCAAGAACTGCGAACTGCGACGACACATTTGGTCGCCGCTTGCCGATCAACACAGACGTGCGTGACTTAACAGTATCCTGCTTTATGCCCGTGTGTCACGTCATCGCGGGATTGTTTAGTATATTCGATTTTTGAATATTCAACTAGACACAGAGTCGTTTTTAATTAGAGCGTATCTTGGTATTTGTTCGTTCTAGAATGCGATTTTTTCTATTTAATATGTAAAATAATTATTCGTAATATTCATGTTATTTTAGTTACACGTAGTATCTCCTTTGCAAATAAAATTATCCCACAGTTACTTCAAGTAAGTTCCCAACAATGAAGTGTTTACTATCAGCGTTTTATAACCCAACCTAAGAGGAACTCCTATAATCATAAAATTTGCAATATCTGTTAACCTGTTGAGGTCCCGGCTTTTTCCAGAAAAACACGGAAATTTCACGATCTTCAATTGAATGTTTTGTGGATTAAATTTAACCTATCGTATATTTTATTGACTGAAACACATTCCTAGAACAATAAACTATTTACCAAAATAACATTACTTGCGTAATTACGTAAATTGATAGGTTTTATGATGTTTTATTCGAGGTACACGCATGTCACGCATCGGCAATGTGACGCGGCCGCCAAAATGACAGTTGGAGATGCCCACAGACAAACATTATTTTTAAATATTGTGTGGCTACTAAATGAATGAAATCTTTACCCATACCATAGGGAATGTTGGCGGCAGTGATTCTGACACTTCCTTTACCGATTTTGTACATAGAAGGGTCAAAATAGTAGAAAGGAGATATTTTTTTTTCGCGCATGCGCAGAATCTTTTTACATCCCGGACTACGGAAAATTTAATATAAATTATTCGAAGTGACTTGTCTCATTGCGGGTTTCTCTATTGTAAAGTACGATAATAGAGCAAGCGTTTCTGACATTGTTCTTCATACACTTTCTGTATACATAAGGGTCAAAATTGCATTTCAAAATGCCGCGCCACCTCGCGGACACCGGTGTCCGAACGGCCCACAACGAGTTAATCCCCAAGGTTTGAGTTGTAACTTTATTGGTGTGCCCTTTTTGGCTAACTTTTAAAGCAATTTTATTGTTTTATTGTGGGTTTTTCGGGTCGCTTATGACTTGACCGGTCTGGGCAGAAACTGGCGCGAGAAACTCGATTATCGAGTTTCGTATTTTGTGTCGCAAAAAGAGCGGGTCTTCGCGACCCGCTCGTGACGCCAGTGTGTCGTGAGCGACCCGGGTCGTGTAAAATGATCGATCGACCCAGGACTAAAATATACCATTATCGCATAAAAACTCTTAAGAAACATAAAATTACAAAAAAAATACAGTGCGTCTAATAATTTGGCCAGGGACTGTATATATATTTGGTGATACATCAAAAATATATATTATGCTGAATTATTCATCATTATGGTATTATGCAGTGAATGGTAAATCAACATTTTAATCCGTTAACCTTTTCACCGTATTCCCCGTTTATGTACAGTCCATATGGGGCACTCTATTGACAGTCGTTTCAATTTTTCATTACAAGCATCATTTACGAGAAAGACGGAAAGGTTACAATGGAGCGATCAGCAGTGCGCCTACAAGAATTTACGTGAATCCCGCACAAGGGTCCCCCAATGCTCTCTCTGCTAACTGGAGCCAGTGACACTATGACACCTTAAATTGGGGTATGTTGTGATGTTGAAGTATATGGGAAGAGGCAGGTTGGGGAAGTACTTGGTAAATCTGACTGGTCACCAAACACGGCTAAAGCCATTTCAAGCAACTTTTCGATTCTGAAAGGTGGTATTTTATGATACGATTTAAATACGAAATAACATAATTTAATTAAATTAAATATCCTTCTCATGCCGGGTTTTGAACACGTGATCTGCGATACGAAGTTGAGGAACTTGCCCCTCGATCACGGTGTTTAAAAGTGTAGTTTCTTACCTGATTTCGAATGGAGCCAACGATATTGTTAATGGATTTGGCGGCGTCCAGTGCCTGAATGACGGCGTTGTGGAGGTCATCGTTGCCGTAGAGGCCCACGCCGATAGCCCCACAACAAAGCACGGCCACTATACATAACGTCACCTGATGGGACACACAGAAAAACCCCATTAATAAGATATTCAGAAGCAGGAAGACCACCACTGATAATTAAAAGGGTTTTAAGTTATTTTAACTATCTTCTTTCCTATTCCCTCTATCAGACAACATTCCTAAACATTACGGGAAATAAAACTACACATCTTATATTTATAAAAATCAAAATTATATATATATATGAGTATGTATATGAGATGTCTGTGCATTGCTAAACCATTCATCCGATAGTGATAAAACTTCGGGAATTTGATATGCGCATGCCTGGAATAGTTTCAATATATAATAGTGAGTTCTGGCGTCATGAAATTATGCATTGCTAACCATTCATCCGATTGCGATGAAACTTTGTGGATTTAATGTGTGCATGCCCGCAATGGTTTCTATATATTTTTAGCATTGCCGCTTACTTATGGCCATTTGCTAAACCAAACCTGGAAAGGACACGTAATTAATAGGCCAACAAAACTAGCTCAGGAAAGCCGGCGCAAGCAAGGTTCTCTCAAAACCAAGGCGAGTGCTTGTGGTTCGCTTGTGAACACCTCCTCCTCCTTTCCTCACAATCTCCAGGTCTCCTTCCTCAATCAGAACACAGTTTTGCACGTAAAGGGTTTATTCATTTAGAAGGAGACAGGGTTTTACAATTGCCAGCCTCGGCATACTACACATGGGTATTTGCTAGGACTAGAATTCTATCATGACGGGGAACTCCCCTCTCAACTCTCCACACGTGTTAGCGAATTTAAGGGCGGGACGTAGCACACAAAAGAGGGCAAGGGTTCATATTACTCACAGCAGCAGGAAATGCGGTAGTCAGCAGACAGGCTACTGGTGGGCGGGAGCCTTTTCGTGCACAATTCACATTACAGAAACATCACGAGTTTAGGTTCTCGGAGAGCGCCTTGGCGCAATCACTTGGGACACTGTTGTCACGCCCGAGGCAAGCGGATGAATGAGTGCGGGCGCTGGCCGGCACGGGGCTTGCCCGTGTCGAACTCAGCGCGGTGCGGGGAATTTAGGTACTACGAACTATTCTGGCGTAAAATGGGGAAAGCAGTGAACTGGGGAAAACATTGTCACTTCGTAACGTAACAATATACTGGTGAGCTCTGGCATTCTGAAATTTGTATAAAAAAATTGCAATAGGTGGCATGCGAGGTGTTTGAAAACTGAATGTATGGAATGCGGGAGGGGGGAGGGGAATTCAGGAGGGGGTTCGCGGGGGAAGCGGAAGAGGGGAGTGGAGAGAGGGAACGCACGAGGACGAGGAAGGGGAGAGGAAGGGGAGGCAGAAAGGGAACGGGATGAATGGGAAAGGACAAGCAGCGCAAAACAATTTCTTTATTAAGTGGCATAGCAACGCATGCCGGAAACTCGCTAGTTGTAATATAAAATACATAGTGAAATATTTCTATATTTTTTTACTAATTTCACCATTCGATGATTCTATTTAAATTTATGCAATGTTTTTTATTATGTGCGTGCACCGTTAAAACAAAAAATCAAAAGTAATAATAAAATAAAATAATAAAAAATAGTCAATTGAAGAAAAATTTACACGTTTTCCCATTCAATATAAATCTATAAAACAGCAATCATTTTTCCAGAAAAAGTTGATTTCAACTATTATTTGCATAGTTCATTGACATACATAATAAATACCTAGCTGGCGTGTGACATGCCCTTGAAAAGCTACAATACAATAAATTATGTAAATTCACGACAAACATCGCAACATTGAACCTGAACTCAATTGTTCAACTTGTAGCATACTTTCATTTGTTTTGTCAACACACTGTTTTGGATTACAATATTGCCACAATAAAGTATCCATGTAAAGACTATATTGCCAGAATAATATATCCATGTAAAGACTATATTGCCAGAATAATATATCCATGTAAAGACTATATTGCCACAATAAAGTATCCATGTAAAGACTATATTGCCAGAATAATATATCCATGTAAAGACTATATTGCCACAATAAAGTATCCATGTAAAGACTATATTGCCAGAATAATATATCCATGTAAAGACTATATTGCCTGAATAATGTATCCATGTAAAGACTATATTGCCAGAATAATGTATCCATGTAAAGACTATATTGCCAGAATAATATATCCATGTAAAGACTATATTGCCAGAATAATGTATCCATGTAAAGACTATATTGCCAGAATAATGTATCCATGTAAAGACTATATTGCCTGAATAATGTATCCATATAAAGACTATAATGCCAGAATAATATATCCATGTAAAGACTATATTGCCAGAATAATGTATCCATGTAAAGACTATATTGCCAGAATAATGTATCCATGTAAAGACTATATTGCCAGAATAATATATCCATGTAAAGACTATATTGCCAGAATAATGTATCCATGTAAAGACTATATTGCCAGAATAATATATCCATGTAAAGACTATATTGCCTGAATAATGTATCCATGTAAAGACTATATTGCCAGAATAATGTATCCATGTAAAGACTATATTGCCAGAATAATATATCCATGTAAAGACTATATTGCCAGAATAATGTATCCATGTAAAGACTATATTGCCAGAATAATGTATCCATGTAAAGACTATATTGCCTGAATAATGTATCCATATAAAGACTATAATGCCAGAATAATATATCCATGTAAAGACTATATTGCCAGAATAACGTATCCATATAAAGACTATATTGCCAGAATAATGTATCCATGAACTTTCTACATGATGAATCCTGTATTAGAGAGATATTACAAAAATCTCACTAATCTGGCACTTTAGAGGTCCGGTACCTCCAGTAATTCTGCACTACCTGAGTCGGGTCAAAGTTTTTAAACAAGTTTTCAGTGTTAGAAAGCAGAAATAAAAACAGAACTCTTCGAAAAGATGTTATTTTGGTAAGCAAAAACATTACGCTTATATCAGAAACGCTCACGCTCACCTTCAGTGCAGAGATGCTCTTGGCGGGTCGAGGCTTCCTGTCGCAGCACCTGGTCAGCAGGTAGATGAGGAGAACCAGGAGCGTGAGGATGAGCCATGCTGCCGGCACTGAGCCCAGAATACCCAAACTCTGAAACATCACACCCACAGGATATATATATTACCTACTATCTTATCTAAAAGGAGAAAAAAAAACTGTTATTTGGAGACCAATGCTGAGTAAATGTGCATGTTTTTTTTTTCATTTTTCAAATCGTCTAACAGGAGGTACTCCTCCTAAGTATGTGTCATCTTTGTCAAATCGTCTAACAGGAGGTACTCCTCCTAAGTATGTGTCATCTTTGTCAAATCGTCTAACAGGAGGTACTCCTCCTAAGTATGTGTCATCTTTGTCAAATCGTCTAACAGGAGGTACTCCTCCTAAGTATGTGTCATCTTTGTCAAATCGTCTAACAGGAGGTACTCCTCCTAAGTATGTGTCATCTTTGTCAAATCGTCTAACAGGAGGTACTCCTCCTAAGTATGTGTCATCTTTGGGAATGCTGTGCACACTTTTTAAGGAGAGGGGCGTATTATTATTAATAGATATTATTTCATGAAAACAAATAACTTTGTAAACACCACTATATTATAACATTATCTACATCTTACGAAAACTATGTTTTTGATTAATATATTAATTATATCCTGATGCACAAATAACTTTGTAACTACATTATTAACATTATCTACATGTTTCGAAAACTATGTTTTCTTCATCAGAATATGATTAATATATTAATCACATTGTGATGAACAAATAACTTTGGAAACACCACTATATTATTAACATTATCTACATGTTTCGAAAACTATGTTTTCTACATGAAGATATGATTAGTATATTAATGAATATTAATATAAAAATATTATTAATATTAATATAATAAATATATTATTTAATAATATATTTATATTAATATAATAAATATATTATATAATAATATATTTATATTAATATAATAAATATATTATTTAATAATATATTTATATTAATATAATAAATATATTATATAATAATATATTTATATTAATATAATAAATATATTAATCATATCCTGATGAAGAAAACATAGTTTCGAAACATGTAGTTTTCGAAACATGTTTGTATTTTGGGAGGCGGGAATGGGTACCGCCGCCCCGAGAACCTTTATTGGATAACCAACACCTCTGCCATAGGTCATCCCAAGTGGTTCGCTACGTTTGGTGATTTTGAAAAAAAAAAAAAAAAAATGTAGATAATGTTAATAATAAAGAGGTGTTTACAAAGTTATTTGTTTTCATTAAATCAATAATGATGCCACAAAGTGTATTTGCAAAGTTTGAAGAAGTAAATATATTATTTCACCAAAATGAGATATTTGTGCGATATCAAAATTGTTTTTTTTTTCATCACGTACTCTATAATTTAGGTAATCCTAGAAAAATTCTTCAGTAATCGATTTGCATTAAAAAAAATTATGGTAATACTATTTTTAAGGTATTAAATAATATCTATCCAAATCTGACGAAATTAAAATGTATAACTCCATATATAATATATGTAAGGGTAAGTTTGAGAAGATGTACGAATGCGAATGAAGCAAGGAGTGTATGCCAAAACTGAGTTGTTTGGCGGTATTGTGCCTCTCTGTCTAACCCTGTGGAGAAACGGGGTGATGGTTAGTTAGTTTAGAAGTATAGTGTGTTGTTGGTCTTTTTATTTTCTTAAAATTTCTGTATTGTCTCCGTTCTGTTTAGTCATAGACCCATTTATATAACCAAGTATGATAAGTCTTTATAATAAAAAATCTGTTACCTCAAGATAGAGCTCGGAGTGCGGGGCGAAGGTGGAGTTCACCCGGTGCAGGGAGACGTTGACATGGGGCAACTTGTGCAGCAGCTGGGCCAGGAGCGCCGGCCGGTAGCCCTCGTCCCGGGGGGCCATGGCCGAGCCCAGCCCCCTACCTGAGACAATACAAACAAAAGGTAATTAGTATGTCAATCTCCGAACATAATTAGTATGTTAATCCTCCAAAAAAACAAGGCAATTAGTATATCAATTCTACAACATAACACATTAACAGTATTTTGTTGGCTGAAAGAAAAAAAAACTATTTTGGATTTTTTATATTTTGTACCTACATACTGTGTGGATCTAATTCAATAATATTTTTACTCTATATTTTTTTGTGCAAGTGTTTTAAACAGTCGTTTCCTTCACTATTTACGAGTATAATTTCGTAAATATTGTTATATATATGTAAAAGCCTAAATAGGTGTAAATAAATAAATAAATAACAAAGCAATTAGTATGTCAATCCTCCAACATAACAAGGTAATTAGAATGTCAATCTCGCAACATAATTAGTATGTCAATTCTGCGATAACAAGGTAATTAGTACATCATTTCTCCAACATATCCAGGCCATTGATATGTAAATCCCCCAACATAACAAGGCAATTTTTCGTGGGTTGTCTCAATGTTGTGAAGTCCAAATGTCAGTATGTAGGTAATAGAATCTTATTATAGCAGTTTTAGAACAGATATATACTAGATATAAAATGATTAAAAATTTAAAGTCAAATAAAATATATAAAAAGATAAACAAAAAAGTATGTCAATTCTCCAACATAACAAGGTAAATTAGTATGTCAAATCTCCAACATACAAAAAAAAATTAACATTTCTATCTTCAAACATAACAAAATAAAACTTATTAGTATTACAATCCATCGACATAAACATAAGGGAACGTACCCATACTACGTGACACGTTTAGGGGGGGGGGGGGGGTCTTCAAAATGTCACGCTCCATACAAATGAGCGGCGGGTTGCTTAGGATTTTGGTCACGGGGGGGGGGGGGGGGGGTTAAAAATTGCAAAAAGTTGGTCACGTAGTATGGGTACGTTCCCTAACAGGGTAAAATATTATCAGTAGGTATCCCTAGCATACAATAGCAATGCAATACACGCGATGGCTAATGGTTGTGTTTCATATAAACTGTCAAAAATTAAATATTTCCAAAACCGAATAGTAAATCTTTGGGAAGTCGTGAAGTCAGGTCAATGAACTCATGTGATACACCTACCAGGTCACTTACTGGAATGAGATGATGCATGGAGTGGGTGTAGGGCATTGTATCAGATTGATCGCTGTGGAGAATTTAATTCAATGGCCACAGACCATAATGTTATACAGAATTCACATCCATTAAGTGCATGCGGTTTGCAGGCGCATTTAAAAATAATAATTGGATAAAATGCACAACACTGTTCTTGTGATATATAACCTCAAGGGACCTTCAGAAAGTTACAGTGAAACCCTCTTAAAAAGTTCCCTGTTAAGAAGTTTTCATGCTTAAGAAGTTTGGTTTTTTCGGTCCCTTGAAGATTGAATGGCCCACTTTATCCCACATATAAGGTTTTCCAGCTAAAGAGCTTTTTTCCGGTTCCTTGGTGAACTTCTTGAAGAGAGTTTCACTGTATTTATGAATAAGAAAAAATGAGTTCAAAATAATTTTACTCCAAAAAAATGCAAGAAGATGCAAAAAAATGCAAGATTAATTATTTGGCTAAGAAAAACATATTATGTTAGTTTCTTTTATTGCACATATAAGAATCTTCTTTAGGGTGACCGGACAACTCAGAATGAAAACAACCCAGAAGCACTTTAGAAAGGTCATTAGGGGGCGTTCAAGTATTACGTAACGCAATTTTTGAAGATTTTTGACCCCCCCTCCCCCCCATGTAATGCGCCTTAACGTTTTTCCATATCACCCCCCCCCCCTCCCCCCTAAACGTTACGTAACGCCCAAGTGACAATTTTTACCTGAAAGTCACAATTCATTTGCGCAAAGTACTGAAAAATCGCTTAAATACCATTTTTCTTGTTTTAATCGTGTTTGCGGTAATTAATTAAACAAGAGATTTCGAGAACGAAAAGGATTGCCAAATTGGAAGATTTGAATTCCCTAGTTTTTTTTATCTAAATGAAGAAAAACATGTTACGTAACGCGTTGTTCGAACCCCCCCTCGTAACGCACAGTAATGTTTCACAAGATCCCCCCCCCCCCCAAGTGCGGGGGGGGGGGCAAGGGGGGGCACTTGCCCCCCCTGGATTGATTGAAAATAGTCAAATAACGTTACTTTTAAATTTATGTTGTAATATATTTTGTTATATACATATATTGAGTTAATAAAAAAATTGTTGCTACAGTATGCCCTTCATTACTACAGTGTCCTGTCCGTTCGTTCACCATACAAATACGCTACAGTAAATTAAAAGTACATTAAGACCCCGCAACCGCCCACAAAAAGAAGAAGATAGAGAGATATGTAATTACGAATGTTAGAGGAGCATGCTATAGGTCACCCCAAGTGGTTCGCTACGTTTGGTGATTTAGCAGGGGTGCCCGGGTTCATGGGGTGAGGTTTGTCTAGGTCTTGGAGGCGGATGACCAGGACATACTGAACCCTAGATTCCTACCCACCCCTTAAACCCTTTTCCTTCCCAGAACTCTCCTCTACTTCCCTTCCTTAAAAAAACCCTCCACACAGCATCTCCAAAGATGACATAGGCTCTGAGGGAAATTATTTTCCTCAGGGCCTCCTGTGTGGAGCTCCTGTAAAAAAAAATGCTAATATTTAAATCGATAAAATCGAGGCGAAAATTGTGAAAATGTCTAATAAAACACGACTCGTTTAAAAAAGAGCAAAAATCTAGCGGGGGTTGTCTTAAACAGCATTTAAAGAAACACTGTGAATTATTTCATGCATATAACTTGTAAAATAACTGAAACAAACGTGTTTACAATAATTTTTGGAGCATATTTTGCGATTTTTTTCTAACGGGGGAATTTTGTATTATTTGCGTTTCGGCGCGACGAATGTCTAGATATTATCTTCAAAAATAACATATATTTTTTTAAGAGCTTAAAAACTTCAAATGTTTAAGGAAGGTTTGCAAGAAATCGGTAGAAATTCGGGTAGCGGCGTCTCAAAACATAACTAAAAATATTTTGCCCCCCCCTAGAAAATTTTCTGCGGGCGCCCATGCTTGAACGGCCCCTTAAGAGTGATGATAAAAAAATATAAAAAATTGGTCAAATAGGTTAAGGTTAGGGTTACCGGCTATTTTAAAATTATTTTTTCATAGCTTTTAATGACGTTTCTGAGGTAGTTTCATTCTGAGTTGGCATGGAACCTTTCTTTGGTGATGCTGTTTAGAGGGTCTCGTTAAGGAGAGGAAGAAGTCAACTGGTTCTTTAGGGGATTCAGGTAGATGAAACACAAAATCTGGCAGGTCGTTTGAGAAGAGTTATTGAGCATTCGCACGAGTTGTAAAACAACGCATTCTTAGGGTGTAAATAACGGCTAGGTACCAGTTCGACATGTCTCCTAATTGCACAAGAGATCAATGACTCTAGCTCCTCAGAAACCGTACCATAAAAATAATGGTACAGCACTCGTCCTTTTATTTTACTTAAACAATCGTAATTTATTTGTTGAGATAGGGCGATAGAGGAATCTATAGACAGTTTGCAGAGTTGATGTAATTTATATATAGGTATAAACAATACTATTAGATCTAACGAATAAGTTAGACACCGGTAACAAATAGTGGAAGGATATGAAATGAGGAAAGTGAAAACTTAGTTGAGTTACCAAACGTGTCGGGAGAAATTGAAGAAATGCAGAGGAATTGCACCCTTCCTTTTTGGATTCAATTCTCCTGGTGGCTAAGTCCACCATCATTGCCCAAGCAACATTTTCCCCTTACAATGATGATAGCAAGAGTTGGTCAAATATTGTCAGGTTATTCGTAACCCGGGAATGTTTGTCTTTCTTTTTAAAAGTAAGGGGAAGTGAAATGACAGTAAAAAGGAAAATGCTTTTACCTGTATCCGAAAATTAGTAAGTTGGATTCCGTCTTGGTAGCTTTTAGGGCCTGTGTCTCATGAAGGAACTGGAAGGAGAAAGGGCAGTCTTCAAGTAGAACAGGAACACAGCTGTCGTAAGGATCAATTGGACGATTCAATACAACTTGTGTTATTCCAAATCATTTGTGCTGACGATCGAGACGTTAATCTGAAAAAAAGAAAAGAAGCATTGAAAAAATTGTCACTTGCAATACAAATTCGGTTATATGGGTAAAAACCAATGAACAGATAGATAATACCTAGCCCTCTTGCTTATTAAATTGTTACGGGCCAGTTCAGCGTTGGTGTAGTTAAGCCAACCTTATACCCGGTTTAAATCGGTGTGGTAATAAGTCACTACTCAAGTACTCCAATCCGAATATTTACACCGCGTTAAGTAAGGGAATAGAAGTGTAATCTATACTGATTTACATAAGACTTTTCGACTCCTAGGCCAGACAGAAAAATGCTTTTCCATTTTCGTCTTGGAGCGTCATTTTATTATCAAGAAATAAGATAAGACAACAAACTGACTATAAGCCAATGAAACTGACAATAAGCCAATAAAACTGACAATAAGCTAATGAAATTGACTATAAGCCAATGAAACTGACTATAAGCTAATGAAACTGACTATAAGCCAATGAAAATGACTATAAGCTAATGAAACTGACGAACAAATTAATTAGCCAATAATCTGAAGAAAAAAATATGAAAATGTTTGTACAATTTCAACAGAAATGAGAAAAAATGAGCATACTTCGGCACACAGACACGCCCACAACGCAATTCTATCAGTTTATCTCTTCAGTAAGTAAAAAATCACGTAACTTTTAGCTTTGTATTTATTTAAGTTCAAAGAACACGCTTCTATACTTTGTATCGAAAATTACTTTTTAAAACCAGTCGCGGATAACCTACGTAAGTATAAAAAGTACTGAATCGGTTTAATTCTATATTAAAATAATTAAGACTTCATTTTTTTAGGTAGTTACAAGAACCAATAATTAAACGAAAGTCAATCAAAACATAATTAAATTTGTTCATAATAATCACAATAATTAAAACAAGTACATATATATTTATTTGGGCAATTGAAAGTTAAGTCAATTAAAAGAGCAGGTTCTGTTGCGCCATTCGGTGTGTAGTGTAAAACCAGTTGGAAGATAAGTCCTGCGATTTGATGGTCGATCAGTTCTGACTGGCCCAATACCCAGTAATTACATCAGCCTCTGTGGGGAGGACTGTAATTACTTTAATGGAGTACAGTGTGTATTGGCAGAGACCAATCATTTCCGACTGTCCAATCCTTTCCAATCATTTCCAAAGTGAGGGTAATTAAGTATAGTTGGAACTCAAAACCAAATTGCAGTTGAGAAATAAAAGATGGGTGAAATTTTTACAGCAATTTTGAATAAATTTTTGGTTAAAAAATTATATAATGTGAGTATGCGTCTCAGGTATAGAGCCAGTGGAACCAGGGGAGGCGTCTACTAATATCTACAGGAATTCCAAAAACTGAAAAAATTATATAATGTGAGTATGCGTCTCAGGTATAGAGCCAGTGGAACCAGGGGAGGCGTCTACTAATATCTACAGGAATTCCAAAAACTGAAAAAATTATATAATGTGAGTATGCGTCTCAGGTATAGATCCAGTGGAACCAGGGGAGGCGTCTACTAATATCTACAGGAATTCCAAAAACTGAAAAAATTATATAATGTGAGTATGCGTCTCAGGTATAGAGCCAGTGGAACCAGGGGAGGCGTCTACTAATATCTACAGGAATTCCAAAAACTGAAAAAATTATATAATGTGAGTATGCGTCTCAGGTATAGAGCCAGTGGAACCAGGGGAGGCGTCTACTAATATCTACAGGAATTCCAAAAACTGAAAAAATTATATAATGTGAGTATGCGTCTCAGGTATAGAGCCAGTGGAACCAGGGGAGGCGTCTACTAATATCTACAGGAATTCCAAAAACTGAAAAAATTATATAATGTGAGTATGCGTCTCAGGTATAGAGCCAGTGGAACCAGGGGAGGCGTCTACTAATATCTACAGGAATTCCAAAAACTGAAAAAATTATATAATGTGAGTATGCGTCTCAGGTATAGAGCCAGTGGAACCAGGGGAGGCGTCTACTAATATCTACAGGAATTTCAAAAACTGAAAAAAATCGAAATATCTATGAGAACCAAAGTGTTGACGAATATCTACAGCTCAAACTATTGAATAATATCTATGAAAACCAAAGTGTTGACGAATATCTACAGCTCAAACTATTGAATAATATCTATGAAAACCAAAGTGTTGACGAATATCTACAGCTCAAACTATTGAATAATATCTATGAAAACCAAAGTGTTGACGAATATCTACAGCTCAAACTATTGAATAATATCTATGAAAACCAAAGTGTTGACGAATATCTACAGCTCAAACTGCTGACTAATATCTATGAGAATCAAAGTGTTGACGAATATCTACAGCACTGGCAGAGGTTGGATTTGCAATTATGTATAGCATATTGGAATAACGTAATATTGCGTATGCAGTTTAAAAAACTTAATTTATGTAAATATGTATGTAAAAATCCCTAATATCGGACTATTGGACACATTTAGTTGATTAGTCCAACCTACGCTCTGTAGATATTAGTTCAACCTACGCTCTATAGATATTAGTCAACACTGGGACCGTCATAGATATTCGTCCGTCCTTAGCTCTGTAGATATTAGTCAACACTCTGAAGTTCGTAGATATTAGTTTAACATATGGGCTGTAGATATTCGTCCGACATACAGGCTGTAGATATTAGTATCTGGAGTCGAACTAGGGCACCCCAGGGGAGGGAAATGAGAACATGAATATTCAAATCCGGTCACCAATCACGTCTTAAGTCATTTCAAGCAATGTTTCGAATCTGAATGACCAGGATCATCATTGGAAACTATTTTTGACTGATATTTTTTTTAAATTATGTCTTTCGTAAATAAAACCATAAATGTCTGGATATTATGTGTGTATATTATATTAGTATTATTACATACTTAAGAGGGAATAACCAGACACAACCGGATATATGTCATTTTTAAATAAAATTCTAGACGTATTGATTTTTCCACAAAAAGTATAAATCGAATTCGAAAGATTGTTCTTTTATCAAGTAAAGGCTTTTTTAAATTTTGAAAAAAAATGTTTACTTTTAGTATAATAAGGTTATACCATAGGTCGTTGGCAGATTTGTTAAATTTTCACACAAAACTAACTAACTAACCATCACGCTGTTTCCCCGCAGGGGTAGGCAAAGAGGATGGACCGCTAAAAAATTCGATCTTTATTGATGATTCGATCAAAAACTCACACACTCCTTGCCTCGTTCACATTCATACATCGTCTCATACATGCTCTTCTATTATTCCGACTCTTCACATGGCCCGACTCAAGTGTCTGATTCACTTGGTCGTGCCGTGTCTTCCTCGGGCGTCCCTGACTTCTTCTACCATTCACATTTGCGTCATATATTCTCCTTACCCTCCTTTCCTCGTTCGTTCGCTCTACATGCCCAAACCATCTGAGCGCCCCTTTCTTAACTCATTACGCTTAGATCAGCCTTGCATTCTTCGCGGATCTTCACATTTCTCACACGGTCGTACATGGTTTTACCACACTTACGCCTCAGGGATCTCATTTATACAGCATTCAGTCTACTTTCATCCTTCCTCTGCCAGTTCCATGCCTCACTGCCATATATCAGGGTAGGTACCAGCACTCCATTATAGACGGCTAACTTCGCTTCTTTGGACAATTTTTTGTTAGCGCCAACGGCGTTCAGTCCTCCATTAATTCACACAAAATTTTGTATTATACAACACACATTTCAAATCATATAATCATGCAGTAAAATAAATCAAAAAATTATCTGGGAAAGCCATTTTTCAGAATTTTAATTTTAGTCAAAATAAAATCTTCAAAAAAAGAACCGCGTACGTGTTTTGTGAGGAAAATACTTCAGTTTGTCTATTTATTTACGGTCTTACAAATTAACATAGGTAAGTACATCAGTTTTTTTGTACATTCTCATTTTACTTTAATTTTATATTCTTATGATCAAAAAATAATTACAAAAAGTACATAATTTTAATAGTTAACTCATCACACTTTGAACATTTTTAAATATAGGTAAGTATATATCAAAGGAAATTTTTATTAAAATAAAATCGATATTGAGTTAATATTTAAAAATGCTACGGAGAACAATTAATCTTTCTCATCGGAACCGCATTTTTAAATATAGGTAAGTATATATCAAAGGAAATTTTTATTAAAATAAAATCGATATTGAGTTAATATCTAAAAATGCTACGGAGAACAATTAATCTTTCTCATCGGAACCGCCCTGTACAGTTGGAACCACCCTGTACAATCGCAAGACCGTCTTTCGACGAAATATGAATTCTCGGCCGCTGGTTAATCGACCTAATTATTAAATAATAAGTGATTTTCATGACTTTTGAAAACCATTCTCAAAAATTATCATCGAAATTTAGCCCATAGGACGAAATTACGCTAAAATTTTTGCACATTTTTACCGTATACAAAATAACGATTAGATCCCATTTTTTAAATAAACTTGATATTTAAATTACGTAACGAGAACGAGCTTACTTTGTGACACTTCTCACTCAACAGCAAAAGTAGGTACCCTTCAACTTTTATTTTAATGGGAAGTACCTACCAAGAGATTGCTTTTCCAGATAGTAGGTAGGTATCTTGGATCCCAGAATTTGTACGAATGAGCCTTTGACATCCATCCCATCTCTTTATTCTTTATACCGTCTGTTTCCCGGGGAAATTCAGGATGTATAAAGTGGTTTAATTAACTTGGTAAAGACATTTTTAAATACCTTCGTAGACATTTTTAAGTACCTCGCAATTAAAATGTCAAGTTTTCTTAGAAGTCAATCCTCAAAAGAAAGTAACATAAATAATATATTTTCACGATCTACAGGACTAGGGACTCTACAATATAATATTTTATTGTTCCTAATCATCGACCTAGTATATCTAGACAAGGCGTGTGGGTCTTAAAAATGACACCGGAATCAAAATTATTGGTTCATTTGTCAAAAGGAAAGTGCATTATCTCACGGTCAAAAAATCGCAACAAGCATTGTTTTTTACCCTTTGTTGGTCTGCATGGAGCAAATTTGTCTTCCAGAAAGTTCGCTGCAACGGAATCACTAGCTTTATGAAGATCATTTTTCACACACAAAATTGAGACAGTTAGAAATATTTTAGGTATGGGCTATCACGGACTTTGTTATTAACATTTTAATCAGCTATATAAATATTTAAAAAAAAATAGATAAATGTAACAAATAGATTCGAGGCAGTGTATCGATAAAAGTAACATTAATTTGATAAAACATGTTTAATTTCTTCCTAGCAAAACAACTAGGCACTTCACGCAAAAGATGCGAGGTAGTTGTGTAGTTATATTATGAAATTGTCACAGGTGGTGTTACTTTTGGATTGAAATTAGTCATTGGAGGGTTAATCTATACTTATTATATCGATGTTCCTAATGCATTCTACAGAAAAATTGAAGTAATAACTTAGTTCTTAGAGGAAAAACCTTTGGATCCACTTAGAGAGCAAGATGGCACTACAGAAAATCATGCAAATAATTTTTTTTCGTTGTGTTGGAATTGACTTGTGGAATTAACTTGTTGACCCAAAGTCAAATTAATGACCCAAAAGACGGCACAGAATGGTAGAATGCGCGAATAGAACGGGAATATCATTGTGTGAAATGACGCAACGCAGAAAAACCATAAATGACCTAGAAGAAGAAAACTGCACTGAAATTAGTCATGACTCATGACTAAGTTTTTAACATTTCAAAAGGCGCCAAATTTCACACAGTTTCAGGCGCCATTTGGCTCGGGGCCATCACTGCAGCAGAGTTACCACCGCACAATAATTGAGTCCTTGGTCCGTTGTACAATATTTCGAATATTAAAAAAGGTTTAAACCATCAAACAACGGATACCGCACGAGAGGTGGTCTTTTAAAGTTTATTTTAGAGCGCGGTGGTTTATTTAAGTTTCAAACATCCTTTTTGTAGAAACTTCCTGAAATATTGTTTAATAATGACGTCTGGTAACTGGTAACGGCGCATAATTTTATAACGAGGGATTACGGTTTGACGTAATTGGCGAAATTACCATTCGCGGTGGAATTTGCGGTCATAAAATTTTAAACAAAATTCGTCTCTGGGGCAACCGGGGAGTTCGGCATCAGTTATGTTAACCTTCGTATACTCGCGCCCAACGGCATAACACGTATACACGCGCATGGTGTCTTAGACCGAGATTTCATCTCGTCTGTATCCTTTTAATTATATAATTTTTAAGCATTATTGGTATTTAAATTAATAAATTACTTCGTTTTTACCACTTTTATTGTTTACAAAACCAACATGTTTCGTGAGCAATGCTCACTTCTTCAGGGTTTTTTTATTGATACTAATTATAAATAATAGACGGAGACAATGGTGTCAATCGAAAAAGATCTTTAAACAATAAAAGTGGTAAAAACGAAGTAATTTATTAATTTAAATCAAAATGGTGCCACAAAATAAGTTTGCTGTGTTAGAAGAAATTATTGGTATTTATTATAAAGAAGAGAGTATAATTGAATAAAAGAAAAATAAAAATATCAAAACTTTAATTTTAATTGGTAGAAACAAACTTTTAACTCAGCCTCGAAAAATTTTTTTTTAACTCTAACTTTAATAACAAAAACTAAATTTTTAATGTGTTAATTAAAAAAAACTCTGAAGTAAATAAAAGTATCAAGAATAATAAAATATGTATTATAAGAATTAAACATATTAGGATTTTTGGGTAGTAATTGTTACTTACCTAAAAGACCGATAACAGTAAATAAGTGTCACACATCCACTCAGTACCAATGTACGCCCCGCACTAAATAATGCCTAACAACCTAATAAAAACCTCAAAGATCAATTGTTGTAAATTTTGAGAAAAAAACGAATTATTGATTTGTCGGTCTGAGAGACCAACGCGCGAGTATAGGAAGGTTAAGCGGTTGTCCTACAGACAACAATAAATGTAGATTTAAATTTTCTTTAAGTGTGCTGAATGACTTCTTTAACCGTTTTCTTTCTCATCCTTACGCTAAACATCGTACAAAATATTACAAAGTCAATAATTTTATATACATCCCAATACTATTACTAACAATCAATAATAATTTTAAATCGTTGAAGAGAATATTGGCGACTCTCAAGAGAAAATTTAAAACAGAAAAATCTGAAAAAGATTCGGTTGCATATACCGAATGTTTTTTTCTTTTAAATTTTCGTTTGAGAGCCTTTTATATTGTCTTTAATGATTAAACATTACAATTTGAAGATTTACTAAAACGATGACAACTTGAAATGCGGGAATGAGTACCACCGCCCCGGGAACCATTTATTGACTAACCAACACGTCTGCCGTAGGTCACCCCAAGTGGTTCGCTACGTTTGGTGACTTAGCAGGAGTGCCCGGGTTCATGGGATGAGGATTGTCCAGACTTTAAGATGTAAAAAAGGGCGCGCAGCCGTTCCTTCTAAACCATAGATTCCCAACCTTTTTTTGCCCACCGCCCACTTTGAGAATATATTTTTTTCTAGCGCCCCCCAACTCGTAAATCTGGAACAGCAATTATCGTCACGATTATATTTACCATACCAGGGGAGGGGGAGGGGGGGGGGGGTGATAATGGGATGGGGCAAGATGTTTTTTTTTTAAAATTTTTATTGTAGGTATATTTTTTTTGGCGACCGGCCAACTCAGAATGAAACCAACTCAGAAGCACCTCATAAAGGTCATTAAGAGTGACAATAAAAAATATTTAAAAAATGTTTAAATAAGTTAAGTTAGGTTAGGGTTACCGGCTATTTTAAAATTATTTTTCCATAGCTTTTAATGACCTTTCTGAAGTGTTTCTGAGTTGGTTTCATTCTGAGCTGGCATGGAACCTTTCTGAATAATTTTTATTCGTTTTACTTGTCTTTTATTGCTCAGAAAGATTACACTTGTGCAGTAATTCAAGTGACTCGCTACAGTGGTATTGTAAACCAATTTCCGTGCTTTGATGTCTAACTTTCCCTTTATCCTACATAAGAAATTAAACTTTACTGCAATTTTTTAATTTAATATTTCAAAGTTAGTGTTTAGTTTTAATTTGTTATCGATTATGATTCCTAAGTATTTAATTTCTTCTACTTCTTCAATATTTTGATTGTCTATATTTAGGGTAGTAATTTCGTTGAGTTTCTTCTCTACTACCATGAATTTACTTTTAGTTACATTTACTTTCAGTTATTTCGAAGAAAATATACTTTAATATGTAGATAATACAGAAGTATTCTTTAATAGAAATTCGCTTTGTATTTTTGACAATGCATCTTCGATATTATTTGCTATAACATATAAAAGTGTGTCATCAGCAAAATTTTGATAGAACAGTACTTTTGGCACTTCACTATACTTAATAAATAGGAGCGGTCCCAACACAAATCCTTGAGGAACTCCTAAGTTTAGTTGTTGTTCTTCAGATATAGCATCTCCAATTTTGGTTCTTTGTTTTCTATTTCAATTTCATTTTCATTATTAGTAATTTCTCTGTCTGTCGTTTCAAAAACACGTCTAAAATCAAAGAACACTACTATTATGATTTTCTTCCTATCGATATTGGTTTTCCATTATGAATATTTATTTCTAAACCAAGATTGCTGTTTAAACAAGAATGTTATTTTTTTCAATAAATTTACTCATCTGTTCTTTAACTATGGATTCTAGTAATTGTTCATATTTAGGTAAACCATTGATTGGTCTGAGGTCTTCGAAATTTTTAGCATTTATTATTTTCTACAGTTTTCCATGACTGCGGAAAAATTCCCTTTAACAAATTTATCAGTGCAACTAATCTGTCTCTTATAGATGGCAGTGCATCTTTAATTATGCCTATAGTAATTCCAGACATCGATGATTTTTTGCGTTATCTAATTAAAATAATTCATTAAATACTCACTATTACCTGAAAATATTATTATTCTCTCTTCTTTCTGATGATTGAGAAGCAGTATCTATCTGTGACTAATGAAATGCTCTTATTTATGTTTTCGACACTTAATATTAAATTTGGATAATTTAGTTTTATCATATTCAACTCCATCGGGGAACCGAACTTCCTTAATGTTTTCCCCCTGTTTACCGCTTATAATTTCTTTAAGTTTAGTCCGCATTTTTCTTGAATCACTTTGAGAGGTAATAATTTTTTGTCTAAAATACGAATTTTCGGTATGTTTTATTTCTGTACTTAGGTGCTTTCCCACCTTTCTTCTGTAAATTGTATTTTACTGGCTTTATAAGCTCTATCCCTTTGTTTTTTTAGAAGATGTAGGATTTCGTAGGAATACCATTTATTTGTATATTTTAATATACTACTAGCTTTTAATATACTACTAGCTGGTTCCCGGCATGCGTCGCTATGCCATTTTCAAAGAAATAAATTGTTTCTCCCTGCATGTCCTTTCGGTGCGTCCCTGTTACCCTTCCGCATTCTCTTCCCCTCTCGCGTTCCCTATCCACCTTCCCCGCCTACCCCTTCCCTCCTTCCCTCCTTCCACTTCCCCGTCCCACCAATCCCCCTCGCGCGTTCTATATATTCAGTCCCAGTACATTCAGTTTTCAAACAGCTCGCGTACCACCTATTACAATTTTTTTATTCAAATTTTCGCTTTTCATACAATACAAATATTCATTTTTATATATTATAAGAACAATCAATCAAATTTGGTAACTAACATAGGTATCTATTTAAAATATGTATAAATTAAAAAATCCATAGATAATTCTTTTTTCACAAAAAAACCTCATTCAAAAACACAATTCAATTACGTCAAACGCGCGAACTGTCAAACGTGTGAAGTTAAGAAGTTTTCTGAAATTATCCAATTTTCTGCACAATTTTCTTAAATTTTCTTTCCGTAAGAACCTTCTACAAAGTATTAGGAAACTTTAAAAAATATATATGAAATGAAGGCGTGACCAAGGGAAACAGGGATTAATTTTATATATAAATATACTTATATTAGTTGTAGGCATTAGTTCATTTACTACTGTTTTCAGGAGTCCTACTAGTTCATCGGCTTTTTTGTCAAAATTTCCTTGGTTATCGCAGATCCACTTTTTGTTTTGTAATGCCGTATATAATTTATCCGTATTATAGTTCTTTTTATTCCTGTATATTACACTTCGTGTTCCCTGAGGCTTCCGACTATTATATCTAATTTTTGAAATAATTGTTTCGTGATCAGATATTTTGACTTCTTTTGCAGCATTAACTTCCGCGTAAAAGTCATTTAAATTTACCAAATCAATCATGGTTTTAGAGTTTTTTCATAATCTTGTATAATTTTTGACAAGTTGCTTAGGCAATTTATGATGGTTTGTAATATTGTGCTTTTTGTATTGAATATTAAAATCTCCACAGGTGATTATCAAGTCTCTTGTATTTATTTGCTAACGGCACCATTCTTCAAAAAAATCTAAGAATTTTGTCGTTTTGATTTGGGGAATGATAAATAGCTGCATAGGTTTCCAGCTTAAAATCCTTCAAATCACCAGTAGGTATCCAGATATTATTTTTATCTAGTACCGCATTTTTTGTGACTTTGTAAGAGATATTGTTTTGATTTAATGTGATAACTCCACCTGTATGCCTGCTAAATGAGTCGCATCTAATTGTCCAAAAGCCCTGAAATGTTGTTTCATTTTGGTTCATTTCTTCTGTAATTAATACAGGTTTTGCTCATCATCACCATGTGCAGTTTGTATTCTTTTAGCATGTCTTCGACTTTTTCGATATGTGCTAGTAAACTAGCTATGGGTTTCTCTGGGTCTCCTACCGCCCCCCTGAAAGTCTGAAACGCCCCCCAATTTTCTCTTTGCCTTCTACCGCCCCCCTGAAGGTCTGAAACGCCCCCAAGGGGGCGTTATCGCCCACGTTGGGAACCTATGTTCTAAACAAATACTTAAAAGCATAACGCTGACAGCTCCGCTGTAACCTCTTCCTCTTCTCATAAATAGCTCATGCTTGTAAGAGAGAGAGAGAGCGGTTACAACGGAGCTCTTGGTGACAGGGCCATATCTTTAATTTTCCATCGAGTTCGTGAAAGATTTAAGCAGATAAAACCTAAAGAATGGACTGATAATAGACATAACGATCTTGGGATGTTTTTAAAGGTAAAACTAATGTTTTCAATTAGAGAGATTAAAGAGATTGAAGATAGCATAGAAAAATAAACAAAAGGTAACTTGCTTACAAGAGATATACAACTTGACCTTTGCTGAACAACCTAACGGAGAGTCAAATAAATAACCATTACCTACAGAAAAGCGTGTAATATTTTTTCAACTCGGTAAAAAAGATGTTTGAAGGTACAATTTAAAAAAATACAATTTAAGGCGATCCAATAATCCAGGAAAAAATCGAAATCGGAATTTACGCCCTTTTATGGGCGGAGTTTAAAAATACTTGAGAAAAAGCTTTTGGAAAGGTTGAAAAGGTATTTGATATATTTTTTTACGTATTGATTTCGTAAAGGCCTGTAAAAAACATTAACTCATTTTTTACGCATTGTTTATTGTAATAAAACCAAATTTTAAAATTGATTTCACGGAACAAAGCGACGCGGAGCCTAAAGTCCGTTTCCCGCTTCGTTCGGGGGCGAAGGGCGAACTGATAAAAAAACGGGGGTTACAAGTGTAGCCCTTCGGTGGACGGCACAGAGTTCACTTTGAAAATCCAAATTCGTCTAGTGCCGGCCGTATTGTGAAATAACTAGGCGAAAATGCACATTTTAGTTTATTTTGTGAACTTCGGGCGTAAATATCAAATTTTTTTGCGATTATTATAAAAGAAACTGAATTTGTTACATTAAACAATAAAACCATATCCGAAAACGGGTTTATATATAGGAGAGTTTGGACTTAAAAGCTTTTTTTACAGACTTTGTGTTTTATTTTTTTATAGGCTTATTAAAAGATTTATAAAAAAAACTGACCGATATTTTTAAGGGCCAAGGTATGTTCTACACGCAGTATTTAATAGAAGCTTCTATAAATACAGAAGTATCGCTTAGAAAAGCGATCCAATTTTCAAAACAAAAACATACGATTTTGTATGATTTTGCATTATTTAGCATGGCTTCATCTTAAATTAAAGTACTGAATTTGAATTGTTTTGAGTTAGGATTGGTTGTTTCAAAAAATATTGTTCAAATTTTTTTAAACAACCCATCCTCAGTGAGGCAAATTTTTCAAATTTCAATTACTCAATCAAAATTCAAAAAGTAAATTGCAAGTTTATAATGAAAATACATATTTATAAATAAGTATTAAGGCCTTAACTTCTCTATGCGAGTGGAATGGTTATTATTTCAGAGTTCTATAGGTCGTGAACGAAAAGGTTGTTTTGCAAATACCACACAGATATGCAATTTTCATGACGCAAAAATCGTTCGAAAGTCTTAGTGATGCATAGAAACAGATTTTCTGATATATAGTTAAAATGAGAAGAAAATAAACGAAATTATAAATGGAGTAAATTCTCTATGCAACTGTTTGAAGTCTTTGAAGTTAGCATTGTTAAGATCCATTATCCAGCGGCCGAGAATTAAAATTTCGTCGAACGATGATCTTGCGATCGTACCCTTGCAACTGTACAGGGCGGTTCCGATGATAAAGATTGATTATTCTCCATACCAGCATTTTAACCTAATAACTCAATATCGATTTTATTTCATTCAAAATTTGCAAAATATTATCAAAATAAACACCTACATTCAAAAATGCTCAAACTCGTGATGATAAAATTATTAAAATGATGTGCTTTTTGTAATTATTTTTTTATCATAAGTATTTATAATTTTTCAATAATGTCTAAAAAGTAAGAATAGATATAATTTTTTTTAAATATATTAGTTTGTAAGACCGTAAATAAATAAACAAACTGAAGTATTTAAATATATTAGTTTGTAAGACCGTAAATAAATAAACAAACTGAAGTATTTAAATATATTAGTTTGTAAGACCGTAAATAAATAGACAAACTGAAGTATTTAAATATATTAGTTTGTAAGACCGTAAATAAATAGACAAACTGAAGTATTTTCGTCACAAAACAAGGGCGCGGATCTTTTTTTTATGATTTTATGTGAACTAAAATTAAAATTCTGAAATGTAGCTTTCCCAAAAAAATTATTGACTTATTTTACTGCATGATTATATGATTTGAAATGTATGTTGTATAATACAAAATTTTGTTTGAAAATTTAACAAATCTGCCAACGACCTAAGGTAAAACCGTCTTGTACTAAAAATAAACATATTTTCTCAAAATTTAAAACATAGCTTTACTAAATAAAAGAACTTTCGAAATCAATTTATAATTTTTTTGTGGAAAGGAGTCAGTACGTCTAAAATTTGATTTGAGAAAGACATATTTCCGGTTTTGTCTGGTTATCCCCTTTTAAAACTAAACCAATTTAAATAAGTAGTTATCAATCAATTTCAAAATAAAAATACAAATATGCCAAATAAAAGTTCCCAGTTGATTTCCGAGAACTGAGAATGCTATACCTGAGAATTATCTATTCGTAAAGCAAAAGAACAACGTTTGTTTTAATGTGTAATATGATTACCAAAACTTTTTCATTCCGAAAAACTCAGAAAAGCAAAATCAAAGTGCACAGCACAGCGCGGGCGCCGAGTGTAAATTGCCGACTTCTACTTTGAAAATTTCGATTGTAACGAACCGTATTCGAGAATTCAATTGAAAACTCAAACTTTCAACTTCCAACCCAAGGCTGGCGGAAAAAGAATCCGTTACTTCGGAATAATAAATGCTTCGAATGGAAATATTTGTTCGAAGTTGAAGCATAATATTTATATTTACATAAAGGGAATATGCTCCAACGAAGAATGAAATATTGCAGTTATCCCGCAGAATTTGAAAGGGTCGGTACTTTTATTCGATTTAGAGTTTACGGTACTTATCGGATTCGCAAGTGAACAAAATGCGTTTACTAAAGCCGGGTCTCCTGCGACCTCCGACACAGTAATTTGCTTACATATTCAGGCCACGCCCCCTGTTTAGTCGTGAAACAGCAAACTAAACCCATGTTCCCAAGTCCTTCATTGTTCTTTTTCCTTTTGTCTTACTCCTTTCCTTGAAAGTCCCTACTTAGTTACTACAAAAGAAGACGATGTTACATACCTACATGGAACATATCTACAATATTGCACAAAATCTAAATTTACCTACATCAATGAGTTGAAAATTCGCAGTGATATCGTTCACATCTCGCTAATTAATCATAAAAATACTCATCAATATGTCGATAATTGTGGCCATCGGTGTGTCGTTATCCTGGAGAGCAGCCAGCATCAAGATTGTCCGAAAATTAAGATGAAGCCAAAGGTAGGGACTTTCTCCTTCCAATTGCCAAATCCTGTGATTGAGGTTAACAAACTCAGTCAACTGTCTTGTTTCACAAAAAAATATATCTCAACTTAACCGATCCCCCCCCCCTCATTCTACCCCCTTCCTATTCCCACCTAAATAACTCGTCTCTTAAAATGTAATTTTTCATTAGTAAATATCTCTGGAATCACTACACTACGTGTATACAATAGCCATGTGGAAACCTGTAAATATATTAAATTATTGTACTCAATTATCATATGCTTTGTTATTAATGTAAACTGTTGGTCTCCCAAATAAATAAAAATAAAATAAAATAATTATTTAATTTATTAATTTAGCACTGTTCGTACAAAAAAAATATTGATGCTCGACGTAATTATTACGACGTAATTATTACGACGTAAAAATTATAAACTGATTTGGAAAGATTGTTCTTTTATCTCGCGTGATTTAAATTTTGAGAAAAAATGTTTATTTTTAGTATAATAAGGTTATACCATAGGTCGTTGGCAGATTTGTTAAATTTTACAAAGAAAAATCTTATTTTACAAGACATATTTCATACCATGTAATCATACATTATTGTAAATCAAAACGTTATCTAGTAAACGCATGTTTCAAAATTTTAATTTTAGTTCAAATAAAATCATTAAAAAAAATATCCGAACATGACGAAAATTTCTCTATTTTGTCTGTCTATTTACGGTCTTACAAATTAATATATTTAAGATTTTTTTACATTCTTATTTTGCTTAGACATTATTGAAAAATGATAAATACTTGAATTGAAAAATAATTACAAAAAGTAGATAATTTTAATAGTTTTATCATCACGCCTTTTTTAGCATTTTTGGATGTAGGTATAAATTAAAGCAAATCTGGAATAAAATAAAATCGATATTGAGTTATAATTTTAAAAAGCTGGTACGGATAATAATTAATCTTTCTCATTGGAACCGCCCTGTACGATCTTAAGAACACCTTTCGACGAAATGTGGATTTTCGGCCGCTGGCTGGTTAAAGGCCCTTAACAGTTTATAAAAAGGACGGAACCACGCACCCTAATACCTTAAGATGTATTTATCATGTAGATAGGCTACTTCTAAAAACTTTGTTTTTCACCCACATCCTTGTAATATAATCGTGTCGACGCTGACCTAAACAAACTACCTCAGAAAATATACGCGGTCGTAATATTGAATGTTGCCCCCGGTTAAGAGTTATTAGATGAAAAATTACGAGTGGAGGACACATGACAAGAAAGGACAAAGTAAAGTTTCATGATATTAAAAACGTGGAGTCTGTTACCAAATCTAAAGAACAGCAAAAACGAAAATGATGGAGAATTGAATATCAGGATAAAATATGCACGCTTAAAACTAGTGAATGGAAAAAGAAGTTACATGAGAAAGAAGTCAAATGAAATACTTGAGTGGGATCAAGTTAAAAAACGGTACAACGAAAATGGTATACCACACCCACCCGGAACCCCACCTATTACAAATTGCACGTGTCCTACCCTTAAATCATCTAAGGAAGTTAAATATCTGGGCATAATAATAGATGATCAACTACGTTGGGAAGCACACATAAGTGACACAGTAAAAAGACTCCGTAAGCTCTGCCATATATTCTGCTCTCTTAGATCCATCTTAGACCTAAAAATCCTTCGAAGCGTATATTTTGCCCCTTTTCAATCCATTGCATCATATGGTATTTTGGGATGGGGTGGTTGCACAGAATCCGTCATTTATCCAATAATTACAGTTCAAAAACTAATACTGAGAATCATATTTAAATGCCAACCTACCCACCCCTCTAATGTGCTATTTACTAAATTTAGGGTCTTAGATATTCGCCAACTATTCACTAAGACAAGCCTATCCTACATACGGAAAAATAACCTACTGGTGGCTCCACAACATCAAGCCCAAACCCGCTTTTCATCAAACCTGGGATGCGTGGTTCCAAAAACTAGAACCACATTCGCTCACCGACAATTTTGGTTCATTGTCCCCAAAATATACAATGCATTGAGCACCGATATAAAATCAAATATTACCATACCTCTTTTTACTATTCGTGTTCAAAATTGGATATTCGAAAGGGGACGAGATTTCTTTAAAGAATATATGACTTTCTAACCATTATAAAAGAAAAGAAAATAATTAAATTAACTAAATAAAATATCATACTTCACATCTTTTTCCAACCTGACTTCACTGAAATCTAATCTAACCTAAATATATACTCTTCTAGGCGATTATTTACCTACCTTGATAAGCTTCCAATAAAAATTTTAGCTTTCATAAATTTTTTTTATAGATTAACACTTTTAAATGTTACTTCTTAGTATTTTATATTTTATAGTATTTTATTTTTAACTTCTTTAAAACATTTTCTTTTTTATTATGTATGTATATATTATATGTGTGTTTTTATATGTATTTATATGTATATATATATATATATATATATATATATATATATATATATATATATATATATCCTGCTACACTTGTTACGTCCACCCCCTAAAATCTCCATAGCATTGTTGCGTCCACCGACTTACGGCGTCCGATATACGGACGCAACAATGTTTTGACTTCAAAATTGGCCAGATTGATGCTTACCCCATGTAGAATCATTTGGCAAAAATTGTCATGGAAGCGAAAAATCTCTCAGAATGTCTGGAATCGTATATTGAACGTTTGACGATTTGCCGACAGGTTCGCTACACGAAGTATATTTTGAGCAGTGTATATTTTCATAAATATTGGCGGTCTTTCTGCGTCCAGGCAGATATATTATTTTTAAGACATAATGACGGTAGTGCTGCGTCTACACAGTTGGTCATTCTTGCGTCCATGCAGAAATATTATTTTTAAGACATAACGACGGTCGTACTGCGTCTACACAGTTGGTCCTTATTACGTCCACGCAGAAATATTATTTTAAGACATATCAGCGGCCGTGCTGCGTCTACACAGATGGTCCTTATTGCGTCCACGCAGCAATATTATTTTTAAGACATAACAACGGTCGTGCTGCATCTAGACAGTTGATCCTTCTGGCGTCCACGCAGCAATTTAATTTTAAGAGATAACAACGGTTGTGCTGCATCTATACAGTTGGTCCTTCTTGCGTCCATGCAGAAATATTATTTTTAAGACATACCAATGGCCGTGCTGCATCTACACAGTTGGTCCTTCTTGCGTCCGTGCAGCAATATTATTTTTAAGCCATAACTAACCTGCCAACTTATGGCGGGATTCACTTTCTGCCGACATAGTGGAATGCTTTGAACCAAGAATAGCGGCAATACAAGTAACTGTAACAGCGACAAAATATGAATTTTTTTCAATTTATATGACGACAAATAAACCAGAAAATCTTTAGGAATTTAACCGCTTTAGGAAGGTAACCGCAATATTCAATGAAAGGAACTCGTCGAGTGCGATTATTTTGGGCGATTGCAATGCAGATCCCAAAAGTCAAAAGTTCAGCGAAGAGTTTAAGCACGTTTGCGCCGATACGAAGCTGATGAACTGTGATACTTTTACATATGTGAGTGATGCCCATAGCACCACAAGCTGGTTAGATCACTGCGTCGTCACAAAAGCACTGGGAAACGCTATAAATAACGTAAATGTTCAATTTGATGCAGTGTTATCGGATCACTTGTCAATGATTATAAAACTAAACCTTCAATTTCTACCAGCCTTTGTGTAAATTACGCTATATAAATCGAGGCGCTATGCGAATCATTAAAATATTATTATTAATATTTTTAGAAGTTTGAGTGAATATTTTGTATACATATTATATTCTGGACACAGGAGTGTGACAGTATTGTTTGCCCTTACTTAAAATGTATAATTTCATAATGCGCCGGTTCGCGCCATTATCACTACGGCGTGTTCTTAGTTCTGAATGGCGATCGGCATCATTGTAAATGAACCCATTGTTGCCAAATCTGGCGATTTAATTCATCAAGAACTTAAACAATACATAACAATATATCTAATATCTACTCGTGAATAGCCACAAGGACGCAATACTATCGTTGTTATGGCTGTAATGACTGTGAGTGGGGGGGACAGCACGACCATCGTTGTGACTAAAAGTAATATGACACAGAATAGACACAGACCATCGTTATGACTTAAAAATAATATTGCTGCGTGGACGCAAGAAGGACCAACTGTGTAGACGCAGCACGACCGTCGTTATGTCTTAAAAATAATATTGCTGTGTGAACTTAAGAAGGACCAACTGTGTAGACTCAGCATCACCATCGTTATAATAATAATAATAATAGTATTTTATTCCAGAATGTTATATTCCATATTTTGAGTTAAGGTTAAAAGTAAATATCAGCACACAAATAAAAATAAAAACGAATAAGCACGAAAAACATGAGAAATGAAACTGAAAAAATAAAAATAAAACAATAAAATTAATTCATGCAACTGTTTACGGAGGGTATTTCCTAGTCGTCTCCCGTCTCCAGAGGGCTATCAGGGGGGACTCCATCCAGGCAGTCATGGCGGTGATGATCGCATTCTTCGATTGGCGTAGCCTGCGCCATAAACTTCCCATGCGGTGGCAAAAAAGTGCTCAGATAGTGTGCACTCGTCCCTCCAGGAACATTTCCGTAGCACTGCAGTATCTCAGTAGGCGGAAAACTTGACGATATGCGTTATTTTAAGCAACCTTTAACTTATGCCATTGGGATGCAGTGTAGTCAATCCACAGTTCTGATGTGTACAGCGAGTGCCCGTGAACATCAGAAAATTAGGTTCTTTCTACCTTCTCGCGCCGATATAAGGTTGTTAAAAAAACCATAGAAAATGATAAAATTGGTATCCACAGTACCTATTCGCGATTGTTATTAAAATATTACATTCAGGGCCCGCAGATACTTCAAAAGTACACAACTGCTAACCCTGTTCAAATCGCAAGTACGCCCTACGGTTGAATTTGGCAGCCACCTCTAGTCTGGAGGCCAAAAAATACCTAAAAAAAACCTCGACTCTGTACAGAAACGGGCGGTACGTTTGATAAATTCGCCTAACTTAACAAACAGATTGCAATCTTTAGAGCACAGGCGTCAAGAAGGAATGCTGTCCTTGTTCTACCGGTATTACATTGGAAGATACTTCGAGGAACTAGCGTCATTGATCCTCTCAGCACCGATGCATAGTCGGGAAACACGCCAAACATGCGCCCAACATATGTATATGGTTGATATTTGTCACGTGAGAACGGGTCGTTTCAACGACTCGTTCTTAAGTTCAACAGCTCAGCTGTGGAACGATTTTCCAGCCTCTGTGTTTCCTCCCTTCACAACATGGGTCTCTTCAAGACCCAAAATTTAAAAAGTGATTCGTAAATTACAATAGTTACTGATTAAAATAATGTTCAAATAAAAGCCCAGCGGTGCCCCGACCTATGGATATCTCTAATGAATCTGAAGTTTTTAGAAATCAAGATCATATTTTTGTATTTAATTTATATACAACTAATGATTTTATAAATATAATATGAAAAAAATAAGTTAAACACCTGAACATGATGATTCCATAATCACTTTTGGGGTTTGTATTACATTTTTTACAGAATAATTTTTTTGCATTTCATTAACGGCACATTTAATAAAAAAATTGCAGTAGGTATATTTAATTTAGAAGAAGAAAAAACAATTTTTTTTTACAGAATAAATTTTTGGCATTTACACCAGCATTTAGTTCCTTATAACGGGCAGTCTGCCTAGCTAGGAACTAATATCGACCTACATGACATAATAACACTTGTACACATTTTTAATATTTACAGTGCCAAGCTCAAGAGCTAGTACTCTTCATTGGCGTAGAAATTCATTAAACCATGTTCTTTTCATTAAATAAATAAAAAAAAATAAAAAAACAGTTATTTTGCAATATTATTACTAGATGTTATTTTTGCTACTTACATGTACATATGTATCTAATGTAATGTAATAAATAAAAAAAATGTCTGTGAAGCTAGAAATTCTTTTAATGATGAGTAACAGCATGCTAAGTGTGAATGGCGTTTGGCATCGTTGTAAATATACCCATTGTTGGCAAATCTCAAACTCAAAAATACATAACAATAATATAGGTATCTACTATCTACTCGCAAATAGCCACGAGGAAGCAATATTATCGTCGTTATGACTGTAGACCAAAGAGCTACTTTACACTTTAAAAAATATAGGAGCTGATGACGTGCAGGGCTAATGCCTGCTAGGTTATGGTTATTATACTTATGCTATCATATATACAGTCATGACGACGATAGTATTGCGTCCTTTGTGCCATTAGCGAGTAGATAGTAGATACCTATAATATTATTGTTATGTATTGTTTGAGCCCTTGATGAATGAAATCGCCAGATTTGGCAACACTGGGTATATTTACAACGATGCCAAACGCCATTCAGAACTAAGAAACGTCTGCGCGGGTGGACATTCTCATAAGATTTTTTTAGAGTGGGCGGTAAATTAATGTCACAGCCTAAAAATGTTCAACCGCGCACTATAAGGGCGCGAACCGGTGCGTTATGAAACGATACATTTTGAATAAGGGCAAACAAAAATGTCACACTCCTGCGCCTAGTAGGTACGTGTGTATACAAAATATTCATTCAAACTTCTAACAATATTTATTTTATTAATAGGATTTGGTATATTTATGCTTTACATAAATAAAAGAGTATTTTGGAGGCGGTTATGTGTACCGCCGCCACGGGAATCATTTATTGGATAACCAACACCCCTGCCATAGGTCACCCTTAGTGTTGCGTTACGTGTGGTGAATTAACAGGGGTGCACAGGTTCTTGGAGTGAGGTTTGTCTAGGTCTTGGTTGCGAATGCTTTTCCTCACCTACTGCTTGGAGGTCCAGGTCGGGAGAGGCTGCTTGAGGCAGACATAATCTAGATCTCTCCAGCCGGACTCTTTCGACCCATCGTAAATAATAATAATTGTAACTAATATTGCTAAAAGAAATTGAATCTAAAAGGTTTCATTATCGCCCTCGTATAACTACGTCTTTCAGAATTGAAACGTTACTTGATATGACTTTAGCCATGTACGGTGACTAGATCTTAATAGCGAGATACATTTTCGATATCTCTTTTCCCTCCCCATTACCTTCAGCATCACACCATACCGAAATTGGGGATGCCATAGTCCCACTGGCTCGAGACGTTTGTGAGCAGTTGGGACTCTAAGTTTATTTTCACGTTCTATGAAAGTTCTATTCGAGTTCTGTGATTATTTCGGTTTTATGAAACAACTGGCCAATAATGATATATTAGAAATAAAACTTACACAGAACGCGAAAAATAAATTTAAAAACTTGATAAATCATAAAAAATGTTTTGGGTCGAAAATACAACAGTTTGTCTATTTATTTACAGTCTTACAAACAAATATATTTAAGATTTTTTTTACATTCTTATTTTGCTTAGACGTAAAAATTAAATTAGAGTGCATAACGTGAAACCTATCTTAAGAAAACGGTAAGCAATTACAAGGAATGTACACTCGGAAGCCGAAATAAATAATTTAGTATGCACGTGAAACCTTTATTAGAAATGTTAGCAATATGCAGAAGACGTAAAAATAAATGTATAGTGTAAGGACGTGAAAAATATATTAAAAGCGGTATAAGAAATAAAAAATATACTCTCGGACGCACAAAATACTTTATTCAGTATGGACGTGAAACGTTTATTAGAAGAGTTAGACGCAAAAATTAAATTAGAGTGAAAGGACGTGAAACCTATACTAAAAGAAACCTACAATATACAAAAAATATACACCCGGACGTTAGTATGTACGTGACGCAAGAAGTGTATGAAAGTATAATAACATCAAATCCTGAATTGTTATGAATATCAAAAAATCATGATATTAGCAATTATTGTGAGCATTATAAAAGGCAATATACACAAAAACAATCTGAAAAAAATAACTAGAAGTGATGGACGCCCAAAGACGGATTTACGCACGGACGCAATAAGTGTAGTGGGACCTATATATATATATATATATATATATATACATATATATATATATATAGGTCCCACTACACTTATTGCGTCCGTGCGTAAATCCGTCTTTGGGCGTCCATCACTTCTAGTTATTTTTTTTAAATTGTTTTTGTGAATATTGCCTTTTATAATGCTCACAATAATCGCTAATATCATGATTTTTTAATATTCATAATAATTCAGGATTTGATGTTTATTATACTTTCATACACTTCTTGCGTCACGTACATACTAACGTCCGGGTGTATACTTTTTGTATATTGTAAGTTTCTTTTAGTATAGGTTTCACGTCCCTTCACTCTAATTTAATTTTTGCGTCTAACTTTTCTAATAAACGTTCCACGTCCATACTGAATAAAGTATTTCGTGCGTCCGAGTGTATATTTATTGTATTTATTATACCGCTTTTAATATATTTTTCACGTCCTTACACTATACATTTATTTTTACGTCTTCCGCATATTCCTAATTTTTCTAATAAAGGTTTCACGTGCATACTAAATTATTTATTTCGGCTTCCGAGTGTACATTCCTTGTAAGCTGCTTACCGTTTTCTTAAGATAGGTTTCACTTCATGCGCTCTAATTTAATTTTTACGTCAAAGCAAAAAAAGAATGTAAAAAAAACTTAAATATATTTGTTTGTAAGACCGTAAATAAATAGACAAACTGATGTATTTTCGACGCAAAACACGTGCGTGGATTTTTTTTAATGATTCATTAAGTTTTTTAATTTATTTTTCGCGTTCTGCGTAAGTTTTATTTGAGTTCTAATATATCATTATAGGCCAGTTGTTTCATAAAACCGAAATAATCACAGAACTCGAATTGAACTTTCATAGAACGTGAAAATAAACTTAGAGTCCCAACTGCTCACAAACGTCTCGAGCCAGTGTGACTATAGCATTCCCAATTTCGGTATGGTGTGATGCTGAAGGTAATGGGGAGGGAAAAGAGATATCGAAAATGTACCTCGCTATTAAGATCTAGTCACCTACCACGGCTAAACTCATTTCGTGTAATAAGACTAAACCTAAATTCACTGTAAACCAGAGTAAAATTTCAAAAAATCATTCAGTTTGACTTTTTTAATTCGACTACAATACAAGAGTCCCACCTGCTCCCAACTATCTGGAGCCAACGAGACTCTGACATACCCAATTTTAATACGTTGCGAGGCTGAAGATAGTGGGGAGGGGAATGAGATATGGTAAATGTAAGTGGCTATTCAGATTTAGTCATGAAACACATTAAAGTCATTTCAAGGAACGTTTCAATTCTGAATGAATACTGACAAATAGCAAAATACGATATACTTATATGTTCAGTGTATTTATACGTTATATCTACTTACGATTTAAGAGGTGAATGTGTTTACCGCCGCCCCGGGAACCATTTATTGGACACCAGCACCCCTGCCATAAGTCACTCCCAGTGATTGCTAGGTTTGGTGAATTGTAAGGGTTGCCCGGGTTCTTGGAGAGAAGTTTGTCCAGGTCTTGGTGGTGAATGCTGTTCCTCACCTTTTGCGGGGCGGTCCGGATCGGGAGAGACTGCTTGAGACAGACATAATCAGGACCTCTACAGCCGGACTCTCTCGATCCATCGTCTTTTACCCCAATGTAGAAAATTTACCTGACTATTCAGATCTAGTCACCGTACATGGCTAAAGTCATTTCAAGTAACGTTTCAATTCTGAAAGACGTTGTTATACCAGGGCGATAATGAAACTTTTTAGATTCAATTTCTTTTAGCAATATTAGTTACAATTATTATTATTGACGATGAGTCGAGAGAGTCCGGCTGGAGAGATATGGATTATGTCTGCCTCAAGCAGCCTCTCCCGACCTGGACCTCCAAGCAGTAGGTGAGGAAAAGCATTCGCAACCAAAAACTAGACAAACCTCACTCCAAGAACCTGTGCACCCTGTTAATTCACCACGCGTAACGCAACACTTGGGGTGACCTATGGCAGGGGTGTTGGTTATCCAATAAATGATTCCCGTGGCGGCGGTACACATAACCGCCTCCAAAATGTTAATAATTGTTCATATTAAAATGTCAGACCACAGGGATGCTATGAATGGGTCGAAATAATACTATTCGAACCGGCCCGCCACGCAGTTGGTAGACAAGCGCATACGATGTTCCGAGGAACTAGCGTCATTGATCCCCTCGGCACCGGTGCATAGTCGGGAAACACGCCAATCACGCGCCCAACATTTGTACACGGTTGACATTAGTCACATGAGAACGGGTCGTTTCTACGACTCGTTCTTGAGTTCAACAGCTCGGCTGTGGAACGATTTGCCGGCCTCTGTGTTTCCTCCCTCCTACAACATGGGTCTCTTCAAGACCCATGTTCACTCCTTCCTTTCCTCAAAAAACCCTCCACACAGCATCTTCAAAGATGACATACGCCCTAAGGGAATTTATTTTCCTCAGGGCCTCCTGTGTGGAGTTAATGTAAAAAAAAATAGTAAAAATACGCCGCCAATCACTCCTCCCCCATAAACCCGTTGCTAAGTCACCAAACGTAGTGAACCACTTAGGGGGACCTATGGCAGAGGTGTTAATTATCGAATAAATGGTTCCCGGGGCAGCGGTACCCATACCCGCCTCCCAAACTGTAGGTCTATGTTAAGTGGTTCGCAACGTTTGGTGACTTAGCCGGGGTACCCGGGTTTATGGCGTGAGGTTGGTGCAGGGTAGTGAACGCGCCCGCCCACCATCTGGCTTGCCGGATCGGGAGAGAATGGTTGAGGGAGTCCCTTCGATTTCTCCAGCCGTACTCTCTCGGAACTTCGCCTTGCACCGCAATGGGAGGGATGGCTTCATAAGTCCGTCGCTCCTGGACACACTGACCCCCAGATTTCTACCCACCCCTAATACCCTTTTCCTACTCAGAACTTCCTTTTCTTCCTTTCCTAAAAAAGACCCTCCACACAGCATCCCCAAAGATGACACAGGCCCTGAGGGTAATTATTTTCCTTGGGTCCTCCTATGTGGAGCTAATGTTAAAAAAAATATTGATTCTATTTCATTCTATGAAAACGTATTCCATTATTTTTTTTCTATTTTCGATATTTACATTTCTCACACGATCGTACGTGGTTTTACCACACATACGTCTCAGGGATCTCATTTCAACAGCATTCAGTTTACTTTCATCCTTCCTCTGCCAGTTTCATTCCTCACTGCCATATATCAGGGTAGGTACCAGGATTCCATTGTGTACTGCTAGCTTCGCTTCTTTTAACAGTTGTTTTTATTAGTGCCAACGGCATTCAGTCTTCCATTAATGGAGTTACCGGCATTTACCCTTCTTTCAATACCTCTATCAGCCTTACCTTCTCGTAAACATACTACCCAGATACACAAACTCAACCACCTGCTCCAAGTTACTACGAGTACCTACCGAAAAATGAGAAGTACCTATCTTAACTTTTATACTACTGTTCTTTAAAAAAATGAACATCTGCGCGTCCTGTTTAATACAAAATTTAGTTTATTATTTCGATTTTTTTCAACCAAAAGGTAGGTATGGCATAATATAATATTATCACTATTATATATTGTGATTTTGTATATTGTCACAACATAAACAAAGCAAAATGGCGCAAGATCACCTTACCCCAGAAACTCACAACAAACTGTCCATAAATATGGCAAATCCTATTAATAATAAATATTGTTAGAAGTTTAAATGAATATTTTGTATACACACGTGCCTACTGAGCGCAGGAGTGTGACAGTTTTGTTTGCCCTTATTCAAAATGTATCATTTCACAATGCACCGGTTCGCGCCCTTATAGTGCGCGGTTGAACGTTTTTAGGCCGGGACACTAATTTACTCTAAAAAAATCTTATGAGAATGTCCACCCGCGCAGACGTTTCATAGTTCTGAATGGCGTTTGGCATCGTTGTAAATATACCCATCGTTGCCCAATCTGGCGATTTCATTCATCAAGGGCTCAAACAATACATAACAATAATATTATAGGTATCCACTACCTACTCGCGAATGGCCACTAGGACGCAATACTATCGTCGTTATAACTTTAGATATATATATATGAGTCATAGTCATAGCATAAGTATAATAACCGTAATCTAGCAGGCATCAGCCCTGCACGTCATCAGCTCCTATATTTTTGAAAGTGTAAAGTAGCTCTTGGTCTACAGTCATAACGACGATAATATTGCTTCCTTGTGGCCATTTGCGAGTAGATAGTAGATACCTATATTATTGTTATGTATTTTTGAGTTTGAGATTTGCCAACAATAGGTATATTTACAACGATGCCAAACGCCATTCAAACTTAGCATGCTGTTACTCATCACTACAAGAATTTCTAGCTTTACAGACATTTTTTTTATTTATTACATTACATTAGATACATATAAGTAGCAAAAATAACATCTAGTAATAATGTTGCAAAATAACTGTAAATATTAAAAATGTGTACAAGTGTTATTATATCATGCAGGTTGATATTAGTTCCTAGCTAGGCAGGCTGCCCGTTATAAGGAACTAAATGCTGGTGTAAATGCCAAAAATTTATTCTGTAAAAAAATTTTGTTTTTTCTTCTTCTAAAAATTAACCTATTCTAATTTTTTTATTAAATGTGCCGTTAACGAAGTGCCAAAAATTTATTCTGTAAAAAATGCTTTTTTGTCGCCACCTCGAAGATTGTAAATTGGAGAGAGCTGGCACAAAACCGTGATGAGTGGAGGAAGACTCTTGAGGAGGCCAAGACCCACCAGGGGTTGTAGAGCCAAGAGTGATGATGATGATACTCAGTTTTTACACTATATATATTATTATTAGGTAACCATGTAAACTTTTAATTAACATTATTTAATAGTATTTCAGACTCCACCCTGCCAAAGGCAATCAGCCATTTAGTTATTTAATTGAACCGATGCGATGTTGGACAATTTGCATGTTTTAATATTTAATTTGGGGGGATTTTATTATATCATTTCAGTCCCAGATATGTATATGTCTTTTGACACTTTGCCGTATTCACCCTGAGACTACGACATCATTTCTGGTGTGACTTCTTGTGATATTTATGATCAATTTTATTAATATTTTCTAGATTTTTTGTGTACGCGGATAATACCTAACCCTTTTTGCATCCATTTTTTATACAGCTGATCGCTAGAGAACTTGTACGCAAAATAATAATAATAATTTGATTTATAAAGCGTACTTTTTGTGAAAAATCACCTCAAGGGCGCTGTACAAACTTATAATATATTTCTAATATCTAGAAAAACTAGAAACTAGACAAACAATTAAAAACAATGTATGGCTAAAAATTGCATCCACCGGTTCATTGATCACTGATACGAAATTATATGTGCAATGTTTTGACCAATGGACGCGATATAATGACTCTATTTATGGATTTCTGGCCCTTCACAAGCAGACCTAAAATTGTTAACCCCCAACCAATACAACCATACGTTAAGATGGGGTTGCACAATCCGAAATATATTTTTCTTAGGTCTGTTATTTAATTATATTTCGTAATGCAAAGAATATGTGAATCAATTTTCTTACCCTTATTGAAAAGTTGTCGATTTGATATTTTCACTTAAGATGATTGTCTATTAATTAACACCTAAATATTTGATGTTTTTCACACATTCCAAAGCTTCACAGTTGCAGTGACTGTGAAGATATGACATTGATTGTGAAAATTACCGTGTAGATGCAACACGACCGTCGCACAGTGGAGCCAAATCCCCCATTTCGATCCACAATAAACAAACAAAAACAGTAACAAGTAACAGAAAGTGATGACCTCGAACTCATTGGAAGTTCAGAATTTAATAGTCTCAACCGAGTTTCATGCCATATCGAGAATAATGAAATTTATTAGATTATGTAAACTGGAAAATATTTGAAAGTGATTTTTTATACAAAATGAATATAAAAGGACAAAGTACCTTTTAATGCATGTATTCAGTTATTCTTTTTAAATCCCTAATTTATATGATACTTTTACTATTCACTATAACCACAGAAGTAAAAAAAAGTAAAAAATCAATATTATACCAACGCACAGGCATTGCCTTTGTGGGAATTTTTTGCTCATACATTTATTATTTTAAGCTTTTTCTTTATACTTTTCATTATTTTATGTATTGTATCGAAAATTTTCAAAAAAAAAATATAAATAAATAAAAAACATTAGAGATTATAATGATAATATTATAATTTAAAAACAGATGAGACAAAAAATGACAACATTGTGTGAGTCAGAAACCTCGATAATATACATGACATTCAAAAAAAAAAAAAAAAATAACTCAATCTTCAAAGTACTTATACTCTTGTCAGGTAACCCTTTAGTTGTAGCATAATTACATAGCAGGCAATTGACACAATCTTTATACCTGTAATCGCCCTCAGTACATGCCTGTTGTGCAAGAACCCCCGTTAAGTGTGCCCGCTTATCACTCAAGTTTACATATTTATTTCGGAAGTTACCTAATACAAGCCTTAAAAGTGATTATAGAATCGTCATGTTCAGGTACTTAACTTATTTATTTCATATTATATTTATAAAATCATTAGTTGTATTGAGTAAAAGCGTATATCAATTAAATACAAAAATATGAACTTGATTTCTAAAAACTGATTCATTGGAGATATCCATAGCTCGGGGCACCGCTGGGCTTTTATTTGAATAACATCTTAATCAGTAACTATTGTTATTTACGAATCACTTTTTAAATGTTGGGTCTTTAAGAGACCCATGTTGTAGGAGGGAGGAAACACAGAGGCTGGAAAATCATTCCACAGCTGAGCTGTTGAACTTAAGAACGAGTCGTAGAAACGACCCGTTCTCATGTGACAAATATCAACCGTAGGTATACATATGTTGGGCGCATGTTTGGCGTGTTTCCCGACTATGCATCGGTGCTGAGGGGATCAATGACGCTATTTTTTTCGAAGTATCTTCCAATGTAATACCGGTAGAACAAGGACAGCATTCCTTTCCTGACGCCTGTGCTCTAAAGATTGCCATATGTTTGTTAAGTTAGGAGAATTTATCAAACGTACCGCCCGTTTCTGTACAGAGTCGAGGTTTTTTTTAGGTATTTTTTGGTCTCCAGACTAGAGGTGGCTGCCAAATTCAACCGTAGGGCGTACTTGCGATTTGAACAGGGTTATCAGTTGTGTACTTTTGAAGTATCTGCGGGCCCTGGATGTAATATTTTAATAACAATCGCGAATAGGTACTGTGGATACCGATTTTATCATTGTCTATGGTTTTTTTAACAACCTTATATCGGCGCGAGAAGGTAGAAAGAACCTTCTTTTCTGATGTTCACGGGCACTCGCTGTACACATCAGAACTGTGGGTTGACTACACTGCATCCCAATGGCATAAGTTAAAGGTTGCTTACAATAACACATATCGTCAACTTTTCCGCCTACCGAGATACTGCAGTGCTACGGAAATGTTCCTGGAGGGACGAGTGCACACTATTTGAGCACTTCTATGCCACCGCATGGGAAGTTTATGGCGCAGGCTACGCCAATCGAAGAATGCGATCATCACCGCCATGACTGCCTGGATGGAGTCCCCCCAGATGGCCCTCTGGAGACGGGAGACGACGAGGAAATACCCTCCGTAAACAGTTGCATGAATTAATTTTATTGTTTTATTTTTATTTTTTCAGTTACATTTCTGATCTTTTTCGTGCTTATTCATTTTTATTTTTATTTATGTGCTGTTATTTACTTTTAACCTTAACTCATTATTTGTATAATTTCTTTTGTTATTTTAAAATATGAAATGTTTTGCATTGCACTACCCCTGCATACATTCTGGAATAAAATAATATTATTATTATTATAACGACGGTCGTGCTGCGTCTACACAGTTGGTCCTTCTTGCGTCTACGCTATTATCACGCTAGTATCACGCTATCATCACGCTATTATCACGCAGCAATATTATTTTTAAGACATAACTACGGTCGTGCTGCGTCTACACATTTGGTCCTTCTTGCGTCCACGCTATTATCACGCTATTATCACGCTAGTATCACGCTATTATCACGCTATTACCACGCAGCAATATTATTTTTAAGACATAACGACGGTCGTGCTGCGTCTACACAGTTGGTCCTTCTTGCGTCCACGCAGCAATATTATTTTTAAATCATAACGATGGTTTGTGTCTATTCTGTTTCATATTACTTTTAGTCACAACAACGGTCGTGCTGTGTCCCCCCGCTCACATTTTCACAGTCACAGTCATAACAACGATAGTATTGCGTCCTCTTGGCCATTCACGAGTAGATATTAGATATATTGTTATGTATTGTTTAAGTCCTCGATGAATTAAATCGTCAGATTTGGCAACAATGGGTTCATTTACAATGATGCCGATCGCCATTCAGAACTAAGAACACGCTGTAGTGATAATGGCGCGAACCGGCGCGTTATGAAATTATAATTATACATTTTAAGCAAACAATACTGTCACACTCCTGCATCCAGAATTTATACAAAATATGTATACAAAATATTTACTCAAACTTCTAAAAATATTAATAATAATATTTTAATGATTTGCATAGCGCCTCGAATTATATAGCGTAATGTACAAAAAGTCTGGTAAAAATTGAAGGTTAAGATTTATAATCATTGGCAAGGGATCAGACCACACTGCATCGAATTGTACATTTACGCTATTTATAGCGTTTCCCAGTGCTTTTGTGACAACGCAGTCATCTAACCAGCTTGTGGTGCTATGGGCATCACTCACATATGTAAAAGAATCACAGTTCATCAGCTTCGTATTAATCGTTAAACTCTTCGCAGAACTTTTTCAGTTCTCGGCCGAACAGACTTTTGGGATCTGCATTGCAATCGCCCAAAATAATCGCACTCGACGAGTTCCTTTCATTGATTATCGCGTTTACCTTACACGTGCAGTTTATAAATTCCTCAAGATTTTCTGGTTTATTTGTCGGCATATACATAAATTGAAAAAATTAATATTTTGTCGCTGTTTACAGTTACTTGTATTGCCGCTATTCTTGGTTCAAAGCATTCCAATATGTCGGCAGAAAGTGAATCCCGCCATAAGTTGGAAGATTAGTTATGGCTTAAAAATAATATTGCTGCGTGGACGCAAGAAGGACCAACTGTCTAGACGCAGCACGGCCGTTGTTATGTCTTAAAAATAATATTGCTGCGTGGACGCAATAAGGACCAACTGTGTAGACGCAGCACGGCCGCTGATATGTCTTAAAAATAATATTGCTGCGTGGACGTAATAAGGACCAATTGTGTAGACGCAGCACGACCATCGTTATGTCTTAAAAATAATATTGCTGCATAGACGTAAGAATGACCAACTGTGTAGACGCAGCACTACCGTCATTATGTCTTAAAAATAATATATCTGCGTGGACGCATGAGGACCGCCAATATTTATGAAAATATACACTGCTCAAAATATACTTCGTGTAGCGAACCTATCGGCAAATGATCAAACGTTCAATATACGATTCCAGACATTCTGAGAGATTTTTTGCTTCCATGACAATTTTTGCCAAATGATTCTACATGGGGTAAGCATCAATCTGGCCAATTTTGAAGTCAAAACATTGTTGCGTCCGTATATCGGACGCCGTAAGTCGGTGGACGCAACAATGCTATGGAGATTTCAGCGGGTGGACGTAACAAATGTAGCAGGATATATATATATGTGTATGTATGTGTATGTGTTTACGTATTCACATATCTTGTTATATTTTACCTTAAATATTTTTATCTTTTTTCTTTCTCTTGTTTCTAATATCTTATAATTTCTATTTCAAACCTATATTTTGTTCTAGTTCTCACACTGTATAACTTATATCATGTATGATTACCTTAACACGGGCATTAGCCTAGTATGGTAATCAAGAAAAAAACAAAAAGTGTACTTTCAAAAATTGTATGAAATAAAAAAATAAAAAATAAAAATTTATACATAATCATTGATCTGTGAGTCGGATGCATGAAACGATGAATGATTGTTAAAAAAACAAAGGGGTTTGTGCCAAGGCAAAGTTGTGTGAAGTTCCTTTAGATAATGTATACCCCTGCGGGAAAATTACGAGATGGTTACTTAGCTTTGTACAAGAAGTTGACTGTCCAACTTTCTAGAAGTTAGTTCTTAGTTTGTAGGAAACAGTGTTGTGATACAAACTAATTTATTGAACTCCGTAGATTGCTGCAGGCGAAAATTGCAATGCGCAAAGGACACTTATATTTTAGGTTCCGCCACACTTGGCACATTTTTGTTCAATCACATTCATGCATCTGCTCTTACATACTCTTCTGTAAATCCGATTCTTGACATATTCATCGGGCATCTCTGATTTCATCTACCATTCACTTCTGCATCGTATATGCTCCACACACCTTTTTCTTCGATTGTCCGCTCCAAATGTCCAAACCATTTGCCTTGCATTCTTTGCGGATCTCTACATGTTTTAACCCTCGACGCAAGGAGCGATGTTATACGAGTAAGTTTGAATTTCTGTGTGTCTGTCTGACTGTCTGTGTGTGGCATCGTAGCTCCTAAACGAATGGACCGATCGTGATGCGTTTTTTTTGTTTGAAATCTGACGTGATCGAGATGGTTCTTAGCTTACAATTCATGAAAATCTTTTCAGGCGTTTCAAGGTCATAAACTCTTTTTTTTTGTAGGAGGTTGCTTAAAATTCTGAAAATTTTACTTATGTATGATTACGAGCGCAAGAAAATTTTAATTAAATTTGTAATGAGATGGTAGCTCTCATACTTGATTTTTCACAGACATACGATATACGGGATCTAATTTCTACAGCATTCTACTTCTTCATACTTTCCTGACGGTTCAGGGTTGGTATCAGCATTCCACTGAATTCTCCAATGGAGTTTCTTCTTTTTACCCTTCTTTTAATATCCCTAACAGCCTTTCCATCCCTCGTAAACTTACTTCTCAAATACATAAACTCATCCACTTGCTCCAAATTTTCATAATTTACAAACATTTCACACTGTTTTCACATTCTCTCTTTCAAACACGATGATTTTAATGGACTTAAATTCATCATCAACTCATTCTTCATCGTCCATCCTAGACACGAGAGAAATTCCATACTGCTAGAAATCAGCAACGTATCATCAGCAAATGTAGTGTTCCGTAATTTGATAGATACATTAACAGATTCTCCAACACACTTTGGATGGAGATTACTTCTAGGGAATAAATAGATTCTTGAATTTTATCTGGTTTTATATAATACTACGCGTATACAATATTGACCTCGTTAGTCGACCTAACTAGGAGCTGGCTAAATTGTTTCTGATGAAAGCGTTTTACTCAACACCCTCTCTGAGCTCCCCGACCCTCTGTTGATCATCGTAGGTACTAAGCTACCTGCCATCTAGCGGAATCTAAAGACAGTTCTTATCACTGCCTTCTATGTCTAAAAGCCGGAAGCTTTTTAGATACGCTACAGCAAACAACAAGCAATATACCTTCAAATTACTCATTTTCGCACCCAAGCCCAAATCGTTTAATTTTTTGCATACAATTGTTCATATCCATATTAATTGAATAACTACCGTGTCATTACGCGTTTATGTTTTATATGAATAAATATGAAATAGTAACTACAAGATTTGTGGATTTGGTGGATTTTCTATAATGGATGGAGTAGGTATATTTGTTCCTTTTGGAAAACATTCGGTAACCCCTACCTTAGGGGCGGAATGCGGAATACTCCATCCTTGCTCGCAGAATTTATATGCTAATTTCCCCGCGTAAACATCCCGCGAGGACCGGAATACGGAACCGACGGAAATCCCAGGAAATCTTTAAGGCCACGGAAAAATGAAAAAAAATGCCCGAGCCCGCCATTATAGGATTTTAAATTCGGCGGTCTACAAACGGAACGTGATTAAACTGCAGAAAAATAAATTGGTCGTTTAGATTACTTAATTTAATCAAAGACGATTTCGTTTAATTGTATTATCATTAGTATTAAACAAAAATTATTTAAGTAAGGATAACGGTAGATAAGATATAAGCTGGATAATAGTTTATAATATTATGGTCTTGACACTGAGGACTACGTTATAGGTTATAACATAACCTTTCCGTTATATGCATCGTTTTTTGCAAGGGGAAAAGGATCTATCAGCGGTATGCCTACAGAAGCTTACATGTACAAATGTACAAAGCAGAAATATGTTTTTTTAACCTCTCACGCTAATTTGTTCGGTTTTCAAAACAACTCACATCGTAGAAATCGTCGTGTCAACCTTGTCGTCGAACCTTGCCATTGAAGTAAAATTATTTTATGGTTTCATAGTGCTTTCACACAAACGAAGTATTGAATTCTCTAAATCTAAACTTAAACTTTAGGTCGCCCAGTTTACACCCTTAAGGGTCGTCCATTAATCACGTGAGGCTCGAAAGGGGGGGGGGGGGGGGGGGTTCGGAAAAAAAATCACAAAATATCCTAACGAGGGGGGTGGGGGGATAAATGAGATAGCTCGTGTATTTATTTTTCGTTGAACGCACGATTTCTAAACCAAATGCCAGTCAAAAACAACCTGCAACTTTAATGTCTTAATTAAGCATCGTGAAATTTTTATCACGATGCTTAATTTTGCAAAATTTAATCAGATTATATCGCGATTATATTTAACGATAATATTCTGAAAATTTCATTACACTTTGTACTAAAAAAATACACGTGATTTTGGGTATGGGGGAAGAGGTAGTCTAAAACCTCATCACTCATCACATATCACCAGGGGGGAGGGGTTATATAGTAATACTATAATGGTGAGAAAAATGGTCTAAGCGATGTTAGAAAGAGAAAATACCAGGCTTTAAATTGAAATTTAAAGGTTAACCACAAAATAATTAAAATGTACACCTTTACGAAACCAAAGTTTCCGACCGCAATTTAAAAACAAATTATGAAACTTTTTAAAAAACTTATTTTCACATAAAACGACAAAAAATAGATTTTTTGTCGTTTTTTGTTTAATATTTAATTTAATATTTAACATTGGTCTAATAATTATAAGTAAGTTTATTTTTATTTTTTCGTTATCAGTAATTTTAGTTAGAAAAAACGTAAGGTGAACAATTTTTAAAACTTTTTAATGTTTGCATTAAAAAAAATTATATGTTTATTTGGAATTATAAAATTGGAAAGCGCATTTTATCATCTTTCAAAAACAATTATTACTTATTACTTTTCGAATGCGTTCAGAAATATTCCTTTTATTTGGATTTTAGTGCAAAGCGGAAATATTTTGACTTTCCGACCAAATAGGCCACAAGTCCTGAGGGGTTAAGAAGCAAATACTGTCGAACGATGAGCTCTAGCGTCATGAAATTTGCACAACTTTTTAGAATAACTAGGTCAGCGAAACTATTTTCGGCTAGCAAAATTTCATATTAGCGACTGTGTGACGTAACGACATCTACTCGAATAGTCGATTTTTAATTTGTAGAAATAATAAGGCAGGTACCTTTTTTTAATAATGCTGATTAATCGCAAATACCATATAAAGAACCATCGTGAGCTTTGGATCTTTGAAATATCCACATAACTGTGAAAAAATAATAGGTATCTACTTTTTGTAACACGTTTTCAAATAGTTGACATTAGCTGAAGTCCCCGGCGATGCCCAGGCTTTACACATAGTTTTCGAAATCAAATGTAGACATTGACCTTCCTTTGCATACAAATCAAATACACACCGCCCGCTTACCAGCCCGCTCGTCCACCACATACAGACATTCTCCTTTATATATTATATATTTCAACCAATTTACATAAAACCTTGACAAATAATATACCTAAACCTTCCTCATAAATCACTCTATCTATTTGTGAAAACAGCACGAGAATCCGTTCAGTAGTTTTTGAGTTTATCGCGAACAGACAGACAGACAGACGCGGCGGAGGACTTTAATTTATAACATGTAGAGATTAGATAAATACTGAACTTTCAATAAACTAAAAATTATGTTTAAACTCTGGCACAACCGGATATCGAGTGATGTATCACTTTGTTCACTGTAAATTTGTAAATTACGAATTATGTACGAGTACATCCCTATCCCATAGCATCTGGGCTCCCTTACTAATCTAATAATGGCCGACAGGGGAAGATTTATGATTTCGATTCCTAACTGAAAATGATAAATCAATATTATTTTAGCATTATTAAAGTATAATAGACAATAGACAAGGCTGTCACGCCGTTATTTCCAATTAAAGTAAATATTTTATTCACAAAGGTTGTAAAAATAATTTTCTTTGAATACCATTTGAAAAGATTGACAAAAAACGAGACCATAAAAGGAATCATACAAATAACATTACACAAGGGCGTTGAAAGTATTTAAAACCGAAGTGATAAGTCAATAGAAGTGTGTTTGCGGGCATGTCCGTGTGCCCGAAGTAAGTTCAATTATTGAAATGTTACATCAAATGTTACATCTCGTGAAATTGGTTAAACATTTTCGGCGCCACAACTTGAAATTCCAGAACAGATATTCTAGCACAGCAGGATGACATAACAAGACATAACACACTCCCACTGCGGTGCAAGGCGGTGGGTTGAGAGGTCTAGATTTGGTCTCTCTCAACCAGCCTTTCCTGATGCGGCCCGCCACGCTGTAGGTGAGCAAACGCATTAGCCGCCAAGACCTAGACAAACCCTCTAAAACCCGGCAACCCTGACCAAGCGTAGTGAACCACTTGGGGTGACCTATGGCAGGGGTGTTGGTTATCGAATAAATTGTTCCCGAGGCGGCGGTACCCATACCAGCCTCCCAAATTCTTGATGATATAATAGGTTTCATCGGCCTAGCTGGGATCTAGGAAATATCTTTCGCAAATCGTTATAGATCATACTTCTGTGGAGGTCGAACAAGGACACCGTCTCACGGCGATTCTATTGGTCTCCCAGAAACCAATAGGATTCAAGCCTTTTCTCGAGCCACTCTCGCGCGCTGCAGCAAATATTATTCAAACATTTTACCTTAGGCCCCTCTTGTAAATCATGCTTGTTCGCTCTCCACATTATAATTGTTCATATTTAAATATTGAATTATGGTGCGTTGTGTTCGTTTGTAATTTGTAAAATAAACTGTAACAGCAAACTACTTATTTGATTTACCACACACCTTTATATACTACTCATCAAACATAATAACCCCATACTTCTAAGAAATATCTGTTCAGAGGTAGTTCGATATTTAGTATAAAAGTCTTCTTTTTAAGCTTTGTGTTAGCTAGCTTGTATTTGTAAAACATCCACAAGGTTCAGGTGATAAATTACCTAAACGGTGCTTAAAAAACAGCCAACGATCATTATTATTAGCTTAGTCGAGTAAATATTTATTATCCATCGAGAAAATGAAAAATGTTCAAATATTGTATTACGGTAAAAAGTAAAAGTAATTATGTATATTGAAGTAAAATCGATCACTTGCCAACTGTTATTACCGAGGTTAGCTTGTAGTAGAACATTTATAGGGAACCACAAGATATAGAATAGGTATTTTTTGCAATGTGAGAACAGATGCCATCCCCCCGTTTTTTATATCAAACTGTGCGGAATCTCTTGTTTATTCTGTTCACATTATATTATGCAAATCTCTCAAAGAAGGTGTTTTTCCTGATCTTTGGAAAATAGCTCGTATCACTCCAATCTTCAAATCTGGGAATACAAGCGACATCTCTAACTATCGCTCAATCAGCATAATCTCATGTTTTGAGAAAATTCTCGAATCGTTAATCTATATAAGCATTTTTACACATATTAAATATATTTTAAGCCTTCTTCAGCATGGATTCGTTTGCAATAGATCCACAACCACAAATTCAATTGAATATGTTGATTTTTTAAGTATCTACTAATTTTGGCAAAAGAACACAAATAGATGCAGTCTATACTGATTTCAGTAAGGCATTCGTTAAAGTCAGTCATCCTCTTCGGATCTAAAAGCTGAAACGATCAGGTTTCCACGGCAACCTCCTGAGATGGATTATATCTTATATTTCACACTGGAGTCAGTATGTACAAGTTAATAGTTATGAGTCCTCTCCCAGACTAGTCACATCCGGTGTTCCTCAAGGATCCCATTTAGGACCACTACTCTTTGTTATATTCATAAATGATCTCACGGCACAACTTTTTTGTAAATGTCTATTATATGCAGATGATTTAAAAAAATTTCATCCCGTCAATTTACAACAAGACTGCGAAACTTTACAAAAAAGCCTTTTTACGTTGTCTCAATGGTGTATAGACAATGGCATGGAATTAAATATTAACAAATGTATTATCATCAAGTTCGCGAACAATGTCCGTAAAATTGATTACCCTTACACGATCCGCGATGAAATCCTGAAAAGAATAGACTTCATTAGAGATTTGGGAATCTTTCTTGACTCGAAGCTAACGTTCAGAAACCATTACCAACACATTGTCAATCAAGCCAATAGAATGTTCGGTTTTATCACTAGAATGACCAAATCGTTCAAGAACCTCAGTAGCTTTAGAATCTTGTACTACTCATATGTAAGAAGTATCTTAGAGTATGGCTCCGTGAATTGGTCCCCACACTATGCAATTCATAGCAATAAAGTGGAGTCTGTTGAAAAAAATACTGAAAACGGCGCTCTACAAATTATCCAGTTGTTATTATTATTCAAATGTTTCGATTTAGAAATATAACCTTTCACCAAAGCGGTATTGAAGATATTGACTTCTTTAAATGCCTAAGAATCTACGTAGATTATAAGGACGGTGGATAATGATGGCGGTAAACTATTAATAATAAGAAATAATAAGGGTTATAATCATGTGTATACAAAGTTGTCGTAGTTTCATACTCCAGCATGAATTTTGAATATTCGACGCATAATAATTTTGACATTATTTGCTTTGGCAAAAAAAACCTCGCCCTGACATGACATTATTTCAAACATGCCACGAATTCACATAACCCATTATAAATGTGTCACTTTGCGAAGCGAACGCTGAAAAATCAATAATTAAAAAGTCTGTCAAAAAGCTCATAATATTAATTATAATTATAATTATAATTATCATATTCGTCAGAACTTTTATTCAAACAATTTAAGGTCAGAAAATTAAGTGCATTATACTTTTATGATGCAACATTACAAATTTATAAAGATAATATTAAAAATCAAGTTGCACCCTTTAAAAATAACAGAAGTCTTAGACAAACATCAATACTTCCCACTCCAAAATGTAAAAAAAAAATTGGACAATTGAGTCATAAATATCTCGGAGCAAAATTTTTTAATTCATTACCAGAAAAAATTAGAAACATGAATACCAATATAAAAAGTTTTAAAACTCACCTAAAAAATTATACTGAAAACTTAAACTGAATGATATTAAAAAAGCAATACAATAACACCCCCCCCATACACACAAGCTTTGCTTAATTATGGGGGTACATCAAATATTCTACTATGTAATTAATTACTGTATAAAATTTATTTGTAATTTATGTACCTTCTATTACTAATAAAAAAAATAAAAAAAATTTTTTTTTATTAAAATGTGTTCAAATTGATCGTTCGAAAATCGGAAACTATTACCAGGTCTTTATTTTCCACAAATATTTTTTTTATTTAACATTTATATGTTTTTAGTTATCTGTATGTTTTTTAGTGATTTGAGTGATCTGAAAGTACTCGTATGTTGCCTGTTGTATGTTGATGATGCGGTGCTGATTTCTAACACTATGAAAGATCTACAGTCTCTCGTGTCTAGGATGAACGAAGTATGTATGAAGAATGAGTTAATGATGAATATAAGTAAGTCTAAAGTCATGGTGTTTGAAAGAGAGAGTGCGAAAGCAGTGTGCAATATAGTTGAGAATGATGAATACTTGGAGCAGGTGGATGAGTTTGTGTATCTGGGTAGTATGTTTACGAGAGATGGGAAGGCTAATAAAGATATTGAAAGAAGGGTAAATGCAGGTAAAAAATCCATTAATGGGATAAAAAACTGTCAAAAGAAGCGAAGCTAACAGTCCACAATGGAGTCCTGGTAATTACCCTGATGTATGGCAGTGAGGCATGGAACTGACAGAGGAAGGATGAAAGTAAACTGAATGCTGTTGAAATGAGATCTCTGAGGCGGATGGTGTGGTAAAACCATGTATGATCGTGTGAGAAATGTGGATACCGCAAAGAATGTAAGGCTGATGTATGCATAATGAATAAGATTAAGAAAGGGACCCTCAGATGGTTTGGGCACGTAGAGCGAATGAAAGAAGAAAATAGTGTGAGAAGAATATATGACGCAAATATGAATGGAAGAAGAAGTCTGGAAGAAGACCGAGGAAGACATGGCACGATCAAGTGAATCAGATACTTGAGTCGGGCCATGACAAAAGTCAGACTAATAGAAGAGTATGTATGAGACGATGAATGTGAGTGAGTGAGCTAAGAGTGTGTGCCAAGACCGAGTTGTTTGGCGGTCCGTCCTCTTTGCCCACCCTTGCGGGAAAACGGCGTGATGGTTAGTTAGTTATTTATGTTTTTACAATAAAGTATACATTTTCTATACATTATACAGTGTATATAAATAATATAATATAAAAGGGCTATTTTTATATAATATAAAAATAGCCCTTCCTCACCATAATAAAGATACAAGTCTCTTGTGTTTGGTGAGGAAATTCATGCACAATTATATAAATCATTCTTCTTCTTCTTGCACTGTCTCAACTCATTGCATAGGTAGGCTGTTGGGGTCGGCTCTTCTATTATATGAAATCATGAAAGTAAGTAAATAAGCAAATAATAACAAAAAGAAATCGAGAGGTAGAGGTGTAGTCAAAATAAAATCTTTGAAACACAATCAGGTAGAAATGCTTAGAATTTTTTTCAATAGGAAATAGTTCAGAAATGCACAAAATAATTTGCAAGGCAGATAGAAACATTACACCTTTAAATTTATATGGTGAGAATGCCAGCATTCTTATAAATACTAACCAGGAATTATTAGATTCCTTTAATTATAATTCTAATTAAGTATAAAATAAAACAACTTTCATAATACTCACTCTAACACTGTACCCAATTGTTCTTATAATTTTGCCAAAGCAGATTATCCATTGATAATAAAATACTTAGAAAGTGCAGATTGGTCCTTTTTAGATAGAAACACAAATGTTAATCAAAACCTAGAATCTTTTTACTCCATCCTCAACATGGCTATTGTAAAATACGTACCCTCTATTCAAGTAATACCATCAAAGTTCCCCAAATGGTTTAATAATGACTTAAAGCAATTAACAAAAAACAAAAAAATCTGGCACAAAAACTTCAAAGAGAGCAACTCTATCTCAGACTACAAAATATTTCATAAATATAGAACCGACTGCAAAATACTCGCCAGAAAACTATATCAAACATACATACTAAACACAGAAAAGTCTATTTCTTCTGATACCAAAAACTTTTTTACACACATAAACTCACTAAGAAAAAATAAACCCAGCATACCTACTCACATGTATTTCGAAGGGAAAAGCAGCAGTGATACTAATGACATTGTTAATTTCTTTGCTGACTTCTTCAAAAATGTGTACGATAAGGATATCCCTAATGTTCAACTTCCATCCTTTCATCCGAAGAAATCGGTCCACATTCCCGCTTTACATATAAATGTTCCGGATGTTATATGCAAAATAAAATCACTCGACATAAAGAAAAAAGCGGGTCCTGACAAAGTTAGTCCTGCTTTTCTAATTAACTGTGTATCGATACTAGCCAAGCCACTATGTCAATTATTTAACCAATCACTTAATTCTGGCTGCTTCCCCGAATTATGGAAAAACTGTTATCTCACACCTGTATTTAAAAAGGGTGATATCCACGATGTCACTAATTACCGACCCATTTGCATGCTCTCAACTATCCCCAAACTGTTTGAAAAACTTATCCTTGACAGAATCTCCATACATATTAATAACATCATTGTACCTAACCAACATGGCTTTATGCCGGGCAGATCCACCCTAACAAATCTCTCACTGTACGAACAATTTATTGCATGCTCACTTGAAAATAAAACCCAAGTAGATTCAATATATACAGACTTTGTCAAAGCGTTTGACAAAGTTAACCATGAAATTCTTCTCAACAAACTTAGTAAAATGGGAATAGAGGGTAAACTATTGGAATGGATAAAGAGTTACTTAACCAGTAGAATTCTCCAAGTAAAAAACAACTCTTACCTATCACACAAATTCATGGCTACTAGCGGTGTACCTCAAGGGTCACATTTAGGCCCAATACTGTTCCTACTTTTTATAAATGATATCATCACTGTTTTTGATAATAATGTTGAAGTGTTGCTTTTCGCAGACGACTTAAAACTATTCAAACTTATTAAAACAATAAATGACTGTATTCACATTCAATTAAATTTAAATAAACTACAAGACTGGTGTAAAACTAATAAACTTTATCTGAATATAAGTAAATGTCAGATAATAAGGTTTTTCAGAACAAATCAACCCATTAACTATCAATATAAAATTAATAATGTTTCCCTCACCTCTGTCAGTGAGATTAACGATCTTGGTATTATTTTCGATTCCAAATTTAACTTTCTTCCACATATAACTACAGTAACCAATAAAGGATTAAAAATGCTAGGTTTCATTCTTCGAAATGGCAGTGACTTTCATAATATCTCTACATTAAAAATCCTATATTCCTCTCTAGTTCGAAGTCAAGTCGAATATAATTCTTCTATTTGGTCCCCTCACTACAAAATCCACTCCGATTCCATTGAAAAAATTCAGCATAAATTCTTAAGATTCATTAACTATAAACTTGGTCTACCAATAGAATCAATAAATTACAATCACTTGTTGAAAGAATTAAACTTACTCAAACTTTCAGATAGAAGATTAATTTCCGACTTGACTTTTATTTTTAAAATTGTTAATGGTATTATAGACAGTCCTGATTTATTAAACCTAATTTCCTTCCACATACCTACTAGAACTACTCGATCCAAAATTCTTTTTAATTGCAACAAAAATATCAGGACTGAGTCATTTAGATACTCGCTTATACCTAGATTGCATGCAGTTGGCAATGCTTTCTCAGAAGTAGTAGATGTGTTCAACTGCACTGAATACAGTTATAAGAAGGCTATAATATCATACCTCAATCACATTAATTAATGTTAGGTATAAAAGTATTCGTCTTCACAGCGTCTATATCATACTCTATAGATTCCAAACTACTTACTTCATTTATATCAACTATCAGACAGACTAGTAAATGTATAATTTTTTGTCAAAATTATTAAGTATTTTTAAACCAAGGATTTATTATTGATTCTCTAACTGACAGCCCTGAAAAGCAGAACTAATTAGCAGTACTTTTAGTGTCATAGTCATTTCAAACTGCAGTAATTTCAACTGAAGGTAACAATAATATCATTATACTAAGTTACTCCATTTTAGCCAAATCCTAGAATCCAACAATATGTACAAATAAAAGTAAAGTAGGTATATTATACTTGATGTTGAGAATTATTCTAAGTCACCTTTATTTACATATTTTTACTCTGCATAAACATTTTTGTATCCTATTACTAAATTTTAGCTGTTATCATACATACGTACTTTGTCTAATGTACATTTTTATCGTTGTAATTACCCTCCTGTGTACCACTGTGTATCATGTATCACTGTATTGTAATAGCCATTTTATGGCGTTGAAATAAATAAATAAAATTATAATTATATAATTAACTATTAATTATTAGGTCAAATAAAATTATTCACGCAAAACACTTCAATTCAACTCAACCAAACGTAGGTATGTTGACAAACTTTCGTCAAACAAATGGTTGAGTATTGGAGAGTTGAGCGCAGAAATAGAAGGATTGCTTGCCATTCAAGATAGAGTGACGCTCCGATATGAAAATATCTGGAGTCGGTGAATTATTTTCCCATTTGGTCTCTTGACATGTTGTTCTCGTATTATTTTGTATTTATTAGACTTATATAGTGCAAGTGCATAACGTGGATTGACTAGGTGATCATTTGTGGAAAAGTGCGTAAAAGGGTTAATTTTTTCCTGCGGGAACGATTTAACCCGGACATAAAATCTAAAGCGTAAGAAAAACTCAAGATAGTAGATTTGAAGATTTAAAAGAAATGATAATAATCGATATGAACTACAAGAATTCATATTTATTCTTAGTTTCAGTTAATTTTTCAATTTAAATTGGAATTCATGATTCTTTTCGTTAATTTTTAGATTTAACGGGAGGTTGTTAAGGATAGGTATTTTGATGTGCTTGGTATTAAGTTTTAGGATTTTAATATTATTCTGATATCTTGGTGATATATTGAAATGTTAGTTTATTTAGATGTATTTGTTTGAAAGTTTGCGGTTTTAAATATTTTTTTATATATTTTGTCTATTGTAGGTAGATTGAATATTGCAGTATGTCGTCTTTTAATCGCAAAACTTTAATATTGTGGTACCAACTTTTCAATATAACAAAAAAGTCACTGTATCAGGTTTTGCATCGAACCCAGACTGGTTGATACTCTCAGTATCGCCCTAAGTTTGGTGACCAGATCTTAATAGCCTGGTACTTCCCAACCTTCTTCTTTCCCACCTCTTCAGCCCCAAAAACACCCATTTGAGGATTACATAATCCCACAGCCTACGGACGGGACTCGGTATTCACATTTAAATACAAATTAACAGTAATTGTTTAAAAAATATATATATATTAAAATGAACACAGAATTTTATTCATGTGAATATCGTCCAAGAGTTCCAACTGCTCCCAACCGCTTGGAGCCAGTAAGACTATGGCATCCCCAATTGGTGAATGTTATGAGGCCGAAGGTAATGGGGAGGGAAAGTAGACGGGGAGGAGGAAATCGGGGAAGTGCCTGGCTATTCAGATCCGGTCACCAAATACGGCTAAAGCCATTTAAAGCAACGTTTTAATTCTGGATGGTGGTCTTACACCAGGGCGATACTGAGAAAATCGTCCACTCTGGAAAGTGCCGCAATGTTATTTAAATGGTTCAATTGTAAAATAACAGAAATCAATCAAATAACGTTTACTTGCCCACGCCGCGATTTGAATCCTCGACCGAGACCTTTACCACGGCTACCAAGGCAGTCGAATAGCCCTATCGGGCTAGAAATGCAGGTTATGATGTAAATCCAATTTGGGAGGTGGATATGGGTACCGCCGCCCCGGGAAACATTTATTGGATAACCAACACCTCTGCCATAGGTCATCCCAAGTGGTCCGCTACGTTTGGTGACTTGGCAGGGGTGCCCGGGTCCATGGAGGTAAGATTTGTTCAGATTTTGGCGGCTGATGTATCTGTCCACCTGCCGCGGAGTGGGCAGGATTGAGAGAGACTGTTGAGGGAGATCTTTTATCCTCTCCAGCCAGAATCACTCGACCCATCGCCATGTACCGCGGTTTGCGGGATGGATTCATACGTTTGTCACTCCTGGACACACTAACCCTTAGATTCCTACCCACTCCTTATACCTATTTCCTTACCAGAACTTCCTCTCCATCCTTTCCTTAAAAAACCCTCCATCCAGTATTCCCTAAGATGACACAGGCCCTGATGGAAATTATTTTCCTCAAGGCCTCCTGTATTGAGCTAATGTAAAAAAAATACACGACGATATTATTAACTAACTTAAGCTTAAACAAGCATTGAAAAGTCCTCATTATCTTCGCATGAATAAAATATTGTAATTCCGTGAAAATTATTAAAAAAAAAAACAAATTTTAATGGAATCTAGGAAGATCAGATCGACTTTTCAGTATATTTAAAAAAAACACACAACTTCAACAAATAAAAACGATGATTACAAGGTAGGTACTCAAAAAAGGTACATAAAAAAGGCCAACAAATAAAACATTAATATAAAGCGAACAGCGGGATTCATTATTCGGGAAGAAATCGCTACGCACGGTTCAACAATTTCAACAAGAAAAGCCCTCCACATTGTTATAAAGAGCGTTCCACGTTATTATAATAACAATAATAAAATTGACCCGGCGACATTTTCCCCAGGCATCAAACAAGAATCGTATCCGGTGACCTGAGAACATTTGACGATCTCAACCGCCGAAGAGAACACCTAAAGAAATGTGTTTGAAGTAAGGTCATTTTTAGCTGAAAATTCAGAACAAATTAAAACAAACAAATACAGTGTTTTTGTTATTAATAATTTTTTTGACAATCATTTAAACAAACAATGAGGTAATGTCAATCAATTCACACAGATTAAATTTAAAGGGTTATTTGGCAACCTCTCAGTAAGCGGTTAACTGGCGATACACGTTGATTAGAGTATATTTTATTATATTAATAACGTATATATTAGTTTATTATATATTTGTTGTATAGTTACTCCACGAATAGCGCAAATAATCAATTTGGGAGGCGGGAATGGGTACCGCCGCCTCGGGAACCTTTATTGGATAACCAACACCTCTGCCATAGGTCACCCCAAGTGGTTCGCTACGTTTGGTGATTTAGCAGGGGTGCCCGGGTTCATGGGGTGAGGTTTGTCTAGGTCTTAGAGGCGGATCACCAGGAAATACTGAACCCCAGATTCCTACCCACCCCTTAAACCCTTTTCCTTCCCAGAACTCTCCTCTCCTTCCTTTCCTTAAAAAAACCCTCCACACAGCATCCCCAAAGATGACATAGGCCCTGAGGGAAATTATTTTCCTCAGGGTCTCCTGTGTGGAGCTCATGTAAAAAAAAAAAAAAAAATGAACAGCTTACTGAGAGGTTGTAGCGTGGGGGTTGAGAAATACCCCCTAGGAGTGGTGCCAGGTGAAAATTACGCTCTGCGGCGTTGACAACACCAAGATTGTATAAATATTAAGGAAAATTCACGTTAAGACGGGTTGTTTCAGAAAATTTGAACAATTATTCAAATTTCAAAGTTAATTTTCAAGCTCTGTGAAAGTCCTATTCAAGTTTTGTAATTATATAAGTGAGAGCCAGCTGCTTCAAAAAACTGAAATAATAACAGAAATTGAATAGAACTATTACAGAACTTGAAAATTAACTTTGAAATTTGATAATTCGTTCAAATTTTCTGAAACAACCCGTCCTTAGTGAACGCCAGTGGAAAAAAGTCGCTGTAGAGATAAAACGATAGAAATGTGTTTTGGGTGTGTCTGTGTACCCGAAGTTAGAACAATATTTGACTGAAAATGATCAAACATTTTCAAATATCGAAATACTTAATTGAACATGTAATCAGTTCCGTTGGCCTATCTAGTAGTTGAAAAGTATTATGCACATGTGAATTTCACTGCCAATAGATTCGAGTAATTTATAAATACTTTTTAAACAGGTAATTAATTTCATTGGTGAGTGCTGCCTTGAAGTATTCAATTTCCTTTCAGATCGGTAGATTCTAGATATATTCTGTTCGTTGATCTCGACTAACCTAAAAAAAATATAATCACAAACAGTACCTACCGCTCGTCCCACGCGGAATCCGCGGATACATTTCTTCGTTCATTCAGTCGGGAAATAATAATAATGATAAAAGATGCGTCCGAAGATTGTGCCTGCAGTCTGCACCCGAAGGTGGTGGGTAGTAGACACCTACCCACACCAAAGATGAAAATGTGGATCCATCGTCTGATCTAAAAGATGCTGCGACTTAGAAACTGATCCGCTGTGACTTTATGGAAGCGATCATAACAATGTAACAATAGCAATAAGGTATCGCTGTGATTGTACGAAAGGATGAAAATATGCTGATAGTATTAAGGTATCGCTGTGACACTACGGAAGAATGGAAGTGAACATAAAAACGAAAATAGGTATGATACCTTTCAATGTATTAATTAATTAATTAATTTTTTGCCTCTGATTCACCATGGCGTTAGAAAAAGTTATTCGTGACTCAGGCATTGAGCAAGAGGAAAGAGCAAGAGCAACGATATTTGACAACTCTGTTCAACTATTGGGTTACGCTGAAGATATCAACATAATCGCGAAAACCCCCGATGCTTAACGTGACGCTTTCATAAATCTTGAAAGTTCTGCCAAAAATATGGGTCTCGTAGTAAACCAGCAGAAGACCAAATACATGGCCGTAGGATGCGCCCAACAAACCCCAACTCTCTCATGTGGAAACCAAAATTTTGAAACGGTACCAAGATTCACATAATCTAGGCTCCCTGATAACAAACGACAATAATACCACGGAGGAGATCCAGAAGCGCATACTGAACGCAAATCGCTGTTATTACCGCCTACAAAACCAAATAAAATCCAGACTGCTGTCTAGTAACACCAAGATATTAGTGTACAAAACACTTATCAGACCCGTACTCACATGCGCAGCTGAGACTTGGGTACTAACTAAGAGGAATCATGTTTGGATGTTTTTGAAAGGAAAATTTTGAGGCGTATCTTCGGACCGGTTTCAGAAATTGGATTTTGGCGCAGACGTTATAATAATGAGCTATATACTCCGTTTAAGGATCTAAACGTCACAAAATTTATAAAACTGGGAAGACTTCGATGGCTGGGTCGTGTAGAGAGAATGGCCGAACATCAAGCACCAAAGCCCCTGCTGAACTCAAGACCGACAGGGCAAAGGAGCCTGGGAAGAGCAAGATTAAGATGGAGTGACAATGCCCTCAAAGACATATCTACCTTAGAGATTCTAAACTGGAGAGAGCTGGCACAAAACTGAGATGAGTGGAGGAAGACTTTTGAGGAGGCCAAGACCCACCAGGGGTTGTAGAGCCAAGAGTGATGATGTATACTTTTATATATGTACTTTTTAAAAATATGCATTCAAATGTTCTTTCTTCAAATCAAACAAAAAAAATTCTTCCACGTGTCGTCATGGGTCACTCAGTCGGGTAACCGCCCAACCCCCTAACCCGACCCCAACTGCTCAAAACCACTTGATTTTTTATGTTTTAGTTGAAATTAATCTCTGAAAAACATCAAAAATGTCACCGGAGACCAAAATATCATTTACATTTCTTACTCCAAATAAATTCGGGAAACACTGGTTAAAGTAAGTCAAGTACGTCGCCTATCACCCGGTATAATATTAGTATCAAAAGTTGATACCAAATAATAAAAAAAATGTTTATAAAACATTGCCATTATTTCAATTTAATACAACTTACTAAAAATCCAGCAAATCTAGCGGGATTTCTAAATGTATTAAAATTTCAAAATTTCGCAATTCCGCGGGATTTGAAAAACGCGAAGGCGTAATATTCATAATTTAATCAGACATTTTTATTCAACGTAGAAAAACTTTTGTCTGATTGGACAAAAATACCCCACAGTGATTACTGGCGTAATGAAATTTGCATTGCATTTACAGTCTATAATTTGTAGGTCAATGCAAGTATTTTTAGTTCCACCGTGAGTTTTATAAAGCTTTGAAATAATACATAGGTGTCCATTCAAACGTAAAAAGCTCCGCCATTTAGTTGAAACATTTTCAAACTAAATCACGATATAAGAAGCCGTATACATATTATAATGATCGTCTAACAATATAAAACTTATACGAAATACCGTGTGACCTGTGTAAAACGCCACGCTGCTTTTACATGTATCCCGGAACTTACGTAGGTATACATATGAAATCACATACAAGAAGTGTCTAACTAATGCGTTAATGTCCCAACTGTCTAAGACCTAAGCCCACATTGGAGTAGAGATCCCTCGACAAATGTAACAGATGTCCCAGTTTCGGCTTGCACGAGCAAGGCTTACATCAGTTTGTTACTCCAGCCTACTCAGCTGCAATACTAGAGATTATGTAGTATTCTGTCTGCAGTAGAGCCAAGTGTAAAGCGGAACGGATATTTTTAAAACTTTGTCCAATGCGGGGTTTTACTTTTTTTAGGCACTGACTGCAGACAATTTGAACAGGTTTTATTAATGCAAGCTTATAGCTTATACCGTAGTTGGCTAAAAGTTTATAAATTTTTTAAAAATCAAACAAAAAAGGTGAAAATTTGTGAGAAAATAAACAAAAACTCTCAAACGAAACTAAAATAAATCTGGTGTCATCAATTGTGAACAGTAAGTAGGTGGGGCATTCGTAATAGAAAATAGACATTTAAATGTATAAAAAAATAAGACGCGACACAATAAAATTAGATATACCACACTAGATAGATATATGTACCAAAAATAATACTTTAAGGGGTTCCTACCAGAAAATTCATTCTCATTATTATAAAGGGTTAGTTATATAATTAGTACCTACTTACTATCATCAGTATCATCACACAGAATTAACTCCACATAGTCGAAACTTATTATCTTCTCCCCTTTTAAAGAATTTATTTATCCTTTTGCTGCTGTTTAAACATGATAAAGTTGCCATCATGATATAAATATTTGACGCTAAAAAAATCCCACGAAAATTTGAAAACCAAATATTCGCTGATTTTCCGAAATCCCGCGTTCGATTTCAATTTATCGACAGGTTTATTTTTAGATCCCGTAACGCGTCGGGTATGAATTTCAGTATGAATTCTATGCCAGAAACAATGGTCGTATCCTGATATTGATATAAAAGTACCTATCAGATACGGCCGATTCAGACAAAGCAGATTTAATAAACCTAACTGCAGAGCGGACGAGTACCTATCCTATCTCCTCCGCATGAATATTTCACGTTCATATTTCGTTTTCAGCTTACGGCGTTTTTGTTCGCCGATTGTTTTTTTTCCAATTCTACTCGTTTATCGGGAAACGTATTCACTTATTTATTAACTCTACATACAAACACGAGTGAGTGCACTAGCTACAGCGGTAGTTAATTAATGTTTGACAGAGAGTTAGCGCAACATTCGCATACGGATATGTTCGACGGATCTGTTCGCCGAGCCTGTCCGGCACAGAAACACAAGAGCGGATCGGCTCGCCGAGCCTGTCCGGCACAGAAACACGGGGACAGATCGGCTCGCCGAGCACGTCCGCCCCACAGAAACACAAGAGCGGATCGGCTCGCCGAGCCTGTCCGGCACAGAAACACAGGGACAGATCGGCTCGCCGAGCACGTCCGCCCCTCAGAAACACAAGAGCGGATCGGCTCGCCGAGCGTGTCCGGCACAGAAACACAGGGGCGGATCGGCTCGCCGAGCGTGTCCGGCGCACGTAGAAGTACACGAGCGGATAGGTCCATTTGATGAGTTTTTACCAACTCATACGTTTGCATTAGAATTTTAACAATTTTAATGCAATTTGAAAGCTAGGACGCAGTTCAAAATATGAAATTTTGGCTATATACATACCTTAAATTTCAACTCATTGATTGATTTAGCAATAGGTACAACGAATAAAACGTCGCATACATACCACAAAGTAGATGTAATAGTTAGGTTATCATCATGGTGCTAAATTTCAGGGTGGGTTGGGATTCCGCAAACATTCTTCATTGGCTCCCATCTCCCATCCCTATTCATTCGTCCCCAGTTCCGTCCTCAGGCCTTCCTATCCATCTCCAATCTTCTCCCACGCAGTCTACCTTTCCCTTGTTCTGCCTATGGATCGCTTTCTCTGGGCCACCCACTTAATCTCAATGTCCAGTTATCTGGAGTTCTTTACAGTTTACACATGTCCAACCCACCGCAGTATTTGGAACCTGCACAATCTTAACATTGTTGAAATTACATTTAGCTTTTGAGATCATGTACATTTCCTGGCAAAATGACTGCTTTGGTTTTTTCATAAAATTTAAGTTAGACGCGTGATCCTACTTTCGTTTATTAATTATGCAATTAAAAAACGAAAGTAGGATCAGCGGAACAGCGGTTTAATTATCAGTACATAGTTTCTTTTACTCAGTTAAATTAACAATTAAAATATACTAATTTCGGTTCTCATTGCGTGGCTACGTGATTTGAAATTGTACTCCTGCGAAAAATGCATAAAATTATTCAAGTACAATTAACTTCCAAAATTGGAGCTGATAAGCATTAATCGTGAATTTTATCAGACAAGCGATAGAGTTCAAAAATCATTTTATTAATTAATAAATCTTTACTTGAAATGTGTATTTCTTTTTTTCAGTTCAGTTTCAGTTTCAGTGCCGGCAACCCGGGCGTTTATTTAGTTTCATGGTTATTTACATTGTTTTCTTTTCTTTTACCCGCCTCACTAGACAAAGTCTGTTCCGAGGCGAGTAAATCACATATTATGTTTGTTCCAAAAGAAATGTGTGTATTTAAACAAATATATATATGTATGTAAAAAGATAAAAAAGATAAATTATATGTTGGTATATTAAATATTTACATACATACTTTGTTTTTTAGATAAAATTAAATTAACATTTTGTGACAGTTGAATATAGCGGTTACATAATAGAAGTAATAATTAATAATTACTCATAATAATTAATGTTGCAAAAATTGCAGTTTCTCGTATTTGTTTTATTTGTATATTATATAATTTCGTGAGAACTTGTATGAAATGTTATTTATTTAGAATATTTTGAATGTCTGTTCTTTCCTTTTCATTCAACCATATTACAAATCTTTTGAAAAGCCAATTCAAATTATTTGGGGTGACGTAAGTTTTTGTTTGTGTTAGGAAGGTATTGAAAATGTGTGGTGCTAGGTAAGATTCGTGTTTTTTTGCAAAAGTTGATTTGATATGGGGAACTTGAAAGTGCTTATTAATTTTTGCTCTTGTGTTTTGTGAGTGAGGTATGTGGAGATGTGAAGTTTTGATACAGTTTTTGTAAATGATCTTCCTTATGAATAGTTTATTTACGTCTAGTAATTTGTTTCTGATCATTAGCTGTTCCGTCGGATGTTGGTAAGGTTTATAAAACATAATTCTAATTATTGTTTTGTGATTTATTTTAAGAGAATTGAGGTAAGTATCTGCTGCTCCTCCCCAAACTGAAATTCCATACGTTAAAATACTTTGACAGAGTGCGAAATATATATTTTTTAGTTGATTTAATGACATGATGTTTCGTATTGTTTTGAAGATGTATGATAATTTTCGTATTTTTTTTGATAATATATTAATATGGAGATCCCATTTTAGTTTATGGTCAACAGTTAAACCTAGATATTTAATATTGTCTGCATAAACAATTTTGTCACAAGTACAGCATGTGTTATTTGACGAAATATTGGTGCAGGGGTTAAGATGTAGTTGTGGTTGGCTATGTGGTTGACCAGCCTTTGTTTTGCTAAAAGTTAAATATTTTGTTTTTGAAATGTTCAGTGTTAGTAGATTATTTTGTAGCCATTTATTTACTACAGTCATCCCTGTTTCTGTGTTTTTGAATACCTTTTCCCATGATTGTGCCTTGAACAAAATTGCAGTGTCGTCTGCATAACTGATTACTTTGTACTCAATTTTTCCTAGGTTTATCTCAGTTAGACTATTTATATAAATGAGGAATAGTATGTGACCCAAGACGCTGCCTTGCGGTACTCCATACCTGATATCTGCTTTGTCACTGCTGTATTTATTTATTTTTACTATTTGTTGTCTCTTTTCAATGTAGCTGACAAACCATTTTAGCGGTTGACCAGTTATACCGATATTTTTGAGTTTTTGTTGTAGTAAGTTATGCGAAATAGTGTCGAAAGCTTTTGCTAGGTCTAAGAATACCCCAATCACCTTTGATCCGCCATCTATGCTTTTCACTATGTAGTTGGTTAATTCTGATAAAGCATCTTCTGTACCCATTTTGGCACGAAATCCAAATTGGCGGCTTGAGAGCAGGTTGTGTTTTTCAAGGTACGCAAGTAATCTTTTTTTCATGGCTTTTTCTAGAAGTTTAGATAGTGAGTTTAGCAGAGTGATTGGTCTGTAGTTTAATATCAGAGTTTTGTCTCCCGATTTATGTATTGGAGTGATACATCCTATTTTTAAATGATCAGGGACAATTCCGAGCCTAAAACTTTGGTTGAAAATGTGTTGAAGCGGTATAAGTATGTATTCACGTAGATTTATCAGTATTTGATTGGAAATGTTATCCGGTCCCATCGCGCAATTTGGTTTGAGAGATTTAATAAGATCCGATATTTCCTTTGTATTTACTTGATAAGCATTGAACGAGTGATTTGGTCGTATGGAAGAGCAAAGTTTGTATAAAGAGTCTTCTGATGTACAGTTTTTTTGAAGAATTTTTTCCGCTAGGGTAGAGCCAACTTTTGCGAATTCAGTGTTAATAAAATTAGCTATTTTATTAGGTTCATTGTTTGTTAAGACTTTGTCTCCGTTTATTAATAGTTCTTTGATATGTGAATCTTTCTTCGGAGTGGAATAAGTAATATTTCTTACAATTTTTCTTTAGTTTAAATGTTTTTATTTTATTTTTATTTATTTATCTATATAAAATATATTTACATTGGGTTTTTCGATGCCTGTTTCACTAGGATATACCAGTGTCGAGACAGGCGTAGACGTTTATAAATGAATATCGTAGTTACAAGAATATTTAAGATAAAATACATATTAATTTGAATAGAATTAAAACAGAAAGGTGATTGGAAGGGTGGGTAAATCTTTTAAAAGAGGGTTATCTTACAAATATTGGAAGAGATGAAGTAAAGCATTAAATCCTGTCAAATCTATTTATAGAGTTTGACAGATGCTTAGATGAATCAATAGAGCAAAGACACGTTACTGAGACCACGCGCGAGGTTTAACTGAATTAGGTCCAGTTGACATACATTAGTGTGCCGTTCATATAGCTATTTCGTTCGTACACTCATTTTTTTAATGGCTATTCTATTCATAAGCAGTGCAACAAATTTTGGTTCATTTAATATAAATATAACGTATCTTGAATTTTTATGAATTCATTGGATAACAGATGTCTTAATTTTTCAAGTTTATTAATATAAACAAGGTAAATTTCTTTTTTTGAAAGGCTCCTGGGGCAAATATTTTTTTGTAAATATTTTCAGCTTTACAAATCCCACAATCGTATCTAATATTCCGTAATTATTAACGTGTGCGCTAGTTTCTAAATAAATTAAAGCTATCAATGTTTATATAAATATTAAATTATAAACTATCAAAATTATACGAATATGGCAACACAAAAGCTTGCGTACCTACTCGTATAACTAAACGTAAATAAAGTTAGGAGATAACGCTTTAAGTGTCGCAGGCCCCGAAAGCTTTGAATAAACTCTTCCGTTGAACTAAGACGTATTAAAAGCTCCTCTGAATTCAGAGCTCATCTCTTTGCAAAATCACACTCGTAAAATTTACAGCGAAACTTCAAACTCAATTATGTTTTTATAAAATTTAAGGCTAGAATAAATAAAAGAGTATAAAGCGTCCTTTGTGATTACTTAATTTCAAGGTTAGTACCAATTATAAGATTTCGGCAGTTGTTTGAACATATATATTTCTATTCCCACAGTACAGTTTTAAGCTCTACTTGTAAGCGTTCAATTAAATATCTCGACTGGTTGGAGTTCGATTGTTGTACAACTCAGAAATTTGATACGCTTTGTATAGGATAATCCGTGAAGTTGGGAAGTGGTGCTCAAATTCTATTTCAGACAAAACAATAATTTCGTGCTTAAATTTATCAACGTATTCATCAAGCGAAACCCACTGTTGTGTATAATTTGGGTACCGAATGAATACTTCTTCTCTTCTTCGTATGGTGAAGGAGTGTTGGTGGTTTTCATATCGGGATGCTCAGGTTATTCAGCCAGTCAACAATACGGGGAGCTAATGGGGAACTAGTGGAGTGGATATTTATGTAATTGAACTGGGGCAGTGCAAATAAAAACATACTAAATCCACTAATCAAAACTCAAAAAACCATAATGAAAATTATACTGAAAGTTCCTGTAAGAACTAGCACTGACGAAATCTTCAACAATCTTAACATCATGTCAATTAAACAACTATATTCTAAAACTATACTCATTTACATTCATAAGTACAAAACCCAAGAAATAACAACTAATACGTACATTAGAAACACTAGATCTCATGGTCAAAAACTTATCCAACAAGTAACTACTAACACAACATTTGGGCAAAAAAGCTTCTTATATTATGGCATTAAACTCTACAATAAAATACCACTCTCACTCAAAAACCTCAACATTATAACATTTAAATTTCAAATAAAAAGCTGGATACTAAATATAGGGAGATCAGAAATAGAAAATATACTGATATCAAATACAGACGAAAACCAAATCTAGTAAACTGAATTATAAAAAAACCACTATCTTATTAACTTTATGATTATTTAAAAAAAAAAACAACATGATATACGTAATGTCTAATTCATATTAATTTCTTATAATTAAATTATAATATGTAAATGAAATCCTCAGCACGGGAGATCCCAGTGAGGATATCATTATCTCTACTGTTACTAAGAAATTAAGACAATAAATCATTATTATTATATATATATTATGTACATTTAATGTGATCTTTATATACATAAAGATCTCGCGTCACGATGTTTGATCGAGATAAACTCCGAAACTATTTAAACGATTTTGATGATGGTGATTTGGCTTACTGTTGGTAATTTAGTCATATCGCGATTATTGACCTCAATATTTATTATTGCGAATTAAATGTTCATTAAATGTTTCTTTGTAATTATTTGTAATTTCCATCTAAAAGACAGCGGTGTGAGTAAATTTATCGACAAAACACTTGGTTGTATAGGTTGGGTAATTATCCAGTAGATGGCGTTGTGTTTCGTTAGCCACAGCAACACGTGGCCGGATCAGCTAGTGTATGTATAAATTCACACTGTTCAGGGTCTAATTTTCATTGTTTCAAAATTGTGGGTTTGTATATTAAATCAAGAATTAAAGGTACCTACTTACGTATTATCCGAAATCATTTTGAATAGTTCAGATTAGATGAGATTTCAAAAATTATGTAAGTGCCGAATCGAGTGATCAAAAGTGAACACAAGCTAATTTTATATCATAATAATGACAATAGGCTATGGATTCAACACAAAGTATGACGAACCATAAATCACATACACACGATACAAACATATCTTTTCGGCGGATTTTTCCGCCGAGTAGATCCACCGACGCACAGTTAGTACTAGTAATTTTGAGTATTTAGCGCAACTTTATTATTTTAGTTTGTTTTTGGGACAATTATATTACATGAAAAATTGGTTAAAAAATATATATCGGGCGATTCAACCTCGTACAGTCGTTTGTAATACTTATAGCAATCTATGTATAGATATATATAAATTTAGGTTCCGTATGTTTGCGTTCGCAAATCTCGGAAAGTAATTGATAGATTGACTCAATTTTTTTTACAGAACATTGCATTTTAGCAGAAGAGTGTTTCCATATATAATGGTAAGCTCTGACGGTATGAAATTTGTATATATCGATCTGTATTTCAAAAATAACCTTGGTGCTGAAAAAATTATAAGTTGTTAAAGTAAACCATGAATACATCACAAAGCTAAAGTTAATTTGACACATTAATATCCATTAAACACAGGGAACGTAAAATTTTGCCAGATACATTCGGGAACATTTTTAAAGTCTCTATGAATTCTGACTTAAAGAAAAAGTACGTTTGAAAAATCGTTACTTTAATATTTTTTATCACACTAAAACACAAGTTAAATAGTTATGATAATCACCTGATTTCCTAGATTCCATCATAAAAATTTAGAAGAACACAGTAGTTATAGTTCGACGACGTGCACACGTCCACCCGCGGAGAGATCCAAACTCGACAGACCTAAAATTACTCGTACGCGTTTCGAGGAGTGAGTATTTGCGATGGTGCCATACGTCGCAAGCAGCTAAAATGTTTGTTTTTTTTTTATTCTAAAAAAATTAGAATTAGTACCCAATTAAAATAAAATGAAATTCAGAGAGCAACCTTGGGTTTTATAATAAAGTTACGCTAGATAACTCAAATTATTAACCGTGCGACGGCAAAACACACATATTTGGACATGGAGCATCTCATATGGTATGTCGAGGGCAATTTTCCTACATCCTCCATTTTCATTTATCCTTCAATTAATCGATAAGAAAAAGTTTACAGACTCGCAATAAGATAGCAAAATGAAAATCTGAACTGTTAGAATGAAATATTAAATTTGCGTGTAAAATGTTGGTTACTCCTGCAGTGGATATGGCGCCTCGGTAACTCGGTTTAGTATTAAGTTCTCTGTAAACCGCAGCTTAGATTTACAATGAGCCGCGGAAACTGGAACAAACGTTGCTCAATCCCATGCGTGCTGCTTTATAATTACTTTTACTAATCAAAAACCTACTTTAACCTGCCTAGCTTATTAAAAATATTATATTTACAAAAACAACCATAAAAGTGCCCAACTGGTACCTACTATGAAATATGTTTAAATTTTATTGAGTAAAACCTCAGGACTTTTGCCTTGCCGAGGCAGAGCTCCGCCCTGGCAAGGCGAAGGTCCTGGGTTCGATTCTTAGATATTACCTATCTTTTTCTGTTTCAGCTTTTCGATTGAGTATCGCTAATATTGACTTCATTACTTAAATATTACAATTTAAGGTTTTACAAATAAAAATAAATATTAATCCTAGACTTGCAGAAAAGTCAATAGATGTCGCATATTAAATAAAAATGGATAAATTTTTCCAAGTCATATGTTCGATTCCAAGATGTGACCGTATCTTTTTCCGATTTTTCTGTTTTATATTTTCGATTGTGCGTCGCTAATATTGTCTTCATTAATTAAATATTATATTTAAAGAGTGGTGTTTTTTATTACCTACTAGCTGACACGGAGAACTTCGTACCGCCTCAGAATCAATAACTGTTGTGTGAACTTATTAGCTGAATTAAATTCAATTTTTTGTTATTAAGTTAAAAATTATACAATAAAGCAACTATCGATGGGCAACTGTCCGTGTTTTGTTTTTGTTAGTATCAGAGATGGCGTTGTGTGCGGATTTATATTTTTTGTGATTTTCTTACTTTTCCACTAACTCACGGGAATGGCGTTTCATTTTCTTTATACATGTGAGGGAGATTCATTATAATTATTGTATTTTTCCTTTGCAGACATACGTTCACCGTTTATCTTATTTTCGACTGTTGAAATTTCGTGTGTAAGAAAGAGGGACAGCAATATATGTTTAAGAACAAAAGCAAAACAATCAGCACATTGACATTTGACGTTTTTAAATTTTTGGAATTCACCCACTATTCAATTTATACTTATCATAATATTCCGGCAGCTCTTTCAAAAGATGAGAATTCGTTCCATACAAAATGTATGAGGAAAAGAATATTCTTCATAACTTTGTTTTCGTGAATTTTTCCGATGTTTTATTAATTATTCTGCTATTCGGGGCGGATACAAAACCTACAAATCAAAGATCATAAAAATCGGTCCAGCCATTCGTGAGTTATAAATGGTGTAATTAACCCGACTTTGTTTTATAGTTCATATTTTGCTTTAAAATCGAGGAGTAAATTCTGAAAGAAACGGAAATTCAATTTTTAAGATTAACGAATTTTCATAAAACTCGTTAAACTTTAAGTTTTCCGGTAAAGTTTCCTTGCTCCGCTTACTTCTTATACGTACAAATTATTTAAGTAATACTTCCTATATGTATTGAATGGCTATAGGACTAAAGATCTGCGCACACGGATCGGAAACATTAATTTCCCAGCGTATAATGCCTGTACCCCGGTCAATCAATCCCAGCTGGAGATACTGTGATAGGGATGCTGTAGTTACTAAAGATGTGTTACGTCGCACACATGGGAAAATGGTAAATGAAAATGGAAGAAAACATCATAGGAAATTATTTTTTTAAAATAGGTGAAACTTACATAACATACGAGTATAGTAAGATGTCAGTGATGATTTTAATAAGAAACCACTTGATTTCATCTACCCGACTTGGCCCACTTTTATCTAGTTGAACAATTGAAAAATATATAAAGAAAAAACAATATGGCTTCTACATAATAAATAAAATAATAATACTACTAAACAAAATAATAATAAAACATGGGTTGTGATTTTTGGCAACTTTATTACTGACTACATTGATTTTATTTTAGTTGTGAGTTCAGTATAATCACGCTGATTACTTACATATGAATTCAGTTTAAAATGAGGATCAACCAATCGGGATAGTACGCATTTCAATTTTCGAACATCTGAGTGTAAGCTTTTAGACTTTGACAGCCTTACTAAAAAAACCAGTGAAAATTTTATTCAATTGACAAACGGCCGCGGATTTGAAAACATAATTAATTAAAAAATTGTTCATGGAAAGAAATACACATTGTTTACACAGCCTGAGAGGGTAGTTTATCTCTGTTTTATTAATGATGTCTGAACGAAATTTGGAATTTTTCCAAAGTATTTTGAATGTTCTATTTATTTCTTATTTTTTGAAGGTGTCGTAAAAACAAATACCATTTATGAAAACTAGATAAAATTACCTTTTAGGTTTGTGTATTTGAAATACACTTTAGTTTTAAAAAACTGACATATTTTAAGATTCAAACGCGGAAAAAAATTTCTTACCAAAACATTTTTGATGAAAGTATAGAGAAATGAATAAAAAAACAAAATGTAAAAAAAGTCATTTTATACAATGAATTTGAAAGGAACTGTCACCTCACTTTTTTCTCGTGCATATAATAAAAAATATCAAAGTTCTTTTTATTGCTGAAAAAATACCTAAAAATAATACCGACATGAATGAAAACAAACAATTTAATATTGTACACTAAAAAAATATGATTCATTGTTGCCAGATTTAAAATGCATTTTAAGAACAAATCTTATTAGTAATATTTCGTGTTTTAGTTTATAATTGTTTTATTCATGTTGCGGCAGCACAGGTTATTGGTCGTGCTGTGGTTTTTTTTTAGTAAGGTTGTGAGTCTATTCTCATGAGTAGTTATGAGTTTTTAATAAAATATGTAGGTACCTACTCATAGTCACGTGTTATTTAGTATGTAACACAACAAAATAATATGATTTCTGTTTGTTCCACTCTTCCCAGCTTCAATAAATGTTGAAAAAGCGTAAAAACAGACAAACAATGTTTTAAACCATAATTTTTTTTTTTTACATGAGCTCCACACAGGAGGCTCTGAGGAAAATAATTTCCCTGAGGGCCTATGTCATCTTTGAGGATGCTGTGTGGAGGGTTTTTTAAGGAAAGGAAGAAGAGGAGAGTTCTGTGAATGAAAAGGGTTTAAGGGGTGAGTAGGAATTTGGGGTTCAGTGTGTCCTGGTCATCCGCCTCCAAGATCTAGACAAACCTCACCCCATGAACCCGGGCACCCCTGCTAAATCACCAAACGTAGCGAACCACTTGGGGTGGCCTATGGCAGAGGTGTTGTTATCCAATAAAGGTTCCCGGGGCGGCGGTACCCATTCCCGCCTCCCAAATTGTAAAGAAATATATGTTATTAAACAGAAAATTGTAGTGCTGCTATAGCTTAATTTAATAATTTCCGGAGTCTTAGGAATTTTAAGGAATTCGTAGGATTTTAGGCTATTTGTCCGGTTAATTTAACTATTGAATGAAGTAGTCTTTAGGGACGACATATAATCCCACCGGCTCAAGACGGTTGGGAGCAGTTGGGACTATCGTGCGGTATTTACATTAAAAAAATCTTATTAAGTGCAGGAATCATGGGGCACTATAATATATTTAAATTCATCGTTGAACTGCGTCCACCGCAGATCTACAATGAACGTCTGGGCAACAAACAGGAAGACCGTGATTGGCCCCGCAATCAGAAATGGCCAAAAGCCGCCCACTGAGAGCCGGCGCCCAACCAACTCCCAACTCCCATAGGAACATATCGAAGAAGGTTGAGATTCGAAACTATAGACTAGATATAGGTGATCCAGCTTTGAGTTTACCGATTCAATGGATTGAGAATGATAGTGGACAATTCCAATAAAACGACGCGTAAACCGATTTATTTATTTTTCAGTTGGTGTGAAAATTGTGTGTGGTGTGTTTTAGTTTTGAATTCATGCACTTAGACTGGAAAAAATCTGCTTTAGATATAAATTTACAAATCACAGGCAGAAAGAATTCATAAAGTACAATCACAATGCTTTAGGCCAGCGATCGGAAATTGGCGGCCCGAGGGCCAGACGTGGCCCGCGAAGGGATCACTTCTGGCCCTCAGAGTTTCTGAAAGGAAGATTATTCCTTCCATACTTGGCGCACCATCGGTCACAATAATTTTTTTTCATACCTGGTTCTTATGAAGAAAAATAACTGGAAGTTTTTAAGAACGATCAACACCCGAGTGGGATTCAATATATACAACGCTACTAACTGGTTGGTCGTGATATTTCAGAACATGTAATGACCACTTTAAAAAAAATTTGCCTGCGGCGCTTTTTACTAGTGGGCTATCATACTTATACTTTACACACATTTGACCTGGAACCTTTGCGCTCTACGATGCTGCTAAGCACGACATGAAGCACGATGACGACGGCCGATCAGACGGGCAGTCACATGTGCACTGATTGAGCAGGCTCGCACGCACACGAATGACGTCACCGGTCGCGTGGGATTTTTTTTTTATATGCATATGGCCCGCCACCAAAACGATTGCCGGCCGCTGTTCTAGGCATTCATTCACGTGTTAGTTAAAATAGGATGTTAACTGTTAACCACGGCACATTCGCAATTTCAATGGTTTAAGAACAAAATGCACTGTTTGGTATGAATGAATTTCATCATACGTTTCGCCTTCCGAAGAAATTATTAAACCATGACGAAGTCACTGACAAACAACGCATTAAGAAAATCCTTCATTAAAAATAATCCAAATCAAACATCAAAACTTAAAAATAACTTTTATCCGGTCGTAATTGAACTAACGAAAATCAATAATTCGCTGGAGTCATTAGTTATTTATTTCATAGTTATTTAATTAATAATTTCACTGGAGCGCTTTTTGCCACAATATGGCACTATTTAAAATACCTCGGATTGCTTTGCTGCCAATTTTTGGCAATTTTTTTCCTTATTTGTAAGTAATTAAGTAGAAGTTTACGATTTTATAATATTTTTTTTATAAATCCTACGAATATGTGATAATCGACAAAAGATAGTTGAATTCATTGGCTGTACAGAACTATAATCAGATTGTATGTCTCCATATTAAAATTCAGAAGTATAATTTTTTTTAATCAAGGCGGAAAATATTCAAAACGTATAATTCAGAAGTATGATTTTTTTAATATGGGCGGAAAATATTCAAACCGGTCACCACAAAGAGCAATCGGAAAAAAAGTTTTAAATTTCGCTGTCGATCCAGTGGATAAAGGGGCTGAAACACACGCCCTATCAATGGGAATCTTTGGCGAGCGATACGCTAAACCATTCCACAAGAAAATACCGCGCGTATAGCGTGGTCTGACACAGGCAAAATGGTGTTGTACAAAACAATAAATTAACAAGTTAACTAACAATGCATGGGTCAGCCTGCGTTTGTAAGTGAAAAAGCAGAAAATATCTTAAAAAGATTAAATACTTTCATCCAGTAAATGCTTTTGAGCAGTTTTCCAAACAAATTGTTGTACAAGGCGAACATTCAACAATCGTATGTTTAAAGCTGGCATAAAATTTTATCCCCTTTTCTCGTATCGATTCCATCGGTTTTAATTTTTCAAGCGTGTTCAACCGGTGAACGATACGTCGTTATGTCAATACACGGATGGAAAACACGCGGCTTAATTCCATCTGTTAGTCAATGCGACCTAAAGGTTTTAAAGTAAGGCTTTAGTGCGGGAGACCTGTAGACCTGGTATTTATTTTAAGGGTCGGGAAAGGTTAACCGATCTGCGGGGACAAAGGAACACGCTTTTCTAATTCTGATAAATTAACACACGCGTTTTCATTCATATTTAACCATGTGTGGGATTTTATCAACTTGGGTCGTGTCGCCCCGTGTTGCAAATAACATTAATTTATAATTTAAATGGGTAACAGAGGGGAAATTAAAAAATGAGGTTAATATATTTTATAATTCTAATTTATTTTGTACTCGCGACACTTGTCCGACGTTGCCCGGTTTTCAGTAGGTTATGTGTAGTGCAAAAAGTTCTCAACAATTTAAATTTGTAAACTGGCGTACTAGGCCAGTGCAATTAGCGCCAAAAAGGGGGTCGCGATCGGAATTATTCCGGTAGTCCCAATTTTTTTATATGTTTTATATACTCATCTCCTGATGTAAAATCTGAGTTTTCGACCTTGGGTCACTTGAGCTTTCGCCGCCATTTTGAAAAAACCAGCCGAAATCGCGCCAAAATCTAGTTTTTCTCAAATATCTCGTTTCCAATAAAAAAATCGGATAAAGTAGCTTTAGAAGTTTAGTAGAACATAAAAAAACCTACAATTTTTGTTTGAAGAATTTTCTTCTATCTCTAATAAATATCGAGATATGCAGTCGTAAAAATGTGTAAAAGTTTATAAAAACCGGTAAATTGCCCGACTTGGTTTGGTTTTTTGTGCGTATCTCTTTTCCAGTACAATTTTGTGAAAAAATTATTGATATGAATTTTGTAGATAATAAAATTTCTTAAAAGACGTAGGTATATGTTTAATGTCTTTATCGCAATTACGTATCTAGATACTAATAAAAAAAATTCACAAAAATTAGGTCAAAAACTGAATCCGATGTTCAGTGTTCGCATAACTTGATTATTATTATCTTTAAACAATTACTGTTGAATTAACATGTAACATACATAACAGCAACATTAACCATAAATGTAATCAAAATATATAAATAAAATTATACACAGATGTGGTAAAAAAGACTATAAATTAACGAGAGTGGGGGGTTACCCCAGGGTTGAATCAGGAACGTGGGAGTAATAAGTAGAGATGATGCCTACACTAAGCCTCGGACAGCGAAAATACCCGGCAGACAACATGGCAATCGAAATACGGACTTGAGAATGGCAACATGGAATGTAAGAACGATGTACAGAGGTGGGGCCCTCAGAGAAGTAATTGGTAAAATGGAAAAGTACAAAGTAGATATATTAGCAGTGCAGGAAACAAGATGGACAGGCACTGATACCTTTGATACTAGAACGCATACAATAATGCACAGTGGCAACGAAAAATACCATGAGTTCGGAGTAGCCTTCATCGTTAACCAAAGATTAAAAAACCAAGTAATTGGTTTTAGGGCTGTAAACGAAAGAATATGTATACTTCGTATAAAAACTAAATTCTTTAACATTTCCATCGTAAATGTCCACGCTGAGACAGAAGACAAAGATGAAGTAACTAAGGATACTTTCTATCATAAACTGGAACAGATATATGACACCATACCATCCAATGATATAAAAATGGTAATTGGAGACCTTAATGCAAAAATTGGTCAGGATCCGGCACACCAGCAGGTTACAGGAAAAAACAGTCTTCATACGGAAAGCAATAACAATGGATCAAGAGTGATTGACTTTGCAGAATCAAGGAATATGATAATAGCATCAACACAGTTCCCACGGAAGAATATATATAAATGGACATGGACATCACCTGGCGGCAGATACCATAACCAAATAGACCATATCCTAATTGAAAGAAGAGGGGCGACCAGTATCACAAATGTAAGAAGCTACAGAGGAGCTAACTGTGATTCGGATCACTATTTGGTAGTAGCATCCTATAGATGCAGAATATCAAGGGATAAAAGTTCTAATCAGCCAAGTATCCCAAAGCTAAACATCGATGCTCTTAAAACACCAGAAGGATTGGAAAGATATCATGACTCATTGTCAACAAACCTACCAAACCAACTGAGTGATCCGCTCTCCCCAAATGATTTAGAAGAGGATTGGACCAATCTGAGAAATGCACTGCTGACAGCGGCGGAATCAGGCATTGGAAATAGACCAAGACAGGCTAGAAATCCCTGGTTCGATGAGGAGTGCATACAGAGCGTCTGCAAGAAAAATGTTCTAAAAAAAATATGTATAGAAAGAGGAACTAGAGCAAAAAGACAAGCCTACGAACAAGCACGAAGAGATGCTAACCATTTAATTAAAAGAAAGAAGAGATTGTATTTAAACAACATATTGTTGAAAATGGAACATGACTTTGCAAATAACAATCCACGTGAGGCATATAAAGGCGTCAATGTATTTAAAAAGGGCTTCAAACCCAACACATCTCTGTGCAGAGATAATAATGGAGACATAATAGGAGATAAGGAAAAGATCAAGACTAGGTGGAAAGAATATTTTCAACAGCTCTTAAATCCCAATAACAACCTGACAGTCGAACCAACTCACATTCCGGACGAGCTAAATAGTGATGAAACAACGAGAGCGCCATCAATGGCAGAAATAAGGGCTGCCCTAAAGAAACTGAAAAACAATAAAACTCCGGGAGGAGATAATATCCCTGCAGAGCTCTATAAATATGGAAACGAACAACTGAAGAACCTGCTACACAATCTCATTGTGAAAATATGGACCGCTGAAAGAGTACCAGAAGAATGGAAAACTAGCATAATATGCCCCATACATAAAAAGGGAGACAAATTGAAGTATGAAAATCACAGAGGAATATCGTTACTTTGTACAGCGTATAAAATTTTCACAATGATTTTGAAAGAAAGACTAGAATATTACTCAGAAAACTTACTAGGAGAATATCAGGCAGGGTTCAGGAGGGGGAGATCCACCACTGATCAACTCTTCACTACTCGACAAATCCTGACAAAATGCTGGGAATTCGATATAGATATATATCAACTATTTGTTGACTTCAAACAGGCGTATGACAGTATAGATAGGGAGAAAATATATGAAATACTCCTCAATTTTGGAATACCGCCCAAAATAGTCAAGCTTGTAAAAGCAACAATGGTCGGATCACGGTGTCGAGTAAGGATAGGAGGTGAAACAACGGAGGATTTTAACGTTTCCCAGGGGCTGAAACAAGGTGATGGCTTAGCACCCACCCTTTTCAATATTGTACTGGAGCACGTCGTGAGGAAGACAATGATCAGTACCGACTCAAACATCTGCTACAGAAGCAATCAAATAGTTGGCTACGCAGATGACCTTAACATTGTCGGAAGATCCCTACAGGCTGTAAGAGAAGTGTTTGACCCTTTGGAGACTGCGGCAAGAGAGGTGGGTCTGCAAATCAATGAAAATAAAACAAAAATCATGATGCAAACCAGAACCCCTCACCGCAGAATAAAAGACAAAGTGAAATTCAAAGACAATTATAATTTCGAAGTGGTCGAAGAGTTTACCTACCTGGGCTCCATCATAACGCAGGACAATGAAGACCCAGTAGAAGTAAGAAAGCGCATTACAGCCGCTAACAAAACTTACTTCGCGTTGCTGCCAGTGTTCAAATCCCGAAACGTCCATAGGAAAACCAAAATAACCTTATATAAAACAATTATCAGAACGGTCTTGGCCTATGGATGTGAGGCGGGAACACTGACAGCAAAGTCAGCGGAACGGCTGGACATCTTCGAAAGAAAGGTACTTCGAAGAATCTTAGGAGCGGTGCGAGAGGGAGAGGCATGGAGAATCCGCCACAATAATGAGCTCTATGATATTTACCAAGCTCCCAGACTCTCCACCCATTTAAGACTCCAAAGATTAAGATGGGCCGGACATGTGCACCGAATGCCAAGCACACGAGTACCGAAGAAGGTTCTGACAGGACACCCGGGAGGTAAACGAAAGGCGGGCAGACCTAGACTGAGATGGGAGGATGATGTCAGGAAGGATGCAAGAGGATTACTCCAGGTTGCAGATTGGAAGAAGACGGCCGAGGACAGAGGGCGGTGGAGGCTTATTTTGAAGGAGGCCAAGGCTCGAATTGGGCTGTAGCGCCATTGAAGAAGAAGAAGATGCCTACACGAATTAAGAGGGGTGATAAAGACGTCCAAACTCTCGTTGATTGGTTTACTTGCCATGAACCATTTCCTAAAACAAACGTGATTATGTCTATAAGATTATGTCTATAAGGCACGATCGGGGATAGCAAAGTAACTTGTCACATGGCTGAAAAGATGGGGAAATTTGCTATCTAAAGTTATCAACCAGAACTTTGGAAACCTTAAACACTTAAAACCTACACGTAAGGATGCGATAGTTTCTCTTGCGGCGGTAACCAGCAGCATACAAAATCAGGATGTGACTGTGACAATGGATCCATTAATGCTATCCCATCATATGTGTATTGCCAAAAAGTGAGAAATTGAATTTAAAAAATATTTCCAAAATGAACTATCTCCTGTCCCATTGTCTCTTTTCTCAGATGAAGGCATGCGCAAATGAACCAAGTCCATATTTTACTCATCGTTCAACCCTCTACCAAATAATACAGAACTGGAAAGCAGTAAAATACACGTTGTTGATGGGGGATATTTACTGCACAATGTTGTATGGGGTCGTACCATGGAACTATGATTCTAATACTCTTAGGGTCGTATTCAACCTTTTTCAATTATTTTTCAGCAATATGTCAGATATGCACAAAATCATTGTGGAGCCAATACAGTAGTGGTATTCGATGGATACCCGGAGTCGGTTGAAAAGAAAAGCACCAAGGAAGGGAAATGAGAAGAACAAGTTTCGTTTTATTTCCCTACTCATAGCCTCATTTGAACGATAGCAAATAACGACAGTACAAGCTGAAGAGGATGCTGATGTTCTCATAATAACCACAGCAAAGTCGTTATCATCTCAACATGATGCAGTCATAATCATTGGTCAGGATATCGACCTACTGTTGGTACCTACTCCTCACAGCTCTCTCACCTCCAAACGTATTTTACCAAAAAGTTGGTAAAGGAAAATCACCTAACGCGTTGTACTCCAACAAATGTTTTAAACACAATGAAACAGTTGAAAACATTTTATTCATTCATGCCATAAGTGGGTGCGGCACAACTGGTGCTCCGTTTGGTCAAGGTATATACAAATTTTGTAATATTCTTCTCAAAAACCACTCGGTGAATAAAACTTATTCGTGTATTTCAAGATCCAAAAGCAAAGCGAGAAACAATCACTTTCGCTGCCGAACAATTCTTTGCACTTTTGTATGGCGGCAACGAGAAATCAAATTTGGAAAATTTAAGGTAGGTACATTCTTTTTGTCAAAGGAGTGAAAAAGAATAAATTAAATTTATCCAGGATTCCACCCATCATGCAGTCCAGCAACATGCTTCAAGAACATACTTGCAAGTGCGGGCTTGGCTTGGTCACCATAAAGATCCAACTGAATGGGGGTGGAAGAAGGACGCTGTTGGATTACTAACTCCAGTACCAATGATGAAAGAGGTTGCACCTCAGGCGTTGCTGAACGTTATATTATTCCAATGCAATAAAGGTTGCGCTGGAAAGTGCACATGTAGAAAGTCGGGTTTGAAATAATGCTCCCTACTCAGTATTCACTATAATGGCAGCTCACGCGAGAATGCTGCGGAAGCTTTCGTTCATGATGATGACGAGGAATTTGTGACCCAGTCGCCACAAATTCGGCTCACGAGACATAGGAAGACTATATTGAAGCTGTTCGGGGCCCGTATGTGGCAGTAAGAAACTAAAGTCAATAGTAAAATATTTTAAGAAAATATATTTTTAATTATAAAAATATTTTTTTTACCACATCTATGTACCTTAATTATAAATTTTAATGTGTATATTTTGATTACGTTGATGGTTAATGTTGCTGTTATGTATGTTACATGTTATTTCAACAGTAATTGTTTAAAAAAATAATAATCAAGTTAGGGGGCATATATTAATTACGTGAGCAGTTATTCTTCCAAACTGGACCCCTCCCCCACCTCTTGGTGAGATAAATTTGGGCCATTTCGTATATTCTTTTCAAGTAACGTGAGATTTTGCTGGAACCCCCCTCCCTCCTTTTATGCTCACGTAATTAATGTACGCCCCCTTATGCCAACACTATTCTTCTGATTTAGTTTTTGAACATTTTTTTGTGAAAATTTTGAATTAGATACCAAATTACGACAAAAACATTAAACATTTACCTACGTCTTTTATGAAATTTTATTCTCTACAAAATTCATATTAATAATTTTTTCACAAAATTGTACTTAAAAAGAGATACGCACAAAAAACCAAACCAAGTCGGGCAATTTACCGGTTTTTATAAACTTTTACACATTTTTACGACTGCATATCTTGATATTTATTAGAGATAGAAGAAAATTCTTCAAATAAAAATTGTAGGGAATTTTATGTTCTACTAAACTTTTAAAGCTACTTTATCCGAATTTTGTATTGGAAACGAGATATTTGAGAAAAACTAGATTTTGGCGCTATTTCGGCTGGTTTTTTCAAAATGGCGGCGAAAGCTCAAGTGACCCAAGGTCGAAAACTCAGATTTTACATTAGGAGATGAGTATATAAAACATATAAAAAAATTGGGACTACCGGAATAATTCCGATCGCGGATCGCTAATTGCACTGGCTATACGGTCCTGCCGCGGAGTGGTCCGTGGTAACCTCTCTCTCTTCAATCAGTTGTTTGTGAGAAAGGAGGAGGGATCAGTGGTAAGTCCGTAAAGATGCTTCAAGAAAACTCTCCAAAACTCGCGAATTATACATATTTGTCTGTAAAAGGCTTAGGGTTCTTAGAGGCGACTGTAGGGTCCCTCAGGATAACCGCACAACAGTCCCAATTGCTCCCTGCTAACCGGAGCTAGCGAGACTACGGCATCCCCAATAGGGGTGTGTTGTGAGACTGAAGGGGAGGGGAAGGAGACAAGGAAAAAGAAGGTACCTGGTACTTGGGGAGTTACCTGACTAATCAGGTGTGGTCACCAAACACGGTTAAAGCCATTTTAAGCAACTTTTCAATTCTGAACGGAGGTCTTGAGCCGAGAGAGCCAACCCAACAGCCTACCTAGGCAATGAGTTAGGACAGTTCAAAGGAAGAAGAATGGAGGTCTTACTCCAGGCCGATACTGAGTATATCTTCCACCCTGGAACGGGCCGCAAATGTAATAAATGTATATTATTTTACAGGAATAACTACATAATATCTGAATTATCCACACTACCACAATTAAAAGCGGAGAATGTTTCTTGTGCAATGATGGAGGACTTGACTGGCAGAGGATCGATTCCGCGACTCCAGAGTGTGAAACCCTCCACTTTGAACCACTCAGCAACTAACTAAATTTATTATTGTTATACCAAACAAATGACCGAGTTTACTATTTGCTTATTAATTTTCGGTGTAAAGTTAATAATGAATGCGAACCGAAACATGACGGGGTAGGTATTTTCCGACAGGCTCTCTGATATAATGGCTGTCTTTGGGATAGGTAGTTTTGACAGGCAGCACCAGTAGCCAACATCCTACCGCCAGCCGCCCAGAACTCTGAACCAGGCTGAACTGTTTATTCATTACAAGTTCCTAGTCACATCGAACAGATATAAATGCGAGAGGGGGAATGGATTACTCCAGTTACTTATCTATAAAATAATCCTCATTAGGTTTTGCAACCAAAAAATGGAAATTTTAAAGTAAATAAAAAGCACAATTCATGCGTTTATTATGTCCTTACTTGTGAAATTGGCGTTTTGTATGGGAGGAATATAAAGTCGATTTTTTTTAATATAATATATTTATTTAATCAAAGTAGGTATGTACCATTGCTATCTATGCACTTTTGCCATCTCATAGGTAGTTCATCGATCCCTTTACTAAAAAAACCATTCGGACGGGAATCAATAAAATATTTGAAGGCGGTTTGGACTGCATGGACGAAAACGTTGGGAACCAAAAGCGCACTGTGTTTTCTTTTGCGGCACCGTCGCCATACACATCATTAATCGTATTCATTAATTCATTCATTAATTCACATACTTGAACTCGTCCTAGTAAATAACGCGATATTTCAAGTTTTCCATTTTGTAAACTAAGTGACGCAAAGAAAAAAAACAAATACATGAGTAAATAGCTGTATAAATTTGAATTTGGAATTCCTAACCAAAGAGAAGATATTTGAGATCAAAGTTGCCAGTACGGCAAAACGCCAATTTCATATGTAAGGACCTAATACATATAATAAGACAAAATATATTTTTTTAACGTTGCCTCTAAAGTATGAAAAATTGATTCCTTTGATAGCCTATATTTTATAACTTAAAACAAAAATACTTCTGAGCAGTGCCTCTAGATAGTCCCTATATTTTTTTTGTTTAAAAAAAATATATCATATATATATCATTGCGTAGTTTAAAAGATCTAAGTGCACATACAGCGGGAGCGACTTCATTTTATACTATCTAAAGATAAAGATATTTTCGCTTACGCCTCTTAAATTATAATCGTTTATAATCATCTGTATTAACATACCACCTTTCAAAGCATCATTAATAAACGTCTTCTTCTTTTTAAACACTTAAAACTGAGCGTCAATTTGTGTTCAGCGTACTCCATAAAAGGCAGAGGCCCCCTTCAAAAGGCAGCCGTTCCCGCAAACAACAGCGGCCGAACAGAACAGCTCCGGGTCCTGTGAATGATTTAACGGCTCTCTCACACTCATCCTGTGGGAAATTCACTGTCTTGTTTAGTAGTGCCGGGAGATAAATATTCATATTTTAACAGACCGCTTAACCCCCTGATGTGACGGAAGAGTGATGTTCTACTGCTGCCATTTATTACCAACTATTATTTAAGCATTACATGTCACATTACAGTAGCACGAAGAACTGCGAATACATTGTTATCAAAGGGAAAACTGTAGAAATAGAATTTATAATACGGTATTTTCACTGGTTTTTTGAAGTGAAAACATCTTTAGCACCGTTGTGATTTGAAAATCGATGAAAAGAAAACGCGACACTAAAAAGAGACGAACACATTTACAACTATAGGATTTAGCCTGCGAGAGAATGAGATAGAATGATACTTATATTTTTATAAACCATAAGGATGTACGAGGATATTTTTTAATTTTATCTATTGTTGAAAATGGTTGTTGATTCATAGGTATGTTATTTTTCTACAAATTTCCGCCTTGTTTCATTGTCATTTTTAATTATTTTTTTTTAAATTTCATTATTTTCCTTGTACTTTGTTTGGTTTGGTAATGTAATGACTAATGACCAATATTTATGTGTGTTAATTTTAATAAATTGTGAAATTATTAACCCCGATACAGGCGAACCCTAGTGGGGTTAATAATTACATGCTAAAAAATGTAAACTGCGTAGAAACCATAAATAAATAAATGAAACCTTACCTACTTACAGTACCAATAAAGAGTCAAGCTGCGCTCATTGGCCGCTTTGATTATGAGCTCACTTTAAAGGCTCCTATAGGTTGAGATTGTATGGGTGAAGTTTCACTTATGCCGCGTTGTAAACTGAAATCGATTTTTTTATTATCGACAGCAAATACTATAAATAAATATTAGCGTAAGTAATTGGGGAAACTTTAAAAGGTAATAAATTTAAAGGTTTAAAGAGAAATCAATAAAAGCATAGGTAATAAAAAAAGCATTAAGTTTTTCATTATAAATATCTACACAATACATAGAAATAATATAAAAAAATCGTCTGTAAGTGGCCTAATCACAGTTTGATAATGCCTTCAGAAGGCGAAACAGCTATCACGCGTAATAATTATTATAAAGCAGAGCTCGTTTTCTAAATCAACTGTTTTTATAATTGAAATAATAACATTTATAAAGACGAGTATATTAAAAAAAAAAATAGCGAAAACATTTTTTATGTTGACGAATAAAATTTCTGTAACTATTTGAATGTGCCATTTTTGATTTGCCGCCAAAACGACATATTCACGTCTGTTCGTGAATATTGCGTTGTTGACGTCACACCGGCCAATGTGGTGAAAGCCGGCTCAAGCATATCAGACGGTTCACTATTCACTGGTTTCGTGACGTCATACTCGAGCAATTGTTCCATCTTCGTTTCACTGCATGTTCACACGGTTCCCTAGAAATAAATGTTCACTCGCCAGTGGCATATTATAGCGGGAATGGCGAGTGGCGAGTCGCCACTCGCCATTCCCGCTATAATATAGCCGAGAGCAGTCGCACGCATTGGCCGGCGCTGACGGCGGAAATTCAATTCGGGTATATTTACGGTTTCAAATTGAGATTTCCGATAACGTCGAAATAAATAACGAGAAATTGGTGGTTTTTATAAACAGTTAATAAATATCAAAACCATAAAATGAACACATGCTTAAATAATAACCTGAAAACTAACATCTACTAGTATTTTTTGCACTATGAAAAATGTTTATTCCGAAATAGGCCTCGGCTTGCAATAAAATCCATATAAATAGAATATTTGTGAACGCATCCGAAAACTAAAAACTGTTTTTGAAAGATGATAAAAATACGCTTCCAAAGTGAACCGTCTGATATACGCTTTACCAACCAGTAGCGTTTTCTGCGTCACAAAGACGTTTGGGCATGTGCGGTTCCAAAAACATGTAAATTGCGCCTAGTTATATAGTTAATAGTGTGTGTCGCTCTCCATAGAGAGAGAAAAAATGGCCTTATATTTAAACGCCCGGGGTCTCAAAAGTTTCGTATGATCTGTAGCTATTTGAAAACGTAAAAAAAAAAATTATTGTTCACTATTAGCCCGCTAAAATGGCCGGAAGTTTCGAAAAAAAAAATAGATTTTGTGATTTGGAAAAAAAATAAAACAAAGGGTTCATATTTTATATTTTGTACCAAACTTATTTTTCATTACATAACTGCAGTACAAAGAACCAAAAAAAAAATATTTTTTTAAACATATGTGATGTGTTGGTTAAAAAAAATAAAAGGGGAAAATAACACTTTTTCTTGATAAAATCAGAATTCTTGTTGACTTACTTGTTGTATTCGTAAAGTTGAACTTTTTTTTCATTTTTGTCAGTTATACGCATTTTTTAATAATAAACAAACGTTAAAAGGTTAGATTACTGAAAAAAAAATTATTAAAAATTAAAAAAATATATTTTTTTTTAGATTTGTTTTCTGATTTTCAATGCATTTTAGCGGGCTAATAACCATTTTTAAAAAAATAAATTTAAATGCAGTTCTCATTTTCTTCGCAAGACGCAACTTTTGAGACCCCGGGCGTTTCTGAATTCAAAAGTTGAAATAATTGACACACGCTAATAGTTAACCTTCTATCTGTTGCCGCGTTCTTTCCATGAACTTATTTCCATCGTAAGAAAAGTAATATGCCATGCACAGTCAGGCCCACCGGGTTTATTTCTAATAGCACGTCGGGGCGGTCCGTTTCTAGCAATGGCAGTGACAGATAGTGCTGTCATTATATCAAATACTCGTACGTTATTTAGCGTGGGTTGATCGTGTCAGAATCATCAGGAGGCTTCCGATAAAAGCGGTCGGGAAACTTTGGAACCGTCAAAATAAGGGCAAATACATACTTAGCTAAGCAATGCAAAATTGTGTGATTAGAACACAAATCTGCGAGTAGAACACATATTAGTTGCCTTTGAAATAATTGAGTATTTTTTAGTTCAGAAAAAAGGGCTTATAAAAACTGCTTTAAGCCGCGGCATACCCCATTTCTACCGATTTATTATTACACGTACCATAAACACTTCAAGTTTTAAAGTTCTTAGAAAAAATAATTTTATTCTTGAAGATAAATATCACGCCGAAACGCAAAGTATATGAAATTTCCTCGATAGAAAAAATTCGCAAAGTATACTACGAAAACTATTATTTTCACGTCTGTTTAAGTTATTGTATATGTTATATGTATGAAAAAATTCACAGTGTTTCTTTAATTGCTGTTTTAGACAACCCCCATGCTCTATTTTAAACGAGTCGTATTTTATCAAATATTTTCACAATTTTCGCTTAAATATTACCGTTTTAAATATTAGCGCGCTCTCTCCAACATTTAATTACATATCTCTCCATCTTCTTCTTTTTGAGCGGGTATACGGCGTCTCGATTTTAAAAAAATTCAAGAAACATAAAAATAAAAACAACACAGTATATAGAAAACATTTGAAATTAAATTTGATGTTGATTCGTATTAAATTTTCTACTCTCTAAATTTTTGGATACACTACTGTTCCTAATTGTTTACTGATCATTTCAAACTAGATGATCTTCGTAGTAACTGAGAGTCATAGTTGAAAACCATGAAGTTATTGCAGTTGAGCCGTCGGAAAGCATTGTCGACGCGCTGCAGAAGAGTGGGAGCCCCAATAATATATCATTCATTATAGTAGCGAGTAATGAAAGAAAAAGAGTGAAGACAAACATACTACAAAGGAAAGCGCCTACCCAGGCAGAGAGCGAACTTTAATTAGTTTAAATCAAAGCACTAATAACGCAATAACTAACATCGCGTATTCTAGAATAGTGGATAATAGAGGCGCTCATGTTGAACGACTCATTAGGGTACGAACTACGGGATTTATTCATCGGAGCTGCCTAGTTACAAAAACAGCCCATCCTCCCTTATATATGTATATGAGCCAGGGCACAGTTATTACGACAGTTACCTGCGTTGAAACACTGTGTAAATGGATTTTGTAGTTCGTTTATTGGATTTTTGAAGCGTTAAATTAATTGACAGTTTGACATGAAAATAATATTAAAAGAAGAGAGAAAATCGGTGGCCGGACAACTCAACAAAGTAACACTTCACTCCTGACAGCCTCCGTGGTCGAGGGGTGAGGCTCTCGACTAGCAATCCGAAGGTCGCGGGATCGAATCCCGGCGTGCGCAAATAAATTTCATTTGATTAATTTGATAATTATTTAATTAATTAAAAATAATTTATGGTACATTTTCGGCATTTTTCAGAGTGGAAGATACTCTCAGAATCGCCGGGGGTGTTGAAATACCACTCTATGGAGATGTAATGGAACCGGAAAAATCAATGCTATTACAAGTTCAGAGAGCAGCAGGAATATATTCCTAATTGATAAAAATAGATTCTTAATTGATAAAACATGCCGTAATAATAATTGTGTAATTTGTATAGCTCGCTTTTGGAGAAAAATCACCTCACAGGTTTTTTATCGTACGAGTATATCGACTTCAAAGAATCGCAATAAAGAAACCTATCAGAAATGGGTGTTATTTAAAACATCGCTGAATTTCTTAGAAATACGATTTCGAAAAGCCTACAATAATTTCATCCCCCTTTTCTTTGACAGCTTGGGTTGGTAGGTACTCATCGGTTTGATAAGGTGTCTCCTTAATAGCTTGTGTTGCTCTCCATAGAGAGAGATAAAAATTGCCTTATTTTTAAACTCATGGGATCAAGTTGCTATTCGAAAACGTAAAAAGAAATAAAATTGGTGTTCACTATTAATATCGCTAAAATGGCCGGAAGTTAAAAAAAAATAGATTTCGTGATTTGGGAAAAACATAAAACAAAAAACATAATTTTGTAGCAAACTTAATTTTTATTCCATAACTGCAGTACAAGAAACGCAAAAAAAAAAATTATTTTTTAAACATTTGCGATGTGTTTGTTAAAAATAATTTAAAACAAAAATTAAATGCAGTTCTCATTTTCTTTGTAAGACGCAACTTTCGAGAACTTCTGAATTCAATAGTTGAAATAATTGACACACCCTACTCTATAGGTCAGAATTGCTACGTCGTGCATCGGTCGATGGCCTAATTGCCTAATACTTTTACTAGTACCTACTGGTACGTACCTACTTCACAATATTCTCAATCAGGAACTCCAGTGAAAAATATTATGGCTTTAAATATTGTTAATATAGACCAATAAACGCTAATTCTGAATATATAAGTTTAATAATATTAAACGTAGAATTTGAAAAAAATTATAAAAAAGTGCATTTTTAAACGTCTCGTTAAAACACACTGTAAAGATGGTATTATTGAACGGTTAGTGCCGACGTCACTCGTCACCAGTCATTGTATTGAAATGTAGGTATGACACAAGCCATCGGTATTAATAACATTTCATGTTATTCGTTATTTCATACTGTTTATAGAGATTTAGTTGTTGTGTTTATTGAAACATTATTTAGGCCTAAATAATAGAGGTATCTCTATTAGTTTATCTCTATTATTTAAAATATTGAAAAACTTTAAACTGTACGAAAAAATCTTATTATATGCTATATCATAATGCTACCAACCCCACGGCCAACTCTGCCTGCAAACTTCGAGAAATCCAAAATGGCCGTCATCGAGCAGCTGATCGGCGCTGTATCTTATTTGCCTACAACTGTGCAGGTGATGCTTCGTTTGAGAGAATATTGATTTTAAAAGCTAAAAAAATAATAATTTCAAACAATTTTTATACCATGTAATAATATTGAAAAATATAATATAACAAATAAATAATTCCACCTAAATAATGTTTTAACTTATCGAATAGTATCATCATTTCTTCCGTATATCTGTCATACAAAATTAACACCTGTTGAAACTAAAAATAACTTATACGTAGTGACTGATGACGTCACACGATTAACTACACATAATGTGGTTTTCGGGGATCTTGAAAAATTAAAGCTTTGACAATTATTTTAACTATTAAAACAAACTCTAAAAAAAATGAAAAAAATATGCAGTTATTTAAGTTCGAAGGTTCATAAAAATTCATAAAAAAAAAATACACTGGAGTTCTCTATTCCACCTTTACAAATTTCTTTTAGTTTGTGGTATCTAAAATTTGCGTGGTGTTAACAAAGAATTTGAAAAATCTATAAATTCGAGATCAATGTACGACAAAAATGAAAAAAAAACCACAAAACTCAAAAACATTACATAAATAAATTCCAAGTTAAACCAATGCTAACAACGCCAACGTTTAAATGGATCGGCTGCCGCTCTGTCTCAATCGATCTTCCATACAGAATTGAGAGATTGTCCCATCAAAACCGCGATAAATCTCGCGAAATCCGAATACGGAACGCATTAAGAGGTAATAGCACCGGTGAGAAATCTCGACGGTAGGTATTTTAAAAAATTCTCGCTATCGCACCGCGCTCAAAAAAGAACTAGCTATCGATGTGTTGGTGAGACCACGTGAGTGTTTGGCTTGTACACCCTCTCGCCCCCTCTGCGTCTCATGCCTACCGTCTTTCGCCTCATACCGCCATATCCAATATTCTGTTTAGATAAAGCATGTTTCGACTTATTTCGTCGCTAATGAAGTTTTTGAATCGGCCTTGCGGTGTGACAGAAAAAGGGCCCATTATTTTTAAACGCACGAGGTCTGCTATTGTCGGTTATTTATAAATATCGTCGATAGGTATTGTAACAATGTCTTCTGTTCACGCTTATTACCGACAAATTACGAATTATTTTACTAGAACTCTATGTAGGTTAGTAGTTTTAAAGTTTTCACTGTATTTGCGTTTATAAATATGCAGTCAAACCAACTACATCGAATTATTATATACATACATATGATTATTCTCTATGATACATTAGTTATTATTGAAAATTAGTATTAACCTCTCAGGCCTCGGGCCTGTTTTTCGAAAAGTCAAAATATTTCCGCTTTCCAATAAATTCCAAATAACTTTAATATTTGTGAACGCATCCGAAAACTAAAAACTGTTTTTGAAAGATGATGAAATACGCTTTCAAATTTTATAATTCGAAATAAACATATAATTTTGTTTTTATTTTATTAATAACTAGCAGACCCGGCCACACGTTGCTGTGGCTAACGAAACACAACGCCATTTACCCAACCTTTATAAAATCCACACCATCCGCTCGCCAGCTGCCCGCTGCGCGCTGCCCTTTGCCTAAATTGAATATTTGAATTTCTTGGCTTTTCTCTACTATAATAAGCATTTATTATACACATAAACCTTCCTCTTAAATCACTCTATCTATTGGTGAAAACCGCATGAAAATCTGTTGCGTAGTTTAAAAGATTTATGCGCACATACATTTTGAGCGACTTCATTTTATACTATGTAATGATGATGATACCACAAAACTTAAATTTCTACTCATATAATTTGGCACTTACCTATCTTATTAAAAAAAAAACTCAAAAATGCATATGCAACAAAAATGTATTTTTGACCGATTATCTCTATCTCTACATATTATAAAGTCCCCCGCGCCGTCTGTCTGTCTATTCGCGATAAACTCGAAAACTACTGAACGGATTTTCCTGCGGTTTTCACCAATATACAGAGTATTTCGTGAGGAAGGTTTAAGTATGCAATTTGTCAATGATTTGTGTAAATTGGTTGAAACATAACGATAATTGTTAGAAGTGTCGGAAATAAGTCCAGCCGCCTGGTAGCTTTCATCGAAAACGCTGCACAATCCTTTTGGGATATAACAAAACAATTAATGGTGGGATATTCCTCTTTTATAGATCTACAAAAAAGTCCGCGAAGGCATATATCTATCTTTTACGGATAGCTTACTATACACATTATATCTAAAATGCAATTGATAAGAATAATAAGATAAGAAGATAGAATGCGTATAGTAAAAGATAGATATATGCCATCGCGGACTTTTTTGTAGATCTATAAAAGAGGAATATCCCACCAAGCGTTGTTTTGTTATATCGCAAAAGGATTAGGCAGCGTTTTCGATGAAAGCTACCAGGCGGCTGGAATTTTTCCGACACTTCTAACAATTATCGTTATGTTTCAACCAATTTACACAAATCCTTGACAAATTACATACGTAAACCTTCCTCACGAAACACTCTATCTATTGGTGAAAACCGCATGAAAATCCGTTCAGTAGTTTTCGAGTTTATCGCGAACAGACAGACAGACAGACAGACAGACAGAAAGACGGCGCGGGGGACTTTACTTTATAATATGTAGAGATAAAAAAGGTTTAAAAATAGCCCACCTTAAGTTTTTTTCTAATTAAAATTACGATAACGAAAAAGATAAAAGCACTTACATATTTTATTAGACAATTAAATCTAAATGGATTTATTGTGTTGTGTGTATCATACGTGTGAGTTGACATGTTTGTAAATAATAATGTTTAAAATGTTAGATATATCGCTTGCTGAGGTTTGATTTGTACTCCTGTATTTTTGAGTTTCTTTAAGCAGTAAATACAAAAAAGGATGTGTTAGTTCGTTCAAAATTCAATAAAAAATGTTGGTCTTTTACCTATAGATAGATTTACCTACACATTTTTTAAAAATATTTATTACAGTCAGTTTGAAATAAAGGAAACAAATATATAATTTTTTTAAACTTCAAAACTTTTTATTTTTATTTTCAACTTTATAAAACCTTAAATTGTAATATTTAATTACATGAAGACAATATTAGCGAAACTTCAACCCAAGGCTTCAGGCCCAACTTCATAGTACAAAAAAAGTGCAAAAATCACTTACTTCGCAATTTTTGCAATAAAATAAAAGCACTTAGAAAAAAAACCAACAACGCTAAAGGCTTTGTACCAGTTCACATAAGGAAAAAGGTTGAAGCAAACGTTTTACGTATGAGAAAAGCTATAGTTTGAGCAGTAAATTACAGAAAAGAGCAAGAAAACACGGCACAAAGTGATAAAGTAAAAAATCTGAAAATGGACAAAAAAATGCCGCAAACCATGTTTTTGGTGATCATACAAAATGTTCGTCATACTATTGCAAGTCGGAGAAGTATACTAATGATCCAAATTTAGTAAGCGATCTTCAAGATTGTGGAACAGGACTGATATTCAACAATTATTGTCGTCTCTAATAGCAAATGCAGAAAGTCTTATTATTAACGTGACAAATAACACTGTGGAGCAATTCAACAACGTTATAGCCAAATTTATAGGCGGAAAAAGAGCAAATTTTACAAAAATGGGATAACTTCAGCAGTTGAGCTTCTTGAGCAGTAACTTCGTGGAATAGTGAAATGACAACCCATTCACGAATACAAAAAAAATCCAAGGCCACAGTCCTGGCAACTACACGAAGCATTTTATTGAAAGAAAACGACGTTCGAAGGAGACAATACAGAGGTGTCGAAAAATAAAACTAAGGTATTACGAAAACACGACAGAAAAGAGAAAAAAAGTTACAGGGCCTGATGAAAATTATGGTCAATTGGAATTAGATCCAGATATGCCAGCTGAATTATTTGAAACGATAAAGAGGAATTTTTCAAAGAATTATCTCCATCGAATAAGGATGAACTCGAAAGGAATACGGTGGGCCAAAGCAATAATAATTTGTGGACAATTGAAAGGCGTAAGCGGCTTACAGCTTCTAACTTTGGACAAAAATATGTAAGCTACGGCCAAAAACTTCAGTTGCGAGAGTATTAAACTCGCTACTGTACTCGCCATTTAAAGGAAATATGGCCACAAATTATGGGAAAGAAAATGAAAACCAAGCAATTGAGCAATTTACAAAAGAAACAAAATTAGAGGTATTCGCCTGTGGACTATTTATCGATGAAAACAAAAACTTTTTAGCGGCAAGTCCGGATGGCCTTTTTGGCAAGGATTCTATAATTGAAGTGAAATGCCCATATAGTATAGTAAATATGTCACCAGAAGAAGGATTTGAACAAAAAAAATTGATAACTGTAAAATTGAAGACAATGCTTCAACATTAAAACGGAATCACAATTACTTCTACCAAGTTCAAGGCCAGTTACACATTACTCGTCGTAAATACTGTTATTTTGTCGTGTGGAGTCCTAAAGGTTTGCCGTATGAAAAAATTGAAAGGGACGATTCAATCTGGCAAAAAATTGAACCACTGTTAGAAAAACTTCTACCACCAATGCCTTTTACCAGAAACAATTGACGGTCGCATATCAAGAAATTTACCGGCGAGAGAAAGATCTAAATCATAAATTGTTTAAAATTCATTGTATAGTGGTAAAAAATTTTGTACAATAAAGTGTTTACAAACAAAAAATTTCAATTAATCACTGAAGGCAATGTAAGCGACTCTCAACTAAAAATTTGAAACAGATTTTTTTTAAAAACATAAACCTCACATTGGAGGCACCGAGGAAAAATAATCGCTCAGGGACTTTGTTGGAGAAGTTGTTGGACATCATTGGAGAAGCTGTGTGGAGGGTATTTTTAGGATAAGGAAGGAAAGGAAGTTTTGGGTAGGGAAAAGGTAGGTAAAAGTATGAAATGATGGTGGAGAGTCCAGCTGTAGAGATCAAAAGATCTTCCTCTTCCAGTTTCTCCCAATCCGGCCCGCCACGCAGTAAGTGGACAAAATTATCCGCCACCAAAACCCATGCAGACCTCATCCGTGAACCCGGGAACCCAGGCTCTGTCACCAAACATAGAGGACCACTTGCGGTGACCAAGTGGCGGGGGTGTTGGTTATCCAATAAATGGTTCCCGGGGCGATGGTACCTAAAACGCCTCCCAAATTGAAAATTTATTATAGTACTTGACATAAAAAAATTTAATTTTGCACAATTTTAGTATGAAAGCTCGGTCAGTATTGGTATACCGCGATGAGTCACTAAACAGAAAAAAAACGAATAAAAAATATCGATTACTCGGGCAAGGACAACACTAGTCTACCGATAAAATTCTTTACATCACTACTTCGCATTATATGTATGTATTTGTCAAAACCCACGTTCCCCGGCCCCCCTCAGGAGAAATGAGCGAAAGGGACACCTGCACGTCGGGCCGAAAATACCTAAATAAAATCTTCGAAATCGATGTTTTGTATTCCCCATTTTTCTTCTCCAAAACTGGACGGATTTAAAAATTTTTTTTCACTAACTGTATTAAAAGAAAATATTCTATGTCGGTACGTTTTGCTTTTTTTCAAAATACATTGTTTAGTTTGTATACTGAACGTTTTTTGACGGCGTTTAAATTAGGCAATTTTATTCATTTTTGGAAGGTCGTAACTTCTATGAGAAGTAAATTATCAAAAAAAACAAAACGTACCGACACGCTAGTGGTCAATATCTATATTATGTAAAAAAAAATTTTGCTCTAGGGTCAAAATCCAGAGAGATAAACGGGGAATACGTTTGTATAGAAAAGCGCAGCTAGTATTTCCTCTTAAGGAGATGACGCTTTGTAAGTGAAGTGAAATGGTCGTCATAAAGTATGGAGTAAGGACATACTTACAAATATAACAAAAGTTTAGAAATCAGATAGCTTCCCGTCTTGCATAGGGTAGGAAAACTAAGACATTGATGTTGTTGATTAACCACTAAAGCCGCTAAAATTCGCAATGTACATACTTCGAACAATATATAGTACTAGGGCCAGTCAGTAAGTACCTAATGCTTCCTATTTTTTTTCTCCTTTAATTGTCAAGAAATAAAAAAAATGCAATTACTCGTACACGCCAAAAACCCATAATATTGACGATATCTTGTTTCTTTTCAATACAATGTCCGTCCATTTCCACAGCTTTGGTTCATCTTTTAATGCCATTCCATTGACTTCCTCTTTGATTCAGGTTAAAAAAATTAACCCATTTTTCGTCTCCAGTCACAACTTTTTCCAGAAACTAAGAGCAGCAAGTGTTGTGAGGCCATTGTTTTTCTTGTTTTTTTTTATTCTGGCCGGTTTCTTGGTACCACCTTGCAAAACTTTTCTTGAAAAAACAGTTGTCGGATAATCGTCATCACACTGCCTTTACTGAGGGAGAGAATGCAACATGTGTAGTTATCTGGGGTCACCACGAATAAGTGCAGTCCCTGCAATCAACGGCCTGCGCCGCTCCACTTTTCCTCAGCCAGCGGTGTTTGTCCTTCAGCTTCGTTACAGTAACGAACCCATCGTCTAGCAGTGCTTATGTCCCTCATTTTATATTGGAAAAACAACTCGTAATTTTGAAATCAGAATCAAAGAACATTTAAGGTGTCTTAATAATAATAATTTTTCTGAGTTCGCTAACCATATCACTGAAAATAAGCATAGTTTTGAAAAAAAAATACAGGGATAAATATTCTTCATATTAATCATAAAGGAAAACGTTTAGATAACTTAGAAGCCTTGGAAATTAAAAAAATCCCTTAAAAATAATGAATCTATTATCAACAAACAAAAAATATTGTCTTATAGCCCAATCATGGATTTGTTCCCCTACCCACCCACTCTAAATTAATACCTACCCACCCAATCTACATTAATAACTAGCAACGGCTCCACCCCTACCATAATAAAACATTGTTCGAAACTGTCACATTAGTATAAGCTTTCCCTGAAGAAGGAATGTTTGTTCCGAAACCTGCCGGATTTACGCATTATATAAGTGGTTTATACAAAGTTGAATTGTTACATTTTTCTATGATAGATAACCAGAAAGTTATAGCTACATTCAAAAATATATAATTTTACATTTAAGTTATTTTACGAATGAGATAATAAGTTTGTTTCCGTTCTGTCTATTTCTATTGCGTGGGTTGGTGTTTGAATTTCAGTTAATATCCTGTAACATCTGGGAACCGTTTTTTCCTTTAATCCTTACGTTTTAATAATAGATTCATTCGGCGTAATTGGGTTTTGTGGAGAGGACTTTTACATTTCCTTAAATTAACTTCCGAGCCTCCTTTCCAGTTCACCTGCGAGCTTAATTCAGTTTTCCTTTCAAAATAAATGCCATCTTTAGAGAGCTAGTGTATATATATATATACTATATCTATACTACTGGACGTAGTTCCATTCTACTTTCTGTGTCTTTCGTGTTTTTATACAAGACACATGAGAAGGAAGAAGATGATCGTCGATGACGTACGTACGAGCTCTCGCTGGGACTAGTATAGACCCAGACTAAGCTTAAATTTACAGATTAAAAGTACAGCAATTTATCCAGAGTTGGAAACGCAATCATAATATTACAAAGAATAGTCTCCAAAATATAAATGCGAGTAACTAATAAACCATCACGCCGTTTCCCCAGAGAGGTAGGCAGAGAGGACGGACGGACGCCGCGCCGCCAGAGGACGGAACAACTCGATCTTAGCACACGCTCTTTGCCTCATTCACATTCATACATCGTCTCATACACACTCTTCTATTATTCTGACTCTCGACATGGCCGCCTCAAGTATCTGATTCACTTGATCGTATCATGTCTTCTTCGGGCGTCCCCGACTTCTTCTACCATTCACATTTGCGTCATATATTCTTCTTACACTACTTTCTTCATTCATTCGCCTTACATGCCCACGTCATCTGAGGGGCCCTTTCTTAATCTTACTCATTAAGCTTTCGTCAGCCTTGCATTCTTTGCGGATCTCCACATTTCTCACATAAATATATATTTTACCACACATACGCCTCAGGGATCTCATTTCAATAGCATTCAGTCTGCATTCATCCTTCCTCTGCCAGTTCCATGCCTCACTGCCATTACATCAGGGTAGGTACCAGGACTACATTGTTCTTCACCTCTTTTGACAGTTTTTTATTAGCGCCAACTGCATTCAGTCCTCCATTAATGGATTTACCTGCATTTACCCTTCTTTCAATATCTCTATCAGCCTTCCCACCTCTCGTAATGCGAGCATGCTTTACAAAATACGTGCAATTCATACACACAATGGAAAAATACATTAACATAATCGGGATAGGTATTAAAAATAGGCTAAATTCAATCGAATAATTTTCGCCAAACATCAAGCCATGTATAACTAACAATTATGAAAGGAGAAAACAAAAAAAACATAACTTCACATATAAAAATTGATAAACACGTTTAAGATTTTTTGTTTTTGTTCGGTTTTGAAGAAAAAAAAAATGAAAATAAAAACATCAAAACAGTCTCCAGAGACCAAAATTTCGTATATATTTTTACTCCAAATTATGTCAGAAATCACTGGCTAAAGTAAGCCAAGTATGACCCTTAACCCTTATAAAAAAATATACATTGACATAAAAAAATATACGAGTATATTACAATGGATGTATTATATGTTACTGTAAAAGCCCGAACTACGGTAAATCCTAAGATTTACCAACTCTTAATGGTAAAAGTCTGAACCGTTCTATAATCATCGTTCACCAACCTAACCTAACCTAACCTAACCTAACATGTACTAAATTCTAATGGTAAAAGCCCGAAAAAAGCTTTTATAATATTTAAATAAGAAACGATTTTTTCGGGCTTTTACCATTAGAATTTAGTACATGTTAGGTTAGGCTAGGTTAGGTTAGAATCTTAGGATTTACCGGAAAATCTTAGGATTTACCAATATTCGGGCTTTTACGGTAACATATACATTCATTACTTTCACATATATTTTCAGGAAAATAAACTGTGCCCTATAATAAACCTAACATCATACACAGGGTTGGGGTTAATGTATCACATTTGCGACGGCTGTGCACCATTGAAAAAAAACAAGAAAAAGGTAGTTATCTATCTATCCATCTTACTAATATTATAAACGCGAAAGTTCGTATGGATTTATGTGTGTTTGTTACTCTTTCACGCATAAACTGCTGAATGGATTTTAATGAAACTTTACAATAATATAGCTCGTACATTAGATTAACACATAGGCTATAACTTATAAAGCTAGCTAAGAAGGGGACGCGGGAGGGGAAAGGTGATTCAGGGAGAAACAATGTATTTCTTTGAATATGTCATTGCAACGCATGCCGGGAACCAGCTAGTCTATTAAGTGGCTTAGTGGGCATACACCGGGCTAGCGGCGTGAATTCGCTTTTCATATAAATCTGCATCTTTATTCAGAGATTGAAAATTTGCACACTTGACCTTCAAAACAAAAGGAAGGTCACTGTCTACTTCTGATTTCAAAAAATGCTGTGTATTTCATCTAGTTTCCAAATAAAAATAAGCTCAGACTGGCGAAAGTCGAAACAAAATGTCACCCCACGTTTGTTTCATGTTCATATCTCCAGAGTAATCAATACTCGTACCTCACAAGGCACGGAGTACGGTAGCCCTGCAGAGGTGGAAAGGTATTTACATTAGTCGTAATAGTAGTAGATGTGGGTAGGGGTGACAGTTCTACTACTGGCAACATTGCGCAGGAAAGCAGAAGAACAGGGGGTAAGCTTGGTTAATTATTTGATGCAATTATTTAGATGGAGGGGATGTCGTACAACATAAGAAATTCTAAATAATTAATAATTTACAAAATTTATTATAGAGCTGTAGAGAACTGCAATAGAACTGTTACTATTTGCACTTACATACTTCTATATTAAGACCACCATTCAGAATTGAAACGTTGCTTGAAAATGGCTTTAGCCGTGTTTAGTGACCAGATCTGAATAGCCAGGTACTTCCCAACCTTCCTCTTCCCCACCTCCTTCCCCTCCCCACTACCTTCAGCCTCACAACATACCCCAATTGGGGATGCTATAGTCTCACTGGCTCCAGACGGGAGCAGTTGAGATTCTTGTGCGGTATTCACTGTAAAAAAAAAAAAAAAAAAAAAAAAAAAAAAAAAAAAAAAAAAAAAAAAAAAAAAAAAAAAAAAAAAAAAAAATATGACTTTTAATGTAAGTTTTTAAAATGTCAAAAGGCTTATGCAGAATTTACACTTTTTTTTTTAAATTTCATGGAAACTGATTTTACGCCAGTAACATTGGTCATCGAAAAATCATTTCTCGAAATCAAAAAATACATACTTTTAGAATTCGTAAGATAAAGCAATTTAGATGCGAAATTGCGTAAAAATATACATCTAAAAACTGGCGTGGGCTCTTTTAGACACGACACAGATTTATCGACAATCCACCCTTAAAAAAATCTGATTTTGTTATCAAGTCTTAGTATTCAAAAACAAATGGGATATTATAAATTTAAAAACTTATATAAGCTATAACATCACATCCAGTCTCGTCCTTTCTAAGAGTGAAAAAAAATCTTATCCAGTTCTTGTGTAGGTAGATATGTAGTTAATCCGAAAAAATTGGAAAGCTAATGAATTTGATCAGAAAACTACCATAAAACAAGTAAATGTTTTAACAAGAAAGGAAATTACTTATTCTCTATTTTTTTGGTTATAAAGCTAAAGAATTTTTTCCTCGCATTTCACCTTTCTAACTAATATTCATTTCGTTGTTAGTACACCTCTGTTATATCTACATTTTTTTTTTATGGTGACCGGACAACTCAGAATGAAACCAACACAGAACCTTTTTAGAAAAGGCATTACGAGTGATAAAACATATAAAATATTGGTTAAATAGATTACGTTAGGTTAGAGTTAGGGGCTTTAAAACATATTTTTTTAATAGCTTTTAACGACTTTTCAAAGAGGTGTTGAGTTGACTTGATTCTGAGTTGGCATGGAACCATTTTTTATATCTAATATGTTGGTATTTTCCTAAAATTCGGTAATAATATTATGGGTGTATGTCAGTGGCGGTGTGTGAGTTTTCAGTGAGTTAGAGTGCTAAGATTGAAAAATACGACCTTATTGATGTTGTTGTAGCTGAAAATGGTTTTTTTTTTTTCAAAATTTCAACATTTTGTATGAAGATTTTCATTATTCTATAATGAAAATCACGCATATAAAAATTGAAATTTTGTAAAAAAATTAAATTAGTTTTTAGCTACAACAACATCAATAACGTCGTATTTTTCAATCTTAGCACTTTAGCTCACTGAAAGACCGCCACTGGTTGACTAGTGTCTGTATGCGTCGTGACCAATGCAACATAACCTCCAAAATTCCTTCAAATTCGTCATTTGTTACACAATTCACGCACAACCAATAAAAGCTCCACTACTATTGACGGAGATTCCTAATAAATTACACTAAACTGTCAGGGGGAGGATTCCACAGCGGACCGTTCCAACAAGGGTTGAATTATATAATTACCCTAAACTTGTTCAACCACAAATGCAACATATGTTTACAATTACTTTAAAGCCGAGTTTAGTCGAAAGAGCATCTTCTAATTAGCTCTATTAGCCCATATTGAAATAAATAGACAAAACCATAGATTAGAAAAGTGCTAAAACTGAATTGATTACGTGAAAGTCTTCCAAAGTATGATTAGTCTTATAATTAAAAATGACAAAACGTTTCAAAGGCAGAGTATTGTTCTCGAATAAGTGAGCACTGACTTAAATATGAAAAAAGGACAATCATAATTTATTTTCAAAGACAAAGAGCGCCCGAAATTTCGCGTCGAAGTTGCCTGGGGGAAATTTACGGAGTTCCGAAAAGATAAAAAAAGAAAGGAATTATTTTTAAAAACCAAGGGACGACGACATAATTTCATCTTGGCATCTGGTTTGAGATTATTCCCAGCGTAAAAAATGGTTTATAATTTAAGATTAAAGAAAATTAATGTTAGGTGGGCAACAAAAATGGAAAAGGAAGAATTTACATTCTTGATTTACAACGCGACAAAGCTTTGAGAAATATTTATTAACGTAAGAGTAAGAATCTTTGGTTCCGCTTGATTAGGTAGTTACTTTGGTGTTTTGTTTCGGCCAAATTGAATCGGGAAGTTGCCGCCACCTCTGGTCTCCGGTTGCACGAGTTCCATAACTAATTTAACCAATCATGGGCACGCCATAGCCAAATTAACGGAAGCTCGGAGCGGCAAAGCTCTGGCTTTAGCTGGGCGCGTGCTTTTCATTTTAATAGACATGAAGAAACTAATATATAACATATATTATATTTGATCATGTGAATGCTTTCATTAGATTTGCTATTAACCGACCCACGGCAGACATTATGAAATTATATGCGTCACACGATGGCCTCCATGATCAAGGGGTACTTTCCTCTTCCCCACCTACTTCCCCTTCCCACTACCTTCAGCCTCACAACATACCCCAATTGGGGATGCCATAGTCTCACTGGCTCCAGACGGGAGCAGTTGAGATTCTTGTGCGGTATTCACTGTAAAAAAAAAAAAAAAAAAAAGGCTCTCGACTCGCAATCCGAAGGTCATGGAATCGAATCCCGGCGTGCGCAAACAAATTTAATTTGATTGATTTATGTTATTTCACAATTAATTACTTCAAAATAATATATGGCGTATTTGCGGCACGTTCGAGTGGGAGATATCCCAGTTTCACCCTAGTGTAACACCACCACTCAGAATTGAAACGTTGCTTAAAATGGCTTTAGCCGTGTTTGGTGACCTGATCTGAATAGCAAGGTACTTACCCATCTTCCCATTCCCCACCTTCTTCACCTTCCCGCTACATTCAGCCTCACAACATACCCCAAATGGTGATGCCATAGTCCGCTTCAGACGATACACATAAAATTTTAAAAAAAAACCTAACAGTTAAAATAAGCTAGAAGAGCCTGCCATGTCGTTTTGAGAGAAATGGATTGTTGCCACCACTTACTGACATCGTACTTACCTTCATCACTATTTCATTTGATCGAAATGAAAATTTCATAATGATGGTGAAATGTATTTAAATGACATGAAACACCCCCAAAACGTCATTTTTATGTGAATACCGCACAAGAGTTCCAACTGCTCCCAACCACCTGAAGCCAGTGAGACAATGGCATCCCCAATTGGGGTATGTTGTGAGGCTGAAGTGCTGAAGGTAAGCGGATAAGGGAATGGGGTGGAGAAGTACCTGACTTTTCAGACCTGGTCACCAAACACGGCTAAAGCCGTTTAAAGCAACGTTTCAATATCTGAATGGCGGTCTATAAAATATACCTTATATTATTTTGCCTTGCTCCTCTACCACGGAGGCGTTGTGTTCTTCATTCTATGTGTGTATAGTATAATGTCGCGAGTTCTTGCCACTTTTGTACATCTCAATATTATATAGGATCACTTGAAAACAGTTTTGGATCCATCCCTATTATAATACATATCATTAGATAGATGTATCACAGATCTCAAGGGATTACTATTCAAAGGAGCCCGCTGACCCAGATTTCTTGACAGGGTACCTACCTATTCGAAGATTCTTACAAACAAAACGACAAACGACAAAGCCGAACTCTGAACTATGAAAAAGAAAAGCGATAAACTCGAGATTATTATTATACCTACTCTGTATTAATACATTTATTATACAATGTACCCAGCTTTATCAGAACAAACTTTGACAGAAATGCTTCCTTAACTCAAGACTACCAAAAAACTTGAAATTTCAATATAAACAAGGGCTAGGTCGTATTTCAAAACAAAACTTGGGCAAAATCAGAATGAAAAGCGGATTATACGAGTATTATTATTAGGCTGTGTAAGATTGCTTTCGATATTATTTATATTGTTCCCTTTTATACTAGGCTCAAAAGTAATTCAGTAAATTATTCAAAATAATAAAACGGCCGTCAGTGTTAAGTTCGTTCAGAAGTTGTGACGAAATAACATAAACATGAAAGGTCAGAAAATAGGGTGACAGAGGGTAAAGATAATTATTACAACGTTCATGAGGGACATATTTGTGTAATGGGAATTGGAAAAACAGGGATGGCACGACGGTTATATTATTTTTGATTCTAAACAGAATATCTTCCATAGCACTTCTTCTTCCTTGCGCTGTCCCAACTCATTGCCTAGGTAGGCTGTTGGGGTCGGCTCTTCTCGTTCTCAGGTTGTAGCTTCTTCGGTTCTGAGTATCGCCTTCATCCAGGCCGTTTCTCTGAAGTATTTTGGAGCATTGACTCATCCAGAAGTTCTTTGGTCTTCTTCTGGATGACTGTCAATGAAGCTCCATAGACATTGTCTGCTTCGCAGTGTGGTCTGATGGTCTCCGTCTTATGTGCCCATACCATCTCAACTGTCGTTCCTCCAGCTTACAGTTTATGTCCGTGACACGCAGGCTACCACGAATGCGTAAACTTTTAATCCTATCTTTTAGTGGTACTCCTGCCGACTATCTAATCCGGCCATTACACGCCTCAGTATTCGCATCAGTATTTACTGATGCGAATTACTGACGACAACCGTCAGTATTTGTGAGCCATTACACGTATCAGTATACTGACGTCAGTATCGTTGCGAAACCTTGCGGAACAGACGCTTTGAAAGTGATGAATCCGAAAAAAAAGCCTGTCTTGCTATAATTTTGGCATTCGGTACAAAGAAACGAGTGAAGCGGCTTCTCAAATAAGAAAAATTCTCACACTTGAATTTAATGGATGAAATTTTGTTGACTGATCCACATGACTATAAAAATTATTTTTTAGGATGAACAATGATAATTTTATGGTTATTCTATAAATTATTATTATAAAATACAGCCATGAGAGCCTCAATCATGCCAAGAGAAAAATTAGCTGTAAATCTACGATTTTGGGATATACACTTCGTCGAGTCCGGCTCCGGATCTTTTGGCAGATATGGTTTTTTTTTAGTTGACCTATAATTACATCGCAACGTATTTTTTTTTTCATACATCTTCCCTCATAATATTTGGATTTACGCTGACCATTAATAATAATAATAATAATTGGATAATTTATAAAGCGCCGTTTTTGTGAAAAATCACCTCAAGGGCGATTATTCCCCTCAATTCCTCCAATACAATTTGGGAGGCGGGAATGGGTACCGCCGCACTTGGAACCTTTATTGGATAACCAACACCTCTGCCATAGGTCACCAAAAGTGGTTGACTACGTTTGGTGATTTAGCAGGGGTGCCCGGGTTCATGGGGTGAGGTTTGTCTAGATCTTGGAGGCGGATGACCAAGACACACTGAACTCCAGATTCCTACCCACCTTAAACCCTTTTCCTTCCAAGAACTCTCCTCTCCTTCCTTTCTTTAAAAAACCCTCCACACAGCATCCCCAAAGATGAAAATAATTTCCCTCAGGGCCTCCTGTGTGGAGCTTATGTAATAAAAATAATAAAAAAATGGTCCTATTCCTCTTTATAGTATTTTTCTAGTCCTTATGACGCATATTCCATAGTATATCACGCATCTTATGCCTCGATGAATGTAGCCAGGACATTTCGCGGCGGAGCTGGAGATGCGACATCGCTGTCCGACATAGCTAGAGGCGATAAGACAGCACCGTCTTCCATGGCGCACAAGAAATACTGACGTACTGATTGCGGCGAGCCCTTACACGCATCAGTACAGCATCAGTATCCCCACCACTTTTCGGCCACGCCCCAATACTGATGAGGCCGATCCAAATATCTAGATGCGCGTCAGTAATTTTGTCGATGCGTCAGTATTAGCCATTACACGCATCAGTATTCGCATCAGTATTCAAATACTGATGCGAATACTGATACGTGTAATGGGGGGATTAAGCATTCGCATTTCTGCTGTTTCGAGTTGCCTAGAGTAGGAATTGTTAGAGTTCCATAGCACATTGTACGATAATGTTGGTATATTTTGATATATAATTTATAATATATAACAACTATACTAAGCATTAACATTGATATGGCTGACATTTATTTTGTAATATATCATTGAAGAAAAAGATAATAAAAATAATCTAAATGAAAATATGAAAAAGAACGAGACACAGAAAAATAAAATGGTAAAGGTGGCAGTTGGGACTCGAATCCAGCATAATATCTCGCCTTACAAGGGCCTCAGCCAACTCGGCTATTAAGACCTCTTATTTTAAAGTCATTTTTGCCAATCTAATATTTCCAATTCAGAATTAACAATATCATCTTCGACCAACTTTTTTCCCGTATTTTTGGCAGCTACCTTTTTAAATGATCACAATGTTCGAAGAACGACCGGCGTGGTCTAGCGGTAAGGCTTTTGACTCGCATTCCGAAGGGCGCGGGATTGAATTTCGCGTGGGCAAATAAATTTTATTCGAATAATTTGTGTTATTTCACAATTAATTAATTTAAAAAATAATGTATAGTATATTTGCGGCACGTTCCAGAGTGGAAGATACTTTCAGTATCGCCCTGGTGGTGACCACCATTCAGAATTGAAACGTTGCTTGAAATGGCGTAAGCCGTGTTTGGTAACCAGATCTGAAAAGCCAGGTACTTCCCCACCATTCTCTTCCCCATCTCCTTCCTCTCCTCACTAACTTCAGCCTCCCAACATACCCCAATTGGGGATGCCATAATCTCACTGGCTCCAGACGGGAGAAGTTGAGACTCTTACCTAGATGGTGTCTAGGATAAACAAATCTGATTTTATTTATATGAGACACCAAAATACGAATCTTCTTCTTCGATGTTATATTACATTGACGGGAATAACCTTCAAAAGTTATTATACAAGAGAGATTTATAATAAAAAAGTATATCTTGTGCGATTATTATTTTGAGTCGTGAGGTGAATGAAAGGTTAAGATTGTATAAGTGAATATATCTGTTCATACCGTTTCAAACTGTGGAAAGTTAAAAAGGTGAGATACGTTTAGGTAACCCAGATATAAAGATATCTGATAAGATTATATGGACATGTGACTATGTGACTAGTTTGTAATTGTGACTAACAAGATTTTGGCTATGATAAAAAAAGTGATGAACTTGTAAAAGGAAGCAAGCGAGAAGCGAGATGTGTTAATCTGTAATACAATATTCCACACCCTTGTAATCGTAACCATACTGTGCCGTGGGTGCCACCTACAAGCCGGAGTCACGGGGTTTTATGGTGAGTCATTCTTGACAATTGAACGACGGCCGCGAAGCGACGTTCAAACTTTCCGCTCAAATTCTGAAATACGGAAAATTTCATAGGAAACAACATGATAAGCGACAAAGGATGGCCTTATAAAATTGATATCACGCATATAAAACAACTTATCTACTTAAATACGTGGTCAAATAGCAAGGAAGAGCAGTTTACTGAAATTTTAAAAAAATAAACGGAATGTGACTGATACACTAAACTTGTATTTATTTAAATATTGATATGACAAAAATGAAAAATAAAGTGAAAAAATTACTAAAAAAATTGAGTGCAGTTCACACGCGGTAGAAGTGAAACCTTCACCCACACAATCTCAACCAATAGGAGCCTTGAAAAGTGAGCTTATAATCAAAGATGCGAATGTTCGCAGCTGGACAGAGCGCGATGCTTCGTCGGTACTGTACCTAGGTAAGGTTTAATTCTATCTCATTCTCTCGCACGCTAAATCCTATAGATGTATGTGTTTGTAGTGTCACTCGTTTCCGTTTCATCAAGTTTCAAATCACGACGGAACTAAAGAAGTTTCACTCCAAAAAGCAGCTCATTTTACGACTCATTCATTTGCTCCTTGTCTTGGATTTGGAACATAGACATTCAAATTGATCGACTTGACCTAACATGTATTCCGGGTAACATTTCGACGAGATGAGAAAACCCACGTGGCAATGCCTTTGGCACCAGGAGGGTTCGAGATTGTCGAGAAAACTTTGAAACATTTACGACAACAGTCGTACGTTGAACGCCAAAGAGCACACATTGAAATAACCAGACCCTGAGCAGTAAAGTAAAATTCGCTAAAGCAAGGCAACGGTTTTTAGCGCAGTCCCGTTGTGGGACTTTTCTGTGCAGGATCGGAATGTTCGTAAAGACGGTTAAAAAACTGAACCGTCTTCAAATCGGGTTGCATAGCGACGCTAAAAATGAGCGAGGTGGTTAAATTATAACATATTTGTAAAATGTAAATAGTGTAACAAAATATTTAGTTTGGAACTAAGCCCGAACTTTTGTTTACCCAATTTGGGATTTGTACTCAACTTTTTTTACGCAGCCAGTAATTTGCACGACATTGTAAAAAGGACTACCAATTCGTAAGCAGGTTTTATTGTGATTGTCCCTCATTAGAAAACGTTGACCATATAACGTATCTGGGTCTAAAAATTGACCAAAACTTAAAATGGACCGAACACATTACGTATTTAAATAATAAAATTAAAAAACTAAGCTATTTTTTCAAAACTATCAGGAATGTCCTCATTAAAAAAGACTTAATCAAGATTTACATGGCTCTCTGCGAATCACTGTTAGAATACGGTATTATCGGATGGGGCAGTGCAAATAAAAACATACTAAATCCACTAATTAAAACTCAAAAAGCCATAATGAAAATTATACTGAAAGTTCCTGTAGGAACTAGCACTGACGAAATCTTCAACAATCTTAACATCATGTCAATTAAACAACTATATTCTAAAACTATACTCATTTACATTCATAAGTACAAAACCCAAGAAATACCAACTAATACGTACATTAGAAACACTAGATCTCATGGTCAAAAACTTATCCAACAAGTAACTACTAACACAACATTTGGGCAAAAAAGCTTCTTATATTATGGCATTAAACTCTACAATAAAATACCACTCTCACTCAAAAACCTCAACATTATAACATTTAAATTTCAAATAAAAAGCTGGATACTAAATATAGGGAGATCAGAAATAGAACATATACTGATATCAAATACAGACTAAAACCAAATCTAGTAACCTGAATTATAAAAAAAACCACTATCTTACTTACTTTATAATTATTTAAAAAAAAATACTACATGATATATGTTATGTCAAATTCATATCAATTTCTTATAATTAAATTATAATATGTAAATGAAATCCTCAGCACGGGAGATCCCAGTGAGGATATCATTATCTCTACTGTTACTAAAAAATGAAGACAATAAATCATTATTATTATTATTATATTTTCGCGGACTCATCGGAGACATTACAACGATAGTTGCTTGTATACTGTGTGATTCATTTATACACAAATCACTGCAAGCGACAATGGGGACATGCCTACGCCACTCCCCATGCTCCGCGTAAGTTGGTTTGTTTTCCCCTTATGGGCAGCTCTGTCTCTTGCTTACTTACTCTGTGGTATGGAATTATTTGGCAGCTGCTGTGTATCCTTCTATCCAGAATCGATTCCTTCCTTTCCTTAAAAGAAACCCCACACACCACACAGCATCTCCAATAGGCCATACCATGTACCTAGAACCACTACTGTGGATAGTAAATATTTTAAATACATACATGTAAGTGTGGGTATAGACTATAGACCAAAGACTTCCTAAAAATGGTTGGAATTCAGTGACACAATTTGTCCAGGTCAAATATTAGTGCTGGCCTAACAGGCAATCAAAATACGATTCCAGCGTATACTGGGAACTGGGAATAGCCCTTTTGTCCATAAACCGCGCCTAATATTGGCTATATAAATCTGACCCGATGCTTTCAAAAGCAAAGCCGCTTCGCAAAGGTAAATACAATTTCTTCGGTTTGTTCAATTTCAATATTTCAACATGGAAGAAGTGGCTAGGTAGGTAGAGCGCTTTGTGTGTTATAGGCGACATATTACGGGGAATCCCATTTCAATTTCATTTTATAGCGTCTTACATGACTCGATCGGGGATATAATGGAGGAGGTTGAGGGGAAAGAGAAAAGTAAATGGAAGCCTATCTGGTAGAGGGTGCATTAGAACGGGAAAGTATTATTATTTAACCATCTGACTTCGAACAATGGGAAGCCATCTAGAAATGGTTATATCATATCCTTCCCAAGATAAAGAATTTTTTTCGTAGTTCAAATTGACACTTATAAGGTTATTTGATCAGATTTTACCCTATTTAATGATATATGAGCAAATATTTATCACAATATTTGGCATTATACTTACGATCATTTTCGCCAAAAATTACGAAATTTTAAACTTGTTTCGGCGTTATTTTATCAGATTTCATGATATTTAACGAATGATAAATATAGCATATAGCATATGACAATGGTAACGATGATTTTCAGATATATTCTATTGCTAATTCTTCTTCTTTCGTATGGTGGGGGGTCAGAGGGGGATAACTAGGTCTGCGAGCCAGTCGGCGTTGCCCTGTGGACCTCATCAATCCCGCCGGGGAATGAATGGAGCGGGCATTCGTTGACCACATGTTCGGTGGTCTGCACCGCACCGCATTCACACATCGCCGACTCTTTAAGGCCCCATCTATGTATCATGTGACCACAAAGGCTATGGGAGCACCTTATCCTATTGATAACAGTCCAGAGTTTGCGAGGCAATGAGAACCCAGGCTGTCTCTCAGTGGGGTCTTTAACGAGATGGGCGTTTTTGACGTTGGCCGATTGCCACTCAAGCTTCCACCTATCTTTTGGGGTGAGAGGCTAATATTCTACCGATATTCTGTTGCTATTATTATATGTATTTTTACTTATTGTCCAACATTTTGTAATATTTTGGAGTAATTTTGAAAGTATTATTTTCTATTTTTGTAACTATACATACTACCTATAATCAGTATTATTCTCAAATACTTTATCTTAAACACTTTATTATTTCCAAATACATAGCTTAAGTAAATAGACTAGCTCCCGACCTAGACGCGAGATTATTTCTATACTAACTGGATAATTTAAAACTGTTAATGAATGATGTGTAACATATTATTATTGTGTATAATTACGTTTCTATTTTACAATTAAAAAATAAATAAGTATATCGAAATGACCACAAAGTGTAACGAACTTGGTATTTAACCTTTGGCGAAAGCTCTGGGCCAAATTGATTTTGATCTAGATATAATATATTTAAGTAACTAATTAACAGGGTATTGATTGGCTATCGATTCAACTCCCCTGAACGCCTTATCGCTTTTCGCCAAAGGGTAGAAGCCACACTGTTTAATCAGGATGTTTAACTTTTATATTGGTTAAAATATTTTAGCAATCTAATTCCCAATGCCTATAAATTAATTTAAACTAAGTGGGTAATTTAAGCTGAAAATAAATCGCAAGAACTCAATAGGTATACTTATAAGAAGAATCAATCATGCTTTCGTGATGTTTATACAAGGAGATGATTGCAAGTAAAATATATATTAGGTCCTTACAAATGAAATTGGCGTTTTGCCGTACTGGCAACTTTGATCTCAAATATCTTCTCTTTGGTTAGGAATTCCAAATTCAAATTTATACAGCTATTTACTCATGTATTTGTATTTCGAAAATTATAATTCATTTGTTTTTTCCTTAATTGTTTTTTTTTCTTTGCGTCACTTAGTTTACAAAATGGAAAACTTAAAATATCGCGTTATTTACGAGTACGAGTTCCACCGTGGCACCAGTGCTGCAGAAACGGCTCGAAGGATTAATGATGTGTAAGGCGACGGTGCCGCAAAAGAAAACACAGTGCGTTTTTGGTTCCAACGTTTTCGTTCTGGAAATTTCGACCTGCATAACAAACCCCGTGGACGGCCGGAGACCAAAGTTGATAATGAAGAATTGAAGGGTATTGTGGAAGCGGATCCATCGCAAACCACGTCCGAGTTAGCTGCAGGCTGCGGTGTTAGTGATAAAACTGTTTTAATCCACTTGAAGCAAATTGGGAAGGTGAAAAAGCTTGAATGGTGGGTACCTCACGAATTGAGTGAAGCAAATCAACTAACGCGCGTTAGAACGCTAGACCACACACTGCACAACAGACGGCTACCAAATTAGAGGAGCTTCAATTGGAATGTCTAAGACATCCACCGTACTCTCCGGACCTTGCCACAACAGATTACCATTTTTTTTCTAAATTTGGATAACTTCTTGCAAGGGAAAAAATTCAACTCCGATGGGGCAGTCCAAACCGCCTTCAAAGATTTTATTGATTCCCGTCCGAATGGTTTTTTTTAGTAAAGGGATCGATGAACTACCTATGAGATGGCAAAAGTGCATAGATAGCAATGGTACATACTTTGATTAAATAAATATATTAAATTTAAAAAAAATCGACTTTATGTTCCTCCCATACAAAACGCCAATTTCATATGTAAGGACCTAATATTACGTAACGCAACAAAATTCAAAATTGGTTACGATGTGTACTACAACAAAGTGGTACAAAACGTTTTAAAACATTATAACTGAAAAATTGCAGCGAATCGGTTCAAGATACACATATCCCTACATTAAAAATTAAAGTCCTCTGCCGCGTCGGTCTGTCTGTTCGCGATAAACTCAAAAAATACTGAACGCATTTTCGTGCGGTTTTTACCAATAGATAGAGTGATTCATGAGAAAGGTTTAGGAATATAACTTGTCAAGGTTTTGTGTAAATTGGTTGAAATATGTAATAAATAAAGGAGAATGTAGATATGTATGTGGTGGACGAGCGGGCTGGCAAGCGGGCGTTATAGATTTGATTTGTATGCAAAATTAACAGATGGCGGTATGAGTTAATTTATCGTGGTTATAAAGGATGGGTAACCATTTAACCATCCAGAAGATGGCGTTGTGTTTCATTAGCCACAGCAACGCGTGGCCGGGTTAGCTAGTTGTGTATAAGTGTTATGTAAAAACACGTTTTTTTAACACTTTTCGATAAGATCGCAACAAGGAACTTCGTGGATTTAATACGCCTTAAAATCGTTAGCCGCGGTAAAGTTATCACATGTTAATTAATAAACATGAAAATATTTGATATTATTTTAAAATGTAATGCCATAGAATTATTAGAATTGTGAAAGTGAACAAATCTTCAATTGGCTCTCTGAAAATTTGAGGAAAACGAAGAGTACATATCGCTCCTGAGCGATAATAGTGGCACAAGTAAAAAAATGCATTTTTGAAAAATAAAAAACGGTAAAATTCGATAAAAACGGTAAAATTCTTCACATAATTAATCTTCGCTTAATTCGTAGCAATCCGCGTATGAAGTCGTAGTTCAGTGGAATAGAATATGTACGTCAACATTCAAAGGAAATTTTTATCGAAACAAATGAAAATGTCAAGCTGCCTCGTTTCGAAGCTATTTCATTACTGGAAATTTGATATTATACCTTCTTGTAAACAAGTCCAAATTTGATACAGGTGACGAGGTGACTGGCGATTGGTCAGTAAGGGTATATTATATTTCTTAGTAAAAGGGGACTTTCTTAATACTTCTGTGGTATTTCTTCCTTGCCCGTATTTAATAATATATTTTCCACCAAAGAAATTCCTACCGCAAATACGTCACAATTGATAAACAAGAGTAAGGAAAAATGAAGGAAACTTTGATAAAAGCTTAAGGAAATAACCCTTTTTAAATTGCTATAAATATTTACATAAGCGTACCGCTGACGACCTTTGTGGTTTGGTGGTTGGGACAGTATCTTTGTATTTTAATGTTGCCAATTAAAAAAAGTAAATCAATCGATATCGTGCTGTTTCCTCAGAGACAAAATCAGGAGGAAAAGAGAAATATTTATATCTCCTTGGTGTAAATAATACGCGGTAATCAGATTGGACTAATGAAAACTACCACGGCTCTGGTATTATTAAACGGGCTTGAGACCAGCTTAACTATACCAAAGCTGAGCCGACGCGTAAGAATCAAATAATAACGACGACATATAAACGTAGGTACAAAGTTTAATTAGCAAACATCGAACTAAAATGTCAGTGTGAAGTTTGGATATCGTCCTTCGAATTACCAAGCATAGCGGGATTATTATTAGGGGTGACAGAACGACCCGAAGTATTAGGGAATTAGAGGGTGTATGGGGAGGGTGTAGGTGGTGATGGTAAGGGTGCAAGGTACACTATATAGGTACGTAAGAATAGAAAAGCTATTTTCTTTAAGCGTGTGGGAGGCGCAGCAGCGAACAAAACCAAAAGTTACAAAACTTACAAATCATCTCGCGATTAGCGGTAATTGTTAAGAGAATACCCCTCAAAAGCGAAGTTATACCTAAGTAGAGTTTGATTTTTTGTTAATATCATATTTGGGAGTATTAAGGAACTCAAGTGAAAAATAAATTTTGTACACTCCCCTTTGTAAGGGAAATATCACCTTGCTGAAAGACTATCTATTGAGACAAAAGTCGCTTATCTGTAAAGAGCCGTTCGCATTTGGCGAGTATTTTAGTCAAGTAGCGAGTATATTAGTAACTAAAAGCGTCCGAACACCACAATTTTAGTAGAGTGGGTTAGACAGCTCTTCAGTAGATTCAATCAATTTCGATCTATTTTTCAGGCGAGTAGAGACCCCCACCACGCGTCCCTGCGCACTAAAGGTACGTTCACATTGATCAAGTAGTAAGTCAAGTAGCGAGTACTCTCGCTAAAACCGTTCGCATTACTTTCAAGTAGAGTACATTTGTGCGCGCCGCCCGTTGCAAGATATCGGCGGATGACGGGCGCTACAAAGCAAAGTAAATACGCTAATTTAGCTTATTTTAATGTTTATTTTAGAATAAGTGGAAGAATAAATTAGTAAGATGAAAATAAATAAAGTATGGACACGAAAAGAGATTAATAGCAGCATAAATAAATAAATTTAGGGTAGCAAAATGGTCGGTTCGCGCCTGTTAGGCAGGGACGCGTGGAGGGGGTACTTCCACGCCCGAAAAATGGAACGAAATGGATTGATAAGCTGACTCCAGACTCACCCACTTTACTAAAGTTACGGTGTTCTAACGCGTTTAGTTACTACTATACTCCCCACTCGACTAAAATTCTTGCCCAATCAGAACGGGGCCCAATTCACATGCGTGAACCCGCCGTTTTAGCAGAGTTCTTTTATAGATGCGCAGAAATGTTGTGGCGTTGGAGCGAAGATGCTATTCTAAAATTATTTATTTATGCTACTATTAATCTCTTTTCATGTCCATAGTTTATTTATTTTCATCTTATTAATTTATTCTTCCACCTTTTCTAAAATTTCACCTCTCCTAAGCATTACAATATGCTTAATTAGCGTATTTACTTTTTTGTGTAGCAGCCCGTCATCTTGCAATGGGCGGCGGGCAATAATATACTCTACTTGATAGTAATGCGAACGATTTTCGGCGAGTCAAGTAGCAAGTGTACTCGCTACTTGACTTACTACTTGAACAATTCGAACAAGCCTTTAGGTATGTTTAGTGACCACATTCCCCAATACGTCATTCATCCCCTCTTTTTCCTTGCCCGCATTATTTTAGTTTCATAACATTCCCCAATCGGGTTGCTACTGGTACAGTCCCACTGGCTCCGGGCAGTTCGTGGACATACCCATAATATTACATTCCTGTGCAAAGCTCCTCTACTACGCGTAGCTACGAATTCGGGTTCTTAACCAAACAGCCTGCACAGCTAAAAAAATAAGTGTTTTCCAGTGAAAAGCGAAAGTATTCATTGCCCACCGAGCTGTGACTTCATTATTATTTATCGAAACCCAAACTTTGATTCCATCCCTACGCTCCAAGCCGCCATTAAATGAGGTCGTAAACCGGTACATAAGGGAAGGACATAAAATCGAACGATAAATACATTAGGATATTATGTTAACTCTGTTACAGCGTGCCGGGAGCTAAGAAATATACCTATTCCAAAATCTATAACGTTCCGGGCCAAGGCTGGACAACCCTCGCGATTCTAAGAGCTACAAGCATACGTATAAGTACAAGATATTACTAATATTACCTGGGGGCAATTTCGCAAATCCACAGACATAGCATTTTTAGTTAGTTAATAATTGATTTGATCTTTAGTTTTATGGATAGCATAACTTCTTATTGTTGTATATTTTGTTTGATACGGTCCATCGACATATATGGTAAAAGAGCACGATACGGTAGAAGAGAAACCCGACATTCCCATGTTCGTTATAGAATCAGCTCAAAATACTTTATGAAAAAAAAAAACAACCGCCAAAACAGAGTTTCTTTGTGAGCCAGAGTTTGACGAGTTCACCGAGATTAGCCGAGCCATTAGCCGCTAACATAAAAAAATTGGTAGTAAATTTTTGTAAAATTTTTATTTTCGTTCTCTTCCCTTTCTCCAGCTGTTAAAGGCATTTGTAAATCTACAAGAAAAATACTTATTTCTCTCAATTGCAATGTTTCAGCTTTCAACGAGAGAGCAATTATTGCCGTTATTAATTTGTCACAGTTATTATTGTTAGTTATATCTACCTGATATTTGACGAAATAGGTATATATTAATATTCTGAACCCCCAATGAAAAAGATCACGAACCGCCACTGGTCAGTGACATAGGATAATGTAGGCACATACTGTCTTTGAGAGTTTCGAGTCTAGGGAAGTTATGAGAAATACCCAGTGCCACATACACTTGGGATTATCGCATAGGGGAGAATCATGACTCATGACATCCCTTGAGAGCTAGCCTGGCGGGCGCCACTGGACTGTGACGAAGACATAAGAAGAGATAGGGTATTATAATTTCCTAACAATGAGGCCTCCTAGAACAAGTTTAGAAAGACATACAACCCAATTTTCAATAGCTAATGTAACCGGAACAAGGGCGGGGCAACGCACCCCGGAGGAAGCAAAAAATAGCCGGCAAAGAAAAGTAAACAGCAAAAAGTAAATGAAAAACACAAATTGGGTTTGAGGATAATATAAAAATTCCAACCGAGTACGCCCCTGCTATAATTAAAATGTTGCCTACATCAAGCGTCATTTTTTTTTAGAAAGTAACTAGCGGAAGCACCCAGCGTTGCCCGGGCTTTATTCTGCTTTAAGGGGTGGAAAAGGGGATTTGGGTGGTTTTTGAAATAAACAGTGACCTTCCTCTTGTTTTGAAAGTCAAGTTTGCAAATTTTCATCAATCTCGGAATAATTTGTGCAAAAAAAACAAATCCACAACGACCGCGATACTCATCTTTATAAATATATATGATATACATATAAAATCCCACATTTTAAAATAATGGTTAAAAAAACTGCAAAATTTTAAAGTGTACGTTTATAAAAATATAGTGCTATTTATTATTTATCTTATTCGAATGCAATAAATACAGGAATGCACCTGGTAATCTTGTAGGGTGGTAAGTTTAATGTGCTTGTACTAAATTGTACTCGTATGTAGTCACTGAACAAAGAATTACATTTGTATTGTAGGAGGGTTTCGAAAAGGTGCCAGAGGAAATAAAGAACACTGGCTTGACTAGATGTTATTATGAAAAGCAATTATTGTAACTTTATTATGATATCGGTTAGAAACAGAACTTCATAACTACGAAATTCATTATCAAGCTTCATCAGTACAATAATTATAATAATTAAATAATAAGACAGAGGAAGAGGACATCAAGACAATTATAATAAAATTAAAATAAGGTATACTTTTAGGAAAGCATCAAATTAAGTTCTCGTAAATAAGATTAATTTTTAATTAAAAGATTTCTTTGTTTTAACCACTTTTAATGTCTATAAAACCGACATGTTTCGAGAGCGACGCTCACTTCCTCAGGGTTTACTAAAATCTTATTATAAATTAACTTAGCGGTGACAATGGAAAGGTTGGAATGGGGAGGGGGAGGGGGAGGGGACGTATTTGAGGGCACAATTTCCAAAGGGAACGCGTTCAATAGTGGATAATTTAAAAATATTTTCTGATTATTTATAATACTTAGATTTGAATTCACGCTACAAAATAAATTTGCTGTATTTGAAGAAGATTTATTTTTAGTTAAGTATCAAATTAAGGTTCTTACTAACGTACAGTACTACAGTCCTATACAAGGAGAGGGTAAAAAACATATAGTCTACTAAGCACTCGTACAGACTCCTAAACACTCGGTTGGATGACTAAATGATCACAGGTAAAGATGAACAAGGTTGTTAGATATGACATGATGTATTTATAAATTTATTGGAAAAGTGCAACTTCAATTAGTTGTTTTGCGAAGCTCTTAGTGTATCAATAGTAAATAATATCTAGATTTTTGTATTTGTTTCGAGTATAGAATCTACTAACCGAGGTATGCACATTATTTTGGCACGATAATTTACATACTATACCTATTTACTAATGAAGCTCACATTCTCAAAATCTTTTCAAAGCGACTGACTGGGGAAGCAATTTTCCAATAATATAATGTATCATGTTTAACGACCTACTTCATCGTTACCTGTGACTTTTTTTAATGAAAGACAAACATTACTGGGTTGCGTATTTCCTTTTCCGTGTTCAATAGGAGTCAACTATGTCTCGAAACTAACACGGGTTTGTAACGCCATTTCTCCTTCCAAACCCGTGTTCAATAGAAGGCAAGCGGCATCCGATCGTGCACGGATTTATTACGCTACCGGGTTACGAATAACCCAACAATGTTTGAAAATCTCCTACTACTAAGAGAAAAATGTTGCTTGTATCGTAATGGAGGATTTGCCAGTCGAGGAATCGAACACGCGAAGCCCGGGTGGGACCCAATCGCGATGCCCACTCAGCCACTGACCGGTCTCGTGAAGATTTTGTTTTTTGGCAACTGAGCGACATACAGTTGTCAGCCAAGCAGTAGAAATATAAATAACGAGTGCGATTTTCCAATATCTTTTAACATTTTGTTCCTAGCCTAGTATGGGACCGCATCTCTATGTAACGTTAAACGAGAAACAAAAAATGATCCTAGCGCTAGGATAAAATTCATTATTATTTCAGAGAGATTGTTTAGTGTAGGTAGGTACTAAATACTATCCAGATACAAATCCCATGTATCTGTTTTGCAACCGCTTGACAAATGCCCTTTGGGACATATTTGCATATTGCACAAGGGTGATCCGTGTCACCGCACACACTCGACTATAATGACTTCGATATGTGACTAGCGAAATTACTACCATATGAATTGCAGCCAGTCTGGGTGATGTGCAATATGATGCGATTCTACGAATGTCTGTTATTGTACTAGTAAAATACATGTTGCAGATTGCTTTCGATAATTTTTTTAGGTTTGACGAGTTATTGAGAGGCGTATAGTTTCATTGCGTTTATTTGCTCGAAATTCTCTGAATAAGATTAACTTAATTTAATTACATTAACGGAATTAAGAAAAATAATTAATTTATCTTAGAGTAGGTCTATTATTTAGGGGGAGTGTTAAGAATAGTGACATCTATGAGAAAACTGCTGTAGGTAATCACATTGATTTAATCTTGATTAGTTTATTTATTATTAGAATATTGATTAGTTTAAGAGAGTATGAATACTAGCGATATCTGGGTGAATTTTATTGAAGCTAGTGTTACCGACTAACTAAAATAGACCACGTGACTCAGTAGGTGCCGATTACCGTTGTTATTGTTATTCTTGAAATTTTTTGAACCTGAAAGACGGTATTTTTACAGTTTTTAGCAGTATAAAAAGGGTGCTATTCAAAATACTTCCTCTCTCGCATTAGTCGATACTTAGGGTACAGTTCCCTTATTGCCCAGGCGGGGTCCGGGCCAAAATTAGTTCCAAAAAGTGTTGATTTCATTTGTTACTCAAAAGTGATTGTAAATAAAACGACTCTACATTAAAAAAAGTGTTTTACAATACAAAAGTCCACCACCCCCGATGAATTGAAGTTACTTTGACAGAGAGTAAATAATGAGCAATGAGAGAACCATATATATATAATAATATTTTGATGACTTGTATAGCGCCGTTTTCGAGAAAAATCACCTCAATGTATCTTCATGGTAAGAGATAAGAAATACAGTACGAATTAAGTGGAATATTAATATTAAATATTCGGTTCCATGACAGCTAAGAATCATTCAATTTCAACACCCCTTTGAAAAATCATTAAATGTTATGAAAAAAAATCTAAAAATATCCTATAATCTAATGCAACCTTTTTAACCAATTTTTGATATATTTTTTCATCAGTTTTAATGACTTTTCAAAGGAGGTGTTGAAGTTGCATGATTCTGAGTGGTTCCAGTCACCAAATATTCGCAGCTCCTCTTTTCTTATAACGTATGCATGACCAATAATAACATAAATATAATACATTTTGTAAAATATATTACGTATAAATTTAACCCATTTTTTTTCATATTACAATTTTTTTTTTAATCATGGATGGGAACAACTGATTAAACCTGTTAGGTTCGATTATATAATATATTTTTAAGCACAATTTTTTTTTCCAGCCCAACTGTTTAATAAACATATAAATTAATATTTTTAAGCTTTTCGAATAAAACCACCAGGATTTGAAATCAATAGTTTTTTGGGGATAAAAAGACTTAACGTATATTTAAAAAAAAAATCATCAAAAATCTGAAAGTCAGTGTGCGCCACTGGTAGCGTGAGGTGGTGTTGCGCAATGATGCATGCTCTCGGGCACGATGTAAGTGTCACACGCGGTTACCGTCGCCTCGCGCGTCAATGGAGCGGACAACAATCTGACAGATTTATGGCACGTGGCGCTACTGACATTACTGACCGCTGGCTCCAACAAATGGAGATGTCAAATAAATTTAACTATTTTGTAAGTAATCGCGGAGACATAAACGGACATGTGTTTTTGTTCGTGCCAGTACTTTTTACGTGACACTAAAGGTAATTGTTTACATAAAAACACTATAAATAGAAAACTGATAATTTCACGATAAGTAAAACAGATGTTCTAGCACAGTATTGCGTAACAAGGATAACAAGAAAATAAAGCAACAACAAATAAATATATGTACAATAGGAAGAATGCAAGGCTGATGTAAGCTTAATGAGTAAGATTAAGAAAGGAACGCAACGATGGTTTGGGCATGTGAACGAGAAAAGGAGTGTCAGGAGAATATATGACATTCTGGTACCAGATATTCTGGCTGAAATAGGATTCTATGTCCCGGATAATTTCACGCGAGGTCGCCAACACAGGCTTCTGATTCTTCCCAGATGCAGAACTAACTTAGGGGCCGTTCAAGTATAACGTAACGCACTTGGGGGGGGGGGGGATCTTGTAAAACGTTACTGTGCGTTACGAGGTGGGGGAGGGGGGGTTCGAATAAGGCGTTACGTAACATGTTTTTCTTTATTTAGATAAAAAAAACTAGGGAATTAAAATCTTCCAACTTGGCAATCCTTTTCGTTCTCGAAACCTCTTGTTTTATTTATTACCGCAATCGCGATTAAAACAAGAAAATGGGCATTTAAGCGACTTTCCAGTGCTTTCGCAACTTAATTGTGACTTTCAGGTAAAAATTGTCACTTGAGCGTTACGAAACCTTTACGGGGGGGGGGGGGGGTTTGTACGGAAAAACGTTACGGCGGGTTACATGGGGGTGGAGGGGGGGTCAAAAATCTTCAAAAATTGCGTTACGTAATACTTGAACGCCCCCTTACCAATGGTGATGCCCCTGGGAAGACTCACTAGGTTAATTAACTGCCTCGCAGGAAATGCAAAAATTTTCCACATTTCCTACATCGATTTGAAGCGTGAAATAGCACTTATGTTTTAACTAAATGTTTTATGTTAACTGTAAATGTATTTATTACTTATCTTTTCTTACCGCTTTTGCAATGTATTGGTTTCATGCTGTTTTTGCAAATAAATAAATATGACGCAAATATGAATGGTAGAAGAAGTCGGGGACGCCCGAGAAAGACATGGCATGACCAAGTGAATCAGACACTTGAGTCGGGTCATATCAAGAGTCAGAATAATAGAAGCGCCTGTATGAGACGATGTATGAATGTGAACGAGGCAAGGAGTGTGTGCCAAGACCGAGTTGTTTGGCGGTCCGTCTTCTCCGCCTACCCCTGCGGGGAAACGGCGTGATAGTTAGTTTAGAGTAGAAATCTACCTACAATATTGTATAGGTCGAAGAGACAGTTCACCAAATACTCGTACAACGAGGGTGTATTGTTATGGTAATCAGATATTACATATAACTTTGAATTTACCATCGCAGATCCCAACCTAAAAGCGGGTTTCAGTTGGGATTAATAATCGTCAAAATTTAGATTGTTAGGAACATTACAAACATCCTCTGCTAATTTATTTACCACAATCGAATTATGAAAATTTCGAATGCGCATACACACAAATAAAGTTAGTAATAAAGTGAAAATCGTTTTAGACGAAACCGTTTAACACAACAAATCAAAAAACTTAAAATAATATGATAGATAATATTAATCTTCAATTAAGTGTATAAAGGTAGTAACAATTTCAGAACAATTAGTCATAATATACTAACAGACAGAACAATTAGTCATAATAGACCTGATATAGTTTTACATGACAAAATTAAAAATAAAAACTTATATCATTGATGTAGCTATTCCAAATTCCTGTAATATTCAAAAAAACTATTTCTGAAAAAATTAGAAAATACACAGATTTAGGAAATGAGATTAAAAGAATTTGGCATTCTCGGACTATAAAAATATTACCATTTGTTATTTCGGCCACTGGCATAATACCTAGGAATCTGATTCAAAATTTAAGCATATTAGATTTGTCAAAGGATTTGTATATAAAAATGCAAAAATCAGTAATTTTAAATACATGTAGGATTACAAAAGATTTTTTAAATATTTATATTGAGGGATCAGTAGGATTTATAGGTTCAATTAGAAATGCCACAGAGCCGAACCCTCTGATATGAAAATATCTGGAGTCGGAGAATTATATTCCCATTTGGTCTCTAGTAGGTTGACATGTTGTTCTTGTATTGTTTTGTATTTATAATACTTATATGTATAGTGCAATTGCATTGCGTGGATTGACTAGATGATCATTTGGGGAAGTGTGTGAAAGGGTTTAGTTTTTCCTGTGGGGTAAATTTAACCCGGACATTTAAATCTGGTGCGTAAAAATAATAATAATATTTGGATGCATAACACCGTTTTTGTGAAAAATCACCCCAAGGGCGCTGTAGGGTGATTCCATTATCGCGGGTGCATCATTTAGACGCATATAAAGCTTCTTAATAATTAAACGAAAAACTTTTTTAATGAAATTATTATTGGAAGAGCTACATTTTAACTTGTTTACTTTTTATTAGTTTATAAGAATTTTATTGAAATATTTAAATAGTCAGGAGGGAGGTTCAAAGTGCGATCGCGGGTGCAACCAATTTGGCCCACCCTTTCCAGATCATAAGACAAAAACACAAAAATCTGTTAATTGTGATACATTTATTATGTTATGCCTTGATATTTCGTAAGGCGTTAAACTAATCAACTACAAAAATAAACAAATATATAGAAAAAAAACAAGCAATGAATTATTAGCTTTCCAAACAATCGCGGGTGCAACATCAAATTATCGCGGGTGCAACTCATCTAGTTTAAGTGTATATAAACATCAATAAACACTGATAGAGGAACGAAATAAGAAATCCAACAATGCGTATTACTAATCAGTACACTTCTTTGTCATTTATGTTAATTATTTATTTTCGGTTACGTCAAAATTCGCCGAAAATTCTATGAACATATTACATCCATCAATTCTTTTCAAAAACAAAAATTTGTTTTTTTTCTTATTTTTTAGAATTTCTTTTTATATTTTGTAATTGGTAAGAGGTTCCAGATTGTTATCATCCCAATCACTTTCTGTTTCAGTGGCGGTTTTCGGAGATTTCAAAACCAATATGCATTGGGGACGAGACAGTGAGGTTCGCGACACGGAAATGCTATCGCAGTTTTCAGATTAAAAGAAATGTTTTGATTGAATGCCTGATTTCTTTTTCAGTCCTTCCTATTTATCATCCAACGTGACCACCCTTTCTTTACGGCTTTTTTAAATATAAAGAAGATGTTTTTAAGAGAGACTGCGTGCCAAATCATAGAATTTCTATAAAAAAGCTAAATATAATATAAACAAACCTATTAAATATAAATCACTAGTAATACACAGCAGATATTATTATTGAAGACATAAAAAACAATAAAGTATATGATAAATCACACAATAAGGGTAGTTGTCAAAGAGTTGCGCCCGCGATTCTAAAACACAATCGCGGGTGCAACCAATTTGAGTCAACGTTTATTTCAATTCAGCTAACATTATACTCTTAAAAACGTTTTATTCGAGATTGCCTTTGATTTCTTCTTACTTTTACAAAGTTTCAAAACGTTAGTACTTTATTTCTGTGAAAAACACAAACTTTTATATCTTTTGTATCGCGGGTGCAACAAGCTAGCAGTGACTTCTTGTAGTCAATGATGCTTAAAAAATAACAACAAGTACTTACATCTTTCGGCACATAAGAATAAACTAATATTGTCACTACACGTTTAGCAGTAAAATATAACTTTAAACTATCGGTAACAACTGTTTCGCGCCAGCGTTGCACGGTGTGATTTTGCAGTTTATATACCGATTCTTCGAATGATAATGTTTCCAAGCGCGCCAAAAATTTAAATATGAAGTAAAATTCAAAAATTTTTTTATTATTAAATATTGACCTTCTTCTTTGCACTGATATCAAAAAAAAGTAACAAATACTGCGATTTAAAAATTACTGTCGAGAATCGTCTATAGCGGAATCGCCCTGTACAAACTTATAATACATTTCTAAAATCTTACTTCTAACTAGTGTTGGGTTGGACACGACATAACGATGAGTTTGTATGAGGTACTCAAATATCGAAATGAGGTGTTGAGGTGTCCCACCTCATTGGTGAGGTGTTACAAAATATTTTCGCTTACATTAGCTCCACACCGGGGGCCCTAAGAAAAATAATTCCCCTCAGACCCTATGTCATCTTTGTGGATGCTGTGGACGTATAAATCCATCCCCCCAGTTGTGCAAGGCGTAAGGCCGGAGAAGTCAAAGGGACTCCCTCAACCACTCTCTCCGGATCCGGCCTGCCATGCAGCAGACGCATCCGCCGCCTAGACCTGCACAAACATCACTCCATGAACCCAGGCACCCCTGCTAAGTCACCATACGTAGCGAACCACTTGTGGTGACCTATGACAGAGGTGTTGGTTATCTAATAAATGGTTCCCGGGGCGGCGGTACGCATACCTGCCTCCCGGGTTTGTTATTTTTGTAATACGAAAAACGGATATGAAAAAGGCCTCATACGCTTGTCCCAAACGGTACGTGACATGACATTTAGTCCAATACACCAACCACCTCACACCTCACCTCATATTTGTCCCATACGTGACTACGTGATGTGACATGTAGTCCAATACAACAACCACCTCGCATCTCACATCATATTTGTCCCGTAGACATGACATAAATGTTGTCCAATAAACCAACCACCTCATAATTGTCCTCCCTTCACATTTGTCCCAAACGCGACAACGTGACATGACATTTGTAGTAATACAAAGACAAAGAGTTGGTACAAATCCATTTTGTGAGGTGGGGGGACATTTTACGTGTTTGAATGGGATATTTGAGGTGCCTCTTGTATGAGGTACTCAACACTACTTCTAACTACAAACTAGGCAAACACTTAAAAACCACTTTTACAATACACTTACAGCTAAAAATTGCATCCACCAGTTCATCTTTCATATGTACAATGATGTGACCAAAGAAATTTAGATACAGTTGTCACGCAGAGGACATAATTGTGAACACATTTTATTTAATCTAATGATAATATATTCTTTAATGAGCATACTTTAGAAAGCAAAAGCAAAATTTTATGATGGGAGGTACAAATAGTACCTACAAGGATTTGATCAGAATATTTATCTTCGTAAATGTTTTTATTTTTTATATGAATGCCTTTTTTCTTTTTTTAATATAAATACCTGGAGCCAGTGAGACTATGGCATCCCCAATTTGGGTATGTTGTAAGGCTGAAGGTAGTGGGGAGGGGAAGGAGGTGGAGAAGAGGAAGATGGGGAAGTATCTGACTATTCAGATCTGGTCACCAAACACGGCTAAAGCCATTTCAAGCAACGTTTCATTTCTGAATGGAGGTCTTACACCAGGGCGATATTGAAAGTATGTTCCACTCTGGAACGTGTCGCAAATATAGGTACTATATATTATTTTTAATTTATTAAATGTGAAATAACACAAATTAATCAAATAAAATTTATTTACCTACGCTGGGATTCAATCCCGCGACTTTCGGATTGCGAGTCAAAAGCCTTACCGCTAGACTACGCCGGTCGTCAAATGTGATTCGCTCTTCGGTAATAGGCAGATTGATGTGTAAGGATTTGAGTAATTTGAATAAAGTGCATATTTATCTTATAACTTTGTTGCTTTTAGCTAGGTTGAGAAAAAGGGTAAATACTTTATTTCAGAACCAATAACATCGAACTAAAATACTGTTATTGTAAAGTCACAGTTAAAATTTCCTTATTATAAATGTCAATATACGACTTCTCGAAAAACAGTTTTATTATAGTATTAGGGAAATCAAAAGAATGCTTAGTAAAGAATGTTAAATCGATATTAATTAAACGTGACTGCAACATTGCATGACACATCAAATAATAACAGTGGTTGGCTTGGCGGTGTTATTATAGTTATATTAGTATTGATTAGCTAGGAACTAACAACGCTTTGCCTATAACAAAAGATACCTGAATATTTTAGTTTTGTTAAGACAGAATATTCCTTACGACAGACGAAAAGCCATTCTGCAAGGTTCACCAAATTAAACATTGAACATAATTACACAGAAACATGGCTGTAAAGAATTAATTAGTATTTTATTCATACAATTGAAGCATTAACTAAGTTAACTTTTACAGATAAAAAATCAGAGTATGCAATATACACGCGGTAGAAGTGAAACCTTCAGAAAACTAAAGTAGACAAGAGTGGGGAGGCTACGAAGCACCACACAAAGAGGAGACCGATTGATTACGAACCACTGCACAAAGAGGAGACCAATTATACTATCTCATTCTCTCGCAGGCTAAATCCTGAAACTCGATGAAACGAAAAATGTCGACATTAAAACGAGACAAACACATACAGCTATGGGGGCATACATAATTACGTGAGCTCAAAGGGGGGTGGGGTCCAGCAAAATCTCACCTTACTTAAAAAGAATATACGAAGTGGCCCAAATTTATCTCACCAAGGGGGGGGGGGGGGGGTGGGAGGGGTCTAGATAGGAAGAAAAACTGCTTACGTAATTAATGTTTTATTTTAATTATAATTTTATTATAATTTAGTAACTTTATTATAATTTAGTTTTAAGAATTCTTGTTGTTAACATTGATCTTTAGGAATTGCTTTGTATTATATACTGTATATTCTTTGTTTCAGATTATTTAATCAATTTTGTATTTTGTAAGGACTCATAAGGAACACTATAGGATTAATTTTAAGTTTATTATAATTAAGCGCACTTGAAGTAAAATATCACAAAACTGCGCTACATAAATACTACGTTATTATTATTATTATTATTAATGTATGCCCAAATAGATGTATGTGTTTGTCTCGTTTTAATGTCGCCATTTTTCGTTTCATCAAGTTTCAAATCACAACGGTGCTAAAGAAGTTTTTACTTTATAACTATTATATTACTTACGGCATTATTTAAAGCGGGCAAGGCAGTAATTAATTATTAACGAGTTTAGAGGCATGGCGTGTTTGTAAGAATTTTATTTATTTATTTTATTGCTTAAAAAGTATCAAATACTTGTTTTATGTGTTTTCAAAACAATTTGTTTTAATGGGAGACTGAAGTTTTCGGGTTTTGAAAATATTTGTTTATAAACCAACGCGTAAAACGAAGGCTCCAATGGTTCATTATTTGTTGTTTGTATTTATGGTATACTAGATTTTAAGCGCGGCTTCGGTCGCGTGGTATTAGGGAAAAATTACAGAACAAAGAATTTCCTCACGGGAATGAAATGTTTTTCCGGGATGAAAAGTAGCCATGTCCTCCAACTATCCGTATGCAAAAAATCACATCGATCGGTGGCTCCATTGCGATGTTATAAAAGGACAAACAAAAAAAGACACTTTTGCATTTACAATATTAGTTAGGATTATTCGACACATTCACCCTTTTGTGCTGTGATTGGTGCCGAATCCACAAACAACATTTCAAAGTCAATATTTTTTTGACATAACATTTTACATTTCAAAATTGGGACATACATATTTAATATGTCGATTTAATATTTATTACCAGCGAGAAATCGTACGTGACATCATTGCCCTAGTGTCTTACGTCTGCTTCGTTTTCAAACGAGATGCGTGAGAAGGAAGAGGACGAACGTCGATGACGTCCGTACGAGATCTCGATGGGACTAGTTTACGTATTTTATAAAAATAATATTGGTAGGTTTATCTAAGCTTTCCCTTTACTTTTTTATATTATTTCCATTAACGACAATGTAAAAACATGTTATGTATAAGGTACCTGTATATTACATTGAATTATTATTTTATATACTTTTTTATGCGAATTGAAATTTAAAAACTGGTTTCTCATTTTTTCTATGTATTTTCTTATACTATATTATACACTTGTACGCACCCACACACCAAATGCACTAAATCACGTAAAATTCCATCAAGGGGTTGATACTTTAAAAATAATAAATAAATAACTAAGATTGCACAAAGACGTGTGAGCTTTTTGCCCTGGTGGCAATATCATCGAACCAACCAACTCGTATGTCTTATATTACATTGTTGAAATAATATTTAAAATTAATAATAGTTTCATTGTTGGTAAAGTTTACATGTAATACTCGAGCAAGCAATATAAACGGAACAAATTGCTGAAAATGTGGGGCTATAACCAGAAACGTGAGTTGGCAATAAATGGAGCCGTTACTTTGAATGCTTTCGTGGAGTAATAACCGCGACTCTAATTATAATTAAATAGGTAGAAACATTCATAACCGGATCAGGTGGATGCTTATTTATTAATCAATGCCCTTTACGACAGCTGTGCAGTAATTTTAGCCAAAGTTCATCAGACTAAAGGACTAAACAATCAACATCACCATACAAAGACTTGGCGGTGCACGAACAATTCTTGAAGTGAAAACATCTTTAGCACCGTTGTGATTTGAAACTCGATGAAACGGAAGCAAGCGATACTAAAAAAAGACAAACACGTACATCTATAGGATTTACCCTGCGAGAGAATGAGATAGCTATAAAATATTTCAAATTAATAAAATACTTAGTTTTACCACTATTGTTTACAAAAACCAACATGTTTCGTGAGCAACGCTCCTTTCTTCAGGCTTTTTATTGATAGGTACTAACCTCACTAGTATTAATAAAAACCCTGAAGAAGTGAGCGTTGCTCACGAAACATGTCGGTTTTTGTAAACAATAAAAGTGGTAAAAACTAAGTATTTTATTAATTTTAATTAAAATGGTGCCACAAAATAAGTTTTCTGTGTTAGAAGAAAAAAAATATTTATTTATTTCACGGGTATTCTGTTCCAATATAATACGATAAATCCACCGACCCGTGCAAGTTTCCAAGCGGTATAAAGCGCCCGATGAACCTTAGCGGCCAGACATTCAGCAGATCAAAGGTGGAATCCTACGAAATTTAAAAAAAAATATATATTTATTTTTATTTTTGTAAAATCAATATCCAAACTTCAAACCACCCCAAAATGAACAGGCGAAGAAAACACAAAAGAAAGGGACATCTAGCGACTCCGAAGAAGAAAACACAAATACTAATAAGATGACCAAATGTATAGGAATATGTGCACTGGAATTCGACGACAAAATATGGAAAAAAACTTCCTTCACATTGAGAAAAAAAGTGCTTCGTAGTCTCCTCAACTATATTGTCTACTTTAGTTTTCTGAAGGTTTCACTTCTACCGCGTGTGAATTGCACAATCTGATTTTTTATAATTTATTGAATCGAACCCGCAACCTGTCAATCCAAACTCAATGCGTACACCATTACGCTTTCGTAGGTCATCGAAAATTAGCAGTCAGCATTATTGCTGTCTAAAGCTTTCGAAGCAATACAATCAGTCGAGAAAAATAAAAGAAAGCTCGTAGGTCCACAAAATATTTCATAAAAAAAACTGTTAGGTACATGTCATGTTATTTCTAGCGCAAAAGGGAGGCGTTTTTAAATGAAAATCGTTATTTACATAATAATATACGTCACAAGCTGTGAAAAGATTCATATTTGTGGGATAAACTGTCAAGATTGTTAAAAATAACTGGTGTGGCGCGATTTTCCACAAAAATACAAAAAGATTTTTTAGGCCGAAATTTTTACACATGAAAGGTTGGTTTTTCAAAGTCCAAATTTACGTATGGGAAACGTGTAAAATGTAGGTACGAGTACATACTTTTAGGAAGGAAATCCAGCTTTTGCGAAGGAAAGCGTTTTTGAAAAATGTTAATAAATAGTATTTTTGTTACATATTTTAGAAGATAATATTCCCAAATTCACACGATTTTATTTCACGACTATTGATTTTAATTTTGATTAATTTTATTTTTTTACTATTAATTAATCATATATTCAAATGACGATTTGTCCCTTCATACATAATATGGTAATTCATTAAATATCACCCGTCTCTTTCACTGTTCCATTGTGTTATGTTTTGTCTCTGTCTTTATCTTTATAAGCTCACACTATGTGTATTTTTGATCAGTTTAATTTTATACTCTGAAGATGCTTGAGTAAAGCGAAACCGGTCGGTATTATAAAAATTAAATAAATCGTGGTTAAAAAACAAAGTTATTAGCGCCGTTTACACGCACACTTCGGAGCGACAGAGTCCCGCGCCACTTCAGGCCGCCGTGCAGAAAAGTCTCACAGTGAACTGCGCTGTAAACCTACCGGTCTTTACTTTTCTGCGCGGCGGCCTGAAGTGGCACGGGACTCGGTCGCTCCGAAGTGTGCGTGTAAACGGCGCTATTGTTTTATTTCATTTCATATTAATTAATCATGATATATTATGTACTACGTACATGCCACTACTGTATTACTTATTATCTTTGTAAAAGCCCACTATACTAGGGCGTAAATAAATAAAGATACAATTTTGTGCAATATTATATTACTTCCTGATTATTTAGATACATTAGGTCAGTGGTGGGCAAACTTTCTTCATGGGGGGCCAGAAAGTTCTAAAAAAATTCAGAGGAGGGCCAGGAGTATAGCCAAAATGCATTTTGTTTTACAGTCTATATTTTAATTATAAAACTTTACACACAAACGCTAATATAAGTTACAGATTACAATTATTTTACTTTTATTTGAAGGCCCTGTTATGGTTGGAGTGTGAGACATATGAAATTGTTTTTGATTGGCCATAATGTCTTCAAATGCAGGTTTGAGCTGCGACGAAGTAACCTTTAGCAGCGAAGGTGCTCATCAGATAATCGATTTCTGACTGAGTTTTTCCGCAATTTCATGGTCGAAAAAGTCTGTTCACAGACATATGACGATCCAAACATCGCTATTATTTTCTGGGCGTGATCAAATATCTTTGGATATTCGGTTTTCGGCGGTGTTCTATAAAAATCTAATTTTTCGGAATTTAAGAACAATTGTTTTAAATGGGGGCTGCACTGCATTTCAAAAATTTCTAACTGCAATTCTGCAGGGACATTCGCCGGGTCCACATTAAACTGCATTGAAAAAACATCAAGCGATGACTGAATATTCTTAAAATCTTGAAACCTAGTTTCAAATTTGCATCGCAACGCAACACATGAACTACGTGGCTAGTCTAGAAATGGCTTCTTTTTCTAATTCAAATAATTTACTTTATACAGCTGGCTATAATAGCCCGCGATAATTATATTTTGTATATAATAGGTATACTTATAATTTTGAAAGATTGTCGGCGGGCCGGATTAAATACTTTTGCGGGCCGGAGCTGGCCCGCGGGCCGTACTTTGCCCATCACTGCATTAGGTATTACAGCTTTACTACCAAAAACGTTATGAATATTTTATACAATTGATAAACAACCGTGCAGGTATGTGAAAACCTTACTAATATAGAAAATGAAAAAATAGTTCATGGAAAGATTTAAAGTGAAAAGTTCAAGGAAATTGAAATTGTTCATTGAAAGACATTGCTTTTTCAAAGATTTTAAGTTTCTCATTTTAAAAGAGGGTTGTTTTTCTGTTGAAAACACTTTTATTATTATTAATAATAATTTCTCATCGAATTTCGGAATTTTTCCAAAGAATTTTAAAAGTGCTATATATTTATTAATTTTGAAGATGTCGTAAAAACAAATACCACTTTAGAAACTAGACAAAATTACCTTTCAATTTTTTTGTTATTACCAAATTAAATCTAACTTTGCATGGTCTTTACACAATATGCAACTAAAACACCGTTTAACGCTTGGCAAGTAATTTTTTTATTAGTGTTTAAAGATATTATTATAAGTACATACTCGCTGGTTTTTCCCATGCAAAAAATTCTTTGCTATTAAAAAAAATACTTTTTGTTCAGGAAAGTCTGAAATCTTCATTTCGTAAATAAAAGTCACAACAAGACAGGAAAGTCTGAAATCTTCATTTCGTAAATAAAAGTCACAACAAGACAAGCCCCTGCAGGAGAATCCATATTATGTAAAGTAAGTAAGTGCATTCAAAGTGGTTAACAACATCAATATCAATTAATTACGAATTATCTCTCAAAAGCTCGGCTGCAGTTGATGTCGGCCTAATTGTTATCTGCGGGAGTGCAGTCCATTAAATAATTGGTCTAATTAAACCACCGATGTTTAACGTCGTAATTTGAAGCAAAATATTTTACGGAGCGCTGTCGGGATATGTTAATTGCCGATTAACGTTTTATTCGATGTACATACGTCGTTCGCGTGCGACGTTGTAACGCTGAAAAGTGACAGCAAAAGTACGGCTAGATTGAAATTGTCAACGTCAGCTAATGGCATTAGTACTTACCATCTATGTAGAATGTACAAAATGGACCTGCGCGGTATGAAACATGACAAGATCATGATATCAATCGCATGTTACTTACATCAAAGTGATGTACACCAAAACCAGACCATCGTATGAAGCTTTTAAATTCGATTAAGAGACAAATAAAAAGAAATTAACCTACGAAAATCGAAGTCGAATGCTTGAATTTTACAAAAATATAGATCAAAACAAATATTTTGTTAAATAAAATAACAGGCGTGAAGGGATGAAACCCAAATATATTTTTTATAAAAAGTAATGCTAACCTTAAACGATTTTTGCACTAACTTAAGAGCGTTTAACCAGCCAGCGGACGAAAATCCACATTTCGCCCAAAGTTGTTCTTCCGATCGTGCAGGGCGGTTACAATGAGAAAGATTGATTATTCTCCGTACCAGCTTTTTTAAATTATAACTCAATATCGAATTTATTTCAATCCAAATTAGCTTTAATTTATACCTTCATCCAAAAATGCTGAAAGGCGTGATGATAAAACTATTAAAATAGTGTACTTTTTGTAGTTATTTTTTGATTATAAGTATTTATCATTTTTCAATAATGTCTAAATTTAATAAGAATGTTTAAAAAATCTGAAATATATTAGTTTGTAAGTGCGCAAATAAATACACAAATGGACCAATTTTCGTCAAGAAACACATGTACGTACATATTTTTTAATGATTTTATTGAAACTAAAATTAAAATTCTAATACATAACTTTGCTAGATAATGTATTGATTTATTTTACTGCATGATTACATTATTTGAAATGGGTGTGGTATAATACAAAAACTTTTTTGAAAATTTAACAAATCTGCCAACGACCTATGGAATAACCTTATTATACTAAAAATTTAAAAAAATTCTAAAAATTTATTACATAACTATGCTAGATAAAAGAACAATCTTTCGAAATCCATTTATAATTTTTTGTGGAAAAGAGTCAATACGTCTAAAAACTTTTTTGAAAATGACGTATTTCCGGCTTTCTCTGGTAATACCCTCTTAACATGTAAATTTCAACACTATCAACTACTACTCAAAGTTAAAATTTGTCATACATAACGAAACACATCTGATTGTATCGAACAATGTATAAGTGATAAAGATAACAATAAATTAATAAAAATAAATTAATCAAAAAGTAGGTACGTAATTGACGTTTTCTGGTGATCAATATTAGTAATAAATACGTGGATTAGGGTCACTCAAAACACTAACATAGTCTTTATACACTTACATAACTATGTATAAATTTAGAAATGTCGAAAGATTCAGTGGGCTCACCTATAGACATCTATATCGATGGCACCTACAAACATAATATTCATGCGAGGTGTTCAACAAGGTGAGATGTAGGTACCTATTCATTTTTTTAGCAATGTCATCATATTCGAATTCGAAAAGGGTTGGAACGCTGTTATTTTATTCGTGTCATTTTTTTTTACCTGTCAACACCCCCATTTCATTTAATGCTTAACAATGCAAAATAAGAAACATTTCGAAAAAAACGCTTCGTATTTTATTTTGTAAATTCAATTCATAACCGTATTACTTTTCCATGTGAAATTTTTTATTGAATGTAATAAAGATTTTACGTTTAATATAATGGCCTTTTAGGTTCCACTGGAATATTTGGATGGTAGAATAATAATATAAATATACTATAATAAGTCCTACATAATTCACACAGTGTGTATGTAACACAGTACAGACCTTGGTGTCTCTCTTGATAGCAAGCTTTCTTTTCGGGAACATATAAATGTGATTTTTAATAAATCTCTCAAACTACTCGGTTTCATCACTAGAATCACTTCTGACTTCAAAAATATAAATACCCTAAGAACTCTTTACTGCTCCTTGGTTCGCCCCCATCTTGAATATGCTTGTGTTATATGGTCTCCTTTTTATGCCATCCATATTCGTCATACTGAGTCCGTCCAACATCGATTCCTAAAAAGGATTGCTAGGAGGCTAGGATTAGAGCGAGGCAATTACTCGTATGCTGAAATTGACATAAAAAACTTTAAACCTTTCTCCTTTAGAAGACCGTCGGTCATTTGTTTCTTTAAAATTATTATAAAATAAAATTAATTAAAATAAATTATATTAACTGTTTAATCGATTCACCTACATTACTACAACTCATCCCATTTAATATACCTTCCGTAGACTCAGAAATAAAGACCTGCTCTTCCTCAATCAGCACTCGACTAATTATGGTTATAACTCCACTGTCCAGAATGTGTAGAATGGTCAACTTACGTCAAGACCTTGATTTTTTTGGTATAAGCTTAAATGATTTCTTTCGCTCTTTAAACAATTGAAGATATTTTATATTTACTAGTTTTGTAAAGGCTTGACTTGACACTTCTACTTTCTCTGTTTGTCTTCGCTTTCATGTACCATCCTGACAATGTTCATTTCTAAATTTCGTGATACTTTGTTGTAAATTGGACGTAAGTCCGTTAATAAATAAATAAATAAATATTGAACGACATGTGATAACGAAAAGACACTGGACAATCTGGCAGAGTATGATTGTTGTCTCTCTTTCATGCCATCTCTTTTATACAAGAAGGTACATTTAATAATAATTTAGTAATGAGAATTTTTTATCTCACCTTAAATAATGCTTTTTAGGAACCAAGGTGAAAAGATAAAAGAAGTAAATTCTATTAAGAAGTCACAAAGAAATTCTCGGAAAAGGTAAAGAGGTAAAAAAGCAGGATTTTAACGAAGGGATTCGTAGAAACCTAAAAATAAATCTCCCTCTTGAAAAGTCAGTACAAAACGCTGAAAATACAGAGTTAAATTAACCTTTCAGGTAATAAATATTATTAAGCGAAAACGAAAACATTTTCTCAGAATAAATGTGGAAAATAAGACCAAAAATTCCTATTCTCCCTCTAATACAGTTTAATGAAGTGTGAAGGTGTTCCACTGGTTATGGGTGGTATTAATACGAAAATTATAAAACATTTTTTACTTGCGTCACTCAGGTACAGGAGATTGTTGTTGATACTCGTTTTATCCTAACGTGTGTGTTGTTTTACCGCAAGCATGACGATGTACACTTTTGTAGATCGCTCGAATTTCTTGCAGCAATAAGAGCAGACATCAACTTACCTGCAAGAAAAGAAAAATAATGTTAGATATTCGTGCTCCTTTCATTGACAATTCATAAACAAATCGAAGATTGTTTTGTGCCACAAAAGAAATAAAAGACAGAATCATCTCCCAAAAAAAGAAGACGGGTTATTTCTCAGCTAAAGACATCAGCCATTCCAATTCAGAAAACCCAATCTACATAAACGAAAAGCTGACGCCACAAAATAAACAACTACTCTGGCTAGCGAGAGCGACGAAGGCCATGGGTTACCAATACGCGTGGACGAAGAACGGTAACGTCCTTCTCCGCAAAAATAAGGATACTCCAATTATATATGTTAGAGATGCAAGCGACATACCACTTCAATAACCTGGACTCCCTTTTGTGCCTTCAAAGATGACCATCCGGACTCAATAAAAATGGCCCATTCAGAAGAAAACAGCATCCCCGAAACTCATGTATGTGACAATATTGAAGATGTAAACACATTATTCAACGATACATCCTTTAACATACTAAACATGAACATTAGAAGTATTAGGAAACACTTTGATGAATTCTGTATCCTTTTAAATTCATTTTCCTTCAAAATTGATTTTATAGCACTCACTGAAACACAATTGCGCGAATGTATCCCGTTTTACTTACCTAACTATATTTCCATTTCAATTCCGGCTAAGCATACCTCTCACGATGGTATTACCATATTTTACAATGTACACTCCATATCCAACATTAATATAGAAAATCCAAACTTCAAATTTTCCAATGCTTTACACGCCACCTTTACCTCCAAAGGGAAAAAATACTCTATTTTGACAGCTTACCGCTCTCCCTCTTTATCTACAAATCTGTTTACCCAAGAAATTAAAACTTTTATCAGCAATAACAGCTCTAACCATTTCGATTTTGCATTTTTTATGGGTGACATTAATATAAATATTCAAAACGCCATACTAAATCCGAACACGAACGAATATCTAAATGTTATGTATTCCACAGGATACCTACCATACATAAACAACACCACTAGACCTAATCATCCTAATGATACATGTCTTGATCATATATTTCTAAAATCAAATAAAAATTACCAACATAAATCCGCTACACTACAAATTGACATAACTGACCACTATCCCACCTTCTACGGCCATCATATTACAACTTTGCCCGTCTCTGCTGAACCAAATAACTTCAACAAAAAAATTACTAAAATCAACTACTCAATTTTAAATAACTTACTAAACGAAGAATCGCGGACTGCGGTCCTATGTAATGATGACCCAAATTTAGCTTTGAATAACTTTTATGACGTACTTCAAAAATATATTGTAAAAAGCCAAGAACCAATAGCACCACCAAAAAGTAAACATAAACATATAAAACCATGGATTACGCGCGGACTGATAATTTCAATACAACATAGAAACAAACTTTTCAAAATCTATAAAAATCATCAAAATCTTTGTACATCTAAAAACGAAGCACAGAACCACACCAAACGGAACGAATACATTTTATTTAGAAACTATCTAAACACTATCATAAAAAAACGAAAACAACAATACTACTCTACTCAACTACATAATGCTCACAACGACTCGAAAAAAACATGGCAAGTCATAAATGAAATTTCAAATAGGAACCAAAAGGTTAATAAAATTCCTCAAAAAATCATTACTGACAATAACACAACCATCGAAGATGCTGAGAGCATTGCAAACAATTTCAATCACTTCTTTACAAACATCGCCTCAACTCTTATAGATAATAATCCCAGTCTTAATATTCACTCGAATCAAATTCCTCCCGAACTTTCAGAGTCTAATGACACCACCTCTGAGCTATCTACATTCAAAGAAATAACAGAACTTGAAATCTCAAGACAAATTGATCACCTTAAAGAGAAGTCTGCAAATGGCCCAGATAACATAAGCAATACCACAATTAAATCAATTAAAAAACATATAATCATCCCATTACATTACATATTCAACAACTGCATCAGACACAGCATCTATCCTGATAATTTTAAACTCGCCCATATTATTCCAATACATAAATCCGGATCCCAATGTAAAACCGACAACTACAGACCAATAACCTTAACTTCTCAATTATCCAAGATCTTCGAAAAGTGTTTAAAACGACAAATTATGATTTTTTTAGAATCGAATGCAATTCTCTCAGCCAATCAATATGGCTTTAGGACTAACCTGAGCACCGACGATGCCGTCTTTAGTTTAACCAAAAACATATACTCTAACCTAGACTCTAATAATAAAACTTTAACTATTTTCTTGGACTTAAAGAAAGCGTTCGATACAGTCAACCACAAAATTCTTTTAAAGAAAATCATTAACGTTGGTATTAAAAACAAAAGTCTCTTGCTACTAAAAAGCTATATATTAAATCGCCAACAATGCACAAAAATAGGATAAAGCTTAAGCTCTTGTGATTTGGTAAAACATGGTATTCCTCAAGGAACAGTCTTAGGGCCACTACTCTTTCTAATCTACATCAATGACCTATGCAATATTGTAATACCAGGTAAAATTCTCTCTTTTGCCGATGACACTGCAATAACAGTACATGGTAAAACGTGGGAAGATACAACCAGTAAGGCTAACAAATGCATTGCACTAGTCAAAGATTGGCTAGATAGAAATCTTCTCAGTCTAAATCTTGATAAAACCATTTTTATTCCCTTCTATAATTCCCAAAAGTCATCCCCTAAAAACAATCTTAACTTGAAGTTCCATAACGTTAATTGTAACTTTGCGACATGCTCAAACTGCGAAAATGTGAAATTAGGAAATAATATCAAATACTTAGGTGTAACTATAGACTGCCGACTCAAATGGACTTACCATATAGAAAAAATTGTTAATAAACTGAGATACCTAAATTACATATTCAAACGCATGAGCAACATTGTCAATATAAGAACCATGAAACTTGTCTATAACGCATTGGTGCTTTCATCCATTTCCTATGGAATAATCGTGTGGGGAGGAACATACAACAACCATGTAAAACCATTAGAAATTGCACAGAAGTCCATCATTAAGGTAATGTACCAGAAGGCCAAGACGTATCCCACCAATCAGTTATTTCAGGAAACTGAAATTATGGAACTAAGGCAGATCTACTGTATCCAGTGTCTTAAATTTATATTTTCTCGTCCTAACAATTTTACTAAAAACACAAATCGTTCTAGCCAGAGACATACCACGTGCGTATACACAGTGCCTCACTGCAAAACCAGATTGGCCCAAAGGCACATTAGGGAACGTACCCATACTACGTGACCAACTTTTTGCAATTTTTAACCCCCCCCCCCCCCCCCCGGTGACCAAAATCCTAAGCAACCCGCCGCTCATTTGTATGGAGCGTGACATTTTGAAGACCCCCCCCCCCCCTAAACGTGTCACGTAGTATGGGTACGTTCCCTTAACTGTATTGCCCCAAAACTATTCAATTCCCTACCCAATTCAATCAATACTTGTCAAAATCTGAGCGTGTATAGGAAAAATATTAAGAGCTGGGTAAAAAATAATTTGGAAGTGAGAAATTTTTTTATAATGAATAAAAAATCACTTTGTTTAAACCACTATTTTTAAAACAAATCAACATGTTTCGACAACAATGTTGTCTTCATCAGGATATGTTACTATAATTTATAGTAACATATCCTGATGAAGACAACATTGTTGTCGAAACATGTTGATTTGTTTTAAAAATAGTGGTTTAAACAAAGTGATTTTTTATTCATTATATGAAAAATGATACCACAAAGTTATTTTGCAAAGTTCGAAGAAGAAATTTTTTTCTTTAAATTGTATTATAACTAACTAACTAACTAACTAACCATCACGCCGTTTCCCCGCAGGGGTAGGCAGAGAGGACGGACCGCCAAACATCCCGGTCTTGGCACACATTCCTTGCCTCGTTTACATTCATACAACGTCTCATACATTCTCTTCTATTATTCTGACTCTTGACATGGCCCGAATCAAGTATCTGATTCACTTGGTCGTGCCATGTCTTTCTTGGGCGTCCTCGACTTCTTCTACCATTCACATTTGCTTCATATATTCTCCTTACACTCCTTTCCTCGTTCATTCGCTCTACATGCCCAAACCATCGGAGCGTTCCTTTCTTGATCTTACTCATCACGCTTACATCAGCCTTGCATTCTTTGCGGATTTCCACATTTCTCACACGATCATACATGGTTTTATCACACATACGCCTCAGGGATCTCATTTCTACAGCGTTCAGTCTACTTTCATCCTTCCTCTGCCAGTTCCATGCCTCACTGCCATACATCAGGGTAGGTACCAGTACTCCATTATGGACGGCCAGTTTCGCGTCTTTGGACAGTTTTTTGTTGCTGCCAACGGCGTTCAGTCCTCCATTAATAGAGTTACCTGCATTCACCCTTCTTTCAATATCTCTATCAGCCTTCCCATCTCTCGTAAACATACTTCCCAAATAAACAAACTCATCCACCTGCTCCAAGTATTCATCATTCACAACTATATTGCATACTGTTTTCGTACTCTCTCTTTCAAACACCATGACTTTAGACTTACTTACATTCATCATTAACTCATTCTTCATGCATACTTCGTTCATTCTTGACACGAGAGACTGTAGATCTTCCATACTGTTAGATATCAGCACCGCATCATCAGCATACAACAGGCAACATACTTCTAGATTACTCAATTTCGCACCCAATCCCATCTCTTTCAATTCTTGCATACAATTATCCATATATAGATTGAATAACCACGGCGACATTACGCAGCCTTGTTTAACACCTTTTGTGATGTCAAACCACCCCGTAAAATCGCCGTTCACCCTAACACATGCAACGCTTCCCTCATACAGAGACGCAATTGCCTGTATGAGATACTTATTCACTCCATACTTGGACAATACCTTCCATAGCTTTTTCCTGTCAACTCGGTCGTATGCTTTTTGTAGATCTACAAAGGCACAGAAGAGTTTCTGTTTTTGTTTATATTGTATTATATGTTTTCTAAATTCCTAAAATATTCCATGTCTTTCTGTATTTTAGATTAATAAAAGTAAATATATGTGTATTATATGTACACATATTTATGAACGTGTGTATGTACTTATTGGGTGTATACATACGTTATTATATGTACATATCTTTAATTTTAAGAAATCTCACAATAATCTCCTGTAAAATCGATCATGTTGATCTCTAAAGACACTATGTATATATATTTTTAAATTCTATTTTAACCACCACTGTTTAATATCCACATAATATAATACCCACGCACAGGCTTCGCCTTTGTGGGATCTTTTTTGTTACTCTCTTATATTTTATGTTATTATGTTTGTACTTATTCCCATGTATCAAAAAATTATGCTAATAAAAAAAATAAAAAAAATTGAGATATACATGGGAAGATATAGGTACAAGAGATGTACATGAGATTTTTTTTATTTTTTATTGAGTTAGTTTATCCTACATGAATATAAACTAATAAGCACAATGTGACATTTCATTTGATAAATTTAAATATTTTTACATCAAGCATAACATTTCTTTTTAAATACATTCATTCTTTCTTCATTCTTCATACTTTCAAGCATTTCATCACACATCTTTAGTCCTCTATACATTAGGCAGTTCTGTGATTATGATTTCTTCATTTGTGGTAATCGAACTCTGTTTATATTTCTTGTTTAGTAATTATGAACGTCTCTATTAAAAAAAATTTCATCCAAGTATTTTGGCATTTGGTTTTTCATAATTTTATGCACAAAAATTAACACATTAAATAGTAGTCTATTTTTTATTGGATTCTAATTTACCTCCTCTCTCATTTGATTAATCCTTGCGTATTTGCCTTTATCCAGTATATATCTCATAGCTTTGTTTTGTATAACTTCTAGTTTGTTCAAATTTCGATATTGAAAGAAGGGTAAATGCAGGTAACTACATTAATGGAGGACTGAATTACGTTGGCGCTAATAAAAAAAACTGTCAAAAGAAGCGAAGCTAGCAGTCCAGCATGGAGGGCTGGTACCTACCCTTACGTATGGCAGTGAGGCATAGAACTGACAGAGGAAAGATGAAAGTAGACTGAATGCTGTTGAAATGAGATCCCTGAGGCGTACGTGTGGTAAAACCATGTACGATCGTGCGAGAAATGTGGAGATGAATGCAAGGCTGATGTAAGCGTAATGAGTAAGATTAAGAAAGGGATCCTCAGATGGTTTGGACACGTAGAGCGAATGAACGTAGAAAGTAATGTAAAAGAAGTCGAGGACGCTCAAGAAAGACATGGCACGATCAAGTGAATCAGATACTTGAGTCGGGCTACGTCAAGAGTCAGAATAATAGAAGAGTATATATGAGACGATGTATGAATGTGAATGAGGCAAAAAAAACCTTTATTGGATAACCAACACCTCTGCCATAGGTCACCCCAAGTGGTTCGCTACGTTTGGTGATTTAGCAGGGGTGCCCGGGTTCATGGGGTGAGGTTTGTCTAGGTCTTGGAGGCGGATGACCAGGACATACTGAACCCAAGATTCCTACCCACCCCTTAAACCCTTTTCCTTCCCAGAACTCTCTTCTCCTTCCTTTCCTTAAAAAAACCCTCCACACAGCATCACAGGTGAGCATAAAGATGACATAGGCCCTGAGGGAAATTATGTTCCTCAGGGCCTCCTGTGTGGAGCTCATGTAAAAAAAAAAGAGTGTCTGCCAAGACCGAGTTGTTTGGCGGTCCGTCCTCATTGCCTACCTCTACGTGGAAACGACGTGATGGGTAGTTAGTTAGTTAGAGATATATAATGGGGTAAAGGTAGGTAATACGGTGATAAAATTTTCAAAGCTCTTCCTCCATTATCCAGTAGGCTTTGATATTTGTACATAGGTTCGTTAATTTAGTTGTTTCTCTCTCTATTCAGTACATATCGTGTACCATCGGAAATGCATCGTGTCACGAAACGTTCGGCCGGAATTGACAAAAATGGGTAGGCATTTTTTCAACATTGGCGTTCATGATTTTGCTTGTATTTTGAAACTATAACATGTTTCAATGGTATCGAATAAGAGCTCAAATTGCCTATAATTTAATCGACTATTATTACTATTTTGTTAACGAAAAACTTACAAAAATGATATTGTTCTTTACACAAACAAAGTAGTAAATAAGAAATTTCAAAGGTGGGGATGTAAACGCTGCAACTACGATGAAGCAATTTTGACAACGGTTATACGTAGACATTCCCATACGTTCAGTACCGGTACATTCAGTTTTCAAACAGCTCGCGGGCCACCAATTGCAATTTTTTTATACAAATTTAATAATGCCAGAGCTCACCACTAGTTTTATACAAACCTTGTCCAGATAGAATTATCAAAAAACAAAAAAACAACAACAACACAAAAAAAATAGAATTATCCAATTTTTTGCAGTCGTTCGAAAGTTATGCGAGTACATTTTGGCGATTCATTTTTATTTATAAAGATATATAGATAGAAGAAGATAGAAGAAGAAGATAGAAGATAGAAGATGGAAGATAGGAGATAGAAGACAGAAGACAGAAGACAGAAGACAGAAGACAGAAGACAGAAGACAGAAGACAGAAGACAGAAGACAGAAGACAGAAGACAGAAGACAGAAGACAGAAGACAGAAGACAGAAGACAGAAGACAGAAGACAGAAGACAGAAGACAGAAGACAGAAGACAGAAGACAGAAGACAGAAGACAGAAGACAGAAGACAGAAGACAGAAGACAGAAGACAGAAGACAGAAGACAGAAGACAGAAGACAGAAGATAGAAGATAGAAGATAGAAGATAGAAGATAGAAGATAGAAGATAGAAGATAGAAGATAGAAGATAGAAGATAGAAGATAGAAGATAGAAGATAGAAGATAGAAGATAGAAGATAGAAGATAGAAGATAGAAGATAGAAGATAGAAGATAGAAGATAGAAGATAGAAGATAGAAGAAGAAGATAAGCTTTTAAAAATAGTCACTCTGAAAGGAAAAAAGGACAGTTTTTAAAATTTCACTGAAAAATATGTTACGCAAAAATAAAATGGGTTGCTGTAATGTAGATGGAAAGGCATCTCCACCCTTTATCACGATTTTTCATTGTTATTATTATTTTTGACAAACATTCCCAGGTTACGAATAACCTGACGATATAATTTGAAAATCTCCTACACCATCACAGTAAGCGGAAAAATATTGCTTGTTTCGTGATGGAGGACTTGGCCAGCCGAGGAATCGAACACGCGACGCCTGGGTGGCAAACGCGATGCCAACTCAAACACTGACCGGTCATAACGATTATTATATTACCTTATTGTCGTTATATTATCCTATTTTGAACACGCGACGCCTGGGTGGCAAACGCGATGCCAACTCAAACACTGACCGGTCATAACGATTATTATATTACCATATTGCCGTTATATTACCCTATTTCGTCCTGTTTTATGTATATTGTTTGGTTAATAAATGAGAAAAATATGTTGACAATCATTTCTTCGTTTAATTAAGACATCAAAGCAAGTGTAACTTAATATTTGTTAAACAAGTTATAATAAAAAATATTGCTTTCTCAATATTACTACATTTATTATTACATTCAGACGGAAAAGCAGTGAATATTTAAAAGACGTAAAAGCTGACCGTTCGGCGTTTGTTTGTCAGACATAATCGTAGATAAGTAGGTACTTATAACAAAGTTTTTTTCTTCACACGTAGTTGGATACGTTCCCTAATAATAAATAAATGTTTTAACATACAACATTATCCGTTCCTCCTCATTACTTAAGAGAGAGACTAAAATAATTTATCACAACACAACAATGAGATTTAAATTAGCAAAATGCATAGTATCTATAGTAAAAAAAAGCTGTGCACAGTACACGCTCTTCATTACTTGAGAGTGGTTAGAATAATGTATCACACCAAGGAATCAGAGCTTTAAATTACAGCACTTTAAACAACCTACAGAGTCGTAAATCATTATTCCTATTTCATCGCTACAATACGATGTGAAATTTGCATCCGAGACGACAAACATCCCGCGGAGAGAAAATGCTCGCCCAGCAAACTTAATTAAACTTGCAAGTTATTCACGTTATTCTGTTTACAGTGTTATGCAGCCCCACTTTACAGTCTTGCCATGCGTAAAATAGATGACTTTATGTATGTGATTGCGCAATGCATTTTCATAACATTATTAAGGGAACGTACCCATACTACGTGACACGTTTAGGGGGGGGGGGTCTTCAAAATGTCACGCTCCATACAAATGGGCGGCGGGTTGCTTAGGATTTTGGTCACCGGGGGGGGGGGGGGGTTAAAAATTGCAAAAAGTTGGTCACGTAGTATGGGTACGTTCCCTAAGGTAATACTTACGAGCCATTAACCAGCAGCCGAGAATTTAAATTTCGTCGAACGATGATCTTGCGATCGTACCATTGCAACTGAACAGTGGGCCTAGTCACTAATTTTTGTAAACCTCCGTTTCATGAAGTTACGGGTTTAGCTACGTCACATACCCGTTGTTGTTGTTATTTAAGTTGGCGAATCTGTCAAAATACGGATATGTGACGTAGCTAAACCCGTAACTTCATGAAACGGAGGTTTACAAAAATTAGTGACTAGGCCCCCAGGGCGGTTCCAGCGAGAAAGATTAATCATTCTCCATACCAGCATTTTAACATAATAACTCAATATCGATTTTATTTCATTCAAAATTTGCGTTGATATATACCTACATTCAAAAATGCTCAATTCGTGATGACAAAACTATTCAAATTATGAAGGTACTTTTTGTAATTATTATTTTATCATAATTATTCAATAATGTCTAAACAAAACAAGAATGTATTTTTTTTAAATATATGTTTGTAAGACCGTAGATAAATAGACAAACTGATGTATTTTCGTCACAAAGCAACGGCGCGTATCTTTTTTTGTGATATTATTTGAACAAAAATTAAAATTCTGAAAAGTAATTTTCCTTAATAATTTATTGATTCATTTTACTGCATGATTATATGATTTGAAATGTATGTTGTATAATACAAAATTTTGTTTGAATATTTGACAAATCTGCCAATGACCTACGGTAAAACCTTTTGTAGTAAAAATAAACTTATTTTCTCAAAATTTAAAAAAAAGCTTTATTAGATAAAATAAAAGTCTTTCAAAATTAATTTATATTTTTTGTGGAAAAGGGTCAATACGTCTAAAATTTGATTTGAAAATGACATATTTCCGGTTTTGTCTGGTTATTACCTCTTAAAATATTTTAAAATCTACTTTTTCACAAATGGATTGAATTGCGGATACAATATTGTATTTGTATGCCCTTCTTTAAAGATTTGAGTTTGTTTATGGACAAAACTATGTTTTAATGTGTATGTACGGCCGCAAACCATTAATTCATCTTAATATTTTAAAGCATAACTTATAAAAGGTGTTTCTTTTTTAAATAATGAAACCATCGCCATCTGTGAAAGAGCAGACTAAGAATTCTTTTACATATCACCTTAACACCCCTTAACAGTAGTGGAGGAAGGGGGCCGTAGAAGTAGCCCGAGGAAGTGATCAAGTAAATCAGATACTTGTGTCGGGCCATTTCAAGAGTAAGAATAATAGAAGGGTATGTTGAGACGATGTATAAACGAGAATGAGGCAAGGAGTGTGTGTGGCAAGACTTAGTTGTTTGGCGGTCCGTCCTCGTGTCTGCCTACCCCTGCGAGGAAACGGCTTGATGGTTTAGTTAGTAATTAATTCATTTGCATCTTCTCCTCTGTTATCGGTACTTAACTCTGGCTATCGACTAACAAAAAGTTGAAGAAATCACCACGCCCACGCTGTTTCCGACCTCTGACCGATAGCCTTGAATTATTCATACGGCGACAACATTGTTGGCCGCCAATGAAAGGAAAAAATATCTTATTCATTCATGCTCGAAATATTTATTGAAATACGAGACCTTTGTACGGTGAATTGTGGTAAATGTACCGGAGTCTTTTCATTTGTTTATTTTATGCGATCGCTTTTACCAATCAAACTGAGCGGCCGCTAACTTAAAATTTTAATGAAAACTATCTTTAATCTATTGACATACATATACAAACAAAGAGAACTTCTTTTTTTAGTTATTTGTTTTGGGGTGTTATGCCGTGTTGCGCTACCTCCTTCTTTAGCCAACGTTTCGGACAGTGGTACAGTGTCCATCATCCATCGTCCAGATGCATATCTACCGGATCTGCCCTGATGATAGACACGGCAACGCTGTCCGAAACGTGGCAACACGGCATAACACCCCAAAAACAAATAACGAAAATACTTTTGGCCGTGAAAATCTAAAAACGTATCTAACCAAAGAAAAGTTCGCCTATTATAATATTTTTTTTGTTGAATTGTTTCTATTTCACGCATAATTCATTAATTTAAAATAGTTTGAAGAAAAATAAAAAATAATACCATACCATTCAGATTTGTACGAATAAAAAATCGCGAATATTTATAGTCTTTTTTTTTGTATTTTATAGTCTTTGGAGAGATCATTTCTAGAGCGCCGTTTTGTAAAAAATCACCTCAAGGGCGCAGTACAATTTACTATAATTTCTTAGGCTCTACCTAATTTTAATTACATAATTACCAACGGATACAGAAAACATACTTACAGGACACTACATTTAAAACACTGGACGTTGATGGACTTTACATTGAAAGACCGAAGAATTTAGAATTCTTTAGGGCCGGAGAATTTTTATGAAGCGACTTTCAAAAGTGTACAAGTTCTTATTTGCTTTACCCAATTGGATATTTACAATTTCACCATACACAGGTACATATTGTACGTAGTAGCTCATTTTACTTTTTAATTAAGTCATAACACAAATAAAATAAACATAACGTGAAAACCGCACAAGGAAAATCGCGTGCGGCGCCGACATTCCTACCAATCAGTTTACTGACCAAAACAATAAAACAATCCGCGGATACAATAGGATTACAGCTGAATAATGGCCCTTTAAAAACGTACATTTCATCAGGAAAACGCTACGTTTAAACATCATTTAGGCTTCAAAGCTTTTATAGGGCTCTAAACATAAACACCCATTGGGATGGGATAAGCTAGAAGTACATAGGATCAAATAGGGATGGACGTAGTCGAAACATCTGGCCTGATAATGGACTTTGTAAAGCGGGGTCTTCTCCAACCGTGAACATGAACATTTGTCTACATATTTGCTTGAACATTACTATAAACATTGGCAATGGGTGCGTGGCCTTGCACATTTTTGAAAGCGTCTGCAGTAAGGCCACGCCCCCATTGCCAATGTTTCCAATGTTGCCAAGTAAATGTGTAAGCAAATGTTCATGTTAACAATCGGAGAGACCCCGCTTAAGGCGCCGCTACCCGCATCTCCCTTAAACATTTGAAGTTTTTAAGCCCTTAAAAAAAATGTTATTTTTGAAGATAATATCTAGACGCGATCCACGCCGAAACGCAAATTATATAAAATTCCATCGATAGAAAAAAATCGCAAAGTATGCTCCGAAAATTATTATAAACACGTTAGTTTCAGTTATTTTACAAGTTACAGTTGTGAAAAATTCACAATGTTTCTTTGAATGATACTTACGATACGTTCCACAAGATTTTTGCTCTATTTTAAACGAGTCGTGTTTTGTTAAACATTTTCGCAATTTTCGCATCGATTATTTTGTCACTTTAAATGTTAGCGCGCTCCTCTAACATTCGTTGTTTAATATCTCTCCATCTTCTTCTTTTTGAGCCCGGTTGCGGAGCCTTAACATTGTCCGAAAGATTGGCTAAAGAAGGAGGAAGCGCAACAAGGCATGATAACCTAAAAAATAATCATGATAATACTCTAATATACACATACGCCCACATTACTGTCAATGATTTTAATCGTTTAAATGTTATTTAAGAATCGAAATATTTAGATTAGTTTAATCGATCAGTACGAAATGGATGTTAATTAACTAATTGTTAGTGTCATAATGTTGACAGTTGCAAAAAGAAGTAGTGATAAATGACGCGTTAAAATTGTTTGCAATTGGATTACGAATCGAACCGAAGTCTTTTTCAATATATTTGATGGTTCCCCGACAGTTGGCCCCCCGAAACTATAATGATCATAAAATTATAATTTTTTGTGCATTATTGACTAATTTCAAACCGAAAATCGACTTCAAAAATACTTTTAAAAAGATGTTGGTATGGATATCGAACAAATTTATTTACAGTGTGATTTTTTTACTTATGCGCTGGTATGCACATTTGAATGAAAATATGTTTTATACTTTTGTTATTCGGTAGTACATCCTCTCTGCACACTCCTTCGAGGAATCTCAGTTATATTTTGCGAAAGTAGGTATACCGGATTTTCCCTAAACCGACTGCATATTGTATATAAGTATGCCGAAGGGACAACTGTAGGGGGATCAACTGTCATGGAATCAGATTTAATAAAGAAAGCAGTGACACAAAAAGACTTCTCATTAAAACAGATAACTATCAGGGGCGGTCCGCGAGTTTTAAGCGAGCAAGAGCGCTAAGGTTTAAAAATATGACTTTATTGACGTTGATGTAGCTGAAAATCTTTTTTTTTCGAAATTTCAACATTTTTCATGAAGATCTTCATACTATGGGCATCACTTACATTCATTTTTACATGTGTCATCACTGCCACCTCTCCGAAAATATCTCGGGACCGCTCCGAGGATTACCGAGCGGATGATTCGGATCATTCCGTTCCTAGCACTCGATCTAACCATCGGTTTCTGTTTCATACCTCTCTACCCGTGCCATACGCGAACACTAATTGTGTAAATAATTAAAGTCTTAAATAAATTGTTAAATCACTCAAATGAGATTACAGTGTTATCAATCATCATCCCATATAATCATTGAACACAGGATCGCGGCCTGAAAGTACCGCGACCTCCAGGAGCCTGAATATTTCTCATGGTTAAGTATATACATCCGTCTGATGCAAAGACGGAGCACAGGTCAACATCCTCCATCAGCTCCTCAGCCTCTGGAACCAATCCCACTTTGGTAATTCCTGGCCCTCAAAACTACTTTCAACAATACAAAAAGTTGAAATTTGGATAAAAATCATTTTCAGCTACAACAACATCAGTAATGTCGTATTTTTCAATCTTAGCACTTTAGCTCACTGAAAACTCACGGACCGCCACTGATAACTATATAAATCGATAATATAAATAACAGTTTTCCGCATTGTAAGTCAAATTGAGATCGAGAACCAGTGGCAATGAATTCAAGAAGCCACTTTCAAAATTTAAAGCATCAATAAATAAAGGTATCCTCTACGAAACTAAGAATTGAAACGTGGAATACTCTACAATAGGCCATCCTTTTAGAAGTCAATTCGTTTTCCGTAAGCACGTACGTGAGACGTAAACAGCGGGCCTAAGTTAAAACAAGATTATGTTAGCCACATTATTTAACCCACGCTAATAAAATAAATTTAAAAAACATACCCTTGCTAAACATTAATTTAGAATTAAAACATGTGGAAACTTGGAAGGACCTTTTTATATTAAGTGTATTGTAATAATTCGTCGTGACATGACAAGTAAATAGGTTTGGGAGGCGAGTAAAACTACCGCCGCCCCGTACCCCTGCCATAGGCCACCTAAAGCAATTGGCTACTTTTGGTGACTTAGCAGGGGTTCCTGGGTTCATGGGCTAAGGTTTGTCTAGGTATTGGTGGCGAATGTATTTGTATTATAATGTATTATATTACACGCGAATGTAACGGGCCAGATTGGGAGAGACTGGTTGACGAAGACCTAAACTAGACCTTTCCAGCCGGACTCTCTCGGCCCATCACCTTACACCGCAGAGGGACTGATAGATTTATGTGTCCGTCAGTCCTGGACACATTAACTCCTAGATTCCTAACCATCCCTCACACATTTTTCCTTCCCAGAACTTCCTTTTAGTAGAAAGACCATCCACAGTGCATATCTAAAGATGACAAAGACTCTTAGGAATTTTTCTCCAGGGCCTCCTGTGTGGAGCTATTGTAAAAAGGGTAGTAAAAGTTAGGTACACCGATCAAAGATCTATTCAATTTTCTCCATCTCATAAACTCATGTTCGGTTAGTAACTTAGTGAACAAATGGGACTGACCCAGGTGTCGTCGTGGGTACACAAGTCTCTGCTAGCTAAGTCATCTGTCACTGTACAAGCAAAATTTCAGTTTATAACGATGGTAGTAGAGATTTTTTTATATAATGTCAGGTTATTCGTAACGCAGAAATGTTTTTCATTTAAAAAACGAGACATGTCACAGATATAATAATAATTTCAATGGAGCTTTTAGCGGAAGAATCACAGCAGCAGCGCACCTACCTACCCCAAAAGATTTCTATGACATTTTTTACAGTGGTATTTTAGGTATTTTACAATTTTTGTCAAAATTCAATTTTCGAATAAACTCCTTAAATTAATGAATTTAATCGATGTAATCACCTACATAGGGTATAATTTGAATCTGATCAAACATTATATTTATTTTAAATAAGTACCTATGTTAGGTACAAAAAATTAATTGATTGTTTCGATTGAGGGGGTTTCGTGGAGAGAGGGGCGGGGGGAGTGAAGGCGGGGAAGGTGGAGAGGGAACGCGTGAGGGGAAGAGGACATAGGAGGGCAAGGGGAGGCGGAACGGGACAATGAGAAAAGACACGCAGGGAGAAACAATTTCTTTGTTAGTGGCAATGCAACGCATTCCGGGAACTCGCTAGTCTGTTTTAAACATTCAACCTCTCTATTTTAATCATCCTAAATTTTAACATTTGGGAGGCGGGTATGGGTACCGTCGCCCCGGAAACCATTTATTCCACTGCCAAAGATCATCCCAAGTGGGTCGCTACGTTTGGTGAATTAGCAGGGGTGCCCGGGTTCATGGGTGAGGTTTGTCCAGGTCTTGGCGGCGGATGTGTCTGCCCATAGCCTTTTTTCTCCCCAGAACTTCCTCTCCTTTCTTTCCTAAAAAGTCCCTCGATAAAGCATCCCCAAAGAAATATTTTCCTCAGGGCCTCCTAAGGAAACGTAAAAAAAAATCGCGTTAGAGTAAAAAATAAATTCACTTCACTGAAAAAAAAATAATACAACCGAAAACAGCTTGGTTCTGGAAAATAAAAGAAAATTTATGCCTCCCTACAGACAAATAGGCTGGTTTATTCCAGATTTTGGCGAATAACTAGTTGTATGGAAAAAAAACGAAATGGGACCAACGCGAACATTTCCGTTCCCATGACAGTTTGTTCGCCGCTGGCGTACACGCTCCAGTTATATGCGGAATCAAAAACTATTATTTTTTAAACTTTTTTCATTATGTGCACAAAGAAATACAATGTACAATAGGGTGGGTCACGACTGCAAGGGAAAAAATAATCTTGTTTTGTTTTGTCTAATAGTGATAAAAGGGTGTTAAATGGAGATCATCTTCTTCCTCCGATTTGACTTTGAAATTTCAAAAAATAGAGATATGTTAAATCTTAAAAAAATGTTGGATAAACCATTAAAAATAAACTATTTTTAATAAAACACGAAATAGAGGAAACATTTTGATTTATTTATTAAAAAAAATATATGAATATAATTCAAATTATCTTAAGGCAGTGTTTTCAAATACCAGCCAAATCCTTCTTACTCTCAAATTTCGGCATTATTTTGCGGGACTCAATCTTGCAACTTTTTGTAAATGATTTCGTAAAAATATACTATATTTGCTATGGAAGATTACAAAAAATATGGTTTAAAGGATTCACAGTAACTTTTATATACACTAGAAATAACCCCTTATAATGAAAATTTTCAAAACTTTTAAGTGAATCCGGAGGAAGAAGAACGTATTAGAAATTAGAAAAATTTTAAACACGTCGTTTTGAACCCATTTGGCACCCTTTTATTTATAACTAGCTGGTCCCGGCATGCGTTGCTATGCCATTGAATAAAGAAATTGTTTCTCCCTGAGTGTCCTTTTCCATTCGTCCCGTTCCCCTTCCGCCTCCCTTTCTTCTGCTGCGTTCTCTTCCCGTCTCGCGTTCCCACTCCGTCACCTCCACCTTCCATCTCCCCACTCTACCCCCTCCCCCCTTTCCCCGTCCCGCGAACCCCCCTCCTGATTTCCCCTCCCCCCTCCCGCATTCTACTTCCACCTTCCCCGCATTCCCTCTTCTCTTTCCCGCTCCCTCGTCCCGCCAACCCTCCTCCCGTGTTCCATATATTCAATCCCAGTAGGTACATCAGTTTTTCAGCGTGCCACGTTTTACAATTTTTATTAAAATTTCCATTTTTCATGTATATTAAATTTGGTACCTAACATAGGTACCTATTTAAAATATCTAAAATTCTTGATTCGATTCGAACTATTAGGGGAGTACCTACTTTAAATAAATTTTTCAACTTTTCAAAAATGGAATCCTGATTGAACAACCATTCATTGTTTTGCAAAATGTCATTCTCTAACACGCGAACTGTCAAACGTGCGATGTTTTCTGAAATTATCCAATTTTCTGCGCAATTTTCTTAATTTTTCTCTCCGTAAGAACCATCCTCGAACTTCAAGGAATATTCTAAAAAAGAATTAGCGAAATCGGTTCAGCCGCTCTCGAGATTTGCGCATACCAACAAATTTAGCGATTCATTTTTATATTATAGATTAAAAAAAAAAAAACATATTTTTAAAATAACCCACCTTAAAGTACAATGAGACTTAATTTAAAATGTTGTTAACAATTTAGCGAAGGACAAAGAAGTCAGATAGAAATGAGTAAATGTGCTCGTAATCACTAAGAATACACGATGACCTTTTGTCCCGAGCATGAAGTGACATCAACAGGTGTGCCCGAGCGAGCCAGTACACCGAGACCTAATACCTCATCGATGACAAGGATAGTAATGGATATATGTACTATTATTTTATATATACTAAATATTTTGTTCTATAAAGAAAAAATTATAAATATCAAAAAAATTAAAACAACACTACTTAACTGCGAAATTATAAAACTTATAAGCACACACAAAAACTCGTAAACTTAAGCTTTTTTAATACAATACACCTGTTTTCAAATGTATTTTAAAACGTAATTTTTTTTTTTTGATTGAGGTTTGAACCTTCCTCCCCAGTGATCGGAATCAACCACGTTACCAACCGGGCCAAATAGAAAGACATGGAAGTTGGTAAGATCCATATTTGTTCGTAGGTATATTAAATGCTTTAATTTTTTCGAATTCCAGAAAAATGTGTATATGTCCGCGTGTGTGCGTGGTTGCCACTATGCATTGTCATCGACAAGGAGTCTGTCTGCCGAGTTTCGGGTCGATCGGATGTCAGGAAAGGGGTTGAGGTTTCCTTTCCAAGATTCCGCTTCATTCATACATTCATTTAATCAAGAAAACAAAAGTGAAATTCAAATAGATGTTTAATTAAATGAAGACAATATAAGCGAAACTCAATCGAAAATCTGAAAACAGAAAAATCAATCAAATAGATGTATTTGAAAAGAATACGTGTTCGCGATTGAGTCTCGAATTGAAAACATTGGCCTAAATGACTGCACTGAGTATGTGATCTTTCAAATAAACAAAAACGTTTACCTGCCTAATACAAAAATTTTTAATAAGGAATACAATTATAAAAATGTTCACTTAATTTCAAACGAAAAACATAAAATATCACTGTTAGATAGTGTAGGGGAATCTATATGATTATTATCGTCCTTTCCGAGTTACAAATCTTGTCTTATAAACATTACTGAACGAATTTATAATGAACTTATAATATTACCCAGTCTAATACAGTCCTTAAACTCAATTATTATGTAAATATTCCAACACAGATGTTCCGCAGCCTCCCGGCAACCAGTCCGCTGTACTAATACACATAATTCTCCATACCTCTCCCGGGGGGTTCCAGAGAGATAAAGCCGGAGATCGTGGAGAAACTCTTATTCTTATAAACAAGATCTGAACCAATAGAAGCAAAGTCGCCTGCTTCTAGCTTCTATGTAGGTTAGTAATACAAGAGATAATAGAGCTCTAAGAAACAAACAATGTAATGCTGTGCACAAAGCTCTTCATCTTTTGGAGAGCTTACTTCTTGGAGCGTTTCTCTGAGAGAATATAACAATCTTATAAATTTTCCAGGCACGGCAATTTGCAGTATTGTACAATACGGTAACATCTCAAGAAAACCTCTAAAGATAATTAGCATCGTCCGCATTTGTATCTGCAAAAGCTTTTGTTTCACAGACTGCACTGTGGTCTGTGAATAAGATGAAAATATCACCGGTAGCAAAAAACGAACAAAAACAACTAGTTTAAAATAAATAATATACAAGGTACTTTTTAAGAGTCCAAATAGGTTTTTTTTAGACTTACCATTTACCTTGTTAGATTCTTACTCACCGGTTCAGCGTTGGTATAGCAAAGTCGACAAGGGTCTCTTTTAATCATGATTAAAGAGATCCTTGCTTGTTATAACTATTATTTACCTTTTTAACGCTTGACGTTTAGATGCAAATTCAACAAATCTTTATTGTGCAAATATAATTTTGATGCCAAATACTTAACCAAGCTGAATAATGCTTTGTTTAAATCAAAAGGTATAACAAATATCTAGTTTGGGTACGTGCTACTTTATTAATTTATGTTTTAAATGGTAAAATATAGGCCAAAAGGATTCAATTTTTTACGCTTTTAGACGCAATTTCAACTTTTTTTTTTGCGAGTCAAGTGATAATTATTAAAAAAAACATCATGTAGCCCAACCTACTATACGTACATATAAAATACTACTACAAATTCGTCACGACTATGACTTATGGCCGTTATACACGACATGACACGACTGCAAACAACACATGAACCATGCTGTTTGCTGTGATGTCAACTGAAATCGTAGATATGAAAATAGAGATGAAAATAGCGATCGCGTAGGGCGAAAAATGTTGACTTTTGTGTCTAATTGGATCGGGCTAAAAAAAGATGTCGTGTATAACGGCCATTAGATTGAATGATCTAAGATTGATGCGATAATCTCTATAGCTGCAATGATGCAGTCCAATAGCAGTGATTTTATTAAATATTATTTTAAATCGACAATGCATCGATTTACAACCAAGGTCGGCGGCGACTACCTAATAAATTATCACATGACCTTGCAACAAGCTCGCAATACACATTGCAATAATTCGAAACCAAACGGAGAACGTAAGCGATTATTATAGTTCATTTCCTGTTTCTCTGGTCCAGTTTTTTTTCTCATAAGAAGTTGAAGACATTAAATACTGATGTAATATTTGTACATGCGTTTCAGTGAGTCATACATACCAATTTCTTTGAAAAAAGCGTGATATGCATGGTGTTAAGGGATGTACTTTTAAATTGGGCTCCGGTGACTTTTTAGCGTCTTTTTTAAAAATATATTTTAATAAAAAAAAAAATTTCACATGTCACTGGTCAATTCATCACTGGTCACTCAGCCGAATAACCGCCCAACCCCTCACCCGCCTCCTAATTGCGCAAAATCTAGTGCTTATTTATGATTTAAGTTGAAAAAAATATATCACCGGATACCAAAATCTCATTTACGTTTTTAACTCCAAATAATGTCACGAATCATTGATTAAAATAAGTCAAGTAGGTACGTTCCTTAACATCTTGTATACCTACCTTCTAATACTTGCACTACAACTGTAATGTAGTATTTATCTGAAATAAATTCTGGAATTAACCATTATAATAATTATTGAATAATTGATCGTTACGCAGGTTTTAATTAATTGTTTATTGATGACTAATGATGTTTATTATTTTTTAAACCGGTTGTTAGTTATGCTTGTTAAAAGTGTAGATAATTACGACATGGGAGTTACGAGTAGGTATTTATTGACCATTGATATAGAAGAAATCTAGATTAACATTTCGCAATATGACGATCTTCATGATCATGGCAGAATTGTAATATCTTTGGTTCTAAAACCAAAAGTCGCGGGTTCAAAACACTGCGAGTGCAAAACAAGTTTGAAAAAAAAAGTTCTTCACACATTTTTAATAAATAAAATATAGTGACTTTTACGCCAAGTGCCAGAGTGAAGATACTCTTTATGAAATAACACAATAATTCACAAGTACGACGCTAGAAATGGATTTAGATATGTTGCTATTCACCTAATTGGGGATGCCATACTGGTCCCTTACTTACATATCGCCCTGACAGATACGACGAAAATGTTGCTTGAAATGGCTTTAGCCATGTTTGATGGTCGATTCTGATTAGCCAAGTTCTTCCCGGTTTCACGCCAACTCAGAATCAAGTCATCTCAACACCTCTTTGTAAAGTCATTAAAAGCTATGAAAAAAATATTTTAAAATAGCTTATAACCCCAACCTAATGCAATCCATTTAACCCATTTTTTACATATTTTTAAATCACTTTTAATGACTTTATTTTTTTAGCATATAAAATATAATGTACATTACAGATGATGTATTAATTTGCTTATATGTTCATATTCAAAAATGTTAATACCACTCTTCCATGGAAGCGTTAGCTTGTGTCTGGAAGAGTAGTGTACATTTTTTAATGCTATATTTAAGTTCTTAAATTACGATGTGAATGTAAAAAACAATAAGTTGTAAGTTCGGTGATATGTAATTATAAGTATTCAAAGGAGGTTCTGAGTTGTCCGGTCACCATACTTCCCAGCCTTCCACTTCGTCACTCCCTTCAGCCTCACAACATACCCCAATTGGGGACGTCGTAGTCCCACTGGCTCCGGACAGTTGGGACTCTTGAGCGATATTCACATTAAATTTAAAAAAAAAATCGCAATCACAAAAAAATCTATTTTATCTTTGGACAAACATATTTTTTATTCCATATATTGTAACGAATAATATGACGTGCTTATATTTCTTCACTTTACATAGCTGGGCAAACAACTTGCATCGCATGTTTCGATCCGCTGTGAACATTTGGAAGTTCGGTCTTTTCTATTTTAGTGATGCGAGTCGTATTTATTATTTTATTTCAATGCCCGCGTTATTTTTATGTAAGGCAAACAGTTTACCATTTACGCGAGGGACGTTAAATTACAAAGAAAAAACGCACCGTTTCCGGTATATTCAAGGAAATATCGAACAAACAAACCGATAAAGGATTTCCTAGTTTTAAGTAGGTACCTACCTGAGAAATATTTCATCAACATACCAATTCAATATGGAATCCCATTGAACCAACATAAATACTCTTGAATAAAAGCGAGGGCTTAGGTTAGGTTGTTTAAATACAAGGTGTTTTAAATTCATTGAAAGATTAGTTAAAGTTTTCATATTATGACGAAGATAAAGGATTTATTAACGTGAATGTTTAATTGTTAATTTGCTTAATTCTTAATTCTTTTTCATACAAATCTTAATTACGGATTTGAGGCCAAAATACTCTATATAATTGAATGATATTTTTTTTTAAATCAAAAGATATAGGAACTATCTAGAGGTACTCTTCAGAAGTATTTTTGTTTTAAATATAGGCTATAAAAAATATAGGCTATCAAAGGAATCAATTTTTCATACTTTAGAGGCAACGTTAAAATAATATATTTTGTCTTATTATATTACGCAAATATAACATAAGGTAAAATATTACTAAATAAGAAATAGCATGTTTCAGAAACAAGAAATTTGTTTTTTTTTGTTTGGTCATGTAGGGATAGAGGGTACCCATTCAAAATATCAAATATTTATATTAGACGACAGTATTTTAGGCCAAAATCAAATAAAATAAAAATAATGCCGATGATTTTTATTTAATTTATTTAGTCAAGGGGCCGCAGGCAAGTGGGTAGGCAGACTGTAGGAACTAGAAAACATATTGGAGTCTGTGGCACTATATTGGATTCTGTGGCACATTATGTCGAAGCTTAGTGCTAAATCACTATTTCAGATTTATCTTTACTATGAATCGGTTTACATTATAAATACAAAAAAATATGCTTTTGGACAAATTGAAGTTTTTCGAACGCATATAAGAAAAAACTTTTTAAAAATACGATTTTATGGCTAAAATTAACTGTGACAGTTTTCCTTGATTAACATTTTTCTTTCTTGAAATCGTGACCTTAGACTTCATTTGCCAAGCGATTTTTATGTCTATCACCTACAATTCATGGCGACATAATGCACATCTTCAATTTATGTTTAAACAAATATAAAATATTGTTACTGAGACAGTTCGGTTGTGTACATTGAATGCTTTGAATTTTCTTATTATTCATATGTAATGTAAAAGCCCCGAAAAGGGCGTTAATAAATAAATAAATAAAATAAGGCAAACTAAGAAAACTTTAAAAAATATCACTTCGTGGCTTCCCGCCTTGAATCAGCGGCCGAGAATTTAAATTTCGTCGAACGATGATCTTGCGATCGTACCCTTGCAACCACACTTGCAACTGTATAGAACGGTTCCGATGAGAAGAATGAATTATTCTCCATACCAGCATTTTAACATAATAACTCAATATCGATTTTATTTCAGTCAAAATTAGATAAATACTTACATTCAAAAATGTTCAAACTCGTGATGATAAAACTATTAAAAATATGTACTTTTTGTAATTTTATGTATTTATAACTTTTCAATAAAGTCCAAGCAAAATAAGTCATAAAACGCGCGGATACTTTTTAATCATTTTATTTGAACTAAAATTAAAATTCTGAAAAAGAGCTTTCCCAAATAAAATTTATTGATTTATTTTACTGCATGATTATATGGCTTGAAATGTACGTTGTATAATACAAAATTTGGTTTGAAAATTTAACAAATCTGCCAACGAATTACGGTAAAACCTTATTGTACTAAAAATAAACATATTTTTTCAAAATTTAAGACAAAGCTTTATTAGATAAAAGAATTGTCTTCCGAAATCAATTTACAATTTTTGTTGGAAAAGAGTCAATACGTCTAAAATTTGAATTAAAAATGACATATTTCCGGTTTTGTCAGGTTATTCCCTCTTGAATCGTCAAACTATGTTTAGCAATGTCTAAAACATTGACAGTTTTATCAAGACAAGAAGTAAAACAGTGAGGTATTTGATTTGACATGTGGTTATGGATCTGTCGGAAAAATAAAACGCTGAAAAATGGATCTTCAGAATGAGTTTCGCCGGCATGAAATTTCAGTCTGGTTATATTTTATACCTTACTAGTTTGGGCCGATATCGTCCTCTCGGAATTCAAATTGACAAACTTTAATATTCTTTTTGCCAGACTTCCCGCTGAAAACTACCTCTATCTACCTATGTATGTAGTACCTAATACCTGCAGGTGACTGGCCGCCAAACGGCAGACAGGAGGAAATTGAATCAAACTTGGTCGGGAGGTACCTGCTGTCAGTTTATAATTCTGGTTCGAGAGAGAAAACAGGATAAAAGTTTTCCGGTAAAAAGAGACCAACAACTTTTAGAAATGAATAAAATAAAATTATTATACTCGTATACTAATGGAAAACACGCAGTATCACCTGTGTGGTGGCGAAACCAACATTCAAAGAAAAACATATTGCTTGCAATCACTTTGGCAATGTTTTTGTGTTTAATTCGTAAAACTCCTTTTATTTTATTATTAAATTTAATGTAAGTAAATCAAATTTAAGACGACAATATACCCTAAAATATATTTAGAATCTTAACGACGGACGTAAATAAAGAAGCCATGCATTCAAATTGCGCCTCGCGACCCGTGTATTGGACGGACTAACTGTCGAATTTGCCGTATCAAAGAAAAGAAGAAGGAGAAAAATAAGGTGGGAATCTTAACGACGTAAGCGAAGAAAGCGTGTAAATAAATATACGCCGCGGTCGATTGTACGAACGTACGGTCGAATTCACCCTAGCAGGCCTGGAGATTCGACCTTTCTGCAGCGTTCATTTTAATTAATTCTGAAGAACGTGTTACAAATATTTAAAATGTATCTCCATGTTGTCCTCCCGAAGTTATTAATTCATCGTCTAGAAAAATAAAATCTGGTGCTTACCGCTAACTTTATAATTTAAAACGGGTTATAAAGTTTTAAAATCGTTGTAAGTAAAATATATTAATGGAAAGGTACTGTTTTTATTAATCTAAAATATAAATAACTCGCATTCCTCGTGCGGCATGGAAATAAAAAAAGTTATCATAGTTACGAATTCGCCGGAAATGATTAAAATGTGAGTTTTGAGCAAACAAAAATTATTAGGGTTGTGTACCAACTTAATAATGATGTTATTAAGTTCTGCAAGTATTTTTTCTTTTTATTGTGACAGCTGTTTCGGCGTTCAATGCCATTTTCAAACTGTCTCGTAAGCTAGTCAACAGCTGTCACAAAAAAAAAACATAAATATTTGCAGAACTTAATAATAACATTATTAAATTTGATTTACCTTAAATTTTAGCCATGTTTAGTGACAAATAATATGTTTTCCAACCTTCCTCTTTCTTGTCCATCCTCTCTCCTACTTCCCGAGTCTCATTAAATTCCCCAATTAAGAAGGTCATGATTACACTTGTGTTTTAAGCAAACAAAAAATTATTTAAATTTTTCTTAATATTTCATCACTGTTACATTAATCTCTCTACAATTATTCAAATCTCAACTGCAAATCAGAAATCTATTTAATGAAGCACAAAATACTCTTGAACGTTGAGCTCTGGTGTAATGAAATCGGTACACCTTTTTCAATCTGAAATTTCTAGGTCAATGCAACTTTTTAAACCTGCTACGTCATTTCCATAAAGAGCTTTCTTATAGCCATATAAATATGTTATTTTAACTGCTCAAAAAGACAAAAAAAGTTTTAAAAAGTATAATTTAAACAACAAACAAGACGAGAAAAACTTGAATGGGAATCTTTCATCTGCATTAGGCTGCATTCAACCCCTGATAACGATCTTCAAAACTCCCATCTACGTACATTATGCAGATCTCTTTTCGAAGATTAAAGGTTCTGCGGCTTCAGGAATTCCAAACTCCCCAGAGCCATGTGACACCTTGCGCAATAAAATGAGAAACAAACGAAAGTGACAATACAAGAAGCGGTTAAACTGTCGGCGGTCGGCTACGCCTCTGTAGGTGTACGTGTAGAGTGTAAATGTTTCACAATGGAGATAATAAACAGCGGGCTGGTTAAATATTTATTCGCGATACGAGAATAGGAAATGCTGATAAAGTGCATTGCATTGTAGGCACATCGGAACATGGCAGAGATAGTGACTGAGGAGATTCACGAATGCAATGAATAAATTATGAAACATTTTAAAATTCGGATGTAGATACGAATATCTAATCAATTATGCTTCAACAATGGACGCTAGTGTAAAAATTTTAGTGTGAGTGTATATTTATGATATATGAATCCTTTTCTATCTTTTTAACGTTATTAATCATTCTAATTTAGGTTGTCGGTGCATGGCTCGCAATTTGGGGATCCAGGAAGGGTTGAATTTGGGAACCGTTTATTGGATAACCAACACCTCTGCTGTAGGTTTCCAAGAGTGGTTCACATCATTTGGCGAATAAGCAGGGGTTTCCGGGTTCATGGAGTGAGTCTTGGCGACGGATGCGTCTGCCCACCTACTACGTGGCTGGCCGGATCAAGAGACTGGTTGAGGGAGGACTTCTGATCTCTCCAGCCGGACTCTCTCGACCCATCGCCTTGTACTTGCAGTGGGAGGGGTGGATTCGTATGTTCGTCACTCCTTAATACGTAGACCCCAGATTCCTACCCATCGCTCCTACCTGTTTCCTTCCCAGAACTTCCTCTCCTACATTTCTTTAAAAAGACCCTCCACACAGCATCCCCTAAGATGATTATGTCATGGGGGAAATTATTTTCCTCAAGGCTACCTGTGTGGAGCTGATGAAAAAAAATTAAAATGGGTGCATACATGAATTCATCATTGGAACTTGTGAGTAGCGATAAAGTTAGTGCCAAAATCATCTAATTTATTTAATTATTAACAAGTTAATTAATTATTAAGACAAGCGATAAAGTTAGTATCAAAATTGTCTTATTAATTTATATAATCTTTATTATTTGAAACGTGTGTTTCATTTGACTAAATGTTAGACATAAATCGTAATTTTTCAAGTTTATCGTGTTGTAAGTTGTAAGGTATATGTAAGGTATTTCTCAAAATTCCCATTTTCACTTTATCAACTTAAAGTAGTTTAAAATACCTAAATAATGCTTTAATATGATGGAATACAAAAATTATTAAGAAAATAAATATATTCTTTACAGGGTTCAACTAAGTGGAGAGTAAAGATTTATAAATAAGTTGTTAATTAATTGTACTTTTGAACACACAACTCATATTCCCTCTGATAAATAGAAATAATGTTGCGTGAGCGAAAAAAATTCAACATTGAATATCTTATATCGTGTTATCATGTATCTTGCACATAAGAAAAAATGTAATCACCAAGATTAAATTGTTTGCACCGAAATGAGAGAGTTTGCACATGACATTATTGAATCACATTTGAGTTTTCGCTACCGTTTTATTACTGCTCCGTGACATTTCACAATTCCCTACAAAAAATTCATATTGTATATTTATATTTCTAATGATTCTTTATAAGAAAGGTTTCATAAAAAAAACCTTTTCATTATTTGGTTCCAATAATACAATAAAAAGAAACCTAATTATAATTAAAAAAAAAAAATAATAACTTGAAATAAAACGTTTACTTTTTTGCGGGAATTCAGAGATGTAAGAAATATTACTAGGTTTAAGAGGAAACCCTGCGACATTTTGTTCATACAAACGTATTCCCGAATTCCTCTATGGATTTTTACACTCCAAACATGGTTAAAATTGCCTGGTTTGAACGCCATCAAGAGATGCTCAGTGTACATACTAGATAATGTATTTAAAAAAAAAAAACTGTACAGACATAAAATATTTTCTTCTAATACAGGGGAAAAATCTTTAAAATCAGTCAAGTTTTGGAGGAGAAACTGGGGTACAAAAACCACGATTTTGACGATTTTATTTATGTAGATATTATCAGCCCGAGATGCATTTGTCCCTTTCGCTCAGCACTCAGTACTTGTTTGGTAAAATACCTATTTTTCAAATTTCTCGGCGACCGTGCTTCCACGGATTACGCACAATTTCTTGTCATACGGACATTTTATTTTGGAACTTGAGGAGTCTGTCAAGGGGATAGAAGGCATGACAAAATGATAATTTCCTTTATAAAATTATTTTTCTGCCGTTATGATATGTGTTATTGATTGATTTCAATAAAGCCTCTGCTGCTGGTACTAATCTATACTAGATTTCTATATTATTAACAATTTGATTTTGAGTGTCAAGCCCGTTAGCTGATGAACTTAATTAAACACGAACAACGCCGGGAAGTTCCCAGACAGCTGACACCAGACAGTATATCTTGTCTGTAGCGATAACCGTTATTGCATCTAACCCGGATACAGCGAAACAATCCAAATAGCAGTTAATTAGACGCTAAATTTTGTAGAGAATGGACGGGGGTTTTAACGAGCCAACGAATAGCTTGCCATTTGAGGAAAATATCTAGATTTGTAAGATGTCTGACTTCGACGGATCAAATGTTTGTTTATCTCTTCCTAACTTTCAGTACAGTTTTGTAGAGATTAGACAGGTCTATTGAGAGATAGGAAATGTCTGTCTTTGACGGGCCAAAGTCAATTTCATCTATATTTCAGTATTTAGTCGACTGATTATAATCATATATCTATTTAATAATATTAAATAAATAATAATATATCAAATTATTGACAATATTTAACTCTTCACTACACCTTTGTGCACAAATTTATCAATATATACATATAAAGACGAATTAATATAAGTGATTGAGTTAAAACCTCAAATTGTAATATTAATTAATCATTCAAGATAATATTAACAACTCCCAAACTCTCATGCAAAAAATGTGAAGCAGAAAAATCAGAAAAAGATCGCATCTAGGAATTGAATTCAGAGCAAAGTCAGAGTGGGTTCAATTCTTATATGCGACAGAATCGTTTTTCTGATTTTTCAGCTTCACACCTTTCCTTTGAGTTGTTATTATCTTTAATTACAAAGTTATCAGTTATATCAACTGGAGTCATCCACTTGCACAGTCTGCTGACAATGAGCATGAAACTTTTTTTTTAATCTTCACTCGCCCTCTCCTGCCTCGTAACTTTGGTCATTGTAAAAATATATAGGAATATCTGTATCTGGGCCTTAGGGTGATAATATAACAGGATCAACTGAATAGTCAACAGTTGAACACAGAAAAGTGTGTGTGAGAAAATGTGTCAAAGTAAAGAGGTATGTGCCAGAAAAGAGTTTCGACACTTTTAAATAAAAGTAAATACTCTGTCTACGCCCTAAGATTTAGCTAACAAATTCAAAAATGTATTATAGTAAAAAATGAGTAGATAATAAACGAAGAAAAAAAATTAAAAATATTTTTGTATCCCTCTCTCATTTATCCACTGATCAATAAGATCACATTTCAAACTGTTAAAAGAAAATTAAAAACATATCAAAGAAAATCAGGAATACTACAAACTTAGGGGTCGTCCATTAATCACGTGAGGCTCCAAAGGGGGGGGGGGGGGTTCGGCAAAAATCACGAGGGGGGGGGGGGGTATAATGAGATATCACGTGTATTTATTTTTCGTGATAATATTCTGAAAATTTCAAAATACTTTGTACTAAAAAAAATACACGTGATTTCGGGGGGGGGGGGGTTAGTCGGAAACCTCACGACATATTACCAAGGAGGGGGGTTAAAAAGTTGCTAAAAAACATCACGTGATTAATGAACGACCCCTTATGAGAAATGGAAATCAATTTATTACGACTGATTTTAAAAACACCCAAATGAAAAATCATTATATTTAGCAAGCCATAAAATACTACAGAAATCTCCCTTCTGAATTGTATTGTATTATCAACCAATCAGAACAAACAAATTAAGTTAAACAATTTTTATACGAAGCATATTATAATAAATAATCAAAGTAAGAAACGTGGCTCCCTTATCAGGCTTTAAAGGGTATAACCAGAGAAAATCAGAAATATGTCATTTTTAAATCAGCTTTTAGACGTACTGACTCTTTTTCACAAAAAATTATAAATTGATTTCGAAAGATTGTTCTTTTATCTAGGAAACGTATTTTTAAATTTTGAGAAAAAATGTTTATTTTTAGTATAATAAGGTTATACCACAGGTCGTTGGCAGATTTGTTATATTTTCAAAAAAGATTTCGTATTATACAACACCCATTTCAAATCAAATCACATATAATCATGCATGAAAATAAATCAGTACATTATCTGAGAAACGCACGTTTCAGAATTTTAATTTTAGTTTCAATAAAATCATTAAAAAATATATACGTACATGTGTTTCTTCATGAAAATTGGTCCGTTTGTGTATTTATTTGCGCACTTACAAACTAATATATTTCAGATTTTTTTTATATTCTTATTTAACTTAAACATTATTGAAAAATGATAAATACTTATAATCAAAAAATAATTACAAAAAGTACATTATTTTAATAGTTTTATCATCACGCCTTTCAGCATTTTTGGATGTAGGTATAAATTGAAGCAAATTTGGAATGAAATAAAATCGATATTGAGTTATAATTAAAAAAAACTGGTTTTGAGAATAATTAATCTTTCTCATCGGAACCGCCCTATACGATCATAAGAACATCTTTCGACGAAATGTGGATTTTCGGCCGCTGACTGGTTAAACGCTCTTAAGAGCTCCTCTTTTATAACAAGGTATACATTACCTTAAATATAACATTTGGTAAAATATATATACACATAAATGTAACCACACTTTTTTAAATTACAATAAAAACAAAAAAAAATCTAGGGACCACATGTAGCTTCAAAAGATAACCCATGGTGTTCTAAAAGAACCAAGGGCACAGTAAAAAACTCATATATATAACATACGTGTAAAGATTTAACGCTACTAGAAAGATTTTTGTAAAAAGAGACTGTTTTCCAACGAATTCCACGAACTATTTCACGCATTTCACCCCTCTATAGGAAATCCAGAGCCCCGCAGTAATTATAACGACACTATCATAGCAGAGAGCAGAAATGAATGGCACGGAACATTGGAGACCCTTCCACCTTCCACAATTCAAAGGAACCAAATCGACTGCGGAAAATTGTCGAAAGAACCTTTTTAACCCATCTCTGAGACGGATCCACCCATCTGAAAAACTGAAGGACGATTTATACACATTGACTCATTTAACGATAAAGCAGAACATCAATTGGTGTGACATCTGAAGCACAAAAATAAATTTGCTCAGCTTTTACTGCTTGCCAAGCATGGAGCTTTGAAACATCATTTTAACGACTCCAGATACTAATATCTACAGACTGTATGTCGGACGAATATCTACAGCTCATATGTTGAACTAATATCTATGAACTTCAGAGTGAGGACTAATATCTACAGAGCTAAGGTCGGACGAATATCTATGACGGTCCCAGTGATGACTAATATCTATGGAGCGTAGGTTGGACTAATATCTACAGAGGGCAGCTGAGCAAGAGGTTGTACGGAAAAGCATAAATTCCGTAATAACTAACCTAACCTAACCTAAACTAACCTAACCCAACCCCTGCCAGTGCTGTAGATATTCGTCCACACTTTGGTTGTCATAGATATTAGTCAGCAGTTTGAGCTGTAGATATTCGTCCTCACTTTGGTTCTCATAGATATTAGTCCGATTTGTTCAGTTTTTTAAATTCCTGTAGATATTAGTAGACGCCTCCATTTTAACTGCCAAAATAGACAAGATGCAATATTGTTCGTGTAATAATGTTCAGTCAAAGAGTTTGAGAAATCATTTAATAACTACCAGCATTACGTAAGATTATTATGACGGAATGACTCTTGGGAGGAGAGCACGACTCTTTTGAATCTGAGGCGACCTTTTATATCAATGCGAGAGGTATGAGTCAATTTGTATCTCGAATGGACAAGTTTTAATGCTTTTTTATGGGCTATTTTATCATAAAACGTGTTCACACTTTTTTACACACATTTTGTGACTGACTGGCGTCATGCACTAGCTAAAGATGCTTATAATATTATGTTACAATACTTCGTAAATTCGTCACTAGGTGTCTATCTAAAAGTAAAGAAGGCCGTCGTAGAGTAATGGTTTACGTTTACACTTTTGACTTCGATTCTGGAGATTGTGGATAGCGGCCGAATATCAAAAATAGAGAATCATCGAATTTCTATGCACATGCGGATTTTGCAAGTAGAAAGACTAATTGAAAGTCGTCGTAATGAACATTGTTGGTACGGACGTTGACACAATTGTATTTTGAAATAAAATGCTCTCCAAAATAGTCAAAAATATCCTTACAAGGCTCTGATCCTTGAAAATCAATAATTTTAGCCGTTGGCGATTTAAACGGGTTTCGCTGCATATAGAATTCCCGCCGAAGACCAAAGTAGATTGATATGGATTGTTATGATGTTAACTGATATGTCTGAAGGTCCTTCCAAATAAATTCTGCAGCTGTCATAGGAAAATGGGTATAGGTGTTATAATGTCAACGACGCAATCATGTTTTGTCATAAAAGGTGCTCCAAAATATACCGTATAAGGCTTGGATACTTGGCACCAGTAATTTCTTCGCCGTTGGCGCTGTAACCGGGTTCCAATGCATGAAGAATTTACGACCGTAGTTCATTATTATGTAAAGAACACCAGTCGAGATTTTGTGTTTATTTTCATCACCGCAGTACTCTTGATACGGCTTAGTGTTTGCTCACAAATAAAAGAGTAATATGAACAGATTTATTCTTAATTCAGAATATAGTCAGCATGTATCAGATAAAAGATAAAATTTAGAACAAGTGTGATACTTGTTGCCCACGTAGGCAATATTTTAATGTCTTACGATGTTGCAATCATTTCAGAGAGTACAAAGTTATCCATAGAAGTGATGGTCCAAAACATTATACATAATATGCAAAATTACAGGTCAGAAGAAATACAATTCCCCACAACAAAAAAAGTTGTCGGAAATAAGTCTTCCATCTGTGAGTTTACACGTAATAATTGCAATTGATCTGATCTGATTGTAACTTGATATTTTTTTTAAGTATGTATTGGAAAACACGACGGGTCTGAAGGTTGCCGGGGAACCTTTGTGTTTAGAGCAGATTTGCGAATTTTTTCAATCAATATGCAATGACCATTTTTATTGGATTATTTTATTATACCTACGTGTAATTTTTAACAGTATGACTATAGTAACCCTTTATCTAACATTGAAAGCTTTGAAATGAGACCTTTAACCCCTCAGGCCTCGAGCCCTTTTTTGTCGGAAGCAATAAAATCCAAATAAATTTCTGAACGCATCCAAAAACTAAAAACTGTTATTAAAATGTGATAAAAAAAGCTTTCAAACTTTATAAATCAAAATAAACATACATATTTTATTAGGCAAGCGTATTATAAACGTTACTGTCTACCCACTTTTTTTTCGTTTAAAATAAAAATAAATAATTAAAAATTCCCAAAGTTTCATAATTTTTTTTCATAGATATTGCAGTCGGAAATTTTGGTTTCATAAAGGTGCATATTTTAATTATATTATCGTTAACTTTTAGATTTTAATATAAAGCGGGGTATTTTATTAGTAAGGGAGATATAACTATTTCTATGAGACCTATATGAGTTGTTTCGAAAAGCGAACAAATTATTCTGAGGGGTTAAACGCTGTATTTTCATAGTTTCAAGGTCTTATTCCTATTAATATTGAAATATTCCCACGATACAAGCGTTCACACAACACTACATCATGTAGCTTACAAAATTATTATTGTCAAGAGCATCATATCGTCATGTTACAAGTGCAACAAACCCCTTAAAACCCAACACATGGCAAGTCTATCAGAGGCGCAACTCTCAACCGAAAACTCGTTAAAGCAACGTGTTTATTTACAATGATTATTTATCCAGTTGGTTCGTAAAACACTTTTATCTGTTCGATAATGAGTCGAGCAGATAAACCGTAAACTGTGGCGGAATTTTAAACTTGTCCGGTCGAATTTAATGTAAAATGGCGTTGTAAAGTTCGCGGTTGTTAAAATTCCGAGATTAGTTTTTTTTGTTGAGATTGATTTCGGTCATTAGTCTTTAATCAAAGCAAGCTCTGATAGATCCGAACAACAGAATTATCGAACCACTAAAACGGTTAAACGAAAACAATGAAATGATACCAACTGACTTACATAATATTTTATCGTACCGGTCACCGGGGGAGGGGGGGGGGGGGGGGGTTAAAAATTGCAAAAAGTTGGTCACGTAGTATGGGTACGTTCCCTAATGTAAAATCACCTCCCGAAGTTAATGCACTCTACCTCCGGACTCCCTGTATATTACGTATTATTTCAATTTCGGCAGCAACTCAAAACATTATCCTCTTTTTAAACTATTACCTTCTCCTGAAAATTTACCATTACCATTTTATTCATACAACTTCTGGCAGTCGAAGTCTACAAATTGTATTTTTAACACTTTAAAAATCTATATAAATTATCTGGCGTCTTCAGAAAGTGTGTGAGAAAATATTTCACCTTAACCCTCAACCGGGCCCAGAAATCTGAAATTTTACGGTTTTAAAGGTGGAATTTATTAAACATCAAATAAATTATAGATGAAAGTTTTTTGTGATTTCCACCCACCACTCACAAGAAAAACACATGAATTGTTGTGAAAACCAAAATCTTTAAAAACGTAATATACAACCGATGTACTATGCGTTCCGGATTTTTTTTTACAAAATATGTTTTGTTGCTGTTCAAAGAAGGATTACAAATCGACACTTTTACAATTCATTCACGGTAGATAACAATATTGTGGATATGGTGGCAAAAAACAAAGTCGGAAATTTGAAATTTCGAGTTAATAATGCAATTTTATGAAGTTACTTGCGGTCTATAAACTGGTAGAACACACTATCTCGAGTTAAATGTTCCATAATTTAAAAAATAAATTTAACGTTAAGTCGAAAACGAATAAGTTTTTTTTCTGGCAAAAAAAGTTAAATCGATTGGCCTGATGTGCGCTTGTATCTGCCCTTATTATTTCTGGCAGAAAACTTTAACTATACTTAATTCTTTTTGGTTGAAGGGGTTTCGCGTGTCTTTAAACGTCTCATAACTTTTAATAAATGTTTTTGCTTTGGTTGACAGTTAGAGTAGAATATTATTTTTTAAAGCTGGTTTAATGCAAATGTGTGGTGCATTTAAAAGAAAGTGAAGCAGTCAATTTGAAACAAATACCTTACGGACAAAAACGCTAAGCAACTTAGTGTTTTTGCCAAAACAAAAACTTCTGGCAAAATCATGCTAAATGCTACCATTTTTAGAAATAAACTTAAAAACCGGCTATTCGTAAATCAAATCAAACAGAAACAAATGAAATAGATATTCTTAAATTAACACACTTTATGATGTCTAAACTCTTTATTGTTCGCTGGTTCGCCCTCACCTTGAATATGCTAGTGTCATTTGGTCTCCTTTCTATGCTGTCCACATTTGTCACATCGAATCCGTACAACATCGTTTCCTAAGAGGAATTGCTTGGAGGTTGGGTCTTGAAAGAGGCAAGTACTCATATGATGAAATTGAACACATTTTAAACATGTCTTCTTTAGAAAAACGTAGAAAGGACTCTGATCTAATTTGCATATTTAAGATTATCAACAGTATTACTGATACACCTCCATTGTTACAACTCATCCAGTTTAACATCGCTTCCCGTAGGCTTCGAAATAATGAATTGCTGTTCCTCAATCAACATTCTACTTTTAAATGCTTCTTCATGCTTTGACTTGTAGTGTCTCTATATGTACTTTTTTATATTTTATATTGTCATTGCTATTAATTTTTATGTGCTCTCCCTTCACTGTCATCTCTGTTTTTTTTATTCGTGTTATTATTATGTTTTTAATGGACTGTTGTCCGTAAATTAATAAATAAATGTCATATTTTTTTGAATAAAACTGCCCATTAATTTGATAAAAATGATTGAAGTTGGTACAAAACTTAAATGCTTGTTTTTCAACGCTGCGATTTTAACATTTTTGCCAATATACCCACGATATCATATTTATTCATAAACAAACGATTTTTACATTTTGTGGCGAATATCCTGCTGCCGTATGTATGTAGATCCCGAATTTCCATGCGGGAAATACTCGTATTCTCCAACAGCCTTTCAAAGGGTTAAAACGTTACCTGATAAATAAACTACCTAAATTGAGCCTTTAGTACACTGTCCGATCGATGCCTTATATCGCTTGTGTACCTTCACAGGTAAATACGGTACTAAAAAGATGCTTACTAAGAGACACCTTACTCTCTACCTGTCCGAGATAAGGTACGTAGGCGCTGACACGAAACTGGGCCCGCTTATAATAAAAAGAACGTGTTCGCTTGATTTATATTTAATGGGCTGTCGTTAAGGGAGTTCGGAGATGTATCTAAGATAGTGGAATAAGTGTGGAAGAGGAAGTAGGAATTTTTCTAAAGCAAAGGTTCCCAAAGCAGCTGCACGGAGGGAGATCAGGGGTGCCGCGAGATGTCTCTACTAAAAATCAAAATTGACATGAGTACAAACATTTTACGAAATGGAGAATCACCCGCACGGCCGGTCATCAGTCGAAAATGAGTACTCGATTCTAAGTGCAAAAGCTGTAAGTGCCTCCGTTCACGGACTTACAAGATCTCGATCCTCGTGCGCGTATCATACGCGCCGATCGCAAGAACCCCCCGTACGATTTTGCTGGTACCCGTTCACGGCGCTACGCGGTGGCTGTCGGTTGACGCGTCATTCATGATCGATACTTATTCGTTTGACGTTTGACAGAATGGCATCGGATGTTAATAACGAAAGTAATGTTAAATTTGTTCTGGAAGTGGAAAAATGCATGTTTATATAACTATACTTTACAAGAATACGTAAGAAAGGATTTAGTGGAGAAGGCATGGATTGATGTTGGAAAAAAGTCATATGACATAGCTTGACAGCGTGTTAACTCCACGGCTGAACGTGAAAAATAATCAAATTCAGTATATTTCAGATAGCGCCGTGTAGAAACCAGCATTAAAAAGTAGTACATCAGCAGGGCACTCGTGGTTTCATCACAATTACGTAGATTGTAAGTATCTCCATGAACGGAGGGCCTAAGGGTCCTCATTTCCTTTGCGTCTATCTGTGCGAAACTAGATTTTCAGCGGTTGCTGTTATAAAGAGGAAATATCGCTCGAAAATATAAGTGGAAAAAAATTAGAGTAGCTGTACCAAGCCTTATTCCCCGATTCGAAAAATTGTGCAGTGAGCAGCAGGCTTACCCGTCGCCCTAATCACATACATCTCAAGAGTACGTGGAAGGTTTTTGTAATTATATTTGCATTTTCTTTGTATTTTAACCTTTTTTTCCTATCAAGAAATGCATTTGTTCATTTTAAATACGAGTTGCATTAGTTTCTTACCTGGTTTCCTCTTCATAGTGGTACAAATATGAAATATAGCTACCACAGATAGATATTATATGACTATGGTGCCGTGAGAAAATTCAAGTTTTCGAAGTGTGTCACGACTAAAAGTTTGGGAACCCCTGTCCTAAAGTCAAGCTTATGTGAACCAATTTAGCTTTAATCTAACTTAATTTACATTATATCAGCACTTTGCTAATGCTTGCCGTATTTGTGAGGTTTAATTAGTATCGGGGTTCATGGGGGTGAGGTTATTTTAGATCTTGGTAGCGAAGGAGGCGTCTACTAGTATCTACAGGAATTCCAAAAACTGAACAAATCGGACTAATATCTATGAGAACCAAAGTGAGGACGAATATCTACAGCTCAAACTGCTGACTAATATCTATGAGAACCAAAGTGAGGACGAATATCTACAGCTCAAACTGCTGACTAATATCTATGAGAACCAAAGTGAGGACGAATATCTACAGCTCAAACTGCTGATTAATTTCTATGAGAACCAAAGTGAGGACGAATATCTACAGCACTGGCAGAGTTTGAATTTGCAATTATGTATAGCATATTGGAATAACGTATTATTGCTTAGGTTAGGTTAGGTTGGGTTTTCCGTACAACCTCTTGCTCAGTTGCTCTCTGTAGACATTAGTCCCACCTACGCTCCATAGATATTCGTCACCACTAGGACCGTCATAGATATTCGTCCGACCTTAGCTCTGTAGATATTAGTCCTCACTCTGAAGTTCATAGACATTTGTCCAACATATGAGCTGTAGATATTCGTCCTACATACAGTCTGTAGATATTAGTATAGTGAGTCGGTAGCGAATGCGTTGGCCCACTATTGTTAAACCTATTATACTGAAAGATATAAAGATTAATATGTAATTTGAATAAATAGTGTTTTCCGTATAAAAACATAATTCTTTCAAAAGATATAAAGATTAATATGTAATTTGAATAAATAGTGTTTTCCGTATAAACACTTAATTCTTTCAAAAGATATAAAGATTAATATGTAATTTGAACAAATAGTGTTTTCCGTATAAAAACTTAATTCTTTCAAAAAATATAAAGATTAATATGTAATTTGAACAAATAGTGTTTTCCGTATAAAAACTTAATTCTTTCAAAAAATATAAAGATTAATATGTAATTTGAATAAATAGTGTTTTCCGTATAAAAACTTAATTCTTTCAAAAAATATAAAGATTAATATGTAATTTGAATAAATAGTGTTTTCCGTATAAAAACTTAATTCTTTCAAAAAATATAAAGATTAATATGTAATTTGAACAAATAGTGTTTTCCGTATAAAAACTTAATTCTTTCAAAAAATATAAAGATTAATATGTAATTTGAACAAATAGTGTTTTCCGTATAAAAACATAATTCTTTCAAAAGATATAAAGATTAATATGTAATTTGAATAAATAGTGTTTTCCGTATAAACACTTAATTCTTTCAAAAGATATAAAGATTAATATGTAATTTGAATAAATAGTGTTTTCCGTATAAAAACTTAATTCTTTCAAAAGATATAAATATTAATATGTAATTTGAATAAATAGTGATTTCCGTATAAAAACTTAATTCTTTCAAAAAAGGCTTGCAAATACAATACAGGATTGCATAAACAAAACTATTTATTCTTACTAATTTTAAAATAAAACAATAACTTTGTAACCAACACAAAGTGGTGTTTACAAAGTTATTGTTTTATTTTAAATTAATAATGTCGCATCACAAAGTATCCGCTTCATATGAACAAATATTTATTCTTATTCAAATTGCGTATTTTAAGGCGCAAACAAACAATTCCTCTTAATATTTAATGGAATTTTTTTTATATGAATACCGCACAACTGCTCCCGTCTGGAGCCAGTGAGACTATGGCATCCCCAATTGGTATATGTTGTGAGGCTGAAAGTAGTGGGGAGGGGATGGGGCAGAGGAGGATAGGGAAGTACCTGGCTATTCAGATCTGGTCACCAAACACGGCTAACGCCATTTCAAGCAACGTTTCAATTGTGAATGGTGGTCTTACACCAGGGCGATACTAAGAGTATCTTCCACACTAGAACGTGCCGCAAATACACTATATATTATTTTTAATTTATTAATTGTGAAATAACACAAATTTATTTGCGCACGCCGGGATTCGATCCCGCGACTCAAGAGATTGCGGATTGCGAGTCAAGAGCCTTACCCTTAGACGTTACTTGCATAAAGGGTTTTTTTTCTAAAATAATTAAATTAGCGCCATTTGTGAACGAGCGGATTATAAATTATTTTAAAATACCCTTTAACAATACTTAAATTTAAAAATATAGATAAGTAACTTGAATTCCAACTCGTAGATTTGACAATAAAAAAAATATCCCTTAAAAATAGTAAGATTGTTGTAAATTAAGCACAGATCTATGTACCTAATTAAAAACAAGTGACCAACCGTAAAACGGCGATACGCTACTGAAGATCATTGAGGTTAACTAGTGGTGTAAAATGAGATTGAAAATGGTCCGTATGAATAATATCTAAATGTGGAGGGTGTTGGTTGGAAGAAGAAGTCGGGGCGTCCCGGGAAGACAGGACGATCAAGTGAATCAAGTACTTGAGTCGAGTCATGGTAGTAGTCAGTTGGTATAACAGAGTAGAAGATACTCTCAGTACCTATCCCTTTTTATACATTAGCTCAACACAGGAGGCCCTGAGGAAAATAATTTCCCTCAGGGCCTGTCATCTTTGGGGATGTTTTGTGGAGGGACTTTTTAAAGAAAGGAAGGCGAGGAAGTTCTGGGAAGGAAAAAGGTATGACGGGGGTGTTTAGGAATCTGGGTGTTAATTAAAAAGTTTTAATGTGTCGAGAGAGTCCAGCTGGAGAGCTCTGGGTTAGGTCTCCCTCAACCAGACTCGTTGCTCAGTAGGTGGGCAAACGCAGTCGCCGCCTAGACCTAGACAAACTTCCCCCCTTAAACCCAGGTACCCCTGCTAAATCACTAAACGTAGCGAACCACTTCGGATGACCTATGGCAGGGGAGTTGGCACCCATACTAGCCTCCCAAATTGTAATAATATAATAATTACATAATACCAACATCAGTATCATAAGTATCAGTTTTTAAATTAGCCTCGAGATAGGATTCCCTAGTGAGGCAGGCACTGTAAAAAATAGGTGTAAACCCTACTTATATATTATGTAGATGTTCCCAGTAAATGATAATAATAAATAAATTGATTAAGGTGCTGCTAGGGTAGTGATTTAAAAATAACACAAGTCAAAATTGATAGAGTGAGGTGTGAAGCACGATAGAAATTATTAATAAAAAATATAACAAAACAAAACCAGTCCCGAATACGTAACAAAATATTCTGAGATCGAACGAGAAATGGATTCGTGTTGTTTTATTTTTCATTGTGATTACGGGTTATAAATAGGTATAATGTTCACCGATATTAGTGAAGACAGAAAAAAACAGAAGAAATAAGCATGAGTCTAGGTTGACGTGGGTAAGAGGAACGACTACGGGATGTGTTTAATAAAAAAATAGTGTTTTAGATTTAATTTTATTTATTAAACTAAATTATATTTTTAATCAAAACGTATGGCATAATACAATCGTATTTATTAGGAAAGATGGCGAGTTTTTTCTTAAAAACATTTTTTATTCAATAATAAATTATATGCGAAAGTTAGTGTCCGACCGAAACACGAATTTCTACCGAAACCGAAACCGAAACTTTTTTTAGTCATGTTAAAAATCTATTGTTCTAATCTATTTGGGTTAATTTTTTACACTTATACAGACAGTTAACGGGTGTTAAATGAAATAAAAATAACAATATATTCTTATTCTTAAAATTATATTACTACTATAAAAGAAACAAAAATTATAAAAAATAACAAAACATGTTAACTACTTCTTGGAACAAAAATTCGTCAATAAACAACACTTACATTTTAAAGGAAGGACCTCAAATTGAGTATTTTAACCGGCTGATCCAGTATTTTAACCGGCTGATGCAAACTCAGCTGATGATAGCGGGTGACACACGAGTCACGAGCTCAGCCGAACGACGCGCGATAATTCACGAACGCAGAGTTTCGGTGCGGCCGAAGGTTCGGCAGATTTTCTGCCGAAACCGAACTGATACAGAAACTCGATTTTTTTGCCGAAACTGAAACGGAAACCGAAACCGAACCTTCGGTCGGTCACTAGCCAAAATGCTAAGTATCTTTGGCACCTTTCTTTGCAATAGCTCCACTATGTCATCTTTGGGGAAGCTGTATGGAGGGTCTTTTTGGGGAAAGGAACTAGAGGAAATTCTGGGAAGGAAAAAGATATGAGGGGTGGGTAGGAATCTGGGGTCAATGTGTCCTGTAGTGAGGACACATGAATCCACCCTCCCACTGCGGTGCAAGGCGATGGGTCGAGAGAGTCCGATTGGAAAGGTCTAGGTTAGGTATCCCTCAATAGTATTTCCTGATCCGGCCCGCCACGCAGTAGGTGGGCAAACGATTTCGCCACTAAGACCTAGACAAACCTCACACCATGAACCCGGGAACCCCGGCTAAGTCACCAAACGTAGCGAACCACTCGGGGTGATCTGTAGCAGGAGTTTTGGTTATCCAACAAATGGTTCCCGGTACTTCCCCACCTTCCAAAGTGGCCTAAATTTAAGATATTTTTGGGAAAACTTGCTCAGCAGTAGTAATGGAAAAATTATAAAATATTAAATAATAAAACAACAGTAATTGGACAAAAAAATCCTTCATGTTAGAGTTAAAAAAAAATGAAATAAGTGGCGACAAATTTGTATCAGAATACAAATTTGTTGTTTGTTGTTTTGTCACAAAGAATTCAAGGCTTTTCAATAAAATATGTGCTGTCAACAATAAAGAGAAAAAAAATAATAAATGGAAGATGCGTGTTCAACAAATCGTACAATAATAATACATACAATGGAGAACCAGCGTGTTTGAAGTTTTGTAAAATTATTGCTTTTATCTGAATTGCAAATGGGATGTCAAATTTAAATTGTTATTTACGAATTACATTCGTTTTCGATATCATGACCAATCGAGGGCCATGAAGTACCGCGACGAAATAACTCTCATTAAATATATAAACACAATAATACATTGGCATTTATCACGGAAATGTGTGGGTGTTTCAAGAGATTCGTTAATCCAAAAGTCCTTTCGAGCCCAAGACATTTGACATAAATTTTAATGAAGGGTTTGAAAGATGTTCATTAGGGTGGGCCGTCAATGTGTAGAGGATTTCATAAGTTGCGTGCTATTTAGATTTGAACCTCATTTCCTTGCAGACACAATAAAATTTTTGAGCCTATACCAAGACTTGATTATAGAATCATTAAAGAGATATTTTGCGAATTGATTTTTTTTTACATATTAGGTACTTTCGCTTTTCAGAGTGTTACAAACATTGGATTTGCACATATTTTCCTAGGTTTTGCTCAATATCTCTATGGCGTAGGTCACACTTTAAAAATCGTTCCAATGTCCTCACAATACTGGATGTGGAGGATTTACATGAGTTCCAAACGGGAGGCCCTGGGAAAAGTAATTCTCCTAAGGGCCAACTTCATCTTTGACGATGCTGTGTGGGGGACTTGCTCTCCCGCACGCGTATGCAAGTTCTGGGAAGGAAAAGGGTATTAGAAGTGGGTAGAAATCTGGTGGGCAGACAAACCTAACCTAATGAACCCGGGCACCCCTGCTAAGTCACCAAACGTAGCGAACCACTTGGGGTGACCTATGGCAGAGGTGTTATCCAATAAATGGTTCCAGAGGCGACGGTACCCCGCCACCCAAATTGAAAACTAGTAAATGTACTATTAGTAGTAATAATTATTGAACTTTGAGCAGTAAACAAAATAATAATTTCAAAAACTTCGATTTTATTTTGAATGCATCCTACCAAACACCACTCGTGTTTTACCTACAAAAATATAATAAAAATACACGTATAACTTCTCTCAATACCACAAAATAATATATGTATTACTTCGATACGCTTTCGACTCTACACAGCGGAGGGCAGTTTCCCTGTAATCCGAATCTCGTTAGCATTAAATACAGATCAGTGCAGGGCAGGCGTGACCAACCAGCGGCCTTGGAAAATTAATAATGCGGTCCACAAAAACGTTAATCGTATAACTTTTAACGAAATGATGTTAATTTTCGCATTTTTTTCGTGACTTTATTACGCGGTGCTCGTTAAAAATTTAACGAGCTCCTTAACTAACTGAGAAAACGACCGCTTTCATCGAACCAGAAAATGAACGCTTTCACAAAACTATGCTCAAATATGTCACTCGATTTATGTGACCACCCAAATCTCTTTTAATTTATGAAGAGTTCCAACTGCCCGGAGCCAGTGTCGTGATGCCGAAAGAAGTGGAGAACAATAACCGGAAGGTTGGGAAGTAAATGATTATTGAAATCCGTCGACTAAAGAAAACTAAAGTAGTTTCAAGACACTTTTTTGGGCTTTTTGTGAAAAACACAATTTTACAAAACATATGCGAGCATACTGTGTGTATACATGAGTCAAAGAAAACAAAATACAATAAGGCTACAGAAAACAAAATGTAAACTAATAATCCACTGGCGATAGAGGTGAAACTAGAAGCTTTCTTTTGCCTGTTTATTTTAAAGTAGTTTGAAGATTGTAAATTGATTTACAAAAAAAAAAATATTATTTGGATTTCGTAGGATTCGAACCTCCGTCCGCTGAATTTCTCTGGCCGCTGAAATTTGCGACGCACTATACCGCTGCGCTATGGGACGCGCTGGGCGAGACGCCAATTTACGCATTATATTCCGACAACTCGTAAAAAAACAAAGCGGCCAATGATCGCAGACCTATCGTAGTTTCCGTTTTATATCTCAACCAATAGGAGCCTTGAGCGCAGTTTGATGCTTCGCAGGTGCCGTAGTGCGTCATTTCCGTTTCATTCGAATTTCAAATCACTATAACGAGGCTAAGGAAGTTTCACTTCAAAAACTGCTTTTAAAAATATATAATGTGAAATGTATTTTTTTTGTAAGTTCTTTCGGTGTTAAAAATATCTGCTTTTTCTGAATGGGTATAGTAACATAAGCTACGTGATGTTAAGAGGGTTTATAAACAAATTGGTATTAACATTATTGTTTCAGTGAAAGATATTTAAGATTAAGGAATTAATACAATTTCTATTATCTAATGTTCCTCAGCGACGCAAAAAGGTTGAACACCCATGCTAGCGAGGAAAGGTACCCAGTGCTGCAGGGAGCTTGTGGGCTGGGAGAGGAAGAATGCTAAACGTCTGGAATTATAGTATGAGTCAATATCACGTAGGTGTTGTTGTGAGCCAGATATCATGGTGCATTTAATGCCGGTTATTATGTCCAGGTAGAGTTCCCGTCGGAGAAAGTTTAAAGTTAACTACCTAAAACTGCAGTATTTCTAATAATATGCCGATATTAAGTACTATCGAGTTGTTTATAATAAAGACTTAATCGCGGAAGGTATAATTCGGATAAGCATTTAAGATGGCGTAATAATTTAAATCGGAAGACATTTGTCTGCCCCCATTTTCTAAAACGCAATAATAAAGTTGTAATTATATCAATTCGAGTGCCGTTGCTGAAACTAAAGCAAGTGGGTACGTACCTATACAAAAAAGCATTTAACATCTATCATTTTATCAATATTAGAATACCTGTTTATTACAAAATCACGTTACACGGCTCCAAGCTGTCTGCGACCCGATAATTATTAATGAACAAGCTATTAGCTTATTTTACCGATAGGAACAATCTAACGGACAGCTATCGGATATGTTTGCAGACAACATGATAAAACCGACTCTTACATAATTACAAATAAAAGCTAATGAAAGGATGTTGGGGATACAAATTGTTAATTATGATGAGTGAGGACGATTTACTTGGTGAATGAAACACTTCAGTACAAAAGCGTCAAATATTCAGAGCAATAATCAGCTAGCAAACTTCTCAGGCCGAACACTAAAAATACCAAAGTCAATACATTGTTGACTCTGAGATTTCAAAATTTATTTAAAAAATATAAACTCAATCCTAAAATAACTAAATTACCACCGTATAACAACTGAAAGATAAGATACCTATAAGTCAAGAATGCTAAAGTTGAGAGACATAATGCCTTATTATTTGGTTTAAACGAGGTTGGTAAGACCTTTTCATCTTTTTTAATTTAATATTAAAACCAGTCAAGTCTATTTGATCGGTTTTCGGAACAAATCATATTATAGGTCAATTTGGGGGGCGGGTATGGGTACCGCAGCCCCGCGAACCATTTATTGAATAACCAACACTTGTGCCATAGGTCACCCCAAGTGGTTCGCTACGTTTGGTGACTTAGCAGTAGGGTGTGTCAATTATTTCAACAACGCCCGGGGTCTCTAAAGTCGCGTCTTGCAAAGAAAATGAGAACTGCATTTAATTTTTTTTTTAATGGATAAAATGCAATGAAAATCAGAAAACGAACCTAAAACCACTTTTGTTTATTTATTTTTATTAATTTTTTTTCAGTAATTTAACCTTTTAAAGTTTATTTATTATTAAAAAATGCATATAACTGACAAAAATGAAAAAAAAAGTTCAAATTTATGAACACAAGTAAGTCAACAAGAATTCTGATTTTATCCAGAAAAAGTGTTATTTTCCCCTTTTATATTTTGAACCAACACATCACATATCTTTAATTTTTTTTTTGATTCTTTGTACTGCAGTTATGGAATGAAAAATAAGTTTGGTAGAAAATATAAAATATGAACTTTTTATTTATTTTTTTTTACCAAATCACAAAATCTATTTTTTTTTTCGAGAGCGACACAAGCTACTTAGCAGGGGTGCCCGGGTTCATGGGGTTAGGTTTGTCCAGATCTTGGCGGCGGATGCGTCTGCCCACCAACTACGTGGAAGGCCAGATCGGGAGAGACTGGTTGAAGGAGATCTTTTGACCTCTTCAGCAGGAATCTCTGAAAAAATTGCCTTGCACCGCAGTGGGAGGGATAGATACATACGTCCGTCACCTCTGGACACACTGACTCCCAGATTCCTACCCACCCTTCATACCTTATTCCTTCCCAAAACTTCCTCTCCTTCCTTTCCTTAAAAAGACCCTCCACAGAGCATCCCCAAAGTTGACGTAGGCCCACTGGAGGCCCTGAAGCATTATTTTCTTCAGGGCCTCCTGTATAGAGCTATGTAAAAATAAAAAAGTCACATAGAAATCATTGTCTCCCTTACTATAATGGTTAGAAATATATGATCTAAACGGCGCGCGGCGTTAGAAAGAACCAAACCACAAAGAAATCATACTGAGAAATTTGATATAAACGGTGATAAAAAGAGAAAAGACCACACTTTATATTCAATTCTAAAAACTAACCAGAAAAAAAAATTCAAATGTACACATTTATGAATCCAAAGTTTTCACCGTAATTTGAAAAAAAAGTGAAACTTTGGGAATTTTTTATTTTTTATTATTGTTTACATGAAATGGCAAAAAAGTGAGTTGACCGTAACGTTTATAATATATTTGCCTATTAAAATATGTAGGTGTTTTAAATTTTTTTTCGTTATCAGTAATTTTAGTTAGAAAAAACTTAAAGTGAGCCATTTTTAAAACTTTTTTATGTTTGCAAAATTTTTATTTAAAAAAATTATATGTTTATTTTCAATTATGAAATTTGAAAGCGTATTTCATCACCTTTCCAAAACAGCTTTAGTTTTTGGATACATTCAGAAATATTTAATTTATTTGGATTTAATTGCAAACGGAAATATTTTGACATTCTGACAAAATATTGTCAAGGCTCGAAGAGTTTAAATAGTTGGTAAGTCCATTCATTATCTTTTTCGACCGTGTCTCGGAACTTACCTCATCGCATAATTAAATAAATTAAAAAAAACTATTAACCTTTTAATCCGGTTGCATTTTGTTACGCCCTATTTAAAAGTAACCAGGGGGAAGTGTACAGTTTTTAGTTGAACCCGGCATGGCACAAGGCAGGAGGCCGGGCGTGGAGTCCTGCGGTTGACCCCGGGGTTAAAAGTCGAGCCAAATGACTGAGCTTAATCCAAAGCTCTGGCCGTAACAGCCAGTTCTAAAGTTCAACCTCGATCGCCCGTCGCCACTTTAATAATGTAGGAAAGCCAAAGCTCGCCTTGGCTAAGGCTAACAAGGTATGATGATAGGCATATTATTTTTCTTTAGTGTGGCATCTATTTATGTGACGCAAATAAATAGTTTCTAAATTATTTTAGTATCTATCTATGTAGGTTATATTCTTGTAAACCTACATGGTTTGTATTCTGGGAATACATACATAATCAAGATGCAACTTGACAGCTGCCCAACACTATTACAGAAAGCTAGGCCCAAAACTATTTAACGATTTAACTGATGTAATATTTAATAATTTACTTGTCTCCTTGAGTGTCTCAAGGACGATGCTGTATTTTCACTTATGACGGCAAAATATTCTCCTAGTGAGGTGTTCACAAAATACTTATAGTTGGCATCTCGTTTGGGTCCCACCCAAGCATCGCGTGCTCGATTCCTCGGCTGGATACTAAGTACTCCATCACGACACAACATTTTCCGCTTACTGTGGTAGGAGATTTTCAAATATTGTCGGGTTATTCGTAACCCAGGAAAGTTTCTTTAAAAAAAAAATATCAACCCATTTACAAACTCATGATTATTAATATTTTTTTTCGTATTACAGGTATCTGTAATTATAAATTATGTAAACTGTAAATATCTATAAACCCGCATGTACAAATTCTTATACATGCATTTTATACATGTTTACAGTTTACTTTCAGAAATAAACAATGTGCAATTTACACACGGTAGAGTGAAACCTTCAGAAAACTAAAGTAGACAAGAGTGGGGAGGCTACGAAGCACCGCACAAATAGGAGGCCAATTATTCAATTATTCTCTCGCAGGCTAAAACGGGATATATCCCAACGCGAAACTATAAAAAGGGTGGAAACAATGTTGCTACCTAGATAAAATGATTACGTACTAAAGCATAATTTGGCTGTGGTTAGGCAAACTGTGAAAAACCAATCTGTGTATAGACGTCGGATGTTATCTCACCGGAAAATAGTTCGGAGGAACTACATAAATTCATGGCATACTTTAGCTGCACGAGTCAAAAGTTTAACATCAACAGTTGAGATGTTATTATTTGTTTTCTTGAAAACTAGACTAGGATTGAAACCACATTTCAGCACAACTCCTACACTTATTTTGTCTTGGTTTCAACTTTCAACAATTTTTATTTATTTTTTCCTTATTTGAACATTTGAAAAATATGGCGTCTTGTCTTATTTGTTGATAGTTTTAAAAATAATTATGAAATGGGTGTTGCGAGCTAAAAATGGTAAGTAATTGAAAAAAAGATAACATTAATAAATAAACTAAAATATGAAAGAGAACGAGACACAGAAAAAAAAGATAAAGATAACTGGGACTCGAACCCAGAACCTCTTGTCTTACCGGGACGAACACCTTTCCAATTAGGCCCCTGCCACCCCTTTTTTAACCGTTATATTTGTCAATTATATATTTCAAATTTCAGAATTAACAATATTACAATTATGTTAATTCTGAAATTTGAAATATGAGATTGACAAATGACGGTTGAATAAGGGGTGGCAGTGGCGACCGTTATCTTTGTATTTTTCTGTCTTTTTCTTTTCTCTTTCATATTTTCGTTTAGATTATTAATGTTATCTTCTTCTTCAATGATAAATTTCATTGATTGGAATAACCTTAAAAAATTATAAAAATAGAGTTATTCAAATAAAAATTAATAATAGTTAATCTAGAAATCTCACAAAAAATACCACGCGCAATTCATTATGCCACATCTCACTGTTCGTGAGTTTTTACCGGGACAAACAAACGATTCTCCTGCTAAATAGCGAAGATTATTATTCCGCAAGAAAAATTGTCTCAATCAATCACATAATAACGAACAAAAAATCCGACTTTCATCTTATTTGTTTTGCTGAGAGCGGGGATCGTTTAGACGTGCGCCACGCCCCAACTTTTATCCGAGATGATTTGTCGTTGGCTGTCTTCGTGATAACGTATACCATAAATCCATACCCGAATAGTTCGCACTTCGCACCGAGTCACTTCTGGAGTTGCGAGACAACAAGGAGATCTAGACTTGAGAACCGCGTGGAGATTACTTCTTGAACCCGAGACTAGAGATTAGAGGGCGTTCCTGTTAATGTGATCCTTACGAATACTTGTAAAGAGTCCTTTTATACACGAGTATGGTCGTGAGTAATGGTTGCACCTGATTGGTCAATCGGAAGAAAAATATAGGATGTTTGACAAGTATAATACGAAGGGTGTTATAACGACTTAAAGGGTTATTCTAGTCTAGAATTTTTTTTTCGTGTTAGGACAGTTTCGATATTCAAAAATATCGATTTTTCATAACTCGAAGTATTTTAAAGTAATAGTCATTTTAATGTCGCGGTTTAGATGGAATCTAACTAGAATCTAAATAGAACAAAACTTTAAACGCTTTTCTCTCGAAACTACTTTTTTTCAAGGCAATTGACATGATACATGGTTTACATACCTGAACAACATGGTTTCTCTACTGGAAAATCTACCCTTACTAACTTATTAACGTATCAAAACTATATATCTGATTCCATGTCTAGAAAATGTCAAGTTGACTCTATTTATACCGATTTGAGTAAGGCGTTCGATAAAGTTAATCATGAGTTATTGCTGAATAAACTGCAAAAACTCGGTATAGGTGGTTCACTATATAAGTGGTTTAACAGTTATTTGATCAACAGATTACTGGCTGTTAAAATTGATGGTACATTTTCGTACAAATTCACTGCTACGAGTGGTGTTCCTCAGGGGTCACATTTAGGTCCAATCCTGTTTTTATTATTTGTTAATGATGTGTTATATATTTTCAATGATGTTCAAGTATTGATGTTTGCAGACGACCTGAAATTATTTAAAGTAATCAGAAACATTAATGATTGCCATATATTGTCAAATAACTTGTTGAGATTTATTATATGGTGTCATGATAACCGCTTGCAACTTAACATAAGCAAATGTCAAATTATGAGGTTTTATCGAATAAAGAATCCAATATTTTTCGATTATTCCATTAACAATATGTCGTTAGTATCTGTCTCGGAAATCAATGACTTGGGTATTTGGTTTGACACGAAACTCAACTTTATCAAGCATATAGAAATAATAACCAATAAAGCTCTGAAAATGTTGGGATTTATTTTAAGGGTATCTAGTGATTTCAACAATGTCAATACTGTAAAAACATTATATATGTCACTCGTAAGGAGTCATTTAGAATACAATTCCACCGTTTGGTCCCCAAATTATGAGGTTCATTCACATGCGATTGAAAGAATCCAAAATAAATTTTTAAGATATGTCTATTTTAAAATGGGCATTCCTAGTGAATGCCTAAATTATGATAACCTACTTTGTTCATTAAATTTAATAAAATTTGCTGATCGAAGAATCATTTCCGATTTAACCTGTTTGTATAAAATCATAAATTCAATGTTTGATACCCCTGATTTATTATATGTAATTTCTATTCATACTCCAGGCAGGTCAGTCACAAGGCAGTACCTACCATATTATTGTAGCAATTCTAAGTCAACAAGTCAATATTATACTCCTATGCGCGGATTCAACAGCTTGGAAACAAATACTCCGATGTTGTTGATATATTTAGTACATCAATTTTATTATATGTATAAGCATACATTATTGAAATTTTTTTCATCAAATAGGGGAATATTTTGATAAAGCTATTAAAATTGACTAACACATTGACAGTATTTTGTTGGCTGAAAGAAAAAAAACTATTTCAGATTTTTTGTTTTTTGTATTTCGTACCTACATCCTGTGTGGTTCAAATTCAATACCTAATATTTTTACTTTGTATTTATTTTTGTGCAAATGTTTTAAACAGTAGTTTCCTGCACTATTTACTAGCATAATTTCGTTAATATTGTTATATAAAAATGTATGCAAAAGCCTAAATAGGCGTAAATAAATAAATAAATAGATATCTGAAGTTCTACTGAACCAATTTAGTAAAAATTTGGTGTGAGCCTTCTCTATATATTAGGTACTCTATCGCAATAACTAAAACTATAACAAAATTTCAATTTTTACCTTTTTTTAAAAATTCGGAAAAGTCGAAAGAACTGGTAAAAAATGTCTTGGAGAGATTAGAGAGAGCCGCTATTTTGCGAAATAAAAAATTTTGTCTTTCCATATTTTGGACGACTGCAGCTTTTGTTTGGATAAGTTATTATTTGTTTTTTTATTGCACCTGAAAAAATACCAACACTTCATGCCTCTAGACTAGAATTCCCCCTAATTACTATCTAATAAAATATGTTTTGCAGTACCAACAGGGTGGCAACTCTTAGGTACCAGAGATCATGATGTTGTTTCATTTAGCCTGATATAGTTTTAATTAATTATATCCAAGCATTGTTTAATTATTATTAACGACGTACTGGTTTTTGAGCGCAGATTGAGCGGAAATATATTTATTTCTACTTTTCTACGGTTTTCCAATCTGTGTTAACAGAAATCAAACAAGTATATAGGGTGTAACAGTTCACTCACATTTTTTTTAATACTCCATTTAACAATATTTAACTATTTTCTTTTATTCTTCACTTTTAATGACTATTCAAAGGAGTAATGAAGTTGCACATTGTTTAGTTGTCCGGTCACTTCTCTAAACATAAGATCAGCCTAAAAGTGAAGACAATTTTTTGTCCTAATTTATAACGTAACCAACTGCAATGAATTTGTATTATCAAAGCAAGAAATGCCTGATTTATTTACTGTTATTAAGTAAATTTTATAGAACTCTATTTTAATTTTTATTTCTTTTATATATTCAATGATATTCATTCATTTTTAATCTATAAAAACTGCAATATTACAAAAAACGGTTTATAATAAACAAATTCTGCTATGAAATTATTATTACACGTGAGAGCTTATGCATTATTTTATTTTATTTTATTTTATTTGAAAAACCAACAGTTACATTATTTACTTAGGTGTATTTACATGTGTATATGTTATTGAACCAATAATAGGTTTTCACTGGTGTGTATTAATTAGAGAGATTAAAAAGTAATAAAAGTTATAATAGTTATAATAGCTTATTGGGATGGGATGGTGGGCGGGAGGGGAAGGAGATGGATCTATTCTCGGAGTGAATAAGTTATTTGTATAGAAGTATAATAGTTTGTAAATGTTTAGAAGTTATTTATTGTTTATTTTTTTTAGAATTTAGGGGTGCTGTGTTGAATAAGTCGAATATAATAAATGATAATGCCTTCAAGAGACAGTTTGGTAAAGGGCTTCAGGGGGCGAATAATAATATTATCGCGCGTTATCACGCGTTATAATAATTACAGAACGTGTTTGAAGTAAACTGTTTTTTATAGATAGTAATAATATTATTGAATAATAGAAGAAATAAAAATTAAAATGTTTGATATTTTCTACATAAATTTTATTACCCCAATAGAATCAATCAAATCCCCTGGTAATTACAACTATGTAATTACTGGTTTTCCCAGCCTGTGGCAGGCGTAAACAATATTTTACTATCACTTGGAAACAATCAGATGATAATATATTAGTTGTTTGTCCTCCTACTGCGTTGCTGCGTGTATGTGCGCACATCCATTATTTAATATCTGGCCCCGGAGGCGGAAATGTACCATTGCTCGTCTGGGTAAGTGGACCGCATTTCATTTTTGATTTATTACCTTGTTTTCGGGTGTAGCGAATTTAAAGCGAAACAAGTTTAAAGGGTATGGTTATTTCCTTTTGGGGTATTATGCCGTGTTGCGCTACCTCCTCCTTTAGCCAACGTTTCGGACAGCGTTACAGTGTCCATCATCAGGGCAGATGTGTAAATGTTAGAGATGAAATGTGTGCTTAAGTTCTTCGAAGCAATACCGTGTCGCCAGCACCAATCCACTGCGGGCTGACATTACAGTATACTTCAAGATGGTTTTTTGCATTTACCTTTGGTGTAGCCGTCAATTACCGGATACCAAGAACTATTGAGCTTAGCTCCGTCGTCTCTATTAATGTTAATAGGATTTTTATGAATTTCAATTGCCTCTGTAATTAAGCGTGCTCTATAGGTTTTGGGTCTTCCCAGGACTTCAGGAACAAATCCGAAGTAATGGCCGGTTTCAATTAAATGCTCGGCGATTGCCGATTTGTCAGGGTGGCCAAGTTTACATGCTCGAAAGTGTTCCGATATCCTTTTGGAGATCGTCCGCTCTGTCTGGCCAACATAGACCTTATCACATCCGGAACAGCTGAGTTTATATACTCCATCTGTTTCCAGAGGAAACTTGGTCTTTGCAGACCTCAGTAGGTCTTGTATTTTGGTCGTGGTTCCGAAGACAGTCTTGATGCTTTCTTTCCTCAACAGTCTGGCAATTCTGTCTGTCACATTGTGAACATAAGGTAGGAAAGCACAGCCTTTAGACTCTTGTTCAATTCTGTCTTCGTTTGGTGTAGATTTGGCTCTTATTATTTGCCTTGTCTGCCTTGCCGGGTAACCGTTACGCTCCAGTGCATCGGTGAGCTTAGTAAGTTCCGCTCCGATTTTTGTGTCTTCGCATATTCTGGTCGCTCGGGTTACCAGCGTATGGATAAGTCCTCTCTTCTGCGCTGGGTGGTGATGCGAATCAGCATGTAGATACCGATTCGTATGAGTTGGTTTCCTATACACTGTGTGTCCTAGGCTACCATCTTCTTTTCGCATCACTTCCACATCTAGAAAAGGCAGGATTTTGTGGTTATTTTCCAACTCCATTGTGAACTTAATTTTACTGTGAAGTGAGTTAAGATGGTCTAGGAATTCGTTCAGTTTCTCTATTCCATGAGGCCAAATGGCGAAAACATCATCGACATAACGCCACCATACCTTTGGAACAGCCGAAGCTGTGTCAAGTGCCACTTCTTCAAACTTCTCCATAAAGAAGTTAGCTAGAACTGGCGACAACGGACTGCCCATCGCAACTCCTTCCACTTGCTAAAAAAGCTCACCCTGACATGCAAAATATCCTGTTTTGAGACAGTGTTCAAAAAGTTTGTAAATGTCTTCCTCATATATCTCCCTGAGCATTGTCATGGAGTCTTCTAGAGGCACATTCGTAAAAAGAGAAACTACGTCAAAACTGACAAGAATATCCCTTTCATCAGTATTAACCTTCTTAAGTTTACTGATCAGATCTGTGGAATCCTTAATCCAGGATTCAGTTTTTCCAGTTTGCATCTGCAGTAGTCTAGATAGGTATTGGGACAGTTTGTAAGTAGGTGCACCAATAGCACTGACAATCGGTCTCATTGGTATATCCTTTTTGTGAATTTTTGGAAGACCGTATAGGGCAGGAGTTCTGGAGGCTTTTACGAAAAGCCCAGATCGATCCTCTTTCCTAATACTGGAAGCTTTAACTAGCAATCTTGTCTTCAAGTCAATCTTATTTGTGGGGTTGTTTTTAATCTTCTTGTAAGTGCCGGCATCGCACAGGAGGTCTTCCATCTTTTTTATGTAGTCTACCGTATTAATCACCACAGTGGCATTACCTTTGTCGGCAGGCAGAACTAAGATTTCCTCATTGGCGCGCAATTCTTTTAAGGCCACAAACTCTCCTTTTGTGATGTTTGGGCGGGGTATTTTGGCCCTTTTCAAAATATGGCAAGTCTCTTCTCGTATATCTTCTGCTTGGGTCTCTGACATTTTATGGACTTTCATCATTGAATGTAGTGCTGTCTCTACACCACATACGATAGATTCCACAGGTATCTTTTTGGGGGCAACTGCATAGTTCATCCCCTTGGCAAGCACAGAAGTCGCCTGTGAGCTCAACGCAAGGGACGAAATGTTAATAACAACTTTATTTTGATCAAGCTGTTTTCGATCACCTTTTTTATCATGGTTGAGCCTCTCGAATTTTTGTTTCTGTCTCGCATCTGTTGACTGCTTACATCTCTGTGCTTGTTGGTAAGTCATGTTGTCAACTTTCTTCCAATCGTCATCGATCAGGATTGCACTCAGGTGCAGATGTAAATAGAAAAGGTCCCGAGATATTCCATCCAGTTCGCTGCGCACATTGTGGATTCTTTCTCTTAGTAGCGCTGCTTCTGCTCTTTGGAATACCCTATCGGCTTTCCGGGATGTGATATGTCTTTTTATGCGAATGTGTACTGGTACAATCGATTCCTCCTTACATCTCTTGAGGAAAGCCAGGCTGCCCAGTAAGAGGTTCCTTCGCTTTCTCAGATTCTCCAATCGTCGTACCATTCTGTGAACTTTAAAGGGTCATCGATGACATGGCTTGTTGCTTTGCATACAAACATTAGTATGCATATTTACAAATTTAATAAGAATAATAACGATTTATCTGAGAAATGGTCTGATTTCTTTTTTTTGATCGCGGTCTTTTTTGTTTGGTTTACTATCATCGACATAATATAGGTACACAATGGATTTATGCCTACTAAAGTATATACATACCAACCGTCACTTACCTACACACAAATTTCTACTAAAACGAAAACTTACTAACCGTACAAATGAACGATTTTATTTGTCCCTTTCTATAGAAATTATTTAATTTAAATTAATAAACTTAACATGTGTGTATTTCCCATGCTTTTAATTACTAAGTTTTATTACAAAAATAAGACAAGAATTATGTTCAAACTAGAAAGTGTAAATGTTCACACAAGTGTTTTATTTATTTTAATCTGAAATTGTTACCATTTTTCTATTATCAAGTATTTTTTACGTGAATACCACCTAACTGCTCACATAAAGGGAGACTATGGCATCCCCAATTAGGGTATGTTGTGAGGCTCAATGTAGTGGAAGGGGAAGAAGATGGCGAAGAGAAGGGAGGGAAAGTACCTGGTTATTCAGATTTAGTCACCAAACACGGCTAAAGCCATTTCAAGCAATGCTTCAATTCTGAATGCTGGTCTTACACCAGGGCGACACTGAGAGTATCTAGCAAATTAGCTATATATTAATTTAAATTAATGAAATTGGGAAATAACACAAATTAATCAAATAAAATCTACTTGCGCACGCCGGGATTTGAACCCCCGACCTCCGGATTGTTAGTCAAGGATCTTAACCCTTGACCACAGAGTCCAATAAAACAAAAAATAAGAAAAAAAGTGATATTCACGAAAGTAAATATTATTTTGCTGCGATCATATTCACGTGTTTTATTTATTTTAATCTGAAATTATTGATATCATTTAAAATATTTTAAAGCTGTTAAAAAACACTTCGTACCTACACATGTTTTATGCAAAAAAGGTTTAAAATATATAATTGACATTATGAGAGAGGTACAATTCCGATGCTAGTACCAAACATTTGTTTGTTTGTTTACTTTTCATGGAGAGTGAGAGGTTATACGTGTATGTTACCTACAAGTTAAAAGGTTCAAGAATGCCACCGATTTTTGAAATATAAAAAACAGCCCACTACCAGTCCGTAATGGCTTTCAAATTTCCATATAAACGGCCCGAGAGTGATTCCAGCCCGCCTCCGACGAGCTACGAGGACTTCCCACTTCCAAAAAACCAATAAATCCATCAGATTTGTCCCACCGCCCTTAATGGCGTAATCACTACCGGGACTTATCGATTTTATAAACGACAGCTCCCGAGGGACTGTGCGGCGTTTTAACGCCTAAAACGCCTTTTCTAAAACGATTAAATTTAAACCTATACAAAAGCATATTAACCCCTCAGAAGAAGGTCTCCCGGAGGTTAAAATACTTCCGCTTTGCAATGAAATCCAAATAAATGGAATATTTCTGTACGTATCCAAAAAATTAAAAACTGTTTTTGAAAGGTGATAAAATACGTTTCCAAATTTTATTATTGGAAATAGACATAATTTTAAAAATTAATTATTAATTTTTAACGATGATAATTAACTTATAAACTAGAATGTAAAAGCCAGTTAGCGCGTATAATAAATGAATAATAAAAAATAAATAAAAAATTAATGCAAACATATAAAAGTTTGAAAAATGACACACCTTACGTTTTATCTATCTAAAATTATTGATACAAAAAAAACCTAAAAATACACATATTTTATTAGACAAATGTATTATAAACATTATTTTTACACCACTTTTTATAGTTTTATATAAAAAAAAAAAAAAAACATAAAGTTGAATAATTTTTTCTCAAATTGCATTTAGAAACTTTGGTTTCATATATATATATACATTTTAATTCTTCTGCGGTCAACTTTTTGATTTGTATATAAAACGTGATGTTTTCTCTATCTAACACCTTTTAGATCATATTTCTCACACGACACTAAGGGAGATTGTTATATCATGTGGACATAAAATTGATGAGGTAAAATTCCGAAAGCATGCACTGTCAAATATTTTGTGCGTAAGTACCCATGGTACGTCATAAAATAAAAATTACGTTATTAAAAACAGTGTTTCGTTTTTGGATACATTAAGAAATGTTCCATTAATTTGGATTTTATCGTAAATTGAAAAATTGTTTGACCTGACAAATTATGGTCGGGGGCAGAGAGGTTAATTACTTTAAAAGTGCAAAAAGGGAGCAGAATTTAAAAATTACAATAGCTACTGATCTTAAAAATGTTCCAATGGAAGCCCGGAAGTGCCTGGAGCTAAGTATATCTCTAAATGAATTTGAATTTTTTTAGAAATCAAGATCACATTTTTGTTTTTAATTGATGTACACTTTTACTCATCAGTACAATGATGTTAAAAATATACCTAATGTGAAAAAATAAGTTAAATACTGAACATGATGGATCACTTTTGGGATTTGTGTCTTTGTATCTTCCAAAATAAATATGTAAGGGTCACGCTGATACCTTAACAGGGGTCTTGTCTTCACGACCGATAGGCCTGGACTGAGAGCGATTACAGGTAGAAAGGTGGGGTCAATTGCGTGTACTTACTACGTAATTATACTACAACTAAAGGGATACTTTCAACAAATAAAGCGACTTTGTAAGATCGAATTTGTTTATTGTATTGAAATGGCCCCACTATGCGGCGTGAGGGTTAGTCACAACACAATAAAATTGAAACTCGGGTAAAGCCGGGTTGTAATTCTGTACTAGTAATAAAATACATTTGTTACATCATTCCAGTACATAGACTTATGTTTCTACCTGATAATTTTCAGATAATGTTCAAATTCCGATTAAAATTTAAGAAAGCATTTAAGTCATCACTTTAATATTCGATCAATTTAACTGTCAAAAAACAAGAAGCGGTAATGTTTTAACTACGTACTCGTATATCATTCAATAAGAAAATGGATTTCTTAAAAATACTGTCGTAGCCGTGCAATAATTACTAGTTAATTTTAGTAACTTTATTAGTATTAAATAAATTTCAGTTTAAATATTTAGTCATAGACCAACATGGAAGGAATGGGACGTAATGCAATTATTTATTTACCTGTAATATAAGCAAGAAAATTAGATTGAATTTTACAATTCCCCTAGATCACGATTGTCGATCAGCTCGTAAATAACACAGGAATCATTGCAGCCGGTTCACATCATCCAATCCCCGGAGTACCTTTCACAAAGCTCCCATTCAGGTGCGCTTTTCGAGCGCCCGCATCGGTCTCGTTGATAGGCAAAAGCTTTTAAAGGCAGACTGCCTAACCCGTGCGGAAACCGCTAAGTGTGCATTCAATGGACGGTCCTCTGTGTTATTCGATTAATTGAATTGACGTCCGCGTGACTGTGATTTCACAGGTATGCATTGATTACTCAGCGTTAAAACCTGTAGATTTAGAGGTCATTTTTTTATGGTTGATACACGGAATCATTTATTAGTTCTCTTTTCTATCTATAATATATCAGAGGTGTGCGTCAAATAATACCTAACAGTATATTTATTATAATAAAAACTTGAGAGTAGCCCGCCTGATGCCAACAAAAAAATCATTCAATTAATTATAATCAATTAAACATGAGGAACAGACCCAATATTTTACATTAAACCCTCCCACCGGTAACCACACATATCTCTGCTATCATCGGCAATCCCTTCAAAAATGGATAAAAAAAAATAAAATTTTAAAGAACTAAATTGGCTAACCGTGAAACAGATGTTGACCTTGAAAACGATGATATTTATGCGTAAAATAGTAATCAAATAAAATTATTTACAACAAGGACATTCACAGACATAATACAAAGACGTGCAAGGTAGTCAGGCTATAAAAAAGGACAAAGTGAATACGCAGAAAGTTTACTGTACAAAAGGGGTGAAGTTTTATAACACGCTTCCAGAAACTTTAAAGTCCGCACCAATTGGAAGGTTCAAGATGTATTGTAGGAGCTTAGAATTTTTTTTAATTGAAGGCAAATTTATCCATTTTCAATTTGATCGTTGGTCGCAGGGGAAGGCTACATACAGCTAGCTTCTTGACATGATTAACTTTACTCTCTGTGATGTTATAAAACTATTTATATTCTGCAAAAACCGTTATTCCTAATAAGAGCGCAAAAACAAACGCCGCAGGCGAAAATTTTATATATCCACGGCGAAAACAATAAATGCAGTAGATTATTATCCTAAAATATTAGAGAATGTATAAAATATAATTCCTTGCAATTTTGGGAAACCGTTGATTCATTGAATTTTAGCGATCGGAAATTTAAACCAAATTTAATCAAGAAAACTTTTAAAAATGCATCAAACATACAGGGTGCAACAGGACGTATGCGAAGGATTTTAACCAGCGATTCCTGAGCATATTTGGAGTGAAAAATGTAGACAAATGTAAAAAATGTAAAAAATGTCATTTTGCTGTCCGATGACATTTTTTTCTATTAAAAACATAAAAATATTTTTCCACCACATGCCGCAACTGACTAGTTAAAAAAAGAGTAACGCGTTTATAGCCTAGCGGACACTTGATAAGCGTTGCGTCTCAAGAAACAGCGCATTTCGCTCTAACACATCACGACGGGATATATCCGATATAGCGATGGGAACAGGAGCCCGGTGTAATTTAAAAACATTTTTTCTGGTTTTTAATAGAAAAAAAATTATCGCACACGAAAATGACAATTACATTTTATACTCCAAATATTTTCAGGAATCGCGCTGGTCAAAATCCCTCGGGTACGACTTGTTACACCCTGTATATATCAACAAAAATAAGCTGCGTTGTGAATTTTAAACTTTTTCTACACGGTCGAACCACAAAATTTTGTATTTTTAGAAATATGTAAGAAGAAATCTGTAATGTACTTTTATTGTGGCCACACTAGCCACACAATAATAATAAATATGTTAAACGTAAGTTCTCGTCTTTATTGTAAGAGTACAATGGATTCAATAAGTAATATTATTTGTCTCGGTAGCGACTGATTATACTGGAAGTTAGAATGGTTCTGGCCGCGGCCGTACACCGGACCGCTGTCCCGGCTCGTATGCCCGATCGGCAATGTTCGGCGACCCGAGCATTCCCGAATTACTACATAGATACAAATGCGATATAATTGCATATATCACACCCTTCCCCCTGTAAATCAGTCACTACATATTTAAGTATTTCAAGTATTTCATGATTCTATATAATTCAAACACTGTAAATATTATACTGATATTTCACTCAAGTTCTTATAATGTTTTTTCATAAACACATCATTATTAATATTTCACACAAAATTATATTAAGTTAGAAGGCTTTCCGTTCCTTCCTTGTGGACTATCTTGGGCGGAGTCTCCCCAACCAGGGATTTGAACTTTTACTTGGACCAGCGATTGCCGTGTCTGTGACCTCCGGTGACCTCTCTCCCCCCTCCGCAAATCTGAAATCAGGAGAAAACACCGTTAACTCACTCCACAGATTGGATAACTCTTTCTCAGAGTGCTCAGTCCTCGTGTCATCAGACGCGGAATCTGGCAAATCTGACTCAACATCACTCCAAGACACTGATAAGTTCCTCATCTGATCCACATGACGTTTCCAAATTAATTGGGAATCACAAGTTTTTACCAAATATAATTTTTTTCCAATTTTATCTGTAACAATTCCCTTTACCCATGTAAATTTATTATTCTTCCTGAAATCTTTAACTAAACATTTTTGTCCCACAATAAAATTTCTTGTTTTTACACCACCATAATACTTAGATTGTTTACGTTGATTTGCCTCAATATTTTTATTCGCCAAATCATGTTGTTTTGACACAACCCGTTCATTCTCTTTCGGAATGAGACTGTCAAAAGTAGATCTAAGTTTCCTACCAAACAATAAAACTGCTGGCTCGACTCCCGTCGTACAATGTGGAGTATTTCTATAATCGGACAAAAAATGTAACAATTTATCCTTGTAATCAACCTGAAATTTATTTCCTACCATAAGTTTTTTAAGAAAACTCTTAGTAGTTTTCACTGAATTTTCAGCGATACCATTACTTTTTGGGTGCATAACTGGAGATGACATGAATTTAATATTGTTTTCCCGAAGAAACTGTTGGAAAATTTCACTCGTAAAACAAGTTCCGTTATCTGACACTATGAGTTCAGGGTAGCCAAAATTTGAAAATAATTTCCTCAATTCAAATATAGTATTAGCTGAATCTGCCCTTTGAACTTCAATACAGTCAACCCATTTAGTGAATGAGTCGCAGACGACGAGAAACATTTTCCCTGCCAGTGGTCCACTATAATCCAGGTGTAACCTACTCCAGACCTTCCCAGAATTAGGCCATACCGATAATTGACTCTTTGGCGGAGATTGTTTCGTCGACGCGCATTCTGGACATTCCTGAACAATTTTCTCTAAATCTTTGCTCAGCGATGACCACCAGAAATAACCCTTTGCTAACCCTTTCATCTTAACAATACCTAAGTGTGAACGATGCACGAGCTCTAACACTTTTTTATGCAACGAACTTGGAACAATAATTCTATGTTGCCAAAATAAACAATCCTTAACAATCGAAAGTTCGTTCCTTTTTATCCAGAATTTCCATAATTCCTCCTCGCGTTTAACACGTTTGGGCCACCCTTGCCTTAAACACGTCATTACGCCTTGAATGACCGTATCTACTTTAGTGGCTTCCCTAATCGAATTAACGTCAAGATGTTCACAATTGCTAACAAAATCTACGAAATCTGAACCGCAGTAATCTTTAAATTCTACCTTAGAATTCTCAACTTTGTTCTTTAACAGAAACCGAGACAGAAAATCTGCCTGGTTTCCACCTGATTTCATCGGTTTCCCAGAAAGTAATCTTTGCAACTGAACTACCGTATTCTTTAAATAAGGTTTTACATTCCTTTTATTTGCAGATGAACTACCATGCCCTTTAAACATGGTTTTATATTCCCTAAGATTAGAACTTCCATACCCTGAAAAATATGGTTTTACGTTCCCCATTTTCTGAAATTTGTTCCTATTCGCGAACGAAACCGAATTAATAGAATTTTGTTTTGAAACAATGTTGAGGTTAAATATTTCCATGAAATCTCTTCCCACAATCATCTCCGAACCGCTTGTTACAACGATAAAGGTTATTAACCTAACTAGATTATTGTATTCGACCTTGAAATTTGCATTACCCACAACAGTCAACATATTCCCGTCGTAACCTGAAATTTTTCGTGTTTCGGGTGACAACTCTATATTACTGAAATGTTTACAAAACAATGTCTCCGGAATGACACAAACTGATGATCCTGAATCAATCATCGCTTCGAAGGATTTCCCATTTAATTTCAATTGTGCCTTGATTGCCTTAACAAAAGCTACATTTTCAATATTTTCATTATTACAATTCATAACTGATTTTACTGACCCGTTTTTACAAAATCTCTGTAAATGACCCAATTTACCGCAAGAATAACATTTAGCTTGCTTAAACTTACAGTTATGAGTGTCATGATTTGATTTCCCACAGATCTTACACTTTTTTAGTGATGAACCGGTTTTAACTTGTTTATCCGACCTACATGAATCGGAACTATTCGACCGATAATAAAGTTTTCGCGCCGGAGAAGCCGATTTTCCAAATCTCTTTACCGAATTTATTTCTCGCGCCGGAGAAGCCGATCTTCCAAATTCCTTTACCGAATTTACTTCCAACTTCATCTTGATTGAATCGACCTCAGGACCTTTCGCGGTCACTGCAAGTTCAACTAGTTGATTAAAGTTTTGTTTAGGCCCTTCAACAAACAATTTTACCCGTACAGGGCCCGGAAGTAGACCGATTGCAAACACGTCTACAAGATTATCCTCCAGCCTGTTTCCGAACTGACAGAATGAGCTGAGCCCTCGAATTCTTGCGGCGAAATCCCTTATCGATTCGTTATGATTCTGTTTAGCTTGGAAAAATGATTCCCGCTCTTGAAAAAGAGATCTACATTTACCACAATGTTTTTTTAGCAACTCAATTAATTTCTCAAACGTAACATCTGTGATTTTAATCGGGAAACATAAGTTGGACAGAAGAGTCAAGGTCTCCGTTTCAAGCGAGTTTATCAGATAAGCCTTTTTCTTAATCTCGGTAATGTCATCATGTAACACGAGAAACTGCTCTAATCTGAGTTGAAACACATCCCAATCTCCGTTTATGTGAGAGAACGGTGGAATTCTCGCCGATTCCATCTTCACAAAAGGAAAAAAAATAATCACGCGAAGCTACGACAACAATACTACCCCGGAAAAAATTACAAAAAACCCAGACAAATCCTCCACAAGAAAGAAAAGAAAAACCTATCTTAGAAATTGCGGTTGCAACGTCTCCAGATTGTTTCCTCTTGATGAGTGAGTGACCTTCCTCGACACTAGCACTGTTTGCCTTGTAATGCCTTCCCTCGGCACTCCCTCGGAACTTCACCTTCGTGGAAAGGCTCTGTTGAGCCCCAAAAACGACCACCGCCTCTTGCTTCTGAGTACCCTTGGATGGTACTCCAGAACTCTGACTGTGGCTCCAGGAATAGCCAGAGATATCCTCGGTTTGTTCTGCCGGTCCTTTCACTCGGTCAGACAAACCCAAAAAATACTCCAATGTTCCGCCTCGGCTGTAGGTAGCCTTGAAAAATTTTTCGGGGTGACTTAGCTCTCCCCGCTTTGGTAATTTTTTTTTGTGATCCAATTTGGTAATCCAATATTGTACTTTAATACGGCTGCGCCAATTGTAATGTACTTTTATTGTGGCCACACTAGCCACACAATAATAATAAATATGTTAAACGTAAGTTCTCGTCTTTATTGTAAGAGTACAATGGATTCAATAAGTAATATTATTTGTCTCGGTAGCGACTGATTATACTGGAAGTTAGAATGGTTCTGGCCGCGGCCGTACACCGGACCGCTGTCCCGGCTCGTATGCCCGATCGGCAATGTTCGGCGACCCGAGCATTCCCGAATTACTACATAGATACAAATGCGATATAATTGCATATATCACAAAATCTTATTATTTAGAACAGCTAAACTCCATTGCAAAGCAGAGATCAATATTATTTACCGCAATTTTTTTTAAATATTTTATTTAGTCAAGTGGGCAGTACGAAAAAACTCGCAGGCCAAACGAAATGGGCTCGCGGGCCGCATGTGGGTCATTAATGGGTTAAACAATCCAAACATAAACATGCAAAGTGTGACACACCTACCGGATCTGCCGGATCTGCCCTGATGATGGACACTGCAACGATGTCCGAAACGTTGGCTAAAGAAGGAGGTAGCGCAACACGGCATAACACCCCAAAAACAAATAACGAAAATGCAAAGTGTTGGCTAAATAATCTTGTATCTTAACCGCCGCTTTAGGTACACCCCGAACAAAACATAAAGAGATAAAATTTAAGCGATTTACGTCGCTTATACCTACTTACATTTTTCATTTCAAAGGTGGTAAGTTCGTCACACTAGTTGCAGTTTGAAAACCCGTGGAACTGGGTTTAAAAATATATTTACACATAGTTGATACGTTTTCACATTTGGTACCTCTACAAAGGACGCCACTGAAATTATATTAAATACCTACAAAAGATAATACTTGGGGCTTGATTTTATTTTAATAATGGCAATTGGTACATAGTCACTACCCGGCTTTACTTTACTTGAGATTTGAGATTTAACGCCCTTTAATAGAAGTCTTTCTTCTTCTTTTTGAAGTAAAACTTCTTTACACACGCTTGACTTGGGGAGTAAGCTGGCGAATGCGTGACGAGAGTGTTACGAAAAGCGAGGCGAACGGTAGCAGGCGCAGGCCTATTGTCTGTATCACACTGTAGGAGCAAGAGAGAGCAGTGTGCGCGCACATTTTAGTTCTCTCTTCCTATCATATAGATGGCGCAGAAGTTTTACTTCAGTTGTGTGTCTAAAGCACACTCGTTTTTTTTTAAAGAGCAATTCACCCTAAAAAGAGCGCTTTGTGATTTTATCAAACCATTGAAATATATTGAAAAAACAATATAGCATTAAGAACAATTTTTTTTACCTGTGATTGATAGTTCAAGGTCGTGATGGAAATGTGAATGCAAGCTGAGAATTTCTGAACGTAAAAATTCGGCAAAAAACCATACTACCTGATGTGGAAAAGTAATGCGAATTGTATGACGCTAAAGATCATTGATTTTTCCAAACTCACTAACTAACCATCACACCGTTTGGCCACAGTGGTGGGCAGAGAGGACGGACCGCCAAACAACTCGGTCTTGGTATACACTCCTTGCCTCATTCATACATCGTCTCATACATATTCCTCTATTATTATTATTTTTCTTAAATCCTTTTAAAACAAATTTCATATTAACCAATTTAAGAATATCAAGATTTATATTACAAAAAATTGCGGTCTTTATTTCAACAGATAAACAATTTATTTATTTAACTTCTCACCATACATTCATATTTTTATGTTTACATACAAAACAAAATTAACCTCACTAGGACTAGGCCTGTGTTGAGGTTAACTTTTATAAATTTGAGTGATTTTACACACAAAATACTAAAATACACTACATTTAAAACACTAAAATATCATAATAAAGTAAGAAATAAAAATATCATATTAGTGACCAGATGGGTAATTTAAGTATGATTTGTAACAATATAGACCATAAATAAATCTTTAATTACTGTACCCACCAAGAAACAAAGCTAGTACAAAACATTTAGGGTGACACTCCAATTTTGGCAAATGGAACTCAAATAAAATCTAAATAGATTTTATTTCAGTTAAAAATAAATATTAAAATAAAAGCTTATTATTCAAAAAACAAATATTATTAAAAACAAATCTTATTACTTAAAAATTGAAATCTTATTATTTAAAAAAGGACAAGGATGAAAAAACAGTATGCCAATCCTCTGTTAACACAAATATCTTAACATTCTTTTTAAATTTAGCTAATGAATTTGAAGATTTAATGTAGTCTGGCAGAATATTAAACATAATTGGAGCTTGGTATAAATAGTTTCTTTGGCCAAAAGATGTTTTAGTATGTATTGCCATAAAGGTCATTGTTGAGCCAATTCTAGTGGTATGGATTTGTTGGGTTCTTTCTGCAGATTTAGTATTGATAAAAAATGTACAAATTATTTTAGTAATGTACAGCTGTTTTATACACATAACATTAGATTCCTTGTAAAGTAGTTTAGATGGATAACGAAATTTTTTTTTGTACATGACTTTGAGAATTAATTTGTGAGCAATATTTAGTGGTTCTACATTGGACTTTAGACAGGATCCCCAGCAAACTATATTGTAAGAAAGTCGAGATTGCACTAAAGCATAATAGACAGATTTTAATTTCTCTTTATCCAATATATGACGGAAGTTCTTTAAAAATATAGGTAAGTCTTCTTATATTTTTTGTTAAAATGTCAATATGGTCATTCCATCTTAAATATTTATCAATATTTACACCTAGGTACCTTATACAGTCAACTCTTTCTAAAGGGTGGCAATTACAATTACAATTTTGCAGACAATTGTGTATAATTAGATTATGAGTGTTGGAAGGCTGACTTTTTAATAATATGCTAAAAGTTACATATTTTGTTTTTGATGTATTCAAAGTTAAGATGTTATTATTTAGCCAACTCTTTACTATTCTTAATCCTGAATCACATTTGTCAAAAGCATCTTTAACAATAAATCCGTATTTCAAAGCTTATATTGCAAGCCGCTAATCGATATAACATAAATTTCGGAGATAAGAAAAGCGGCGTAAATAATATTATAATTTCAGAAATTTTCATGCTTTAGATATTATCACACCCGCCGATTTTCTGTTCTACAGTTAATGCACTATTTGCCTTACCGCTACAGGACCCTCAAGAGGAACTGAACTCAGGAAAACGGGGACCCTCACGGGACGTGGAAACAAACTCAAAGAAAAGAGGTGAAATGGGAGATAGCACAATGGGCTCATGGCGTGAGTGCATTCGGGGCTATCTATATCGTATGGAATGAATGCCTGGGATAAAACACCAACCGCCTGCTGTAGACCGGCTGACACTATTTTCGTAATAATTGCTTGCTTTTTCCAAAACGATCTATTTGTACCGCCTTACCACACACATAATGTATTTATCACAGGATCAAAATATTTCCACTAAAATAAAATCCAAATAAATCGAATATTTCTGAATGTATCCGAAAACTATAAACTGTTTTTAAAACGTGATAAAACACGTTTTCAAATTTTATAATCGAATTAAAAATATAATTTTTGAAATATAAAATTTTTATGTGCACACCAAAAAGTTTTTAAAATGGCTCACCTTACGTTTTTTCTAACGAAAATTACGGACATAAATAAAAACACAAACACATTTTATTAGACAAATGTATTATAAACATTTTTGTCACCTCACTTTTTGTCGTTCCGTGTAAAAATAATTAATAAAAAATTCACTAAGTTTCAATTTTTTTTTTCAAATTCCGATCCGAAACTTTGGTTTCATAAAGGTCTATATTTAACTTATTTTTATATTTGAATGTAAAACGTGATGTTTTCTCTTTCTAACACCGTTCATAAGGGAGACACAACGATTTCTATGATGTAAGAGTTGTTCCGAAAAGCGAACAAATTAGCCTGCCGGGTTATAATATATTTACAATAATAATATATTTACTTTAATATTATGACTTTTGAAAATCGGAATTCTGACATTATTTGACATGGAATTTTGCGACGCGCTTTTACACAGATTAAATAAACATTTTGCAAGTAAGACAACCTAGGATAATATTAAGTTAGTTACATTATTTGCCAAGAGAACAGAATATGTTTTAGTATGGTAGCAGCATTATTGAATTGAAAACTTCTTTAGCACTAGAACACTTTTGTACTTTCTTCCACATATTTATTTTTACCAGGACCGGTTTCATCCTATTACTGACATTTTCAGACTGGTAGTTGAAATTCTTAAGTTACGGTATTTATACACACTTAGGCAGGGGTACACATCATTGTCTCTATATAATGAATGTTTCTATTTTGTTAACAAAATAGAAACATTCATTATTCTATTGAAGGAATAAGCTTTCCCTGAAGAAGGAACGTTTGTTCCGAAACCGGTAGGATTTACGCATTATATAAGTTGTTTATACAAACTTGTATTGTTTCATTTGGAAGAAAGTACAAAAGTGTCTTAATTTTAAATTCTAATACAATGGAATTCCATCACGAATTAACAGTTCAAAAACTAGACTCATTCTTTAGCACTGTTGTGATTTGAAACTTGATGAAACAGAAGCGAGTGACATTAAAAAGAGACAAACACATACATCTACAGGATTTAGCTTGCGAGAGAATAAGATGGACTAATCGGTGTCCTCTTTGGGGGGTGCTTCGTAGAATAAAGTGTAAAATAATTTTTAAAATTGGTAACATATTATTGTGAATAAACTCTACAAAATATCCTACTCCTGATACTCTGTATTCGTCTCATTCTGTCTGTGGTTTTATGAAGGTTTCACTTCTAACGCTTGTGAATTGCGCACTCTGATTTTTTTAAGGTTCAAAATACCGTAAAATCGGGCCAAACGCTAGCAAATCCACGGTGGATTTCTCGGCACATTAGGGACTAAAAAATAATCCACTATTTCATGACGCCAAAGTTCACAAATCGCGAGTTTTGAGTGGAACATGGGACATACACAGATAAAATAAAAATATCTATTTAAAAACTAATAATGTAAATGGAGTGTATTAAAAAATAAATAAATTGAGGTTCAGTCGTCGGATTATTATTAAGTGCCGCAGTAATGGGCAAAGTTTCCATCGCGTGTTCCGATAGTGCCATCACCTTTCCGCAAGACGGAAACTTTTAAGGGCGAATCGGAAGCGGAAATAGTTTTTTATTATTATCGCAGAAGCGCCTTCCGGTCGCTAACAAGACCAAATCAAGGTGTGAAAAATAACAATCCCACCGGAAAACTTTGTAACTTTGTAAGATTAAACGGTTTGTTTTTGTCTGTTTAGTTTTGACGTAGTTAAGCTAATAATTAGTTACGGTGGAATTTTTGATGATTAATCAATCTATAGCTTATTTAATTTTATTGGAACACTTGTGAATGTAATAATAAATAATCAACAATTTATTAGTATTATCTTATGTCGACAGAATAGCTCTTAATCCTAAACATGGGAACATGCAACACAGATTCTCCTAGTGAGGTGTTCACAAAACACTACTACTAATCTATTTTTATACAGTTTACAGTCATTAACTTTTTTATTATTGAAACTTATTATCTATGTAAACCACTGTAACAAATCAGTAAAATGTATGTTCGAGAATAGAAATAAAATACATAAAGAAATCTTCTACTTCATTCCATGCTACTTATTTATTTATTTATTTATTTATTCTTAGTACATTTACATTACAAAGGTATAATATATTGTCCTCCACACTAGGAGTTCACCTGTGTTGTGGAGGACATTTTTCAGATTAAATTATAAATTATAAATTGTGAATAGTAAAACAAAAGAGTCTTAATAGCTAATATAAAAAAGAGAAACAATAAAAATCAAAATATAAAATCAACTTCAATTCGACACAAATTATAAATTAAAAGTTAGAAAGATTGTAGCCAGTTTCTTATGTTTTTTTTGTATTCAATAATATTAGTTGTTTTATATTGTGTAGGAAGAGAATTGTATAGTTTTATAGCCTGGTATCTGTAGTGTTTTTGTCCAAAGGATGTGTTTGTTTTTGGTATTTGTAGTTGGAGAGCATGTCTTGTTCTAGTATTGCGAGAGTTTTGTGAAATGTTAAATGTGGATAAGTTCTTGTAAAGGAAAGTTAGTATTTGTTTTGAATGTAATTTTTGAATTTTCAGCACTGGGAATTTTTCGAATATGATTGATGTATGTGTTAGTATTGGTAACTTAAGTATTACTTTTATTAGGGTTTTCTGAGCTTTAAACAGTGTATTAATGTATTTTTTACTGGCACAGCCCCAGGCAATAATGCCGTATTCCATTATGGATTGTGCAAGTGCGAGGTATATATTTTTTATATCACATATGTTTAAGATATTTCTCAAGTTTTTAAAAAAGTAAATCAACTTGTTTAGTTTTCCTATTACCGAATCTATATGTTTATCCCATTTTATATAACGGTCGAAGTATATACCAAGATATTTAATATTTTCCGTTTGTATAATTGGGGGACAGTCGCATGGAGTTTGTGTTGATATATCAATGGTTGATTGACAGGAATGTATTTTAAGGTGGATGTTATTGGAGGGTTGGCCTCTCGAATTTATGCTGAAAGTTATGAATTTTGTTTTATCTATATTTAAAGTTAATAAGTTAGAGTCGAGCCATTTTTTAGTAATATTTAAACCAAGTTCTGCTTTTGGGGTTAATGTTTTCCAGTCTTTGGCCTTAAAGAGTAACACAGTGTCATCAGCAAAACTTATAATTTCTCCGTCTATTTGGAGGTGACACAGGTCATTAATATATATAAGGAATAGGATTGGACCAAGTACGCTGCCTTGGGGTACTCCGTAGGATACTTGTTCCTTGTCACTACATGTGTTTTCTATAGAGGTATACTGTGTGCGATTTCCCATATAGCTTTCAATTAATTTGAGTTCTATTCCTGTGATTCCGATGTTTTTTAGTTTATCAAATAGGTTTTGATGATGAATTGTGTCAAACGCTTTTGCCAGATCTAGGAATATTCCAAGGCATTTTTTGCCCTGGTCTATATTTGTTTTGAGGAAGTCTGTTACAGAGGCTATCGCATGTGAGGTACTCATATTTTCCCTGAATCCATATTGATTGGGTGATAGTATATTATTTTTGTTAAGAAAAGTTAACAGATTGTTTTTGATATGTTTCTCAAGAATTTTTGAAAGTGTATTTAAAATTGTAATTGGTCTGTAGTTATTTATTTCTTCCTTGTTTCCGTTTTTGTGGATTGGAATCACTTTGCCCGTTTTTAAAATTGTTGGGAAAATGCCTTCTTTAATGGACCGATTTATGAGTATAGTTAGGGGGATATGAAGTGCGGAGTTTAATATTTTTAGTGTTATCGGTGAAATTCTGTCACTGCCTTGTGAGTTTGTATTTTTTAGGTCATTTATAAGTTTAAGTGTTTCTTTTCGGGTAATGTGTGGTATTTTAAATGGAGCAATACCTGTGTGTGTGTGGTGGTTTGCGGATTTAGAGGTATCGTAGATTGTTGTGACTTTACTCGCTAAGACCTTGCCTACATTAGCGAAATAATTGTTTACATAATTACAAACTTTTTGTGGTTGATCTGATATCTTAATAATTTCTTTATCTATTTTAATCTCAGTTATGGCTTCGTTTTTCATTGTAGTTGTGTGGGATATTTCTTTTAGAATTTGCCATATTTTTTGGGGTCCTTGTTGCATTTAACTAATTTATTTTTATAATATATTTCTTTCGATATGCTTGCAAGCCGTGTGCATAAGTTTCTGTATCGTTTATAGAAATTTATAAGATAGATATCATATGGGTTTGATTTACATTGTTTATGAAGTGTGTCTCTTTTACTGAAACTTGTTAAAAGTCCCTTTGATATCCACGGTTTTAGAAATTTAAGTTTAGTTGGAGAACTTTTTTCGGTGACGACAGTATTAATATTAAATTCGTCTTGAATACATTGTATAAAAAGTGACCATGCTCTATTAATTGTATTATTTTCTACTGCTATGAAATTATACAATGCTCTACCAGATCAAATCAAAAATATAAAGGAAATTAATATATTTAAAACAAAAGTAAAAACATGGCTGAGAGATCAAAGTGATAATAAAATTACAAACATCATGAATCCGATATAAAGACAATCCATAACCAAATATAAATATTTTAAAAAACTACAGGCCACCTCAGAACAGGAAATCCTAGTGCGGAGGTCTGTGAAAAAAAAAGAATCTATACTTATACTATACATTATACATACATGTACAAACCTTGCTATTGAAACTAATAATAAATAAATAAATAAATAAATTGGTGTATTACATTGATGGTATAACCTTAAAAAATAACTAAAAAGTTTTTGGAATAAAATAGAATAATCATGAAGACTTTCAGAAAAAAGTCATCAGATATCCCGTACAAATAAAATCGGATACGTTCATCCTAGACACTGTCTAGTTTGCAAATACATTCGTTAGAAGTTTGTGATCATTTATAAAGACAGCAGCCAAAAATAAGGCTAAAATTACTAGGTCCCAATGGCCGAGGTGCTGTAACCCGGTAAGATAAAAGATCCGCGGTTCGATTCCCAGTTGCGACCGTTACCTTTGTATTTTTCTGTGTCTTGTTCGGTTCGTTTAGTTATATTAGTATTATCTTCTTTTTCAATGACATAAAGAATATTTATTTATTTATTACATATTACATAATAATAATAATATATCTTTATTGAAAGAAATTTGCAAGACTATAACTAAAAAGTACATATTCAGTGTTATGTTTACAGTGGTTTAAAATTACATACCTAAGTACAAAAGGATATCAACAGAAAAAATATATAAATAAGAACAGTAGATAAATGAAAAATAGAAAATAGTTATAAATTTTGGTTTTTCAGTAATCTGCCTCACTAGGCTAGCCTGTGTTGAGGCATTAATATTTAAATCAATTTATAAGACTTATAGACATACCTACACTTTTATTAAAAAAGTAATCACATAATAGATTGGTTACATTAATAATGATTTTAAATTAAAGCAACCAATACATTGCTTGTATATTTCCACTGTATAATACCAAATCATTAATAATTTCGAATTTGGGTGAGTGCACCGGTAAAGGCCCTATCATTATTTTTGATCCAAATTTTTATGTTATTTTTGAAAATTTTTTGGGAATCGCATTTTTTTATTCTATCTGGAAGAATGATTAAGATACATCCTACTATTCACTACCTACATGAAACCAGAATAAATGCTTTGCTCAAACATACAGTAAGAGGGAGTTAAATAGAAGAAGTAAAATTGCATTTATATTTGTTGGAGAGTTTATTTGATTGTCATTGATCATTACTACAACATCTATTTTTGTAAGGTTCATTAAACACACAACACCGTAACACCCAGACATCATGGCGTCAATTTATAATAAATGAAAATTTTGTGTTTTAATATATTCTGTTGTTCATAGTGCTCGCGAATCTACTCACAACCACTATATCTTAAATTATACCTTAAATTTTCTTATGCGTCTAAGGACGCAATAATAATATCTTAAATTTTCTTATGCGTCTAAGGACGCGTTGTTTCTAAATACTTGAACAATTCATCAAATATTTGAAGTTAATTATCACGTTCTTTGTTAGTTCTATTCAAGTTCTGTTGTAATGTCGTTACAGAATAGTTGCTTCATAACACTGAAATAATCACAGAACTTGAATAGAACTTTCACAGAATGTGAAAATTAACTTCAAATATTTGAAGAATGGTTCAAATTTTTTTTAAACATCCCATCCTAACTATATCGTGAAATCATTGTTCATGGTACTTTTGTAACGTGTAAGTATATTAAATAAATAAAAAATATTCCTACAGCGACAGATAGAACTATAATATGAACGTTCCTAGAGATGGTTTTAGCTGTACCGATTTAGATAAGTTCTGAATGGACAGGAAAGAATTTCAGAACATTTGTATTATCATCTCAATTTTCTTTTAGTCTTAATATTTTTATCAAAATTGAGGATGCCATTATGCCATACTCTCATTAGCTCCGGGCAAAAAAAATCATATCTTGAAAATATTTTCATCAAATCGTAAACATTTTAATACACTCGATGTCGATATAAAATATTAATTTATCAGGTTGGTAATGCTTTTGTACTTGCCTCATACAAAAGGGTTAAGAACCTTCGTATTTAAATTTACATGGCGTGCAAGAAAATAACAACATCGATCCAAGAGAAATCCACTTAAACAAAGGCGACCAGTTCATAACGTAACGATCGGAAGTGCAAAGTTGTAAATTCATTGTATGTCATTGGATTGATTAAACATTTGTACACAGTGAAACGATTTATCCCATAAGTGAAATGATTTATCTAGCTCAGGGCCTCCTGTGGATAATAGTTACAAATAGCATTTTCAAATATTTTTTTAACATCCATGGATTTTTGTATCTACAAAATTAACACTAACGACACCACGGACTGCAAAGTTATACCTACGTTATTTTAATGTTATTTTAAATTTAAATTGAATCGAGAAAAACAAAACCGATTTCAGACAATAACCATTTTATTAATATTTTCAATTGATATTTATTTATGGACAAATAGTTCATTAACAATATAATTAGGATGTATTAGGGTGACCGACGATTTTACGGGGTGGTTTGACATCACAAAAGGTATTAATGTCACCGTAGTTATTCAATCTATACATGAATAATTATATGCAAGAATTGAAAGAGATGGGATTGGGCGCGAAATTGAGTAATCTGAAAGTATGTTGCCTATTGCATGCTGATGATGCGGTGCTGATATCTAACAGTATGGAAGATCTGCAGTCTCTCGTGTAAACGATGAACGAACTATGTATGTTAACGATGAATGTAAGTAAGTCTTAGAGGGTACTAATTCAATAATAAAAAAGTGGTATTTGAAAGAGAGAGTGCGAAAGCAATGTGCAACATAGTTGTGAATGATGAATACTTGGAGCAGGTGGATGATTTTGTTTATTTGGGAAGTATGTTTACAAGAGATGGGAAGGCCGATAGAGATATTGAAAGAAGGGTGAAAGCAGGTAACTCTATTATTGGAGAACTGAACGCCGTTAACACCAACAAAAAGCTGTCCAAAGAAGCGAAGCTAGCCGTCCATAATAGAGTACTGGTACCTACCCTGTTGTATAGAAGAACGGCATGGAACTGGCAGAGGAAGGATGAAAGTAGACTGAATGCGAGAAATGAGATCCCTAAGGCTTATGTGTGGTAAAACCATGTATGATCGTGTGAGAAACGTGGAGATCCGCAAAGAATGCAAGGCTGATGAAAGCGTAATGAGTAAGATTAAGAAAGGAACGCTCCGATGGTTTGGGCACGTAGAGCGAATGAACGAGGAAAGGAGTGTACGGAGAATATATGACGCAAATGCGAATGGTAGAAGAAGTCGGGGACGCCCGGCAAAGACATGGCATGGCCAAGTGAATCAGATACTTGAGTCGGGCCATGTCAAGTGTCTGTATAATAGAAGAGCGAGTATGAGACGATGTATGAATATGAACGAGGCAAGGAGTGTGTGCCAAGACCGAGTTGTTTGGCGGTCCGTCGTCTCTGCCTACCCCTGCGGGGAAACGGCGTGATGGTTAGTTAGTTGGTTAGTGACAATATAACAATAACACGAATAAGAAACAGAGATGACAGTGAAAGGAGAGTACATATAAATGAAGTGATAAACGGGGTAATCCCAGTAAGGATACATTTATCTACAAAATTGAAAAAAAAATGAAAAAGTGAATTGACACTATATAATATACAAGTACATATAAAAGATAACTTAACTACAAGTCAAAGCTTAAAGATGGATTTGAGGCTTTAAAAATTACACATTGCGTATCGACTGCCGAAAGTTATATCAAAAAATTCAATGCTTTGACTTGCGTTGACAGGTCTCGACGTTCCCAGAATTTAAAACAAATTGCCTTGAAACTTCTCACTTTGTTTGGGTCAACGTATGTTTGTGAAGCAGCATTTTCCAAGATGAACTTCATTAAAAATAAATCCCGGAGCGGAGTTACCGATGAACATCTCCAAGGTTTAAAGCCTGTTCAGACATCGAATAACCGCGAGCAGATATCTGTTGAACCGCGAGCGCTTATGTTTCGTACCGTTCACAGGACGCTATCAAATATTTCTTCCTATGGTAGGAGAGGGAGTCAGAAGAATTAGCGAGCGGCCACGGAGTGCGCATTTTTTGTACTGAATCCGTCAACTCGACACCTGTTATCCACCGGTCTAGGCAGCTCCGTAATTAAAATGACCCCATCTCCTGTTTTCGTCGGAGTGGGGGGCGCTGTTGGCATATCGCCACAGGAGCGGTTACGGCGTAAGATGTGCATTGTCTATGGTTGATGTGCGCATAAAGCGCTTAGATGTGAACGGTCTGAAGGGATTGTACGGAGAGCGATATTTGGCGTGCTATGATCTTTTATATTTAGGGAATGTACCCATACTACGTGACCAATTTTTTTGCAATTTTTAACCCCCCCCCCCCCCCCGTGACCAAAATCCTAAGCAAACCGCCGCTCATTTGTACCAAGCGTGACATTTTGAAGACCCCCCCCCCGAAGAGGTCACGTAGTATGGGTACGTTCCCTTATATGCTCAATCTGAACAGGCCATCAATGACAATAGCCGGCACAAACTTTAGTTCAAACTTCGGACGGATGGTTCAAGGCAAAAAATGTCACTTTTCTCATTAATATTGTAAAAAATCCTTGGTACTTGTTTTTATTCATAACATTTGTTTACTATCTAATAAAATAATGTTACGGAACCCATTCGTTTTAATTGTTCATTTTTTTGATATTGTATCTACACATATTTAAATAGTACAGTTTATTATTTCCATTGTTAACCCAGGGGAGGGGTGTTAAGCTTTTTCCCTTCCGGACCGCGACGGTAATGTTATTTTAAAAAATGGACCCTAATGAAAGTAATTGGTGACTCCTGATGTAGATTGTTAATTGATGAACAGCAATTCATTATTTCGAAGTCTACGGGAATACGAGAAGGTATACTTTTTGATCTCGTCAACTATCGTTATGAGATATGTATTAAAACTCTGAACATTCTAGAAATATTTCATTTTATCATACAGGTTTTTAATATTAAGGCTTTAATTGTTGAATCGGCAATATAATATATGCGCACGAGATTATAGGAACCCGGGTAAGCCAAACCAAACCTTCCCTGAGTAAATAAAATATGAAATGTTATTAATATTTATTTAACAAAATATTTACTAGCTAATATCAAACTAATATCGACAATATGGTATATTGCAAATTAAACCTTTTGGGTCGACTAACTATAACCACAACCGAACAGTATTTGTATGTTTTTTTCGTGATACACAGGGAGAACTTGAGACAAGCCGCAAAAAAGCTTTTATTTTATATTTTTCAAATACAACTCAATTTAACAAATTATACTTTCTCAACTTTACGTTTCCGAAACTCCGAGAAATCCGACAATTCGCAGAACCCTTAAACAACTTAATATAATTTGAAGTATATCAAAGCGAAAAGTTAACAAGACAACAAACAATAAACAAGAATTTAAAAAGGATCCACTTAAAAATATATCTTTTATTATGTTTCCGAGAAATTTGGGTTCTTTACTTTAGTTTTACTTTGAACATTCAAATGGCGATCAATTCAAAGAATTCCATGTCAGCTCCAAAAAGAAGTAGTACTTTATTGTTTGATATAAATTGATCTGGAAATTTGAGAGCTGCTCCGCGCAAACCTTAAATAAACGACGCAATAAGTTACACAAAACAATTCTGATTCAATTTGGACGGAAATGGTAATAATGTGCACTATGTTAAAGAACAATAATTTCAAATTTTAAGGCAAGATAAAACCGGAAATATGTCATTTTTAAATCAAATTTTAGACGTATTGACCCTTTCAACAAAAAAATTATAAATTGACTTCGAAAGATTGTTCTTTTATCTAGTAAAGGTATGTTTTAAATTTTGAGAAAAAATGTTTATTTTTAAAAGAAGGTTATACCATAGGTCGTTGTCAGATTTATTAAATTTTCCAACTAAATTTTGTATTATGCAACACACAATTCAAATCATGCAGAAAAATAAATCAATAAATTATCTGGGAAAGCTATGTTTCAGAATTTTAATTTTAGTTTAAACAAAATCATTAAAAAAATCCGCGAACGTGTTTTGTGACGAAAATACTTCAGTTTGTCTATTTATTTGCGTCTTACAAACTAATATATTTAAGATTTGATTCAAACTAATATATTTTGAAAAATTGTAAATACTTACGATCAAAAACTAATTACAAAAAGTACATAATTTTAATAGTTTTGTCATCACGCCTTCCAGCATTTTTGGATGTAGGTATAAATTAAAGCAAATTTTGAATGAAATAAAGTCGATATTGAGTTATAGTTTTAAAAAGCTGGTACGAGAATAATTATTCTTTCTCATTGGAACCGCCCTGTACTGTAAAAACATCTTTCGACGAAATTTGGATTCTCGACCGCTGGCTGGTTAAAGGCCTTTAAAGAACAATAATTTCAAAATTTTAAAAATGTTCTGAGTGACAAATAAAACTGATTGAAAGAGCAATTTCAAAATTTAAAAGATTTCTAAATTGTTAGACTTCTAAAATCAGATTTGTCATTCCTTGTCATTGACAATAACAAAGGACCTTGGGGAGCAACAACCAAGACCCATTGAATTACTTTAAGTTTAAATCATTCAATTTGTCTCGTTTTCTTTCGGTTGTTACATTCCTCAGTCCTAGCTATCAACATCTCCTAGGTTGAACCTTCAAACATTTCCCCAGCGACAGATAGAGGAAAATAACAAAAGCCATTAGTTTGGCAAGCAGAGAATGTGGTAAGGAAAAAGGATATTTTTCTACACGTTTCAGTTATATTTATGAAGCCTACTCAATAACTTCTTTAAAGTCTTCGAGGCTTTGTGCCAAATAATTGAGTAAAGTATAAATCAAATTTCGTTTTCGAATACAGATTTGATAGTGACATTAAGGTAACAGGTAAAGTTCTTTCCAAACCTCAAAGGATTCAAACAATTTGATGATGACATGGTAAAGTTCTTTGCAAATCTCAAGGGTATTTTCTGATTTTCCTGAGTGAAATGTGAAGGAAAATAATTAAGAAACGTGTGCTGGCAGTGGCTGGCAGAATCTGAATAATAATAACACTTGTTAATATTATGTAGATTCTTCTCGCAAAGGTAAATTGACAAATTTAAATACGTATGTCGGAAAATGGAGACAAGTTCATTAGATTACAAGAAGAGAAAACTCGCACAAGTCGTCATCAACACATTAATAATGAAAATATAACAGTTTTTTCTTATTTCTTCATTGGATCTAAAATATTTCACGAACACATACTCAGGTACGGGGACTCCATTGAAGCCAGATTTAACCTCTCAGAAACTGGGCGTAGGTATTGTACAGGGAACGCAGATATTTTAATAGTAGTACACAACTGCACAAAAAAACAACAAAAAAACCTCGACTCGTGCAGAAACGGGCGGTCCGTTTGATAGATTCTCTTAACATGATAAAAAGGATTGCAATCTTTAAAGTACAAGCGTCAGATGGGAAATGCTGTCCTTGTTCTACCAGTATTACAATGGACGATGCTCCGAGGAACTAGCGTCATTGATTCCCTCGGCAGCGGTGCATAGCCGGAAAATACGCCAAACACGCGCCCAACATATGTACACGGTTGATATTTGTCACATGAGAACGGATCGTTTCTACGACTCGTTCTTGAGTTCAACAGCGCGGCTGTGGAACGAATTGCCGGCCTCTGTTTCCTCCCTCCTACAACATGGGTCTCTTCAAGACCCGTGTTCATCCTTTCTCTCCTCAAAAAGACTCTCCACAAGATGATATAGGCTTTGAGGAAAATTGTTTTCCTCAGGGCCTCCTGTGTGAAGTTAATTTAAAAAAAAAAATTACAATTTCTTTTAAAAAAAATTTTTCATCGAAATATTTTACGGCTTTTATAACGTGCTCGAGGAAGGGTTATAGTTAATTCGATATTATTTTAGAAAACTCGATTTCTACATGCTCGCGGTGGCGTGTAGGTAACGTTTTTTTATTATTTATTTACGTAACAACCCCTGCTGTTGAATAATTTAACTAACCATGTCTCCTCCCCCCTCCCCGTATCAATTTAGTTCTCCGTGTAGAGCGTTAAGGAAATTAACAATGCATAATAGCACCGGCACACGTCGTTTCGTCAAAATTTCAACACCCTGCGGAGGTTCGCTAAAGATATTATGTTGTAAACAGTTCGATGGTTGCCGGCAGAAATAATGGATGTGGCTCCGCGGAGGAGAAAATTGTAAAGGGCCCGGTAAAGGGCCCGGTAAAGGGCCCGGTAAAGGGCCTGGTAAAGGGCCTGTGTAACGACGCTCAATTATTCACTCTGCTCATAATGTAATGTAATGCGGAGAAACTGGAACAGGCCGCTTCCGCAGATGAAAAGGAAAAGGCCTCTCCACCTTTCACGCGACAGGCCGTTTCACGTTTTGCTTCAACTATTTTATTTATATCCTTTTTAACTGCATGAATTCTGAAACATGGATTCTTACTGCACTTTTGTTCCGTTTCGTTTAATTGAAACCTTCAATCCTTAGAAAGATATTACTAGCCACACACATCATATTCCATTAGAGCCGCTTAGGGACAGATCTGATCCTGAGCGTCCTTGCATTATAAAATAATTTTTCTATTTTTTTTTTCTATAAAGCGGAGGTATGCAAGAAAAAGAAATAATAAAGTTTCTCAGTTTGTCTCAAATATTTATACTTAATTCCACGGATAAAATCCTAAACATTGGCAGATTACAAATTGACGGGATTTATCCTTTAAGTTTAAAAAATATTTACATATATATTTTATTGCAAAACGGCGTGTTAGTTTTTAAAAACACAAGATAATACATTAATCAGAAAATCATATGTTTAAGGGCCATTAACCAGCCACCAGCCGAGAAGTCATATTTCGTCCAAAGATGTTCTTACGATCGTACGGGACAGGGCGGTGGTTGAGTGGGTCCCACCCGGGCGTCGCGTGTTCGATTCCTCGAAGTCCTCCATCACACCACAAGCAACATTTTCGGCATTCTGTGGTGGTAGTGGGAGATTTTCAAATATTGTTGGGTTATTCGTAACCCGGGAATGTTTGTCTTTCTTTTTAAAAAAATAAACAAATAAAATAAAAATTTCAAAATTATTTTCCGTGCCAGCTTTTTTAAATAATAACTCAATATCGATTTTATTTCATTCCAAATTTGTTTTAAGGCTCTGCAACCGGGCCCGAAAAGAAGAAGATGGAGAGATACGAAATTACGAATGTTAGAGGAGAGCGCTAACATTTACAGCGACAAAATCGATGCGAAAATTGCGAAAATGTTTAATAAAACACGACTCGTTTAAAATAGAGCAAAAATCTCGCGGACATTATCTTAAACAGTATTTAAAGAAACACTGTGAATTTTTTCATATATATAACTTGTAAAATAACTGAAACAAACGTGTTAATAATAATTTTTGGAGCATACTTTGCGATTTTTTTCTATCGAGGGAATTTTATATAATTGGCGTTTCGGCGCAGGCAAAGTCTAGATATTATCTTCAAGAATAACATATATTTTTAAGAGCTTTAAAACTTACCGTGTTTAAGGAAAATATGTCATAAATCGGTACAAATCCGAGTTGCGGGCCCTTAATTTATACCTACATACAAAAATGCTGAAAGGTATACTGATAAAACTATTAAAATTATGTACTTTTTGTAATTATTTTTTGATCATAAGTACCTATTTAAAAATTTTCAATAATGTCTAAGCAAAATAAGAATGTTTAAAAAAATCTTAAATGTATTAGTTTATAAGACCGTAAAAATATAGACAAACTGAAGTATTTTCGTCACAAAACACGTGTGCGGATCTTTTTTAAAAAGATTTTATTTAAACTAAAATTAAAATTCTGAAACATAGCTTTCTAACTTTCCCAGATAATTTATTGATTTATTTTATTGCATGATCATATGATTTGAAAGGTGTTGTGTACCTAATTTCGTTTGAAAATTTAACAAATCTGCCAACGATTTACGGTACAACCTTATTGTACTAAAAATAAACATATTTTCTCAAAACTTAAAACATACTAGAAAAAAAGAACAGTCTTTTGAAATCAATTTATAATTTTTTGTGAAAAAGAGTCAATACGACAAGAGTCAATACGTAATTTGATTTAAAAAATGACATATTTCCGGTTTTGTCTGATTATTCCCTCTTATTGTTGGGGTGTTTAACAATGTCATCAAATGACTAATTAATCCAATTTTGGATTTGACATATGACAAGTCGGCGTTAAATGTCGATTCTGGGTCCGTTTCAGTTTTCTATCCGTGCTGCATCCCCTAAAGGCCTGAAGTAACTGATACCATTTAAGGGTTGAGCAAGAAACAGTTTATAGTTTACAGGAAGCAGTTTGCGTCAACCCGAGAAAATCAGGAAATTCGGGAAGCTGCGGGATAGTTGGTTGGCAACAAACCCGCTCAGGTGGCGCCGTTGGGAGCGCGAAGGGTCCGCCCATAAATCGCACGCGTGGAGATTGTCATGTTGGGTAATGTCATAGATTGTGTACATACGTGTATACCATATAGTATGCCTACTAGCTACCCGCCGCGGTACCCAAACAATACCCATAAACCAAGGGAATTTAACAGGGAAAAGGAAATGAAGAAATAGCCTCCAAAAATGTGTAAGCTTCTAAAATCCTCTCAGAGAGTATCCTTGATACTCTCAGTATCGCCTGGGTGAAAGACCACCATTTAGAAACTAATTGTTGATTTTCTTTATTACAAGAATACCGCATAACCCGTCCCAACTGCTCCCGTCCGGAGCCATTGGGACTATGGCATCCCCAATTGGTGTATGTTGTGAGGTTGACGGTAGTGGGGAGGGGAAGGAGATAGGGAAGAGGAAGGTAGGGAAGTACCTGGCTATTCAGATCTGGTCACCAAACAAGGCTAAAGCCATTTCATGCAACGTTTCAATTCTGAATGGTGGTCTTACACCAGGGCGATACTGAGAGTATCTTCCACTCTGGAACGTGCTGCAAATATACTATATATTATTTTAAATGAACAAATTGGGAAAAAACACAAATTAATCAAATAAAATTGTTTTGCCACGGCGGGATTCGATTCCGCGACCTTCGGAGTGCGAGTCGGCCGGCCGTCGAATGATTGATTTTAATTATTTAAACATTGATATAAATAACCATGATTGGTGGAGTCATTTTAATAAAAAAAAATAGCTTCTTTATAAATAAAAAATTAGAGTCCCGACGTGTACGGTGAAGGAGGAAACCATCTGTTTCCTTAGAACGCCGTGGGAAAGTGGTGGGCAACCTCCAGTGATGCCTTTGGGACTCTTGCAGTATTCAATTTTTTTAAAGTATGTAAGAACATTGCTCAAAATATCGAAAGTCAACATCAATCTTTTGTAAAAAAATTCGGAAAATATGGTATAATCTAACAATTGTTTTGTTATCTTTGCCGATGGGGTAGGAATAATCATCGATCTATCGACACAGACAAAAATATCAAGATAAAATAGAAGAAAATAATATCGAGAAGGAAAATAGGTACCATTTCACATTAATACAACACAACATGAAGAAAGACAAAGACGAGAGGAAGACAGAAACATTTTAAAAGTAATTGTGTGCTGTACGCCAATTGTAACGATAACTTAGCAATTAATTCTATTTAACGTATAAAAAACCAAAAATTCTCGGAATTGTATTCAGTGTGAAGAAATACATTTTTTTTTTTTATTTTTTTTTTATTTTTTTTATTTCATATATTTTTTATTAGTAACAGATATTTGGGTTTTTTTTTGGCTACCACACTAGGCTAAGCCCGTGTTGTGGTAGTCGTACATTTAATATTAACATTATAACATTATACCAACAAAACCCCAAAACCACATTCAGGCATTCTTTTCAAGCGGTTAAATTCTTTTGCGTAATCTGCGAAAGCCGATGTTTCAGCGGTCGCGACTTGATTCATTATTTTGTAGCACGAAATAAGAATTAAGTCGAAATATAATACGAGAAATAGCTTCACAAATAATGCTCTAAATGTTTTGGCACTTAGCGAATTCTCTAATGCGCGTAGAATTTCGTAACCCTTGAGAATTCACATGAACGATGTAAATAACAACAAAAAGTATTCGGATAACGGGCGCAAATTCCCGATTACCACGAACATAAAAACGTGTCACATTTTTCATCAAAAATGCAAGAATAAAGTTGGATGCCTCCAAAAAATATTTTATAAGGAAGTTCAAAAATAAAGTTGGTAGGTACCTAACCCTTGTACAATGGATTTAACCCAATTCAACCGGCAGTGCCCCAGAGTAGGCTACTTTGTTAGATTTGAAAGATAATCCCACAAGCGCAATTCAATTTTGAAAGTTTTGTAATAGACCCATCTTTGAACAGTTTTCGGGAAGGCAGGACAATTACCACTTACCACCAATCTATATGCCACTGAACGCGAGTGTCATAAAATATGTTATACCTACTTTAACCAAGAAGAAAGAGGAAACGCAACGTAGCAATCCCGAAAATCAGCATAGTAAATTTGGCCAAGAGAATCTCAAACCGGATCTAGATTTTATACGATGATGAATATTGTGTCAAGTCTCATTACGACGGAATTTCAACATGAATTAACGGTTTCAAAATATATGACAGATTACCACGTTTATTCATCAAGGAACAAAAAGTGCAATCGCTGGACGAAAGTTAAGTTACAAAATTAGAAAACAAAACGAACCCTACAAAATCGGTTATATTTATGAACTGAACATTGGACGCGCGAAAACTGTTCTTCTTAATTCAGTTTTTGAAGTGAAACTTCGATAGCCCCGCTATGATTTGGTTTTCGGATGAAACGGAAATGACGATTACTGCACTTGCGACACGCGACGCATCGACTGCGCTCATTGACCGCTTTGATTATGATGTCACTTTTAAAAGCTCCTATTAGTTGAGAAATGAAACGGAAATTACGCTGGCCTGCGCTCACTGGTCGCTTTGATTATGACCTCACTTTTCAAGTATTGGTTGAGATTGTTTTGGTAAAGTTTCGCTATTACCGCGTGTACACTGCACTCGAATTTTTTTATACTGGTGGAGAAATTATGCTACAGAAACTATAGGTATTATGTATTATACACGACGTCTAAGTTTGAATCATTGAAAATCATTTAAATCATAACGTCCTGCACGACCTTATAATTATAGAGGTGTGATATTGTATAATGCGAGTGGCTACATCTATTTATTTATTTATTATGAATTAACGCCGATTAACGGCTTTTACATAGATAATAATTTGAAATGGATAAAGAACATAAATAGTTAAGAAAAAAAATTAATAAGACAATAATTTGAAATGGATAAAGAACATAAATAGTTAAGAAAAAAAAATAATACGACAAAACATTAAAAGGCACATATTGAAGTATTATTAGATTATAATCAACTGAGAAGCGCTGACAAACAGCTTTAATTAAATAATGTTTGTATGTTGATAATCTTTCAATATTTATCACATCATCAACAACATATTTGTTACCAAGTATATGCAAGCGATTTATTACGGCATATAATTCACCATTAGATCCTGTATTGTTACAACGGTAAGGTAATTTGTCCATCGCTTCCTGTATGTCGACTATTTTAAAAGCTTAAAATATTCCACAAGAATATTCGAACCATTCGACGTTTATTGGTTCAAGCTTCATTCTGGCGATCTCTGCGATATCCAAGCCCCTTGTTTCTATTGCTAACTTTTAAAATCACTTTCTTACATTGGCCACCATTTCACAGTGAATTAGTAGTTCTGCGCACATTTCATACATTTCTGCGGTGTCAAGCATGAACTATTAGAAAGTCCGGATATAACGACATTATAAAAGTTCCTAGATATAACAGCTCCCGGAAAATAAATAAGTAGGAATTCCATAAAGGTGATTAGAAAAACGTTGGATAATAATCTTTATCTTTACATAGTATAATATGAAGTCGCTCCGGCTGTATGTGCGCTTAGATCTTTTAAACTACGCAACAGATAATCCGGATCACATCTACCGGATCTGCCCTGATGATGGACACTGCAACGATGTCCGAAACGTTGGCTAAAGAAGGAGGTAGCGCAACACGGCTTAACACCCCAAAAACAAATAACGAAAATACGCAACAGATTTTCATGCGGTTTTTACCAATAGATAGAGTGATTCAAGAGGAAGGTTTATATGTGTAATACATGCATATTATAGTAGAGAAAAGTCGATAAATTCAAAGATTCAATTCAGGCAGCGGGCAGCTGGCCAGCGAGCGGTGTGAATTTGATATGTATGAAAATTAGCGTTGGTTATAAAGGTTAGGTAAGCCACAGCAACGTGTTGCCGGGTTTGCTAGTAGATATATAATACAACCACGGAGTGTGCGATCGAAAACATTTTTATCAAGATGTGATTCCATGAAATTTGTTTTAAACGATTCTCGCGCAGTTGTGAAGGAAGTCGTCTTGACTACTAGGAGTGATAGATACCTACTCTCGGTAAATTACCAACATATATAGAAATGAAACGTTGTTGAAATGGCTTTCTCGGATGGCGTTGTTAAAGTCTGAAATATTCCAATCTTCTTCTCTCTATTTCCCACTCCCTTCAAACCCTCAAAATACAACACAATTAGAAAGTCATAGTCCCGCACGTTCAGGGAATTTGGAAAATTGTGCGGTATTCACATATAAAAAAGACAGATGAGCCTAGGAAAATATTTAGAATTTTGATATATTACTGCGGTGGTAGTAGCAGATTTTCAAATATTGTCGGGTTATTCGTAACCTTCTTACATTCCGGGTTATCTTGTTTTTGAAAAAAAAACATCTTTATATTTTTCCGATATATTTTTGAAGAGATAAACAACGATCGGTATTCTGTACAGCTCTAAATGTATCTTGTTATCAGGAAGGAGCTGATTTCAAACTTCAGGGTCTTTTCACCAAAAGTGCGATCTCAAAACATACCTTAGAACGGTGGTTACTTGACCCATCTTCTATTTTTTTGATTTTTTCTTTATTCATTGTATTGTTTGGAGGATTTTTCGACCACTATGCTAGGCACCTGACCGTGTTGTGGTGGTCCATTTTATATGCAGTGCAATGGTTCCATGCCAACTCAAAATGAAGTCAATACAACACCTCTTCGAAAAATCATTTAAAGCCATGAAAAAAAATTATTTTAAAATAGCCCTTAACCCTAACCTAACCTATTTAACCAATTGTTATATATATATTTTTATCATCACTCCTAATGTCCTTTCTGAGGTGGTTCTGAGTTGATTTCATTCGAGTTGGCCGGTCACCCAGTGCAATAACATATGAATATTAAAATAATATAAAAAGTATACGAAAGAATGTGGTAGAATATAAAAGTGTACGAAAGAATATGGTAGAATATAAAAGTGTAGTATGAAGGAATATAAAAGGTATGTAATTTAAATACATTTAAAGTCAAAATAATATTAATATACATTAATTAGACAATTCACCCTAAAAAGAGAGCTTTGTTCAGCAGATTCTAGTGATGCACTAAAGTACCTGGAACATATCAGGGGTAAACAGTTTTAAGTAATTAATGTAAAAAATATTTAATCTTTCGGGTATTAAAATGTCATTTAAAAACAAAAAAATTGGTGGTATAGATACTTAAAGACATTTTTTTTATCTTTTAAAATTCTTATTAGTATTGTATATGGAACCTGATTGTGATTAATATAAGGTTAATGCGTTCATTAAGTAGTTGCAATTTAAAATTCGTAAGAATAACACCCGTACAACCATCGATAAATGGACTGTTAGATACGGCGCGGCGTGTATACAAAAGTATACCGCCCACCAACGAGCAATTTCATAACATAATAATATTCCCTCTATCGAATACCATCGTCTTGTTGCGAAATTTAATTTAGGACACATTTTTTCGATGCGTAAAACGTAATATAAAATTTCACAAAAAGAGCATACATAACTATGGTTATAATTTCAATTTAGCAAAGAAAGCCCACAAAGTTAGTAGTTCAGGAGTACCTAATTCACTATTCTTTGGACACCAGAGATTGCTGCAGGTAATAATGCAACATGAGAAGGCGAACTACAAAGGCTCTGCGATAATTATTTCACGAAGGCCTTTGTGGCGCACTTGCGGCGGGAAGAAAGGCGGAGGATAGAGCGCCAGAGGGAGGTCTGGATCCACGCTACAAGCCATGGAGCTGCAGGGCGGGGCAGAGGAAACTACTCAAAGGACAGCCCCTCAAATGAAGGCCTTTGTGGCGCACTTGCGGCGGGAAGAAAGGCGGAGGATAGAGCGCCAGAGGGAGGTCTGGATCCACGCTACAAGCCATGGAGCTGCAGGGCGGGGCAGAGGAAACTACTCAAAGGACAGCCCCTCAAATGAAGGCCTTTGTGGCGCACTTGCGGCGGGAAGAAAGGCGGAGGATAGAGCGCCAGAGGGAGGTCTGGATCCACGCTACAAGCCATGGAGCTGCAGGGCGGGGCAGAGGAAACTACTCAAAGGACAGCCCCTCAAATGAAGGCCTTTGTGGCGCACTTGCGGCGGGAAGAAAGGCGGAGGATAGAGCGCCAGAGGGAGGTCTGGATCCACGCTACAAGCCATGGAGCTGCAGGGCGGGGCAGAGGAAACTACTCAAAGGACAGCCCCTCAAATGAAGGCCTTTGTGGCGCACTTGCGGCGGGAAGAAAGGCGGAGGATAGAGCGCCAGAGGGAGGTCTGGATCCACGCTACAAGCCATGGAGCTGCAGGGCGGGGCAGAGGAAACTACTCAAAGGAAAGCCCCTCAAACGAAGGCTAAGATTTACATTATGTTGCAATTTAGCTGCTTTGAGACTGCCGTGCAAGAGATATTAATGCCTTCTTGAATAGTTTGAATGGGATGTCTGACTGCGTGATGTGAATCCTGTATGACACTAAACTTAGATAATTACTAAGTAATTATAATAATTATTGTGTACGTCAAGGGAAACATGGCAAATCATTGAGTGGTTCCATAAAAACTCAGAAACATGCAACTTCAACACCTCTTTTTAAAAGTCATTAAGTTATGATAAAAAAAATTTGAAAAATATCCCTTAACCTAAGGGAACGTACCCATACTACGTGACTAATACTAGGTTACGTGACCAACTTTTTGCAATTTTTAACCCCCCCCCCCCCCCCCCCCCGGTGACCAAAAACCTAAGCAACTCGCCGATCATTTGTACCAAGCGTGGTATTTTGAAGACCCCCCCCATGAACAGGTCACGTAGTATGGGTACGTTCCCTAACCTATTTAACCTTTTTTCATCACTTTTAATGACTTTTCAAAGGATGTGTTAAATTTGCGTGATTCTGAGTTGTCCGGTCACCCATTAGGGGCCATTCATAAATTACGCACACCTTAAGGGGGAGGGAGAAGTGTGACAAGGAATATGGGGGGGGGAGGGTGTCATCAGCTCTGTGACGTCACATGTAAAAAAAATTAACTACTGTTTTAATTATTTTTAGATGTAAAATTGCAAAATATGTGACGTCACACTAGAGGGGAGGGGGTCTCACAAATGTGACGATGTGTGAAAGGGACGGGGGGGAAGGGGTTAAAAAAATCATGAAATTCGTGTGACGTAATTTATGGATAGCCCCTTATTTACATTTGATAATCAGCCAGTCTTCGTTCTTCTAAGAAACCAGTTTCATCAATCAAAATTGAACGAACGCCACTCATCGCGGAAAGATTGTAGGTGCCTATATACTGATCACGGACATATGAATATATCTGGACCTGCCCTAAGTGATAAAAACGTATTATTTCCCCCTCCACATGGCGCCGGCTGTAGCTCCTCCCTGGAACCGGCTCGCTCCATGGGGAGGGGATATAGCCTCGCTTGAATCTAAAATGTGTGACGTCATCATTCTTGCCGTGAACAGCGAGAAGCTGACATCCATACATTTAACGAAATAACGGCAGCTTGTGCTATACAATATATCTACGTATCAATGTACACATAGCGAATGTGGGCGGTACTCCAATGTGCTCGTCGCTGGTTACAGGGGTAAGTAAATTATGAAACATTTGTAAAAGTGTTTTAACTAAACACGGAAACAAAATATTGATATGTGTATTGGCGCGAGTCTTTTTGGGGCGAGCATTTGGCCTTAGCAAATATGTTTTGAACGTGGCAAGCAATTCGCGCTCCCATGTAAAAAGGTCTATTCATTCAAAGCAGATTTTGCTTTTAAGAACTAAATGGTGATATTGTAATGCGAGATGCCTATATACTGTCAGATTGATTGTTCAACGAATGACAGTCATCTTTCCCCTCTTCGCTCTCCATAGTTTGGTTTTACCCCTCATCTGTAACTGCTTGTCTATCCATTTGGATGTCTATGATACTGATGTATTTCTTTGACAAATAATATATATTATTATAGACTGAAGACTATATTAAATTCACGCACTTCATTTCTTTTCTACTTTTACCAATGAACACGGAAGGAATGCAAAAAAAAAGTAAAAATTTACTCTTCCTTACTCTACTCGTAGATACATATTCCATTTCCTCGTTTTATTTTTAGCGGTGATTAATATAATAAAGTTAGTATATAAATTTATTTGATAACATTTTAAGATAATAATTAGCAGTCATTTGAGGGGTCGAATTAACCGCAGCGGTAGCATAATCATAATAATGTACAACATTATTATAATAAGTGCATACATTATAATCGCAGAGATACAACTTGCAAATTATTCAAATAAAAATGCGTGGACTTCGCTAGGTGTAATGAATATAATCATACCAAGAGAGGCAACTAATCTTTCCACTCTAGAAGTACCAGTCTGCCGGGAGCTCTACCGGGACAAGCGACACCGAGCACAGATTTTTTTTAATCTCTTTTCTGCCGTTCACTATCGCGACCGTAAATAATCGATTTGGCGAATAATGCATCTAGCTCCGGGTCATTCCGTGCAGCTGTCGCCTCCCTGTCTATGGACTACAGACAACCATAGACCGCGACGCCCTGTAAAACTGTTGACTACCAGTTGTCTCTCCCATCTGCACTTTTGTACATTGTCGTACCTTTGTTGTTGAGGTAAGCTGTGGATTAGCTGTCGGAGACTAGGAACCAGTTGCTCGCGTTGGGATATTGGCCGTGCCTAGGGGCTTGTTATCGGTGAGATGAAGGGTACTTACAATGATCGATTGCAGTATGATCGATTAGCACTCGAAATTGTATGCGCTGATATAATATTTCAAAATATTTGTAAAAGGGCCTTTACTATTGTAAATTCACAAATATGTTCATATTATTTATTGATTAACCTTGGAAAATTGTGTGTCTTTTGCAAGTTTTGCAATTTGGTAGCCAACATTTGTAAACCACAAACAGCGCATTGGTGTAAAGAAGGGAACGAATTCTCGCAAGTAGTATTTTAATCAATACCACGTATTATAAAAGAAAGTCCAAAAAAACGTGTGGACCGCAAAAACTCAGAAGCGAGAACCGATACGATCAAGGGAGTTATATGGTATGGTAGATCTCTAACCCCCCGCCAGGACGGGGAGTCCCGTTTTTACCTAAAGGACGTGCTTATGAAGATATAAGAGCTGGAAGTTTCGCCCTCTAGAAATTTCAAGAACAGTCCAGAACATTCGAGAGTATTCTTGAGCATTACGCCCTCACATTTCTGAGTAAAATGACTGAAATTATCAATGGGTTTTATCCTTTTAACTCATAGGTTCTCAACGTGGGCGATAACGCCCCCTTGGGGGCGTTTCAGACCTTCAACGGGGCGGTAGAAGACCAAGAGAAAATTGGGGGGCGTTTCAGACTTTCAGGGGGGCGGCAGGCCGGTAGGAGACCCAGAGAAACCCATCCCATCCCATTAGGGGCTATCCATAAATTACATCACACCTTAAAATATTTTCCGTTTCTCATCACGCTCCCTCCGTTGTGGCAAATGTAACCCCATCGTGGTATCCCATTATGCACACTCCGTCTTGGTACCCAGTTACGCTTCCTCCGTTCGGATTCACGAGTTAGGGGGGCGCTAGAAATAAAAGTATCTATTCTCAAAGTGGGCGGTGGGCAAAAAAAGGTTGAGAATCTAAGTTTTAACTGATGCACACTCTGATTTTTCTTTTCGAAATAAGTTAATGAGTAAAACCTCAATTTGTAATATTTAATCATTGAAGACAATATTAGCGAAGGGGATGGGTCGAAATAGCTCAGAGGTTAGAGCAGGGCCCCGGCAAGGTTAAGTTGCTGGATTCAATTCCTAGATGTGACTGATTCTTTTTCTGATTTTTCTGTTACGAATTTTCGTTTTTCCGAGTCTCAAATACTGTCATTTCATTACTAAGAAAATATATCTAAATCATGGACATATGAATATATCTGGACCTGCCCTAAGTGATAAAAGTGTATTATTTACCCCTCCCCATACCGGTTCCATGGAGCCGGCTGGGCTTACGAGAGCCTCGCTTGAATCTAAAAAATGTGACAAAAATCATCATTCTTGTCCTGACCAGCGCCGAGCTCACATCGTACATTTTACAAAATAACACTGCAAAAATCAGAGCTTGTGCTATACATGCTATACCATTATTATGTGGACATAGCGAATGTGGGTGGTTCTCCGTGAGCTCGTCGCTGGTTACAAGGGTAAGTAAATTATGAAACATTTGTAAAAGTGTCTTAACTAAATACGGCAACAAAATATTCCTCTGTGAAAATCGGCGAACTTTTCTTTGCCGCATTTGGATTTCGCAAATATGTTAATAACGTGGCGAGCAATTCGCGCTCCCATATCTTCTCGTCTATTAAATTTGGATAACTATGATCTAAATGTTTTTTTTCGGTTCATTCACTAATTTATCTATTTAGGTTATTGAGTAAAGTAAATACGCAGGTTTAAATCGAAATGATATTGAAAATATCATACATATCGTCATAATTCTTGTTGTTTTTTTATATGCTTAAGTTCATATCTTTTCTTTAATAATCATACTTGGGTGATTTGAATAGCGCCGTTTTTGTTAAAAATCACCTCAAGGGCGCTGTACAAACTTATAATATATTTCTAAAATCTAGAAAACCTACAAACTAGACAAACATTTAAAAACAACATGCCTAAAAATTGCATCCACCGGTTCATTGATCACCGATACGAAAATATATTATGTATAATGCTTTGGGGTTGAAATACTGATCCCAGGTAATGGAATGATGCGGGTGGGTGTACAGGAAGATCGTTAATGGTAAAGAGGAAGATAATTATAGATGCGATGAAACAGGTTCTACTATTCATCTCTCCTGTCGCGGAAACCCACTGGGCGGAAAATCTGCCGATGTCAAACTTTAGATGGATAGGAAATGTACCTGAGACAACGACATCGTCACCTTCAAATATCGATGACCTCGTACTACAGGGATCATCCCAATGATAACTAGGTTTATATGTACTTTAACATCAGGGTGTGACATAATCAGCAAATACTGGGAATTTTGTCGAGTAGTCGTCTATTGAAAAATTGACTGAAGATAAAAAAAGATTAGCAATAAATGTAATTATTATTACTTATCAACGTTTTATCTGCAAACGTATGTACTTCCCGATTGATTAAATTTATGTCAATGTATATATGTATACTACACCTACTTAAAATGAAGTCGCTCCTGCTGTCTGTCTAGCAATCTAGGTCGTGGGTTCAAATCGCGATGTGCGCAAGTAAATTTTATTTCATTGATATAAAAATATTTGCGGCACATTCCAGAGTGGAAGATACTCATTCCCATAGACCAATATTCAGAATTGGAACGTTGCTAGAAAGGCTCTAGCCGTGTTTGGTGACCAGATCTGAATAACCAGGTACTTTCCCACCTTCTTTTTCTCCTCCCCACTTCCTTCAGCCTCACAACGTACCCTAATTATTGGGGATATGCCGTATAGAGATGGGTAAGTACTGCATTTTTTGGTGGCCTCCGAAAGGTGTTTCCTTTCAAAAGTACTCGAGTTCTAGGAGCAGGTTCCGGGTCCGAGTTCTTGGGTGCGGACTGGGTAGTGTTGCGGCTACGTGGACGCATGGTTTCGGCCGGACCCCGGAGCCGGAACCGCACAAGTACTCGAACCCGGACAAGGACCCTCACGACTCGCGAGTGACTCGGTCCGCGAACATGGGGACACCGGTGGAAGCATTCGGGTTCGAGTCCGGCTCCGAGTACTGGGTTTGGGTCTGAGTCCTGGACCAGGTTCTTTGGGAGTAGTCGATTTTAAAAAGGAGGACGATTAGGATCCGCTTCCAGCGAAGAACCAGTGTCCAAGAACCTACACATTGCTAATGCCGTAGTCTCACTGTCTCCAGATGGTTGGGGGCAGTTGGATCTCTTGCGGTATTAACATAAAAGAGTACAAGCCTCTAGATTCAAGATAATTAACAATAAGTAGATTTTATTCAGTAGCAATTCACAATATCAACGAAACTAATGCGCATGATATAGGATCAACGAGATAATAAAAAAGCGCTTTGCATTATTTGCATAGAATCGTTTGATACGATAATAATGACGTTAAGCACAAATCGCTGGCAGAGTCATAATACTAACCATATTTAGGCTCGTTCATTTGCCAGCCACGACTTTTAATTCATATTCACAGTAATTAACGAGTATTCGCACAAACCATTTGGGATGTAATAAAGAGCCGTAACTGTCGACAGGGCGAGCGTGTGCCTCGTACTTGTATTTAGTAAATTACACAAGATTTTTTGAAAAAATAATTAAATCATTTTTTGTAGCTCGTTTCCACAATATTTGGAGTAATAAAGCACGTTAAAGGCTGTTTTGGCTACATCAAATAAGCCCCGATCGCGAGTGTACTTTATGGTAATTCTGCGGCAGCTTTCACCGGCGATTACACTTAGATAATTTTAATTAAAAGTAATCTGGGGTTTCAGTCGGGAATTTCCGAATAACCCTATCGGGAAGTAATTCACAAGAAAGGAATTCAGGAAGCCAATTTCTTTGCAATAGTAGAGGATATTTCAATGAATGCGAATATTAAAAAAAAAATCTGTAATTGACACTGTAAGTATAGAAGTAAAGAACCAGGGGTTTCCGAACACCAAGTCGGCGATAAAAACGATATTCCTGCACCCAAATTTTATGTAAGAGAGAATAAGAGCTACGATCGATCGCAAATGGACGCAAAGATTGCACTGAAGCAGCTACCAAGCCAGATCACCGCTCGTTTTTTAGGGGAAAGTCTGAGCAAATAAAGACCACGTCGCCGAAAATGAGGAACGGTCTCTAATTCTTGGACAACCCCTGTCAATCATTAATTATCGTACCAGGCACTTCCTACATACTACCGTACAAGTTTATAGAATTATTAAAGATGAACAAAATCGAAATAATCGATATCTATGAAAAAGATATGTTAATTGTAAATTAACATATCTTTAAAATATACCTAAAATGCACCACTAAAAGTTTAATTAATTAATTAAAAAGGTAATTGTAAATTAACATATCTTTAAAATATACCTAAAATGCACTACTAAAAGTTTAATTAAATAGTACTTACTCGATAAATAAATAGTCAGTTTATATTTAAAAAATCGATTGACTTTTCGAAAGAATCGTTCGGTTACGAAAGTACCGAGATATATTATCAGATCCAGTTTACATTGGGAGTCAAAAAGCTCCCTCGCGCTAGTCAGTCACAAAAAAACGTCGCCATTAGTGATAATGGTAAGGATAGGGAAGGAGAACATTGGATGGAAAATGTAAATGTAATGTGGGAGCTTTTTACTATCAATGTGAAAACGGTTAATTTTTCTATCTGTCACTAGGAACTTGCACATTAGTCCAAAACAAATATATATTTATCAATATTTCACTTAGAGAGCAATTTAATATTTCCGTCGTCGTTATTTTTTTTGCCCGAAGCCGGTGGATTTGGCATCACCAATTGGTGTAGGTTCGTTTGTTGTGAGAGTGCGATATTGGTAGTACCTATCTACTATTCAGGATTTCGTAGCTAGAAAATTAAGCAGACGTACTATTTTCACAAAAAAAAACACCTCTGTGATTAATTGCTCTGATTTACTTACACGAATTCAAATAAGAGTGATCGTCAAATGAAACAGACAAAACCACACTTTAAACATCCCTCAATGCAACACTAACTCAAACAACATAAAAAAAACATTTATTCACAGAGCCTCATACATCTTTAACATTTCATACGGTGAATTTGACGTATTTCGCGTTGCTGTCAGTGTTCAAATCCCGAAACGTCGATAGGAAAACCAAAATAACCTTATACAAAACAATTATTAGAACGGTCTTGGCCTATGGATGTGAGGCGGGAACACTGACAGCAGAGTCAGCGGAACAGCTGGACACCTTCGAAAGAAAGGTACCTATTTCGAAGATTCTAAGGAGCGGTGCGAGAGGGAGAGGCATAGAGAATCCGCCACAATAATGAGCTCTACGATATTTACCAAGCTCCCAGACTCTCCACCCATTTAAGGCTCCAAAGATTAAGATGGGCCGGACATGTGCACCGAATGCCAAGCACACGAGTACCGAAGAAGGTCCTAACAGGACACCCGGGAGATAAACAAAAGGCGGGCAGACCTAGGCTGAGATGGGAAAAGGATGTCAGGAAGGATGCAAGAGGACTACTCCATGTTGCAGATTGGAAGACGACGGCCGAGGACAGAGGGCGGTGGAGGCTCATCTTGAAGGATGCCAAGGCTCGAAACGAGCTGTAGCGTCATTTAAGAAGAAAAAGAAGATGAATTCGACGTATTTATTTATTTATATAGAGTGGCGCAAAACTACCGTTTTATTTTGAATCTTATTGTAATGTGTAAAAAGATTCAAACCATGTCGGTAGTTTTGCGCCACCCTTTATTTTTGACCCATTAGAGCACATAAATTACCCGTCGTTAATGAATACTTTAAATATCCCAACTTTAGAAAGCAGACGAAAAATAAACGACCTAACCTTTTTACTAAAATTATTAAACTCTAAATTCGACTGTTGTGAACTCCTGCAATTAATAAATCTACAGGTACCTACACGAACAACTATACCAACAATAACATTTTATATACGCACATCTCATTCGAACTATGATTTACATTCTCCAATACAACGTTTACATAGTCTTGGTGAATGTATTTGACAATAATTTGAACTTGGCAAACTTCAAACGCCATGTGTGCCAACTATGTATTTCTACTTATCCCATAAACTAATGTGAATAACAATTTTAAACATTACCTACTTTATGTCAACTCCTACATTTTGTTTCTTATATTTTATGTTACCTGTTATTTTGTTAACGCTTATATTTTATGTAACCTAAATTTTTTCTAACGTTCATATTTTATGTTACCTATATTTTGTTTTTAACCCATATTTTGTTTTTAACATATGTTACTTGTATTTTGTAAGCTCATTCTTTTCACCGTAATTGAAAAAAAAACATGTACTTCGTTCTATGTAGAAGCCCTATGGGCGTTTAAATAAATAAATAAGTATTAAACTGAGCATCTCATTATCATTCCTCATCTTTAAAATTAAAATCAATAAATAACATTCACAGAATACATTTTACTCTACACAGACTAGATCCATTCCCCTCCCTTCTCTCCCACGATTCCATCCCCATCTGCAAGTAACTCTTTTCTCTTTTATATTCACTAATAATTAAGACACATCAGTGAAAACCTATTACTAGTTCAATTTGGAAGGCAGAAATGGGTGACCTATGGCAGAGGTGTTGGTTATCCAATAAATGGTTCCCGGGGCGGCGGTACCCATACTTGCCTCCCAAATTGCTGAGACTGGTTGAGAGAAGCCTTCTGATCTCTTTAGTCGGACTCTCTCGACCCATCACCTTGCACCGCAGTTTAAAGCATAGATTCATACGTCACTCCTAGACACACTGACCCCCAGATTTGATTTCCAAAATATTTCGACACAGACTTCAAAATTAAATTAAATTAAATTATCACAATTTAAAAAAAAAAAAAAATTTATCGTTTGTATTTACAAAACACTCAAATATGAGCAATTCGATTTATTTATCCGACATTAAATACACTTCCTATAGCGGGCGGAATTATAAGCCGTAGGGGTTGATGGGTGGAGGGGCTAAGGCGGGGGCGGAGGTTAGTGGGCGGGAGGGGTCAAGGGGCGGCGTTTCATGGGCGGCGATAAGTAGATCTCGTTATTACCGGCAAATTTTGAATTTTATGTCCTACCGCTCTTAACTGGAGGTTGAACTACGTATACAGTTATATACAGGAATGCCGGTTGAGGTTTGTAAATCCACTGCCCAACTAATTTATTCTTGAGGTGCCTTATAAAAAAATGTTAGCTAAATTGTATTTACAGAGTAAAGAATATTCCCAGAGGAGCGCTGGTAATTAATGACGAGGGTTGTGACATCTGAAAAGAGTGAAAATGGTTGGTTAAAACCTGTATCCGATGGTCTTCTTTTTTTACATCAGCTCAATTTGGGAGGCGGGTATGGGTACTGCCGCTCCAGGAACCAATTATTGGATAACCAACACCCCTGCCATAGGTCACCTCAAGTGGTTCGCCACTTTTGGTGAATTAGTAGAGGTGCCCGGGTTCATGGGGTGAGGTTTGTCTAGGTCTTGGGGGCGGCATTGCATTTGCCCGCCAACTGGTTGACTGAGACTGGTTGAATGAGAGCTTTCGATTGAGACGGACTCTCTTGACCCATCGCCTTGCACCGCAGTGGGAGGAACGGATCCATACGTTCGTCACTCTTGGACACATCGACTCACAGATTCCTACCCACCCCTCATACCTTTTTCCTTCCCAGAACTTCCAGTATTTCCTTTCCCTAAAAATACCCTCCACACACCATCCGCAAAGATGACAGGTCCAGAGGGAAAGTTTTTCCTCAGGGTCTCCTGAGCTACTGTAAAAAAAAGCTCCACTCAGGAGGCCCCGAGAAAAATAATTTGCCTCAAGGTCTATGTCATCTTTGGGGATGCTGTGTGGAGGATCTATTCAAGGAAAACAAGGAGAGGAAGTTCTGGTAAGGAAAAAGGTAAGAGGGGCGGGTAGGAATCTAGGATTCAGTGTGTCCAGGTCATCCGCCGCAAAGACCTAGGCAAGCCTCATCATATGAACTTGGGCACCCCTACTAGGATACTGAGAGTATCTTCCACTCTGGAACGTGCCGCAAATATACTATATATTATTTTAAATGAATAAATTGTGAAATACACAAATTAATCAAATAAAAATTATTTGCCAGGCCGGGATTCGATCCCGCGACCTTCGGAATGCGAGTCAAGCGCCTTACCGCTGCACTACGCCGGCCGTCGTTGGCCGAAGGTGATGGATGGGATGGAGAGAAAGATTAATTTGCTTTAATTCAAGGCTTTCCTTTCTTCGGTTTGCGATTTGATTAATATATGATCTCACTTAAATTATTCTAAGAAGCGATCAAATGTAAAGTTTAAATTAAATTTTCACGAAGGGGATGGTCGGAGGAAGAGATGTTTGAATCTATTCTGCGGTTGTAGTGGTTACATAGGCAAACCGCTGATAGGTCCCTCGTAAACCATCCCTCTCACATAAACGATGCATGTAACCGAAAGATGAGCTCTCATTGGTAGATGTACAGCATAATAAAATATACTGATACAGCATTGCAGATACAAAATATATTTTGGTAGAAAGCAGTCAGTTTGTGGTTTGACACATTTAATGAAATAAAACTATTAATTTGTTTAACACCACGTTATTTTAAAATACAAACCGGTTTCGTTTAACATAAGCATCATCAGGGTATAAATTAAACTGATCAAAACATACATTGTGTGAGCGTATATACATACGCCCGTATGTACACCCTGTTACACCCTGTATAAAAAGAGAAAAAACATAAGATACTATTTTTATTTAATTGCGGGCAACCCGGGCGTTTATTGAAATAACATTATCATGTACAGACAAGTAACCCGCCTCACTAGACGATGTCTGTTCTGAGACGGGTACATACATATGCATACATATACACATACATATACACATACGTTCACATATCTATACGCATGCATGCACATAATCCTAAAAATCATAAGTAAGTATATAAAATCTAGATAAAATTATTGGAAATTGTTAAAAGGTTATCATAAAAACAAAACTCTGAAAAGAATTATTGGTATTTGCTAAAAGGTTATCATGGGATGTACATAACCAAAAATATAAAAAAGAATTATTGAAAATTGTTATAAGGTTATAATGGAATGTACCTACATAGTATCATAAAACCAAAAATCTTAATAGAATTATTTTAAATTGTTGTAAGTTTATCATGGAATGTATATATATATATATATAGTTTCATAAAATCAAGAATTTCGTTAAAACTTAAAAAAACACATAGTAATGCCAACATCTAAATGTATACCTGTTCTCTCTCTCTATTATCCGTTCCTATCATATTTCTCTCTATTTTCTGTTCCTTTATCTCATGTTTTATCTCTTTCTGCATAAACATATATATATGTAAATGAAACAATGTTACTTTGTTTGAACTACTTGTATATTTGTTTAAAGCCGACCGGTTTCGGAACGACCGTTCCTTCCTCAGGGCAAACGCATTATGGATAACCACAAAGTTATAGCTACATTCAAAAGTGTATATATCTGTACCCGGGAAGTGTAAGTCCATAAAAGGTAAATGTTCAGAAGAGCCAAAAAAACATTTTTTTCAGTAACTATGGTCTCATAACTTCTTCAGATATCCATGCTGATAGATAACAAAAAAAGTAATTATTAAATCAATTAGTTTTGTTTTAAAAACGAGCAAATAAAACGAAATATTTTTTAACTAAAGCCTTTAAAAATATTTAAAAAAAAACGGTACAAAAAAATACGGACTTGAGTCCTTCTGCTTCAAAATAAATGGAATATTTTGTTACGACACATGGTGTATTATGAAAGGATCAATGTTTGAATTTTTTTTTAAATTATTTATCTATAAAAAAGTTTATTATGTACATTGGGTTTTTTGATGCCTGTCTCACTAGGATATACCTGTGTCGAGACAGGCGCCTAAATCATAAAGATGCAAGTCTATGTACATCTTTCTACTTCCGAGATATTTGGTGCATCAAAGGTAGGTGCATCCTTGTACATGACAAGTGGTGTATTATGAAAGGATCAATGTTTGAAAATTGTTTATTTATGTAAGAGTTTATATTACGTTCGAGGCAAAAGGATGCAAATGGATTTGAGTCATAATACTCAAAATGCAACTAAATCATAAACATGCAAGACTATGTACATCTTTCTGCTTCTAAGAGATAGTTGTTGCACCAAAGGCAGTTGCGTCCGTATACATTTTTAAAAATCCTATTTTTCTTCATGATAGGACTTGTATCTTTCTGCCACTGATAAACGTGATAATTTACTTCAAGTCTGCATCAAAAACTCATTTCTTTAAGTTTAGGACTTGCATCCATATGGTTATCGGGTACAGATATAAACTCACACAATATATTTTTGATCAGTTTAATTTATACCCTGATGATGGTTTGTTAAGCGAAACCGGTAGGCATTAAAAAAACGTGGTTATAAACACTTAAACAGTTTTATATCATTACAAAATATATTTTCAAAATCAATATGTACCTAAAATGAATTGAAGATAACATAGTTCATTCTGAATTTTAAATATGAGATCGATAATGATGTATAATGAATAGGTCCCAATGGCCGAGTTGATTAAGGCGTTGTGTCCCGGTAAGACAAGAGAACCTGGGTTCGATTCGTAATACGACCATTATCAATTTATTTTCCTTTAGATTTATTAGTATTATTTTCTTCGTAAATGATACGTAAGTATGTACCTATTTATGTTATCAACTAATTAACTTCACATCCCGCCATTTTATAGAAAGAATCGACTGCCACGCAATCAGGTCTTGGCATACATTCCTCGCTTCATTTACATTCACTCTTCACAAAATTCGACCACGCCTTGTGTCCTCTGAACTCTTTCATTCACATTTACAATAGCAACGAAATTCGATCAAATTACAGGGGATTCAATTTGTTGGTAGGTCGTTAGAACAAAACCTTTTTGATTATGATTGCACAGAAAAAACTAAGCCGCGAAAAATGTTCTCACGTAAAACATTGAATTAGTCCACACAACACGTATTTATTATTTCCGTTTTATAAAAGCATTTGGAAAAGCCGAGTTACAGAAAACCTAACCCCTATCCGAACAAATGTTCAAAAGCTGTGATAAATTAACGTGTTTATCATTCGACCAAAATACGGAAAAAGTCAGGTTATTTCAGGAAATTGGTTTTTGTGTTGAAAAATTATTAACCCAGCCCCACATGACGTAAATTGAGTTAATCGAACTCAAATTTATCGTTATTTTTTTAACCAAAGATGGGCGAGGTCTAAAGGATTCTGAATTGTTTTAATATTGATTAACCCCACAGGCCTCGGCCTATTTTTTCAGAAGGTCAAAATATTTCCGCTTCGCAATACAAATTAAATAAATGTAATAATTTTGAACGCATCCTAAAACTAAAAACTGTTTATTACTGTTATATGTTTTTGGGGTGTTGTGCCGTGTTGCGCTACCTCCTTCTTTAGCCAACGTTTCGGACATCGTTGCAGTGTCCATCATCAGGGCAGATCCGGCAGATCCGGTAGATGTGTGCACATCTACCGGATCTGCCGGATCTGCCCTGATGATGGACACTGCAACGATGTCCGAAACGTTGGCTAAAGAAGGAGGTAGCGCAACACGGCACAACACCCCAAAAACATATAACGAAAATGCTTCTGGCCGTGAAAATCTTAAAACTTATCTGTTTATTACTGATTTAAAAAAAACACACATATATTTTATTAGACAAATGTATTATAAATGTCATTATCACTTTTCTTTTTTGTCATTTCATGTGAAAATAATTAATAAAAGATAACCAAAGTTTCATTTTTTTTTTCAAATTGCGGTCGGTAATTTTGGATTAATAAAGGTGTACTTTTAAATTATTAATAAAAAAATTTAAAAATTTTTGCGGTTAAACTTTTAAGATTGGACTATACAACAGAAAACATCGTTGAAGAATGGCCGCTTCAGATTTGTGCTGAACCAACTGTCGAATATCTGAATAATCTGAGAATGCCATTAACCAACTAATTTTGTGATTGAAATTAAAGGCTAGACCTAATATTGTTAATTTTTTAGGCTGGAAATATGGGTGAATAGATGAAGAGTCGAGGGTTTTTATCAGGTATTTTGGGGGACCAGATCAGAGGTGGCTGCCAAATTCAACCACGGGACGCAACTGCGATTTGTACTAGAGGTGGGTAAGTTCTGCATTTTACCGGAAGCCTCCGAGACTTGCCTCCTCTTAAAAGTACACGGGTTCTAGGAGCAGGTCCCGGGTCCGAGTTCTTAGGTGCGGACACTGCGGACTGAGCACTGAATGTTGTTGCGGTGCACCGAACCGGGACGCACGGGTTCAAAGAACTTGGAGCCAGGACCTACTCGTAGAACCCGCACGACAACTCAGAACCCTGGAGCAGGACAAGACCCACACGAGGGCTCGGACCCGTCACCCGTGCAATGTAGGTACATTCAATGGACCTACATTGCACGGCTTTTATTGAGAATTTAAATAAGTAAATTAGCTGTAATGCTTTATTATAAACTATTATTTTATAATGCACTTGACCCGTTGAGTAACAATACCAATATACGCTCTAATTGAAAATTACTCCGTGTCTAGTCGAATATTCTAAACAATTCCGCGATGACGTTAGGCAGCAGTATACTGTTACGCCAAGCGGTCAGGCACGTGCGTGTTGATTGCCGGCCGGGGTCGGAATGACTGAAGACTGAATGAGGAATGTATCGTGGTTCGTGAGTCGCGGGAGTGGGAGGGAGTGACAAGAGTGGCGGGTGTTTGTCGCGGTTCACGACTTACGTCGCTCGGACCAAGATGCATACTCGTACTCGGCGATCTTGGGACTTGTAATTCGAATCTGCGCCGCGGCTTCGCGCTGCGGTGTTGAGTAGCTCGAGTGTTTCACGATTCACGCAGTTCCAAGAACCCGACACTCGCCGAGACTCGCGACTCGTGAGTGGAGTGGAGAGTGTAGCGCTTCGGGGACACCGGACGGTTACTACTACTCAGTCACTAGACTCACTAGTACCGGAGTACCTCGCCTCGCGGCGAACACGGGGACACCCGCCGGCCGGTGGAGGCATCCGAGTTTATCGGGTTTGGGAATGAGCCCGAGTTCCGGGACAGGGTTCTCTTGGAGTAGTCGATTTGAAAAAGGAGTGGGAGTAGGAACCGCTTCCCGCAAAGGAGCGGATCACATGAGCCCATTCCAGCTGAACTGACACATCGCTAATTTGTACACGGTTAGCAGTTGTGAGCTATTAAGTTGAAGTTATACGTGAAATCCTATTTAGATACCATTTTGATTTATCTTTACGACGAATCGGTTTACAGTATGAACATCAAAAAATATGCTACGGATAAATTGAAGCTTTTACTAGCTTTTCTATGTATTGGAATTACAATAAAATTATTATTTACGTAACAAAAAATATAAGCGTAATCCACCAAAAAAATGTGTTTTCATGACTTAACTATGAAGTAATACAAGAAACATTTTTTTTTAAATACCCTTTTATGGCTAAGACTATTTTTGAGGTTTTCCATGTTCTAACTTTTTTCGTTCTTATAAAATTATGCACAAAATAAATCAAAACCACTTTTTCGCTTACTTGCCTCGTGCAAATAAGACGCTCGATTTTAAAATTTTGCAGGCATGAGATTCGAAATTTCTAGCGTTTATATTCCTCTTAACATATCTGCGGGCCCGATACAGTACGCCCAGCTTCCGAGAGGTCAACTAAACTCTGGCTTCGATGGAGCCCCCGTATGGTCACTTAAACTAAACCAACTAATTAACCTAACAGAAAATTATTTATATCTCATTGAACATGATACAATATGATATGTTTTAAGATTTTCACGGCCAAAAGTATTTTCATTATTTGTTTTTGGGGTGTTATGCCGTGTTGCGCTACCTCCTTCTTTAGCGAACGTTTCGGACAGCGTTGCTGTGTCCATCATCAGGGCAGATCAGACACATCTACCGAATCTGCCCTGATGATAGACACTGCAACGCTGTCCGAAACATTGGCTAAGGAGGTAGCGCAACACGGCATAACACCCAAAAAAAAAACAAATAACGAAAATGATACAATATAGTTGTTTTATACTGTTAGACAATTAACTCAACTTCGATGCTACCCCGAAGCAAACAATTTATTTTGTAGTACAAGTACCGTCTCGATGTCACTCGCATCATTACCGGCGGAGATAATAAACAAACCCTGTCCAGATCTGTGGGAGGGGGTGACAGCAAAGTGTAGGGGGTGGTGTTGTTTGGGGAGGGATCTCGTTGTAAAACACCAGTATTCGTTAATCAAGCGAAAACAAAAACCAGGGATAAATACAATATTAACTAGACAGTCTCTGCAGCCCGGATCCCGGATCCGAGTATTGATGGTGGCCGAACGCTTGGGGTATTTTACAGTGCTTTCACGATTATTTCAGCGGCAGGTATTCCACGCGAAATGTTATTTTGTTTTTATTTTTCTTTTCACGATCAATCAGTCGGATGGCGAGGTATTAATATTGTTTGGATTGTCACAATCAGGTAAAGGGTTTTTAAAAATAATTATTAACCCTTTTTTGCAAAGGCACGTTTTGAATTACTGAAATTGATGGAAGGTATTTTTACAATAAAGTATTTGGGGAATGGTACTTTTAACAATTTTTATAGGCGTATTCATCAGAATTGTCTTTTTATTATTTTTTTATGTGAATACCGCACAAGAATAGAACATGCTCCCGTCTGGAGACGTGAGACTATGGCATCCCCAATTTTTTTTTTAATTAGCTACACACAGGAGGCCCTGAGGAAAATAAGTCCTCTCACGGCTTATGTCATCTTTGAGGATGATGTGTGAAGGGTCTTTTAAGGGAAAGGAAGGAGAGGAAGTCGTGGGAAGGAAAAGGGTATGAGGGGTGGGTAGGAATCTGGGGGTCAGTGTGCCCAGGAGTTACAGACGTATGAATCCATCCCTCCAACTGCGGTGCAAGGCGATGGGTAGAAAGAGTCCGGCTGGAAAGGTCAAAAGGCCTCCCTCAACCAGTCTCTCTCGATCCGGCCCGCCACGCAGCAGGTGGGCAGACGTATCCGCCGTCAAGACCTGGACAAACCTCACCCCTTGAACCCGGGCACCCTGCTAAGTCACCCTAAGTCACCAAACGTAGCGAACCACTCGGGGTGACCTGTGGAAGAGGTGTTGGTTATCCAATAAATGGTTCCGGGGCGGCGGTACCCATACCCGCCTCTAAAATTGGGCTATTTTGTGAGGCTGAGGTAGTGGGGAGAGGAAGGAGATGGAAAGAGGAAGGTGGGGAAGTACTATTATAAATAGGGTTATTCAGATCTGGTCACCAAACACGACAAAAGTCATTTCAAGCAACTTTCAATTCTGAATGGAGATCTTACACCAGAGCGACACTGAGAATATCTTCCACTGCCACTTCCACAGAACGTGCCGCAAATATACTACACGAGTATATTATTTTTTTAAATAATTGTGAAATATCAGAAACTAATCAAATAAAATTTATTTGCCCATTAAAAATAATTTATTTGCGCACCCCCGGATTTGACTCTGCGACCTTTGGATTGCTAGTCGAGAGTTTTACTCCTGGCCGTCAAAACTGGCCATCTGATTAGTAATGGTTTACTAGAAGATAATGAACCACAATATAAAAGATATTTCTGTAATTATTTGATGACAGGATACAGAGTATTCAAGTATTACTATCAGTATCGCGTAGGTGAGATGCCACCATCGGAATAGAAAAGTTACTGAAAGTGGCCTAAGCTGGGTTTCTTCATTAAGAATCTTCCTAATCCCTTTATATTTTCCTATCGCCCTGGTGTTAGCACCCCGTTAGAATTAAGAATCCAAAAGTTGTTTGAAAATACTTAAACTTAGCCAATTACTTCCAAACGAACCTTTTTCACTTTCCTTTCTCCATTTCCACCAATTTCAAATCTCAGAACATTTATGTAACATACACACACAGTTCCACTGGCTCCGGGTAATTGGGACTCTAGTGCGGTATAACGCTAAAACAAATGGATTTAAAAAACTGTCGTGTTTGCCGGCATGAATGGTTTCACTCGCAGAGAAATCTATAGCCGGAAGCAAATCAAAAAAACCATACATCCGGCTCTATAAATGACCGAACACGAAAAACTCCGCCGAACTGAAAATAAACCAACACAATTCGAAATGGTTTTTACCTTTGGAAAATATCATAGTTATAAAGGGTGGTCAGAATCAATGATTTTTGCTCTTAATAGATTCAATTTCCTCCATTGGTTATTATATCTACGCTTACGTGATGTAGACACGTTCAATATCCGCAACACCTGTCAAAGGAGATTCTAAGTGACAAGGCTTACCTGAAACAAGAGAAAAAGGGCTATTAGAACAGAATAAAAACATTTTATGAAAATATATTTTGCAGGTTTAAATCATCACTTCATTACATAGATAAAATAAAGTCGCTCAAAATGTATGTGCGCATGATCTTTTAAACTACACAACGGATTTTCATGCGGTTTTCACCAATAGACAGTGTGATTCAAGAGGAAGGTTTATATGTATAATATATGCATATTATAGTAGAGAAAAACCGAGAAATTCAAATTTTCAATTCAGGCAGCGGGCAGCGGGCAGCAGGCAAGCGGGTGGAGTGGATTTTATAAATGTTGGGTAATGGCGTTGTGTTTCGTTAGACACAGCAACGTGTGGCCGGGTCTGCTAGTTTTAAAATAAATTGTTCCTGATTTTGCTCTAATTTTTAAAAGACGATAAGGTATGGAACTGTCCGACACCTTAGAGACATTATTTTAATAGAATATAATTGTGAAATTAATTTCACAGTCAAACTTCTATCTGCTAGACATTGAAGAATAATAAGTAAAAAATAAATCTTCAGATATAATACAGAGTCCAACCAGTGTAGTGATGGTAATGGATTCATAATAACATAATACTTAGGGGTACGTAAATTTCGTTTTTACGAAATAGATGCGATAAAAGCGAAATTTGCATTTTATTTGCGATAAAAGCGAAATTTGAAAATTAAATACTTTCGCACCTTTTTACGTTACGTGCTATAATGAATACGAAGACGACAATTCTAGCACTATTTACCTCAAAGAATGTTTTGAAAATGACATTCTAACCAGTAAAATTCAAGTTCAACTTACATTCGTATAAGAATTCTGTCAGAAAATTATGAAACTAATCGACAATTTAGAAGGTTCAAACTATTCGTTTGCACACATTTTGTGGAGTAAATTAGAAGATTTGAAGTCCTCTCTTCAGCGTCAATGTGAAGGCTCTTTTGGAGAAAAAACAATGAATATTTTATCAACCAATTAACACACAGACAATTACTTCGATTGGTCGGCCAAGAAGCTCCTGTGGATGTAATGCAAGTTTGCTACCCTGGATTTGCAAAAGCAGCTATTTAATGTCTCAATTGCCCTGTCAATAGTGTTGATGCCGAGAGGTACTTTAGTATCTACAACATTGTCGTAACTGATCGCAGGCAAACAATGAAACATGAAAATGTACAAATTACAACAATGCTAACCTTTAATTGAGTTTTTAACATTGTATTTTTTTTGCGAAATAAATGCGAAATTTTCTATTTTGAGTTTTTTTAAATGCGAAATCACGATTGTTTATTTGCGAAATTTACGTACCCCTAATAATACTATATTTACACAAAATAAACAAATAAAAACATTTTTTTACATCTCTACGAGTAAATTCGAATAGGCGTCTATGACACATAAGGGGCCATCCATAAATTACGTCACACGAATTTCATGATTTTTTTACCCCCCCCGCCCCACCCCCCCGTCCCAGTCCCCGTCACACATCGTCATCATTGTGAGACCCCCGTTGACGTCACATATCTTGCAATTTTGACCCCCCCCCCCCCCTTAAGGTGTGACGTAATTTATGGATGGCCTCTAATTCAAGACCAATGCTACTGCGGCCCTCACGAATAGTAGCAAAAAGCAACCAGTTCTACCTACCAATAAATTAAGAGTCTTCAACAAGAAGAATAGGATTCGTAAGATTGGCACGACTCCGTTGGGTAGGACATTCAGTAGGGAGGGATGTTAGCTGACCAACGAATACACTTCTAAAAATATCTATCAACACGAAAAATTATATTATGTTGATGTCGCAGAACGAAGGAGTGGTGGGAGATTTAAACTTAGGTCGCTGGATGGTGAGGAGACGAACACAATTACTGGAAGAGATACAGCAAAAGACCGGCAAGATGGATTATGGAGATATTTCCTAGAGACGGCCAATTATACTCATCAAGAATCATAGTGCCGATGATGATGACGATAAGGTATAAAACTATATGAATATTAATTAGATTTATAACAAATTAAAGTTTACACTGGTCCTCCCCTTTAGGATTACGTTCAAGACCCTAATAAAATTTTATCTCGTAAATTAACACAAAAGGGCTCTACTTTAATCCTTTCATAGAATTTTCCATCTATTGTTACGGTCTAACGTACGACAGCCTTCGCAGGACTATGGCATCGCTTATAGAATATAAAACCCTCCCCAGGAAACCGCAGACGGTTTTCCGGGGACAAAAACTCTCGTGATGGAAAAATGGCTGAAAAAATATAGAAAAAGTGCTACACGCGAGAATAGAAAAATTGATTCAATGAGAGGAACTGTTCCGCGAACATAAGCAGTCTCATAAATAACTCTACTTCGTGAGCTAGCTTGTTCAGTTACGGGTAGCATTTTATTAACTCGTATCTAAGAAATATAGATGAAAAAAAATAATTTAAAAATAAAAACATATTATGCGTATATTTCTCTTGTCTACTCTAGTAAGACAAAAACGTCTTGATTTTGAGCAAAAACGAGGAACCCGTTTGACGGATTCTCTCATCCAAACTGACGGATATCTTTATAAAATGGGTAAAAACGCAAAACGCATGCCCTAAATGACTTGCCAGTTTCTTCCTTTCTTACGACATGGGTATTTTGTACAAGACCCCGAATCATTCCTCCCTCTTCTCAAAAGTACTTCAGTAAAGCAGTATGAGTACAAAGCAAGAATAAAACATGGCTGAAAAAGGCCAACGAAAACACCCTAATGAAGACACTAAAAACAACATAGAAGACAAATCTATCTATAATTAAACAATTTTAGTCCGCCTCGCACAGGAACCTCGCCTCGCACAGTGAGGAGGAATAAGAAATACAATATATTTACCTAACATAACCATTATATTTTGAATACTTATATAATTATTTTATATAGTCGCTTAAATAAAAATAAAAAAGCATCCCCATATATGACATGGCCTGCATTGAAGAGATAATATAACTTTTTTATAGAGTGCAATTAAATCTTTGAACCTTTCGCTATAATATGATCTAAACTCTGATCTGAAAGCCTATAAACAGTAGTAGAAGGGATTAGAAGGAGGAAGGAGATGACAAGAGCAGGGGAGAAGAGGTGGGGGAAAAACCAGCAATTAGGCCATCAGCTTGGGATATGGAGGACGCATTAGCGGCGTGTACCGGTTAAACCCTTTATGAATATAAAAGGGATGATTTTCCTTTAAGGACTTCGAGAAGGTATTTCATTGTTAAGCAATTCAGCTACGAAAAAGGGTATCGGAAGCATGCATATTACTTTATCCTTGAAAGTATATAATGAAAAGCCAAGCTTTATGTTAACACTTTGTAGGCAAAATTTATAAGGGAAAATATTACATTACGTCGATGTGAAGAGTCATTTCCTTTCATACTAAATAAATAATTGTTACATCCATGGAACTATGATTGTAAGGAAGCGGCATAAACATTTCGGAACCTATTATACCGCCAAAACCAGTGTAGCTGTCTCCATTTTTCGGCGGCGGAGAGTGGGGATACAGACGGGGTTACCGCTCAGCGATCGGGGGGAGGGAGAGCGCTTTACAGGGAAGGGCCGAACTGGTAATGGGCTCATTATTTAATTTATTTTTTTATTAAAAAACGTTCTTCAGTTTTTTTTCGTATTTTAAGCACAAAATATAATAGCCCATTACGTATTATTTGCTGAACGAATTTCTTTTTCATAATTAATAGTTTTCTTAGTTTTAACCACGTTTATTGTTTATAAAAAACCGACATATTTCCTGAGCAATGCTCACTTCCTCAGCGTTTACTTAATTTAAAATAAAAGATTATGAAATAACTAAGGCATAAAATTAGAGAGTCAGCAACGCCATTAAAGGACAAGTGTGTTGCTAATTTAACTTTTATTTTTTGATTTTGAAAATTTATATGCATCGGCCTCAATTTGTTCGCAAAATATAATATTTCGTCATTTTGAATTTGATTTAAGCTTTCCAAATGATTCCATTTGGCTTCAATCTTATTTTCATCAACTATTACTTTTTTGGCTTGAAAAGCGTTTCGAACTAATTTTATCATGCGGCAGGTATCTAAAAATATGCAAACAGCTTCTTTAGTAGATGGATGTTCGAAAAAAGTTTTTAATTGTGTAGGATCGAACGAACAGCCTAAAATTTTGGCCATAGAAATGTTCGCCGGACACCCATCAAACGTTAAAGATACCACATCAATACCCGTAAGATGAATCTTTTCCAAACATTTACATACCAAATTTGCCCTTTGTTCACCGGAAATTCCATTTACTAAAAAAAATCCAACAGGCAACTTCCAACTATCATTGATTGCCACAACCATTAAGACAAAGGCTTCTTTTGCCCTTGTCAGGCAATCGCCGTCTAACTTAGCACCTATGTCAATAAATCCATGGTAATTGGAGCCATCAAATTCGATCTTAGTCATTATGGCCATTTCATCGATCACTAGTCGGCAGCGTATTTTTTTACTTGAAGATTCAGCCTTCATCTTCAAAGCACGAAATGCTTCCACTGTGAAACCAGCCTGGCCATCAATACTTTCGTACCACTTCCCAAGGGTCCTAGCGTGTGGCAAACATATATCAAAACTTCTTCGTACGTAATCGTTAGCTTTTGGAAAATAAAAATGTAAAGTTAGAGCAAACGATCTAAGAGCCGGGGAGAATTTTTTTGTCGGTTTTCCTTTATTCTATAGCTGCCGGTTATAAAGTTCTCTACTGCTGATTGAAATTGACTCCAAGTCCGTAAACTCGTTTTCATTAACATGTTTACCTTTTTGTAAACATGTTAAAATCCCCTGCAAACTGGCAATCTTTTTTAACTGCCGTCTACGTGACGCTTTCAAACTTTTTAGCTCTTTTTTGCGTTCAATGAAGAGCGTTGTCCACTTCCTCGCTTCTAATCTAAGTTTTTTTACGAGGAGTATCTTCCACTTCATCGAGTAACTCATGTGATCTATTGTAGGCTAATGGGTCTGCTGATTCAGTCGTAGGCTGAAAAAAATTGTATTTGATATCCAGCCCAATTCCGAATTTTTTTAAAGCGTTATTGCAATAAAATATTAAGTACCTTTTCAATTGAAAGCGAAGATACTGTATGTCTGTGCAATTTTATAAATCAGTTGTATAGAAGCAATCTTGCGAAAAGTGATAGGAGCAAATGCGGGTTGATTTGATTGGAAACCAGTCATCACTCCGATTTAAGGCATCAACCCACTTTCTTTTTCTCTCAGGGTCATTTGGAAACCTTTAATAATAAAAAATTATATTATTAAATTTTATGTATGTATATACATATACATACGTTCATACTGCACTCTTGAGGAGAATTTTCAAGAAAACGGGCATTTTAAATCTATGTGAATATATATATATATACATATCACAAGAATCGAAACTGCTTCCATCTGGAGCCAGAGAGACTATGGCGTGTATGTTGTGAGGCTGAAGATGTGGGGAGGGGAAGAAGATGGGGACGAGGAAGGTGGGGAAGTACCTGTCTTTTCAGATCTAGTCAACAAATACAGCTAAAGCCATTTCAAGCAACATTTCAATTCTAATTGGTGGTCTTACACCAGGGCGATACTGAGAGTATGTTCCACCTGGAACGTGCCGGAAATATATCTTATATTATTTTTAATTATAAAATGTTGAAAACACAAATCAATCGAATAAAATTTATTTGCGCGCACCGGGTTTGAACCCGCGACCTCCGGATTGCTAGTAAAGAGCTTTACCCCTCGATCACGGGGGCATGTCAATGTGACTTTTACATAACAATACAGTGATTACAAATTAACATTGTAAACATATGTAAAAGGAGTGTTAAATTAGTAGGAAAAAAAAACTAAAAATAATAGTGCAAAAAAGACAAAGTAAAAATGTTTAAAAATTATTAAGCTAAATGATAAAAAACACATACCTATGATATGTGTAAATCTCAACTTTATATTTGTGCGTTATGATTAATAAAAACATTAAAAATTTTAGGTAGGTAATTATTAATTATTATAATTTAAGTTGACTGATTCGGCCCATTGGCAGTCGGAGTCACGTGATAATATCGGGCTCATGGCGATCGCGGTTGAAATGAACACGCCGAAAATTATAAAATGTATATTTAAGCTATGTTTAAACACTTAGATGTGAAAGGTAAGACTGTCTTTCTTCTTAAAGGTCTTCATAGAACTACTTTTACAGAACTTTACGGCGCACTGGACCATTTTTCTATGTTTTATGAACGTTTTACTGGGAGCTCTACACGCGACCGAGGTGTAAAAGCCAATGTCAGCCGTCTAAAAACCGTTCGGTAAAATTTTTTAAAAATCACACTTCGGGAGGGTGTGCACACTTTACATGCCGTCTCTCTAATATCCATACTCTTAGGTTACATCATATAACTTTTTAGTTACAACTTTAAGTAATTACAGTATAATTCTTATTTACGAGAAAACAGCTTCGTGCCTGATGCTTTCTTCGTATGAATTTTTTTTATTTAAATACCATTAACTTAGTCAATAATCTTCCCAAAAGATACCATGCACATGTACATAGGTTATCTATTGGTTCTAAGAAGGTTTTCATACCTACATCTAGTATTATATGAGAACGATTATACGTATGTATTAACCCGTTTAATCACAGAATAGATGACATTGCTGCAAACCAATCTCAGGATTGAAACCAGAGAGAGAATCACAGACTGTGGAGTGTCTCCCTTAATATCGTAGTGAGAAATATGATCTAAAAGGTATTGGAGGGAGAAAACAACACGCTATATATTCAAATCTCAAAATAAAAACGTACATCTTTATGAAACCAAAGTTTCCGACAGCAATTATTTTTACATGAAACGACAAAAAAGTGAGGTGACTATAACGTTTATAATTCATTCTTCAAATAAAATATGTGTGTTTTTTTTCATTAACTTTAGAAAAAATGTAAGTTGAAACATTTTTCAAACTTTTTAAAGTTTTTACTCGCAAAAATTTTTATACTTAAAAAATAATAAAATTTGAAGGCGTATTTCATCACCTTTCAAAATCAGCTTTTACTTTTCGGATTCGTCCACAAATATTCCATTTGTTTGGATTTTATTTCAAAGCGGAAATATTTTTACCTTCTTAAGTATTACCATTTTTACCTTCTTAACCACTATTACTCGTATGTACGAACTTCCTTATTCTTCTGGCGTTAACAATATAGATATTGAAAAAGGGTAGAATAAAATATGCATATGTATAAAATCCTCAAACTGCTTCGACCTGCAGCAATAACATACTTCTTTGTTAGCTGTCTGTACCTATACCTGACGAGTTTTGTTGATCACGTGGTAATATTAGATATCTTTCAAAACTCAAAATATTTATTGTTATATGCATTATATTATTATTATATTATCACCTGTTTTAGTTGTAAATCTCTAATTTTAATTCACGGTTGTAAATATACATGTATGTCACTAGTTTTAAGTCAGTAGTAATAAGTGTTTGTCGTAAGTCACTAGCTACACATAAGTCTTATATGTAAGTCCCTAGCTATAAATTTGAATCTTAGTTGTAAGCCTATCGTATTAATTTTATTTTAGGTAGGTACCCGGGCTCATAAGGTGAGGGTTGCCCGAATCTTGGCGGTGGATGCTCTGCCCACCAGCTGCGTCCGGATTGGGAGAGACTGGCTGAGAGAGACCTTTTGACCTCTCCAGCAGGACTCTCTCGGAACATGGCCTTGCGCCGCAGTGGGTGGGATGGATTCATACGTTACTCCTGAAGACAATCACCCCAGATTCCTATCCCTCATACGTTTTTCCTTCCCAGAACTTCATCTCCTTCTTTTCCTCAAAAGACCCTCCACGCAGCATCCCCAAAGATAACTGAGGGGAATTATTTTTCTTAGGGCCTCCCATGTGGAACTAATGTAAAAAATAAAGGGATTACTATAAATTAATAAATGTTGGTAGGAATTTCAATCAAGTGAAGCTAATGTGTGGACTACATAACTCACATACAACAAAAGGTATTGAGAATTTCACCAATTAGGGTTTATTATTTTCTTGTTCAATAGTTGGTTCATCAGATTTGTAATAAAAGGCCGTCGATCAAGTTCAATCAATTGAACATCGAGTACACGTTTATAGGGTAACTGGTACTAGGGTTGATTAAATTTGAAATTTAAAATGCAAATCGGTCCAAGCAATTTTATTACAATTTATAAAGAGTCGTGCATAGGTACGTAAGACATGTAAAATCATGTGATGACGGAAATTTGAAATGCCAAAAAAGGACAAAAAAAATTTGTACGCAGTTCACACACGGAAGAAATGATACCTTCAGAAACTAAAGTAGAAAAGAGTGGGGAGGCTACGAAGCACCGCACAAAGAGGAGAACGATTGTTGTATCTCATTCTCTCGTAGACTGAATCCTAGTATCAAATCACGATGGTGCTAAAGAAGTTTTCACTTCAAAATTGAGTAAAATATTTTTTTTCGTTTTTTTCTCTTTCGATCTGCATCGTTTAAATAATATATCTAGGAAAAAAAGTGTGTCGTTTAAAATGTGAATTTTAAAACGGGATTTTTTTCTAAAAAAAATTTTTACAAAAAAGTTAAGAATGCTGAAAGATCTATTCAATGTATTTTAAAAATAAAAATTCATAATTATAGTTCCGCAAAAACAGGAGATACGATTTTTAGAAGAAAAAAAAAACTTTCTTTTCGCTATCCTGGACAATTTAATATTTTGTTCTTCACAGCATTTTAAATTTCCGCTATCGATGTGTATATTCGTATCAATTTCTAGGTAATGCAAATAACACATTTTTATTTCTTTGAATACCGCCTAAGGGTCCCAAATGCTCCCGTCTGGAGCCAGTGACAATGAGTACTGACCAAACTATGGCAACCCCGATTGGGGTGTGTTGTGAGACTAAAGGTAGCGAGAAAGGGAAGGAGACGGGGAAGAAGGGAGATTATTTTTAATTAATTAATTGTGAACAAATTAGTCAAATAAAATTTATTTGCGCGCGCCGGAATTCGAACTCGCGACCTTCGCATTGCTAGTCGAGAGCCTTATCCCTCGACACAGAGGCCCTCATATTACATATATTGATTACTTTAATTAATAATATACCATTAATTTTGCCCGAAAATGCGTACATTCCCATTACAGCACGAATTTCATTTTCATACAATGAACACCACTCCCGTCCTAAATAATTTATTTGCAGAAGTTGATCGCCAACAGTCTCCAAGAAGGCACCCACCAGCCGTCCTGTATTAACCAATTATTTCATCTTCAAAGAGAAAAGAGTAATTTATTATTATTTAAAACTGATAATGAACACTCGAAGTTTCGTGAGTTTATTCAATTTGTCAGTTCGTTACACTCATGGGAAGATGCATTAGTAATGTGGGCAGAGTTCTGAAGTCATGAACGAGGTGATTGTCGTGAACTCATTGCTTTTAGTGGGAGACGTACTTAAGTAATCTAAGATATGGTTGTGTCTAGTAGGAAACGTAAGTACATTGAAGACTAGTAAAGCATTAACTAAAAAAATATAGGATAAGAGACAACAAAAATCATTCAGGGATGCTTTTAAGATTTAAAAAAATGCATTTACGCTCGGATGGACAGCAATTGAACTTGACTGATACAACAAGATATTATTAAAGATCTTCACAGTCAACAGCATTTATTACGTTTAAGTATTTATTTTATTTAATTTTTACATATATACATACTTTTTTTAGTATAAATTGATCTACGATACGATACGATACGATTGTACCACCCCAGCCAGGAGTACTCCTGTCCCGGTGAGACCGGTATACCAGGGGGCACTGATTTGTTAGGACTAGGAACACGTGCTTTGAGGATGGGAAGGAGGTTGGAGTTTAATCGACCGGTATACATGGCAACCTCATAAGCCAATATTGGAATTTAGGCTGGGCAGGAATAAAGGAATGGATTGAGCATTACGATTTTTTTACAAATCCTTTCTTTATGGGTTCTTTCTTCTTGCCTATTCTTGGCTCTTCTTGTCGATTTCTGGCTTTTCTTGGCTGTTCTTGCCTCTTCTTGAATTTTTTTGTCTCTTCTTTTCCCAATTATTGTCTCTTCTTGGATCTTCTCGTCTCTTCTCGGCACTTTTTGGCTCTTCTTGACCCTTCGTGGCTTTTTTGTCTCTGCTCTTTGTTTCTTCTAGTCTCTTTTGGGATTTTTTCTCTGTATCTCCTTGGCCCTTTTTACTTCCTCTTGTGTCTTCTTGCCTTTTCTTGATTCTTTTCATCTCTTCTATGCCCTACTTGGATCTTCTTGCTATTTCTCGTCTCTTAATGTCTCTTCTTGGCTCTTCGTGTTTCTTCATAGATCTTCTCATCTTGGATTTTCCTGTCTCTTCTCTGCTTTTCTCATCTCTTCTTGCCCCTTCTTGAATCTTCTTTTCTCTTCACGGCTATTCTTGGCTCTTCATGGCTTTTCTTGTCCCTTCTTGACTCCCTTTTCTTGGATCCTCTTGCCTCTTCTTGCCTTTTCTTGCATCTTTTAACTTCTCGCCCCTTCTTGGCTCGTTTTGTCTCTTCTTGAGTCTTCCAACTGCTTACCAACCCTTCTTGTTCATTTTTGTCTCTTCCAATCTCTTTTTAGTTCGTCTCATTTCGCAATTTCTTGTCACTATTCAATTCCCAAATAATCCCATATCACTCGTGTGAATGTATACGAGAAGAGAACTAAACTAATTTCTGAAATGCACTAAAAGTACCGATTTCAAACCGTTTTCAAACCATTAGATAAATCAAATGATGCCCTCTCAGACCCTCCCTTTGTAGTATTCGTCAAATACCTAAATAAAACAAAAACCAAACCAGGAAATCAACATACCTTATCCCTACGTAAAATCCATGTACAAACAAATGAGATTCCTTTGAAGTGCAATGAATAAAAACCGACTGAAAACAAAAAACATAACAATTCTGTAAATGGAGTAAGTCTCGACTTAATCCATCGATGTTTCCTGATAAATCTAAACAATTTATTTCCCAAAATAATAATTGATGACTTACTCTAAAATGTGCACCTCTCTCAGCAATAAATCGAGAGAACTCAAGTGTTCTGTACTATAAAATACTTCAAATATGAAAGCAATAAATATTAATTTGTTAAAATTGTGTTATTTAGAAATGGAAAAAAAAGACTTATCTTCTGCTTTGAGAGCTGCTCGGGATCCACTTTTGGTTTAGTCTGTTTCAATATATCACTTCACAATTATTATGAAGCTTTTTGACACGGTTTAACCTAAATTTCGTATGATTTTGTTAACTTCGAACTAATTTTGAATGCGTTGTGGAAAATATTTTTTAAATATCAAATATAACTTTAAAACGGAAAAGGGTAAAATTAATGCGCAGAATAAAACAGATTACACTGATTCTATCGCGTGTGTGTAACACTTTTCATGAAAATAGGTTCATGAAAACGACGGATAATTTAGAAAGAAGGTAGGTCCGCAGAATACACGTGCTCCTTCGCCCCGCACACACACTATTCTCCAACTTTTTTAGTATAAATTGATCTGATATTTTTATTTAAATTTGTTTATATTTTCTTCTAATTTAGTAATTCGCCAAATATCTTCATTGTCCGATACATCAACGACTTTTGAAGCAGGGTGTTTTTTCTAAAGGGGAGACTTATTTGATTATTAAAATCAATACAATCTTCCCAAAAAATCTTACCTATACCCCTTCCGCTGATAAGCCTATAGGTAAATTTTGAGTGCAGGATGCTTTTATTATCACCCTAGTCGAAAACCACCATTCAGTATTGAAACGAAGCTTGAAATGGCTTTGTTTGGTGGCCGGATCTAAATAACCAGGTACTCCCCCTTTCTCTTCCCTACCTCCTTCCCCTGCTACAACTATCAGCCACACAACATACCCCCACAACATAGTTGTGAGGCTGACGGTCGAAGATTATTACACAAAAAAATATGTAATAATCTTCGACCAAGTATACCCAAATCATTGTTGATACATCTCTCTTTCTCAGAAACGATGGGAGGACCGATTTAGCAACCATAAATTCAATAGCATATATCTACCTACAGGCACTACAGTATTATCAAAAAAGTTTTACAACATCTCACAACAAATTATTTACAAGAAGGGAGTTATCTATTTTTTACGACGTTACCGTGCCAAAAAAAGAAAAAAGTCACAAATTTCAAACCAAAAATACGAAACAACAGCAATAAATCTTTTCATAAACGAAGACATTATATAAGAATAACAGTAATTCATTTGAAAAAATACAAAAAAACTATGAAATCCACCATTATTCCCCGGTTTATTTTAGCATTAAGCCTAGCTTTTCAGATCGCAGAATCCATTTTGTCTCGGTTCGTGTTGACGGTTTAATGTTAATCTGGCGACCCATCCCCTCGTCCCAACCCTCCCACTTCTCATCTCTTCATTCTCTACTCTATCCGCGAATATAAATGGCGGCTTACGTTTATCAAATTCAGGCACTCGAAACCTTCAGAAACAGTAAATGCTCGAATCGCATAAATAGTACTAAGGTAGGAAAAATAACAACAAAATGTACCTACTCATCACCTAAGTGCAAACTTCATAATGTGGATGTAATATAAAGGAGGTCGAGTATTGTAGTTGTAAATACTCGTACTAACATGAAGGGATAAAGTAAACGGCTGCGCGGCCTTTTTCATACAAAACTCAATTCTTCAAAAATCGTGCGTTTCTGACAAATCTGACGATAAACTATTTCCGCTTTTCAATAAAATCCAAATAAATGGAATATTTGTGAACATATCCAAAAACTAAAAACAGTTTTTGAAAGGTGTTGAAAAACGCTTTCCAATTATATTATTAGAAATAACCTTGTAATTTTTAAAACATTAAAAATTTGAATGCAAACTTTTAAAAATGGCTCACCTCACGTTTTTTCTAACTAAAATTATAAATCAAGAAAAAAAACACACGCAACACATATTTTATTAGTTTATTATAATAAACATTATAGCTACCTCAAATTCTGTCGTTTCAAGTAAACATAATTCCTAAAAAATGCACAAAGTTACTTCAAATTGCGGTCGGAAACTTTGGTTTCATAAAGATGTACAATTTAATTATTTTGTGGTTATTTTTTTAGATTTTAATATATCATGTTATTTTTTCTTTCCAATGCATACTTCTCGTTTAGATCATACTTCTCACTATGATAGTAAGGGAGACAACGATTTCTACGAGACCATAATATGGTCTCCTGTGATTAAACTGATTAATTCTGGCTTTGAGACCAGAATACCCAACCCAATTGAATAATTATTTTTTTAATTAAAAGGTTTAGCGAATATCTAGTACGCATTATGTGCTACTTTATTTGTTTGTGTTTTTATGTAATACAAATATAGGCCATTAAAAAAATCAATTTTTAATGATTTTAAAGGCAAATTTGGCAATTATTTGTGAGTTAATTATACAATTTCAAATCACGGATGCAACCTTGCACCGGCGACCGAAATGTAATTAAACTACCTAATGAATCACCAGGGGAAGCCAAAGAGGATTTAACGCCACACAAATCTATTCTGTTGTATACTCGTAATTTCTCATTCGGATCTTATAGATAGTCTCAGCCTACCTACTAATGAAATTTTAATTTTTACAATTGGAACTAATGAAAAGAAATTACATCGACAACGATAAAGCAGGTACCAACATTAATCTATTGATCAATAATTCTTTATTTGAAATGGATATTTGTTCAGTTAAAATTTTTGACAGTAGAAAGGCATTAGAAAGTTTAAACTTGGAGAAGATGAACGCATTTAAAAAGTCTGTATTAAAAATTATTAATTATGTTTGTGTTTAATTCTTAGAACTCCATTTTAATTTTTAGAAATTTAATTAAAATTAAATTTGATAATGTTATCATAGAGTTCTGCGTATTTTAGTTACTAAATATTTTAGTTACTAAAAATTCTAAAATACCTGCAGAACTCGATAAAAAATTATCAAATTCAATTTTAATTAAATTTCTAAAAAAAAAAAAAAATTAAAAAAAAATATATAAAAAAAAACTGTATTAAAAACCCTGCATTTTTCATGATTTACAGAAGTAGCTTTTTTATACTCCATCAGTATTAATATTATTACATTTATTAAATCTCTCTAATTTGTTAACAAAAGTATAATTATATTATAAAAAATGACAAAGGTTATGAGATTCACAAATCCTACATCATAACATTCTATGATTTTTCACGGGTCTTCGCCAGTTAATTTTAAAAATGACAGCAATAATAAATAACTACAATTTTAAAAGACAAAATTCGTAAAATTGGTACAATATAAAACAATAATAATAATAATAAAAAAAATAAATAAATAAACATTCAAAGTATCAAATACATGTGAACAAATTAATCCCCAAGGACAATATTACGATAAAAATATCGAAAACCACTTTGTTTGATCAAGGTTAAGATCAATCCGGAGAGGTTATAGACATAACCTCAATTTGATTGTGAAGATACACGTGCTGAAATCCGTAGTACTCTGTGGAGAGAGGGGAATCCAATCTCTAATCGTGCACATCCGGTATACATCCCCACCCACCTATCGGATCGATATAAGAACCTCCTTGAAATCTCGATAACTTCCGCTTTTCCGAAACTACGTGCTGGCCACGTGGCCGGTAATCCGGATAAGGATAACTTTGCAAGCGGCCTGAAGAAGAGCGAAAGAAAATACGTTCTTTGTTATTCGATTGACAAATATTTCTATTTTTGAGATTGATAATTCATGGTGGAATTTCATTATAATATATTATAATAAAACAAATATAAAACTTTATTCCACTTAATTTTATTCGACCGTATCCGGTTTCAGCTCGTTAAAGCCATCTTCAGACTGGTACAAATATTTCTTAGCCTACGGTTTATATACACAACATATTGGGGAGGGGGAGAGGGGTGGTCTAGGATTTTAATCAATTATAATAATTATATTTGTTGCTAAGTCGTTTTAGTCTATCGAATTACCCTACCCAATGTAATTAGCTTACTGGAATTACCAAAATATTTAGAAATTCGATAGACTAAAACGACCAAGCAACAAATATAATTATTATAATTGATTAAAATCCTAGACCACCCCTCTCCCCCTCCCCAATATGTTGTGTATATAAACCGTAGACTAAGAAATATTTGTACTAGTCTGAGGATGGCTTTAACGAGCTGAAACCGGTTACGGTCGAATAAAATTAAGTGGAATAAAGTTTTATTATAATATACGATTGACAAATATTTTTTGACTAAGTTTCTTCAAATTTTATTGTTTTTATAAATCGCCAAAAATGTAACGTATTCAAAAATGTACCGTATTAAAAATAAAGATGTGAATAATTAGCACAATGTAAGGAAACGTACCCATACTATGTGACACGTTTAGGGGGGGGGGGGGGGTCAACAAAATGTCACGCTTGGAACAAATGAGCGGCGGCGGGCTTAGGTTTTTGGTCACCGGGGGGGGGGTTAAAAATTGCAAAAAGTTGTTCACGTAGTATGGGTACGTTCCCTAATGTAAGATATAAAAAATATAGATGTGATTAATTAGCACAATGTAATAAAGATATATAGAAAGCCTTGTGTGATTGCATGTATAAAATGTGTGTGTAGGTATTCATAAGAATCCAGAGCATGAGACATAAGATATCAATGAAACTTTTAGCTGCAAGACATAATTTATTGATATAATTACAAGACTAGAGTCATAATCAAAGATATTCAAATAGAAAAGAGATATGCTATGCCGGCGGACTACGACCTAATTAGAGTAGTTTGCATACGAAAAGCATTTGTTCATTTCGTTGATTTTTTGAAGGTGCGCATTAGTACTGCTTAACAATATAGTTTGAATACGGAAAGAATTCGTTCATTTAGTTTAACGTTCGTTCGCTTTATTCGTTAATTATTCGTTCTTTTAGTTCATTTGCTAATTGGTAAGCAAAATCGGCGACACCCGGAAGCGCAGTCCCACCTAGTAAAAACTGCAGATAGCACATCTACTAATATTTCAATATCTTTGGTCATAATATACTGATAATAGAATCTACAGGGCGTGCCGTCGCTCGAAGAGCCAAGGTTTTGTAAAATCAAAAGTTAATGTCACATATTGAAATATTGTAAAGAGAAGCTAAGAGGTCAAAGAGAGATGTTGAGCGCCATCCTATTTTAAGATGAATAGGAAAACATGATTCAAAACAGCTTCTCCAGGTACCAAATGGAAGTCAACCGCTGAGGACAGGAGGAGTTGGAGGCGACTGTTGCAGGAGGCCAAAGTTCGATATGGGCTGTAGCGCCATCGAAGAAGGAAAACATGATTAACTTGTTAAGATGATAAACCATAATATTTAAAAGGCTAAATAAAATAATAAGCTACATTACACATAGATCCCGTGAAGCTCCGTGGTCCGGCTTCCCATCGTCTCTTCCCGGCTTCTCATCGTTAGATAAGTGTGATGCAAAACGTTCCTAAATTCAATGAAACGTTCCCACATCGATCGTGCAGTTGATTCGTCCGTCAGAAAATCTAAATTTGAGTTGAGCATGCAGTAAGTTATATGTAAAAGTCGGTACCATGCCAACTCAGAATCATGTCAACTCAACACCCCTTCGAAAAATCAATAAAATCCAAGTTTTTTTTAAATATCCCATAACCTAAACTAACGTAGCCTATTTAACCATTTTTTTATAAAAAAATTCATCACTTTTAATGACTTTTAAAAGGTGGTGTAGCGTTTATTTCATTCGGGGTTATCTGGTCATCGTAAAAGTCTACCCTCTATCTGGTACAATACTCAGATTACACACAAAAACCACCAAATGTGGTCTAGAGATAAGGCTCTTGACTCGCAATCCGATGGTCGCGGGATTGAATCCCTGGCAAATAAATTTTATTTGAATAATATGTGTTATTTCACATAAATTCATTAAAAATAATATATAGTATATTTGCGGCACGTTCCAGAGTGGAAGATACTCTCAGTATCGCCCTGGTGAAAGACCACCATTCGGAATTGAAACGTTGCTTGAAATGGATTTAGCCGTGTTTGGTGACCAGATCTGAATAGCCAGGTACTTCTCACCTTCCTCTTCCCCATTTCCACCCCTCTTATTATTTCTCCCCCTTCTCATCTTCTGCCTCACAACATACCCCAATTAGGGATGCCATAGTCCCACTGGTTTCAGACGGGAGCAGTTGGGACTGTTGTGCGGCATAACATATATTTTTCTTATATATTCAGCATTCTTATATGTAAAACACAGAAGCGTGTAAATAATATTTGATTTATGGGGAGCATTAGAATATTGCTTTCATCATTTTCTCAAAACTTTGTATTTGGAGATGTCCGACTAATCAACTGGATATTCGAATATTTCTTTCCTCATTATCTCGAAACTTAGTATTTGGAGATGTCCGACTATTAAACTGGACGATCGATATGAAAAACAAACTGCATGAACCTTGTTCTGGAATCTCCATTACCTTGACTGCAAGGTTATCCGTGTCAAGCTGTAAGCCGATGTGTCGTCGTTTATTTGATTTATAACCCGGCAGAGCGTCCTTCGGGACTCAAAAATGGGCCATATAAATTAGGCATATAAATTTGACGGTTGCCTGACGGTTGGGAAAATTTATGCAAACTTTTGCAAAGTAAGGTCGTAGATATTAGTTATTCGTAATTTATGAGTGGAAACAACGCGGTTTTGTAGCAATTTAGTTTCAATACATAATGAAGTGATGTAACAATCTAGTTTAAATACGTAATGAAGTTACGTAGCAATCTAGTTTCAATACATAATGAAGTTATGTAGCAATCTACTTTCAATACATAATGAAGTTATGTAGCAATCTAGTTTCAATACATAATGAAGTGATGTAGCTATCTAGTTTCAATACATAATGAAGTTATGTAGCAATCTAGTTTCAATGCATAATGAAGTTATGTAGCAATCTAGTTTCAATGCATAATGAAGTGATGTAGCAATCTAGTTTCAATACATAATGAAGTTATGTAGCAATCTAGTTTCAATACGTAATGCAGCTATGTAAAATCTTAAATCCTTTATACCAGGGTTTGAAAGAAATAAATAATTATTAACAAACGTAATCTGCTGTAATTGAATTTGCATTTGGACACACTATAGGTACTATAGTAGTATGGTAAAAACATTGCATTGCTGCAGACTTCTGATTGCTTGCATATGTTAAATAAAATAAAATAAACTAATTACTTTCGAACTGTACTACATAAATATATGTCAAAAGAATAACTAACGAACGCACTGCGTTTTTTTTTACATCGGTACTCGTAGTCCCAATGTTTATAGCAGTGACGCCCCCACGGGCGTAGCCAGGGGGGCGTTTTGGGGGTTCAAACCCCCCCCCGAAAAGTTAAGATATCAACATCAATAATATTAAAAAAGGAGAGGCGAGCGGCATAACTTCTTTTATTACTAATTATTACACTAATAATGTATTTTGGATTCGCCCTCTCTACTGTACCTCCGCTGGCCGTCGTCGATTATCCGATCGCATTCGGTAACCTTCGTATATTTTCGTGCCGTATCGGTACGGTATTGTTATGTATCCCCACACCAGTGATGGTATGTCAAGGGAAATTTGACTAGATCTAGGGAGAAAAATATTTTTAGGGAAAAGGGAAATCAGCACTAAATCAAGGGAAATTTCGGTAATTTTTTTATTACATATGACACTATATCATATGTTTTTTGGAATTCCCATGAATCTTAAATATTGTGTATGTACTTACATGCAATTTTGTCAAGCAATGTTATTTTTAACACTGACAACTCAAAATGATATTATGTAGGTCTCTTAAAAGGAAAATGGGGACCTCTGAAAAAAAAATTAATTTTACTTGCAAGTTCCGTTTTTTCGGTGATTGCGGTTGATTTTTATTTGGAATTCCGTTTCTAATCAGTGGTAAGTGTATCTTTGAAATTATTATTTCACTTAGCAAAAAGGGTTTTTTTTATTTTTTTTATTTCATACAATTTTTGAAAGTACACTTTTTTTTTTTCCTTGATTACCATACTAGGCTAATGCCCGTGTTAAGGTAATCATACATGATATAAGTTATACAAGTTATACAGTGTGAGAACTAGAACAAAATATAGGTTTGAAATAGAAATTATAAGATATTGGAAACAAGAGAAAGAAAAAAGATAAAAATATTTAAGGTAAAATATAACAAGATATGTGTATACGTAAACACATACACATACATATGCATATACATATACAAATACATATAAATATATATATATATATATATATATATATATATATATATATATATATATATATATACATATAAATACATATAAAAACACACATATAATATATACACACATAATAAAAAAGAAAATGTTTTAAAGAAGTTAAAAATAAAATACTATAAAATATAAAATACTAAGAAGTAAGATTTAAAAGTGTTAATCTATAAGAATTTATGAAAGCTAAAATTTTTATTGGAAGTTTATCAAGGTAGGTAAATAATCGCCTAGAAGAGTATATATTTAGGTTAGATTAGATTTCAGTGAAGTCAGGTTGGAAAAAGATGTGAAGTATGATATTTTATTTAGTTAATTTAATTATTTTCTTTTCTTTTATAATGGTTAGAAAGTCATATATTCTTTAAAGAAATCTCGTCCCCTTTCGAATATCCAATTTTGAACACGAATAGTAAAAAGAGGTATGGTAATATTTGATTTTATATCGGTGCTCAATGCATTGTATATTTTGGGGGCAATGAACCAAAATTGTCGGTGAGCGAATGTGGTTCTAGTTTTTGGAACCACGCATCCCAGGTTTGATGAAAAGCGGGTTTGGGCTTGATGTTGTGGAGCCACCAGTAGGTTATTTTTCCGTATGTAGGATAGGCTTGTCTTAGTGAATAGTTGGCGAATATCTAAGACCCTAAATTTAGTAAATAGCACATTAGAGGGGTGGGTAGGTTGGCATTTAAATATGATTCTCAGTATTAGTTTTTGAACTGTAATTATTGGATAAATGACGGATTCTGTGCAACCACCCCATCCCAAAATACCATATGATGCAATGGATTGAAAAAGGGCAAAATATACGCTTCGAATAATAATAATAATAATAATTGGATAATTTATAAAGCGCCGTTTTTGTGAAAAATCACCTCAAGGGCGCTGTACAATTTATTAGGAATGCTTAATTTCTAACTGATTTTACTATTTACAAATAAACTAATTCGAAGGGTTTAATAAACATATAACAGGATTAGTTTTACAGTCAGGTGAATACGTACTTGCTGGATACGCGCCATAAATATGCTATGAGACCATGAGGGCGCCATCTATGGTTTTTGTATTGTATTGAATTTACCTATGTGACTTGAAATTCAGTATATTCATGCATTTTCTTACCTCTGTGAAGCAGGCAATTACTTCCGACGGGAGTGTGAGTCAAAGCCAAGAGATGTCTCTCCTAGTCAGTCATTATCAAATGATTCACCCAATAATTGAATTATTGTTGTACAAGATTTTTGGCACGTATTATTAATATGCAAATTTATTCATTGTTGAAACTTCCTTGCTGTGCGAAACATCTGTTAAGATTATGCAATACCGCCTTGATATTTTTAATGAAAAGAAGTGTCTTTTGTGTTGGACATCGTGCATGAGCTGCATTCTCTGAGTGAGTATTGTTTGTTTTCACTTTGGATGTTGGAATTGCTGGGTCAACTGTTTTTGTGTCACATAGGGAAGAATTCAATTTTCCTTGATTTACATAGGGTAGTCATTCCCTCGTGTCAGGGGCTATTTACACGCCCCTACACTTGCATAAATGTGATTATTTGTATAATTTGACTGCTTAAAATGTTATAACATGTACAACTAACGTTTATTATCTATTTTGTTTTGAAAAGTTTTATTTTCTATATACATTTGTTACTTAAATGTTATAAAAAAAATATTTAAAAAAAAATTAAGTAACCAATGTACATACAAAATATAAGTTTTCAACACAAAATGTCTACAAATTGTTATAGTTATAGTTAATGCCCAAGAAATACAAAGTCCGACAATAACCCCCCCCCCCCCTCCCTATATAAGCAAGTCGATCTGTACGCGGAGGGAAAGCGTTTTAACCGCTCAGGCTAATTTGTTCGCTTTTGGGAACAACTCGTAGAGGTCTCATAGAAATCGTTGTGTCGTCTCACTATCAACATGAGAAATGTGATCTAAACGGTGTTAGAAAGAGAAAACACCATGCTATACATTAAATACTCAAAGTTAACCACAAAATAATTAAAATGCACACTTTTATGAAAGTAAAGTTTCCGACCGCAATTTGAAAAAAAATTGTAACTATGTGAATTTTTGGTTAATTATTTTTACATTAACTACAATAAAGTGAGGTGACAATAACGTTTATAACACTTTTGTATAATAAAATATATTTGTGTTTCTATTGTTTTTTCTTTACCAGTAATTTTAATTAGAAAAAACTTAAGATAAGCCATTTTTAAAACTTTTTAATATATTTTTTTCGTTATTTGTTTTTGAGGTATTAAGCCGTGTTGCGCTGCCTCCTTCTGTAGCTGTCCGCTGTCCGAAACGTTGGCTAAAGAAGGGGGTAAAGCAACACGGCATAACACCCCAAAAACAAATAACGAATATACTTTATTAAATATTAAAAATCCTTGGTTATAAAAATATTAAATATCCTTGGTTAAAAATGTACTCATACCTATACCTTATACACCCTACGGCGTAATGCAGATTCAAACTCTAGTACTTCTGTTTATCATTGAGAAGCCATTAGAATACAAAGATAATAATGTCTGTTATCTCCTGTAACGTGCGTTTGATTGCATCGATCCGCTAAGTAATCAGTTAGCAATGAGCCGGCACCTGTGACCGTATCTCGCAAGTCTCCGGCGTGACTCGAGTGTCGCAAATCTTGACACATTCTTCTCCGGGAGCGCAGACTGCAAATGGCGCCAACATCCGCGGCACCAGGCACTTCATTACCGGGGCTGACGCGGCTAAGTCAGGAGGCAACTGGATAAAAAGGTCTTCCCACCGGCAAAATGCAAAGAAAAGGGACAAAGGTTCACGCGAAGACGTAAAAAGAAAATGCATAGAAAAGCGGATAAAAGAAAGTGTATATGGGCGCGATAGGGGTAAACTTCGCAAGGAGAAAATTCTTGTAGAACGAAACTGTCAAGGCACTACTGATGAAGGTGAAAAATTATAGTTCATAATAATATATTCATTTCTTAGTAGCGCAGATCCGTGAAAAATTTCGGGATATTAAAATCGTAGGATTTTTGACGCATAACGTTTCATAAACATACTCGTATATTGACAAATTTCTTTGCAAAATTTCATAATTAAGTATATTTTTTATGACGTATTAGACGGGCGTAAGAAATTTAACATTCGAATGAAGATCGTTAGTAAACTTAAAAAATCACATTTAAAAAAATTATACACATTTCATACTATACATAATAGATTATTTATTAATTAAATAAATATAAAATAATTTTCTGATTGTAGGTAGGTACCTACTTTATCATTACATATTATAAAATGAAGTCGCTCAAAATATATGTGCGCATAGATCTTTTAAACTACGCAAAGGTTTTTTCATGCGGTTTTCACCAATAGATAGAGTGATTCAAGAGGAAGGTTTAAATGTATAATACATGCTCATTATAGTAGATAAAAGCCGAGAAATTCAAATATTCAATTCAGGCAGCGGGCAGCGGGCAGCTGGCAAGCGGGTGGTGTGGATTTTATAAAGGTTCGGTAATGGCGTTGTGTTTCGTTAGCCACAGCAACGTGTGGCCGGGTCTGCTAGTTGGTTATATTTCTCAAAACAGGAGGCCCTGAGGTTCAATTTGGGGATGCTATATGAAAAGGGGTGTTTAAGGAAAGGAAGAAGTGAACGCGGTACTTGAAGAGATCTATACACACGCCGGCAAGTCATTCTGCAATCGAGCGACGTGTTATAAAAACGACCCGTTCGCATTTGGTAATTTTCAACGATACATTATTTAAAGTTGAGCATGTGATTGGCGTGTCGCAAAGCATCAATGACACTAGTTTTTCGCAGCACCATCTATTGAAGTACAGGTAGAACAAAAACAAAACATTCCACCCGCCATACATGTTATAAGAATTGCAATCCGTTTAGAATTTAGAGCCAAGAGCAAACTATTGAACGGATTGAGTATATGTTCCTTCCTTATTATATTGAGTAAGAATGAAATAATACATATTGTAACAGTGTACAAAGAAAGCATTCCATTGTCATGTGTCACAATTCATAACAATCAAGTACCTACCAACCAGACTTTCTAATAGCAACAAGCGGCACACGACAAATTAGGCAAGAATATTGTATGCACAATAATATACGAAATTTATTTTAACTAAATAAAAACAAATAACTTTGTAAAAACCACTAAATATTCGATATTATCAATATTTTTCGAAAACTACGAGGGTCAGTCAATAAATAATGCCTCCTATTTTTTTCTACTTAAATAAAGTTAGTTAAGTGAAAATTTTGAATTTGGTGCTTTTCCTCAAACCTTATTCTACAATCCGCTGCAGTAGTAACTTTTTGCGTCAACAGGTGGCAGCATTGCAGTCGCTTGCAAAATGGCCGATATCGATGTTCTTAATAGATAGCGTTCTGTGATTGATTCTTGACTGTAGAAGGTGAAACGCAAAAATTCACATTCATGAAAGACTAAAAAATGTGTACCATAATGCAACAGTGGACGTCAGCACTGCTAGACGATGGGATCGTTACTGTTACGAAGCTGAAGGACAAACACCGCAGTCTGAGGAAGAGCGGAGCGGCGCAGGCCGTTGATTGCAGCGACTGCAATCATTCGTGATGACCCCAGATAACTACAGATGTCGCATTCTCTCCCTCAGTAAAAGCAGTGTGATGACGATTATTCGACAACTGATTTTTCAACTAAGTATTGCAAGGTGGGTACCAAGAAACTTAACCGGTCAGAATAAAGAAACAAGAAGACAATAAACTCACAACACTTGCAGCTCTTAGTTTCTTGAAAAAATTGTAACCGGAGACGAAAAACGGGGTTCATTTTTTTTAACCTGAATCAAAGAATGTCAATGGAATGGCATCACACAAATCCACCAAGGACAAAAAATCAAAACTGCGTGATGTGGTGGGGAAAGTAATGGCAACGGTGTTGTGGATGTGACCGTGCTTTTTACAACACTGTGATTCATGCCCTTGTTAAAAGATGGACCAGAGCTGTGGAAATGGACGGAAATTATATTTAAAAGTAACAAATTAATCGTCAATAGTGTGGTTTTCGACCCCTGTAATTGCATTTTTTATTACTTGACAATTAAAGGAGAAAAAAATAGGAGGCATTACTTATTGACTGGCCCTAGTATGTTATAAAAAAATATGTTTGTTTAAAAAAAATTATCTTATCATTCTGAAGAAAACATAGTTTTTGATATTGATAATGTCGATTATATAGTGGTTTTTACAAAGTTATTTGTCTTTACTTTAATTAAAAATAACACCACAAAGTATATGTGCAAAGTTTGAAGAAGTTATTTTAACTAGCTCATTTGGGATAATATTATAATCGTGATTAAAATGAAATTCGAGATAAGTCGGTGGTAACTTACCCAAAATTAATTACAACGGATCTGTTACTTAGCCAGTCGCTGTAAATGGCTTAAAAAATAGGGTAACGAAAGGTCCGATTATAAAACGATTGGACACAGAGCTCTAAATCGCTCTTTATCTAAGGGGGTTTGCCCATAAATATCTTAAATTTAAATTCAAGGAGGTCCAGCCTGGCTACAGCGGGACTGGAGGTCAACGGCCAGCTATTTCCAAAGAAAACTTAAGGGTTATACCCGCGGTCACATTTCCACTAAACTTTCCACTAGGATCTTATTCGGAGGAAGCCAAGAGCTAAAAATATGTATACTATGAGTGTGCTTATATCTCACGGATATAGGTAATTAACTTTTTTTAAATAAATTTTACTCAAGCGAAACGACAGAATAAGCTTCAATTTATCCAAAGTATATTTTTTTTAGATTTAAAATATAAATCAATTCGTAGTAAATATTAATCTAAAATAGTGATTTCACGTTTAAACTTTGTGCAAAGTAATTTAGGGATAATTTTCAGAGTGCGTTCTTATTAATAATATAATAAAAATTAATATATTTTATATATCTTTGACACAAAAATTCTCACATTTCCACTAAAGTTTCAACTGGTTAAGTATCTCGATGGTAAATGTAAAGTAATTTTGGGAATATTTTCCAAACGCGTACTTACCAATGAAACTAAGCGTGGTACCCATACATCAAATTTGGGGGTAATGCTATCCTTTCCGAAAGCACACGTGTTTGCAATTTAGTATACACTGACCTAGAAACAATGCAGATCCGCAAAGCAGTAAAATTAAATATTAAAATTAAAGATAGGCAGTGATATGTAGGTATTACCAATATACATAAATTATTGATAAATGTTACACGGTTTGATAATTATTATGCATGTTTGCAACTTCGATATAAGTTAGGTTGTTTTACGAGTAATTACGTAAACTAAATAATGGGTGAAATTTTAAGTAAGAATATCAACCCAACATATTTTATAAATAAATGTATAATATTTTATAGGTTTACTTATTTGCCATAAGACAGAGACATCCCAGCATGGCGGTGAAAAAATACTAGAAAGATGTACCTAAATATTATTAAAAATAATAATTTTGGTTATGCCTCCGTGTACATGTGTAACTTGGGTTCAATGAAGAACTGGGATTTTCTTTGATTTTCAAAATTGAAATTGATTGTGATTCAGACAAGCGATAAAGCAGGTAACAAACTGATTTTATTTGTGTGTTTCTTTTACATAAATGTGCTCATATTTTTTCAAGTTAACTAACGGTTTTCATTCGTAAGGTAAATTTCTGATCATCCTTTGAGAGGCAGTGATCCTCAGGCAATTTTTTAAATAAATACTTTTAGCTTCACAAATCCTGCAATTATGTTATTATCCAGTGATTTTAATTGGGTCTGTGTATGTCAAAGCCAACCGATTTGCATTTTTGTAAGAATAATAATTAATAACTATCGTTAAGGATTGCAAAAAAGGTACTAAACACGAAAAATAAACATTATTAAATTTAACCAGTAAGTACGTATTTATGATTTATAATCTAAGATTTGTCCTATATTCCGTAGGTACAGCTAGAGAACTATCTGAAAATGTTTTTCACTTTCCTTAGTTCATTCCCTACCCCCTTCCCCTTCCCCTTCCTCTCCCCCTGGTGGCTGGGGGGCGGGCGAGCAGCTACGGTATCGATCCCGCCACGCCCTGCCCGGGATCGGGATCCGCCCCGCCCTCGCCTGCCGCCCTGCCCGCCCTGCCGCCCCGCTCCGTAGCCCCGTGCTACGCCGGGATACTACGCGACACTACTACTACGCCGGGCCGCGCCGCGCCGGGTTCCGCGTGCAGATGTGGCGATAGGAGAAACAAGCCGGCATGGGCTAAATATGCACGGAATCTTTTTCAAATAGTGTGCATTTTATCATGTGTTATGAAAATAGTAAAAGAGGTTAAAAATATAAACTTGCTCATTAAGCTCTTTAACCGGAATAATGTTGTATCTAAATACAAAACAACTATCTCGTACTGAGAAAAACGTGTTTTAAGTGTGTACCAAAGACATACATACATGAAAGTCATATTCGAAAATTCTTGTATGTAAAGGGGTGACTGAACAACTCAGAACCTCCTTTGAAAAGTCATTAAAAGTGATGTAAAAGACAAATAAAAAAATTGGTTAAATAGATTACGTTAGTTTAGGGTTATGGGATATTTAAAATTATTTTTTTCATAGCTTTTAATGATTTTTCAAAGAGGTGTTAAGTTGACTTGATTCTGAGTTGGCATGGAACCAGATAAAAAAGATTTAAATACTTTATTTGCAAAGCACTCATTTCAATGATACCAATTATTTTATTTTTTCATTAGTTTGCGAAGTTGGATCTACTGTGTTTTGTTTCTATCATAAATTCTGAACCATTTCACAGCCTGAGACATCTACAATTTTTTACCGCTTAAGCTGTATCAAATGCCCGAAGCCAACGAATGGTTTGTGGCGGGGTTAGTGGAGAGGAGAAGGAAACGAGCGGAGGAAGGTGCGGATGTACCTGGCTGTTCAGACCTATAAATACGGAAAAAAGTGATTTGTTCAAGGAAGTAAATACCAAAATTTTTTCGCAAAGCTTCGATAAATCTAACGAAAAAAGTGATTGTACAAAATTAAACAAAAATCAAAAAAATAATGAAATTATATCATCGAAGATGACGTAGGGCCTGAGGGAAATTATTTTTAGGGTAATGTCACAGAATAATAATTGAAAGCGATGATTAAATATTATAGCAAAAATTTAAATACGATAAATGCTCAATCACTTACACTAAAAAATCTACATTAAGAGCACTCGTTCCCAAATTTTCTGGACACTTAAACAACGCTGATAACCAACCACCCCTCGCCCAATCCACGCTCTTACGATTCATGAAACCGTCGGCCACTCGCGCCGAATTTAAATGGATTTGTACTATTACAGACGCGTGTCGGCTCGCAAAGAGGGACGGTAATTATTTTACATACATAATTAACTACTAAGTACTTAGTTACCATACGTGTGCACATTTAAATGTGGAAAATCATGTTCATACATTTTTTCTGGATATCGAACCTCTCGATATCACGACAGATGCTAACACGTAATCCCCAATCACGGAAAAGGTGGTGTGCCATTGATAGTGCCACGTGTTTTATTTTACAATCATCTTTTATAGAGTTTAATTTTCCACCTTATACAATAAAACTGTAACCGAAAAGAGGTTCGTAAGTAGGAGATTTTGAATATTAAAGCAGTTTTTAAAGGCTTGATACTTTGTTTTTTCTGGGCTTATAGAAATACTAATGAAAAAAATACTCGATTATTTGAAAGGCAAACATGTGTTCTACTCACAATATTTAATTAAACTGACTTTTTCCGATACTCATTTCCATAAATTCATCATTCTATTTAAATTTTGAAATTTTTAATAGTTTTTTTTTTACCTTTGTTAATAGTTAACCTGTTTAACGTAATCAGTTAATTGTGATACCTCAATCTGTTTAATGTTGAGCGATGAATCACCCTAATGCGGTAAAGATCGACTATTAACTTTATTAATTTATTTAAAATATCTATACCTTCCCGTAAATCCAGTTAATCCATTAAGATCATTTTTGCACCCGTGTTCTCGAATTGTAATATTATGTAAAAACTTCCTACTTCTTCTGGCGTTAATCTTATTTGTAAATATGTATGTTATTAAGTATTATGTATTATTATTATGTATTATGTTATTATGTATCTCACAGAGTAAATGTTGCGTGGCAGAAGTGGCGATCACTCACTGGAGTACTGTGCGATTCAAGCATGCCCATTCGCACAAAAGGCAAAATATACAAAACTGCAGTGAGACCAGCAATGCTGTATGGGGCTGAGTGTTGGACAGTGAAGGAAAACCACGTCCAAAAACTGCACTTAGATGGTCAGGTGGGGTTACGAAACTGGACAAAATACGAAACGAACATATAAGAGGTAGTTTCAAGGTAGCCCCCCTTCCTGAAAAACTAACAGAAACTCGCTTACGGTGGTATGGTCATGTAATGAGAAGAGACAAAGAACACGTGTGCCATAAAGCGCTAGCTATACCTGAAATAAAAAGAGGAAGAGGACGCCCCCCTCTGACATGGTGGACCAGCATGGCAAAAATAGCTCAAAATTTCCCCAATCCAACAACCCAAGACCGGTCGTCTTGGCGCAGATTGATTAGGAGAGCCGACCCCACTTAAAGTGGGAAGTGGCAAAGAAAAAGAAGAAAAAAAAAGAAGTATGTTATTAAGTCACCAGTTATAGGTCATAATCTATATGTCTTAATCAAAAGTCACTAGCTATAAGTCTTAGATGTAAGTCACTAGTTATAATTGTAAATTTTAGTTGTAAACCAGTAATATAAGTAGCTATAAGTCTTAAATGCAAGTCACTAGTTGTAATTGTAAATCTTAGTTATAAGCTAATAATATTAATTATTTTATAAATTTATTTGCACAGCTCCCTTGAGGTGATTTTCCACGAAAATGGCGCTGTATAAATTAGCCAATTATTATTAATAAAGCATTTAAAATATTTCCAAGCGATCTATTTTTAAGCCAAAAACACGCGATTGTGAAACAATCGAGTATTGTTTTTATTAGTCTCTAAATAATTTTAATTAAAAGTATCAGGCCTTCCTAGTGCTACAGTTAGCAAGCTACTTGAGCAATGGAAAATTATAAATTTTGTATACATAAACTAAGACGAAATCTTCATAGGTAGAAGGTAGATATTAAAAAAAACCCCCTTTTTTTGTTGTGAAAAAATCACCAAATGTACTTACAAAACCATGTAAATGCGAGCCTTGGGGACGAAAATTAAGTGAACTAACAGAGGCAGATTTTCCGCTTCCTAGTCAAGATGGCTATGATAAGCATGAAGCACAAGAGATTTTAATCATAACGTAACACAGACACCTCCCGCACATACTGTACTCCTGGTACTTGATTCGGAGAGAAGTGATTTGATGCTATCAAAACTTTGACTCTCAAGCGAAGATGATTAGAAGCCATCAAAACTTTGATTCGGAGTGGGTATCTCGTAAAGGTGGCAACCTTGAACTCAAACATAATACAGATCTAGAAGCAAGATAGAGAGCAGAGCAATGCGGCATTATTGCCAAGTTTACATATTCAAATAAGATACTTGACATAATTGAATTATAAAAACTTTAAAAGCCAAAAAAGTTTTAAAAAATGGCTCACCATGGCTCAATGGCTTACGTTTTCTCCAACTAAAACTACTGACAACGAAAAAATAACACACACATTTTACTAGAAAATGTATTATTTATAAACGTTATCATTGCCTCACCTTGATGTCGTTTTATGTAACAATAATTATTAATAAAAAAATCACAAAGTTTCAGTTTGTTTTTTCAATTGTAGTCGAAAACTTTAATTATTTAAGCATTTTAATTATTTTGTGGTTAACTTTTTGATTTGAATATAAAGCGTGGTGTTTTCTCTTTTGTAACACCGTTTGAAACACATTTGTCACTATGATAGTAAGGGAGAAAATAATTTCTATGAGATCTATGTGGGTTGTTCCCAAGAACAAACAAATTAGCCTGAGGGGTCAAAATGGCATCGTGCATGTTTGCAGTGCAGTGCATCGTGCAGACCAGGCACTTCCCCACCGTCCACTTCACCATCTACATCTTTTCCCCCCTCTCTTCAGCCCCGCAATATATTCCAATTTGAGATGACATAGTCCCAATGGCCCCAAACAGTTGAAACTCTTATGCGGTTTCACACAAAAAAGCCCTTCTTTAACTTCAGCCTCTTTCTCATAAACAAAACGTTATGTAACATAAAACATGTCACAACGGAGATTTTAGCTTTCATGATCTTGGAACATCCCTCAAGTCTCCAACAAGTACCCACCAATTACTTCTTTAACGTCGGAGTTAAGGGTAGGTATCCGAGCATCCCTCGTGCGCTGCAAAATGGTAATCGATGTATGAAATGAAATGCTTTTATAACTCTGTAATATACCTATTTCTTGCAAATAGGTATATTACAGAGTTATAAAAGTAATAAAAAGTATACTTAATGCTAATTTACGAAAAATGTTATAAAAGTATCTTAAATTATTCATAAGCAAGCACCTCTCTCTCAGGCGAAGGTGAAGGCCTCCTCTAAAAAATTCCATTTATCTCTTGTTTTGTTCGATGTATAACCACCCACAAATGTCTTCTTTCTACCAAAGATGTACCACAACGATCTCTTGTATATGGGCGTAGGAAACTTCCAAGTGTGTACAGAGAGACGTGCCACGAGGATCCCACGTGAGGGCGTGCAAAACGTCCCAGAGATCGCATCTTTTAAGTATGCACTGCATCTTCTATAAGGGCGTATAATCATGTTCGCTCTCATGCTTAGTCGACCCCAGCACAGGGCCGTCGCCAGTTATCGACACGATATGTTTTGCATGCTAAATTCGCCTCTAATTATCTTCCTTCTTGAATGAAAATGAGAAATACAGAAAATACCAGAATGTCGGATGTTTCCAATCAAAGAAAATACCCATTGATATTGGAGAACGTACTATATTTATGAATCGTACTATTATTGTAATAATAATAGCTAGCAGTTAAAAGCCTGCTCCGCGGGTTTTTGCTACCGGGCCCACGACAGTAGCTTTGTAACAAACTTCACGTACGAAGATGGTTTTGCATAAGGCGCGGCGTCTGAGATGTACTCTGAGTCGGTTTCTAAATTTCAATCGTACAGTCGCTATAATACTATCAGATAACGTTATATTTGTGCAGCGCAGTTTGGTGTCATTTCACTTCAAGTGCTCATTGTGGCGAAAGAGTTGGATTTGTTAAAGATGGCATGAGATGCAAACGCGATGGAATGTATTTGGGAGGCGGGTATAGGTACCGCCGCCCCGTAAACCATTTACTGGATAACCAACACCTCTTCCATAGGTAGAGTTATCTACGTTTGGTAACTTAGCAGGGGTGCCCGGGTACATGGGTTGAGGTTTGTCTAGGTCTTGGCGGCGGATTCTTTTGCCCACCAACTGCATAACGGGCCGGATCGGGAGAGACATATTGAGGGAGATCTTTTAACATTTCCAGCAGGACTCTTTCGGAACATCGCCTTGCACTGCAGTGGGGGGGATAGACATCCTGACCCCAGATTTCTATCCACCCCTTTTTTCTTCCTAGAACTTCCTCTCCTTCCTTTCCGAAAAGGACCTTCCACACAACATCCCCAAAGATGATATAGGCGCTGGGGGAAATTGTTTTCCTCAGGAGCGAATGAGTGGTGTTTGTATCGCTTATAAGAGACATCGATAAAAGAAAAATATAAAAAATTGTGACGACCATATTAATATAGATATAGAATTGAAAAGAAAATTCTTAGAAATTTGTATTTTTACCAACCTAAGGCCAAATCTGTTCAATTCTAATGTCATGTTTTTCATATAATAAACTAGGAAAGAAGCTCGTTTATTCAACGTCAAAAATACATTCCAAAATAAAAATTAATTAAGTACTCAGAAATTGTAATATGGAGCAAATGTATAGAAATTTCGAGATAAAATAAACATTACGTGAATAACATTTTATCCGGCATTTTAATCCAGTGCTTCTCAAAGTAGGGGATGAAATGTGAATTATTTAATTAAGAAAGTATCTACATCAATAAAACAAATTACACTTCTTTCAAAATAACTCCATTATAATGAAAAAAAAAATTGTACGCTAGGGCAGAGCCGTGAAAAATCACGGGACATTATAATTTCAATTTTGAAAAAGACGATTAATATAATTTTCTGTAAACAAATTATATTACAAGTAGGTCCTACTACTTTTATACAATGAGTTCCAATTTTGAAAAAGACAAATAAATTCAAAACAAATTTGAGTTCATTGAACGTGAAACATTTCACGCACGAATAACTAAAGCACATGACACACAATCAAAATTAGTATGTTTGATTGTTATGAATTTGGCATTACTTGGATTCATTCGTATTTACTGTAATTTTGTGATGTGTCACCATTATTAATTCCTTGTTCACCAAAAAGTATATTATTATGACGATTTTTGGGTCTGCAATTTTCTTCCCCTACTTTGCTTTGATTGACAGTGCTGACGTTAAGTGCATAAATATAGAAACCATGCAAAAAAATGACGTGCGTAAGTTATACCTTGGAAGAAATTTCAGTTTCATATTTCATGTCCCAGAGAGAGGTTGTAAGTGACGTCATCTTTCAAGTATCTTCTGTATTTTCCGTTTTCATGCAAGACGTGTGATCTTCGATGATGTACGTACAACCTCTCTCTGAAACGTACGAAAGTAAAGAAATGTCTACACGACACACAAAAATGTTAAATAACATTCGTGGGTTGCAGCTCTGTAGAAAATGTTGCGCAATTGTTCTAAATTTAGCTATAAATGCAAGTAAAGTAAAGTTTTTCTATTTGAAAAAAAAAACGCTTAAATTAATTAATAAAGAATAGACAGACTCAGAAAAAAGGAAGCAATATAGCCAGCAATGATTTTTTCTTCAGATTTCGGATTCGTAATTTGAAATACTTTTAAAAGCACCCGTCCCAAGCACTTCAGAAGAATTTATTCAGAATTTTTGACAGAAACTTACATCACGCGTCAGAATTGAGCTCGGAACAAAATATTCCTAGTCAGTTCTAATTAGGAGCGGTGTCAGTCAGGGAGCTTTGATAGATCTCGTTTCTTCTCGTTGGTATTCGTGCGAGCGGAAAGATGCTGGGGAAGACTTATCAAAACATCGCGTGTGAATAGGAATCTGAAGGGATTAAGGCGGATAATTTTAATGTAAGTTCCTACTCACAAACTATTATGATCATAATAATGAGATGCGATGTAAGATGGAACGGATGTAAGTATTTATAATGAGGTTGCAGGTGTACAGCGGTCTTGCCTTGCTCCTAACATGTTGTGTTCAGCGCGTGTGATGCTTTTTTATTATGCTTTATAATCTGATAATTTAACAATGGGAGAGAATTCAAAACTTTAAGGATGTTATTAATGTTAAATTAAAGAGTTAAATAAAGTACGTAGGTTTTCCAGTCGACAAGGTAGTCAATATTATATTTCGGAAAAGTTGTGTTCAAATGATAAACGAAAACACCGTAAAATTATTAATGAGAGGTGAAGGAAAATATGAAACGGCAGCATTTGAAGCAGGGGTATATAACTCAATATTATATACGGCAGTAAGATTTTTAAAAAAAAGCAGAAAAATTACTATTTTTAGCAATGACTAAATAAAATACCCTAAGAGAGGAATTTGTATAGCAGTAAAAAAGTCTGTCTAAACGAATATACAAAAATAGCGGCCAAGATGGAGTCAATATTTATTACTTATCGTACGTATAAACTAAATAATAACCAAATAAATGAAACAATATGTCTTTGTTAGAACCAGTATATTTTATTAGCGCCGACCGGTTTCGGAACGACCGTTCCTTCCTCAGGGCAAACATATACTAACTTGACAATTACAAAACAATGGGTGGGTACAATATATTATTACTAAGTGTTGTGGTAGGGGTGAAGGCGTGGCTAGGGAGTAATGAAGAGTGTGTGGGGGAACATATATTATTTCATTTATTTATAGTGTCCGACCGAAACTAGTTTTTACGGCCGAAACCGAAACCGAAACCGAAACTGAGTTTCGGCTTCGGTCTCAGGTTCGGCCGAAACCGAAACTTCCATATAAGGTCATGTTTTCGTGGAAAAAAATAGTCAATCTTAATCAATCAGCCTTTATTTTTAAATATAACAATAATACTTCAAAGTGACAGCTGTCTGCTACATTTGCTCCCGAAAAAATAACAAAATAATAAGTTTTAAAAACTATTAACTTTTCAAATAAGTTGCTGTTTGTACAGGGACAGAATCCCTCCACCTTTCGTCATTTTCTGGTTGAAAATAAGCGAGTGCAAGTGCTATTTTTTCTTAGTTTACACTCTGCAGCAAAAGTCAAATCATAGTTCAAAAGTCTAATGCTACTTTAGTAGCAAGGCAGTGAAAGTGCATTACTCCGAAACTTACTACGAAACTTACTACGAAAAGGATTATAGACGAAATATATATATTGTATATTAATATATATTGACGAAATGGCATCTACCCGCAGCAACTCGGACAAAACTAAGAAGTTCGCAGCTATCCCGGTTTCGCCCTCTCCTGACTCACACACAACGCAGCTGACTTTAGAAGATTTTAGAAAAGGCATGAATGAATTTGAAACTAATATTTACAAAAAACTAGAAAGGGAGAACTCAGAAACAAAAAAATCACTGGAGTTTATCAGTTCTAAATATGACGATCTTATCAAAAATATAGAGATGGTACTAACTAATAACAAGAAATTGGAAGATAAAATGAGTGTTCTCCAGGAGGAAAATGTTAACCTTAGACAAGAAATCGAATCACTCCGAGACGCTCAGGACGAAATGGAACAACGAAGCAGAGGGTGTAACATAGACATTCACGGCATACCCGAGGTCAAGGGTGAGAATCTGATGACCTTATTGGACAAAATGGGATCAACTGTCAATGTGCCGCTTCCGAGTAGCAGTATTGTGTCGGTGCACCGCGTCGCTCGCGGTCACTCTTCGCCCTCCAACCGACCACGCAACATCGTCGTGCAGCTCTCGACAAAGCGCCTCCGTGATGACGTCATCGCTGCAGTAAGGACTCGTCGCGGCCTCACCACGGAGCAACTAGGACTTGGTGTTCCCGCCACAAATTTCTATGTTAACGAGCACCTGACCTTAAAAAATAAAATACTTTTTGCAAAAACACGTGCCGCCGGAAAAGCTAACGGCTATAAGTACACATGGGTGAGGAACGGAAGTATCATGGCGAAGAAGGATGATCTCTCTAGGGTGTTTACCATTCGTCGTGAGGGAGATCTTCAAAAGATGTGACTACTACTATTACAAATATGTTACTGGTCTTATCGATGCCCGCTTTCTCTCAACATTCTGTACCATATCCATTCACATCTTATATTGTTGATTTATTATTATATACTAATTAATCTAATAAGTTATCTATGTTTCATATATAATTTTGATGCTTTGTATGTCCTACTTAAAGTACCGCTCCCGCGAATGTGGAATATATCGATATACACTATTACTCTATTGAAATGATCTCATCATCATCTATATCTGTTTATTACCAGAACTGTGGTGGTATTAGAACTAAAACTCAGAAACTACTTATGAATATTTTATCAAATAACTATGATGTTATAGTTCTAGTTGAAACATGGCTTGTAGCAAGTATAAATACGGCTGAATTAATAGATTCGCGCTACACGGTGTTCCGACGAGATAGGGACCGTACTCTTACTGGTAAGATGGACGGAGGCGGTGTACTGGTAGCAGTGCGCAAGGAACTCGCAGCATCCCGGCTCGATGACTGGGAAACCAGCCAAATCGAACAAATCTTCGTGTCTATTCCGGTAAGGTCTTCCAATCTCATCATATGTGCAGTATACATACCTCCTGTCTCGCCACCAACGTTTTATGATATTTTCTCCAAAAACCTAGAATCTGTATTTTCATCTGAACCAAATAATATGTTTTGTGTACTTGGAGATATGAATCAACCTACTCTTACTTGGTCTTTTTCCGAAGGCTGCAGTCAAGGTCTCGCCTCTTCAAACACGGCTGCATCGCAAACTTTGCTGCAAACAATGTCATTGATGAACTTGCTCCAATATAATTGCATACCTAACCATAATGAAAAATACTTAGACCTCATATTCTACAGTCGCGAAACAAATGTTACACGCAGCAATGACCCTCTGCTCTCAGAAGACAGACACCACCCAGCCCTTGAATTTGATATATCATCCGAAACTCAACCAAAAATCAAAAACAAAAAAGAGCGTAGGCGCAATTTCAGGAAAGCTGATTATACTCAGATTAATAATGACATTAATTGTATTGATTGGTTATCTGAAACCGCAAGTTTATCAGCCGAAGAAGCAGTAGATCGATTCTATTTAAAAATAAATAATATAATTGATAAGTCCATTCCATTATTGGCACGACGAAATGACAAATTTCCCATATGGTTTACTCCCGAACTTATTAGGTTATCACGGAAAAAAGATAAAGTCTGGCACAAATGGAAGACATATAAAGGTCTTTCTGACTATCGTGAATTTTCCTTCTTACGTGCTACATACAAAAGACTGGCTAGTGATTCTCGAAAGTTATTTTTTGACAACATCGAAAGTTCGTTGCAAAATAATATTAAAAGTTTTTGGTCATACATATCCTCATTAAAATCGTCTGATGGATACCCTGCTACTATGTCCTTCGAAGGTCGCAAATCTAACGATGCCCAGGATATTTGTAACATGTTCTCTGAATTCTTTAAATCAACATTCGAACCCTCCTCTGTCAACGACACGATTAACATCGACCAACTTGAAGCCGTTTGCGACTCTGAACTTGCGCACATTCACACCATTGAATTAACGGAACAAGAAGTGCTCTCGAGTTTAATGTCGCTAGATATAAACAAGGGTGCAGGTCATGACGGAATACCGGAATTTTTCCTCAGATCTGCTGCTTCGTCACTATATGTTCCACTTACCATAATATTTAACAAATGCCTGAGTGACGGGGTTTTCCCTGATAGGTGGAAGTTGGCCTATATTATACCGGTCCACAAGGGCGACTCACGGCAAAAAGTAGAAAACTATAGGCCAATATCCATTCTCTCGGCGATCCCTAAACTCTTGGAAAGACTTGTCCATGACCATATATATCCCCAGCTTGCCTCCGTAATTACGGAACAACAACATGGGTTTGTAAAAGGCAAATCTACCATGAGTAATTTACTTCTTTACTCAAACTTCTTATTCAACAGCATGGATCGAGGCCACCAGGTAGATGCAATATACTGCGATTTTAAAAAAGCTTTTGACAAGGTTGACCACCTTATTCTTATTAAAAAAATTATGTACAACGGAATTAGAGGAAATTTACTACGTTGGTTTGTCTCATATTTAACAAAAAGACAACAAGCCGTATCGTTGCGAGGACACACTTCTACATGGGAGCCAGTTACTTCTGGCGTGCCACAGGGGTCAATCCTGGGTCCGCTGTTGTTTATACTCTTTATTAACACTGTTACTAAATGTTTCTTGCATTGTTTATTTCTTTTGTACGCCGATGACATAAAAATATTTGCCATTGTCAGGAATTTAAACGATTGTCTGCTAATCCAAAGCGACTTAGTAAGGTTCGAAGCATTCTGCAATGAAAACAAAATTTACCTTAGTTACAACAAATGTAAACAAATAAGTTTTACTAAAAATCATAACGCCATCATACAGAATTATTGTATTGGTAACTATTTACTCGAGCGCGTTTACTGTATAAGAGATCTAGGCGTACTTTTTGATTCCAAACTCCATTTCGATGCGCATATTGATAATATTGTGAATAAAGCTTACTGCATGCTAGGATTTGTCATCAGAAACAGCCGTGAATTTCGAAAACCTGAAACATATCTTCTTCTTTACTACACGCTGGTCCGTTCTCAACTTGAATACTGCACCTCCATATGGAATCCACTTTACGGTATCTATAAAGAAAACATTGAAAGTATTCAAAAGAAATTTCTGCAGTGCCTCAATTACAGAATGAGCGCACCTAAACGCGGGTACATAAATATGCTTTCGAGTTATAACGTCTCCACGCTATCTAACCGACGAACGTACCTTGATCTCATGACTCTATATAAAATCTGTAACAACGTTATTGACTGTCCCGACTTACTGAAATTAATAAACTTTAAAGTACCACCCAGAGTAACAAGGCTTAACGACTTATTCCACATTAGCCGGACGCGTACAAATGCTGGTGTCAGGGACCCAATCAGAAGAATGTGCGAATCACTTAATCAGAATCAAAAGCTCAAGGATTCTGACTTATTTTTTGATACACGCAGTACTTTTAGTAGAAAAATGAAGGCTGTTTTCCTACAAAGTTCAAAGTAAACAACTTAGACATACATTCGTTTATATATATATATATTTTTTTTAAATTTCTGTATAACATTGTTTATCTATATTTATATTTTTTTGTTTCAAAAATAATTTGTAAATTCTTATAAGGATATTGCGCATTTATTTCATATCTCTATTTGTAAAATAATATTCTTATGTACTTATATATTTTTTCCCCTATTTATAAGACATAATATTTGTATATGTTTTTAACTGCTGTTTAAGTCAATTCGTGAGAAATAGTTTGGATGCAGGTGAATTCTCTAGTTGATGTTTTGTATATTCTTGCCAATTAATATCTGTATCTGTATTTTCTCCTAAATAAAAAAAAAAAAAAAAAAAAAAAAAAAAAAAAAAAAAAAATCATATATTATTCATTCAGTCTCTGATATTTGAACTAAAAATAAACATAACACAATTATCACTCCTTATTTCAAATAAATTATTTATACTTTTTGAAATCGTAATCGTAAATAGCTTCGTAAATAATATTTAAAAAAAAGATATAGTAGGTATTACCTATTTGAAGATTATTAACAAATAACATAAAATAAAAGGTAGAAAGCAAATTACTTTTTTTAAATCTAATTTTTTAGGTACACTAAACAAAAAATACTCTTTCATTTTAAGAACAAAATAATTTGGGAGGCGGGAATGGGTACCGCCGCCCCGGGAAACTTTATTGGATAACCAACACCTCTGCCATAGGTCACCCCAAGTGGTTCGCTACGTTTGGTGATTTAGCATGGGAGCCAGGGTTCATGAGAAGAGGTTTGTTTGGTTTGAACCCCAGATTCCTACCCACCCCTTTTCCTTCCCTAAACTCTCCTCTCCTTTCTTTCCCTAAAAAAACCCTCCTCACAGCATCCCCAAAGATGGCATAGGCCGTCAGGGAAATTATTTTCCTCAGGGCCTATCACGAACTAAATCATTTCAATAGCGAAATAAAACTTACCTCTTTCGAAATAATGTTAAGTATAAACACCTCCAATTTCACAACAAATAAACCGAACTACCGCAAAGTTCGCGGAGTGACCACGAGAACAAGTGAATCCTGACACAACTATGAGCGCGACGCAGCAAAATGACACTTCGTGGGTCGCAGTTCAGTGCACCGAACATGTCCGATCGCAGAACGAAACCTCCCAAATTCAGTTTCGGTTTCGGCCGTAGTTTCGGCTGAATGGCGGCCGAAACCGAAACTAAGCCGAAACTCGTTTTTTGGCCGAAACTAGGCCGAAACCGAAACCGAAACTTCGGTCGGACACTATTTATTTATAATGGATAACCACAAAGTTATAGCTACATTCAAAAATATAAATAATAACCATTGAAACCGCCGCCATTTTTGTACAACCATTAGATATTTAGTTTGCAGAGGCGTAGCGTGGGGGGGGCGGCCCGCCCCGGGCGGCACTTTTGAGGGGGGCGGCAAATTTTCACAATAAATAATAATATTATCTTGGAAAATTTTAAACCATTTCAAATCATTATTCAAAAATGTTCAACGGTACTTTCGTTTACGAATCCAACTATCTTTTAATTATTTAAAAAAAATATCAATAATTATATTTTTTTAAGCTGCAAATTTCACAATTCGTAGGAAAACCGTACGCATATTATGAGAGTAATACTAATTAAAGCTGAACTCGCAAACAGATTCTCTCTTAATTAAAACCAGAATTGTGTTCTGAATGTATTTCGAAAGAGACCATTATTTTATTCGAAGTGCAGTTAAATCCTTCACCTAAATACTAGCTACTTTGTTAAATGTTCATTTCTACTTTGTTATTATTGATAATCTCCTGTGTATCACTGTATACTTATAATATCATGTACTCACTTCAATGTAAAAGCCATGCTATGGCGTTTAAATAAAAAAATAAATAAAATTCTAGTTGCAGAATATGTATGTGCTGCCAGAATCAAAGAGAAACCATTTTCTTATTCTGAGTGAAGTTTTAATTCGCCAAATACAGATTTAATTTAACCTGTCTAATCACAGGAGACGCAATTTTAAAATAAAATTGTGAAATTATGTCCCTCACATTTAATTTAAAATAAATTTGTGATTGCGATAAAAAGTTAAGATACAGTTTTATTACATTTTTTTAAAGAAAAGGAATCTGTATTTAAAATTTTAAATTTATTCTCTTTTAGGTACTTTAATTTAGAATATCAAAATTTTAATAATTATTACAAAACAATAATGTTCTAACAGGCACGTCGGAAAAATAACTATATCTAGATTTTAGAACCATTTTGTTTTTGGCAAAAGGCTAAAAAAAACAATAAAAATGAACATTTAAAATGCATAAAGAACCGGAAATTTTGTGGGCAAACATTGACAGGCAAAAGTTTATAGATATTTTTTCTTATTATTCGAAGGGTTAAATCAGATTTTAGAATGTAAAATTCCATTTGAGGATTCATCTGCCGACACAATTCAAAGGAAAACATTATCTTTTTTGAAGTTCAGTTATAAAATTCTAGTTGCAGACTCTGTATCCTGTATGTACTGCCAGAATCAAAGAAAAGCCATTATCATGTTCTGAGTGTACTTTTAATTTGCCGCATACAGACTTAATTCAAATCAATTCTGTGTTGAGAATGTAAATTTCCAGTTGTGGATTCATCTGTTGACACATTTCAAAGGAAAACACCCTCTTATTTGAGGTTCAGTTATAATATTCCATTTGCAGACTATGTATGTGCTGCCAGAATCAAAGAAAAACCATTTTCATGTTCTGAGTGTAGTTTTAATTCGCCAGGTACAGATTTACTTTAAACCAGTACAGAATGTAAAATTCCAGTTGGATTCATCTGCTGGCACATTTCGAAGGAAAATATTCTGTTATTCGATGTGCAGTTATAAAATTCTAGTTGTAGACTATTTATTTAATGCCAGAATCAAAGAAAAACCATTTTCATGTTCTGAGTGTAGTTTTAATTCACAGCATACAAACTGGTTTTGTATTCTGAATTCTCCGATAAATTAAATAACGAGTTACAGATTCATCGTGCATCGACTGAAGTTTAACATTTGAGTTACATAATGCTGTAAAATTCTGAGAAATTGATTTTTGCGTGTGTAACTATTATTTGGGAACTCTAACGCAGTATCAATCAATCAACTTTGGAGTAGAATTTATAAACATGATTTTCGTTGAAAGAATACTCATCAAATGTGATTATTAAAAAATCCGGCTCGTATATAAATGGGTCGTAATAAAAAAATAGGATTTCCGAATACAACCCCCCCGCCGCTTGAAGTACCCAAACAAGGGGGCGGCGAAATTTTCCTACGCCCCGATGTTCTGAGTGTAGTTTTAATTCACCAGATACAGAGTTAATTAAAACCGGTTTGTGTTTAGAATGTAAGTGCCGGCAGAATAAAAAAAAACCGTTTTCATGTTCTGAATTTAGTTTCAATTCACCGCGTACAGATTTAATTAAACCAGTTCTGTGTTCGGAATGTAAGTACCGCTAGAATCAAAGAAAAGCAATTTTTTGTTCTGAGTGTAGTTTTGATACACCGCATATTTAGATTAATTTAATCAATATAACAATAAGTTACCGATTCATCGTGTGCCGAGTGATGAAGATGTGAAATTCTGAAATTCTATTACAGGCATACCATTCTCGATTTCTGAGAGCAGTTATATATAAATTTGTAGTAGAATTTATAAGCATGATGTTATTGGCACATGGGATTATAAAAATCGGCATAAAAATAGGATATCTACCCCCCCCCCCCTCAGCGCAGTTTAAAATCTGCGCTGTAGAAGTTAGGGAGGGGGGGGGGGCGGCAAAATTTTCCTCCGCCCCGGGCGGCCGAAACCCACGCTACGCCACTGAGTTTGGTCAATGATTTTTAGGCGAAGTTAAATCTCAACGCATGAGATTTTTTAAATGTAATTTTGTATACTCGTATCAAAGTTCTTTTTTCAGGTTCTGTGGATTTGACCAATCACATAGCATTAAAAGCTAAAATTAAAAAAATCAATGGTCAATATTTCTAGTGGCTAATGTTAATATTGTAACACATGACATTTGTGGAAGGAAATAACTAAAAAAATACATCGACCCCTCAAAATATAAACTGAAGGCATAACATTAAAAGTTAATTATAGTCTCTAAGGTTTTAAGGTCGTGACGTGATCCTACGAACAATAGAAATTAGCAAGTTACGTATCAATCGTAATGAATCCCGTGAATATCCATATCAAAGTGATCTCCTAATAAGTTACGCAATGGTTCGAGATCAACTAACAATCCACATCAATCAATTAGGCGACGAGTTTAATGTAAGATTATCTGAATATATTATGTCATCCGGATCGTTGTATTATAATATACGATTTGGTTAACATATCGAAGGCGCAGAAACAGGTATCTATCTACTAATTAGTAGGATCACACGTAGATATATTTAACAAGGGTGGGAGTGTGTAGACTGTGCTTCACGACGCAGCAAAGGCAAATTACTTCCAATGGATCTCAGACCTCGGGCCTGTTTTGTCGAAAGGTCAAAATATTTCCACTTTGCAATAAAATTTAAATAAATGGAATATTTCTAAACGCATCCGAAAACTAAAAAAACTGTTTTTGAAAGGTGATAAAATACGCTTTCAAATTTTGTTATTCGAAATAAACATGTATTTTTTATAAATATATACTTAAATTTTGAATAAAAACAAAAAGTTAAAAAATGGCTCACCATTTTTTCTAACTAAAATTACTAATATGAAAAAAAAATTATTAGGCCAATGTATTATAAACGTTATCGTCAACTCAATTTCTTGTCATTTCATGTTAAAAAAAATTTATGAAAAATTTCCAAGGTTTCATAATTTTTTTTCCATTCCAATTACAGTTACAAAGGTAAAAATAAAAAAAGGGAGAGAGGACATCAACTTTGCTATGGAACGAGAAGGAAGTACGTAGGAGAGAGGGGGTAAAAGCAGGTGTGCGGAAGGAAAATATGTTTAAAATGGGGCTATTTGACAAAGCTAATTGTTTATTTACTAAATTAGTTTTATTTATTTTTAATGATTTTTTTTTAAATTTCAAGAACTTTTAGATTATTAATAGTGTCCGACCGAAACAGGACTTTCTGCCGAAACCGAAACCGAATCTTCGGTAGCTGTCTCAGTTTCGGTCGAAACCGAAACCGAAACTTTTTAGACATGTTAAAAATCTATTGTTTACTGAAATTAAATAGCGTTTGCAATCACAACATTCTTAAGACTAAATTTAGCATTTATTGAGATCTTTTGCAGAGTTTCGGTACGGCCGAAAATCTGCGGAAACCGAAACTGATGCCGAACCTAGATTTTTTTGCCGAAACTTGCCGAAACCGAACCTTCGGTCGGTCACTAATTATTAACACGTAGACCTATTCCATTACTATGTAGCTATGTAGTACATCTATTCCAGAATATTTATTAAAAGCGTGTAATTTATTTAATGTTTTTATTCACCCCTGGTTGAACCGAAACCGGTTGGTTAATATATTAAGAATATATAATGAAGTGGTATTAAAACAAAATTATTTTATCGTAATTATAATAATAATAGTTTATTCCATATGCATATATTATAATTTGTGGGTAAACATAATTATTATATTATGTATTTTATTTTATTATATCCTTTTTTGTTATTTTTTCATTGTTTTATATTTTCTTTATTGTTTTAGTTTTATTTAAAATAACTGTAATACTTAACTTATAAACTAGAATGTAAAAGCCCATTGGGGCTTTTACATTCTAGTTTATTATCTATCTTCATTCATTCATTTATTAGTTTATTATCTATCTTCATTCATTCTTTATCTTCATTCATTATTACTAATAAATAAGTTTAAAAAAAATTGTAATTATGTATACCTACCCACGAAGTGAGTACTGTACGTGAAAATTTAATTCTATATTTTTTACACTTGAAACTGTTCAACAAAACAGAAATATTATTTCTTCTAACACAGCAAACTTATTTTGTGGCACCATTTTGAATTAAATTAATAAATTACTTGTTGGTTTTGTAAATAATAAAAGTGGTAAAAACGAAGTAATTTATTAATTTAATTAAAGAAATATTATTAGTATTTGAAATTCGATAAAACCAATACCTGTTTTTGAAAAGCTGAGTGTTGAACCCCTGACTTACGTGGTCCCTGAAGAACTTCAGCAAAGAAAAAATATCGGTGATATTTTTGTTGCATGGAATTAGTAAGGTGAGAAACGTGTTTATTGTAGCAATGCTGATTAAATAATATAATAATTTGATAAAAGTTTGTTAGCCCTTTTCCCGACGTGTTGGTCGGGCAGGTAATAAGTACAGGTAGTTGTAGGTACAGCTACACACGTCAAGAATTGATTACCAGCGACTAATTGAATTATTCATTAGTTTCCGGAGTTGTCGCCAGATTAAGCGATCCGTAAACGGTGTTAATTGAAAACCCCATTAACATAACGATCTAATAATCCGATTTTTTTAATTAATCAAGAATGATTTGTGATTATAGGTTGATTTCAATAATGAAATACGAAATCTTTCGTTAGGGCATATTCTAATACTCTCCAAGTAACTAAATATCGTTGAAGAAATTTACATCCGTACGAAGATATTTAACATACCCACGAGTACATGTCGTAGATACATTCACTTACGTTCAATATCCGCAACACCCATCAAAGTGGATTTTCAGTGAAAAGACTTACCTGAAACAAGAGAAAATAAGACCATTAGGACAACATACAGGTGGAATAAAAAAATGGCTGTGGGGCCGTTCAAGTATTACGTAACGCACTTGGGGGGGGGGTGTCTTCTGAAACGTTACTGTGCGTTACGAGGGGAGGGGGGGAGAGGGGGTTCGAACAACACGTTACGTAACATGTTTTTCTTTATTTAGATTAAAAAAAATAGGGAATTAAAATCTTCCAAGTTGGCAATCCTTTTCGTTCTCGAAATCTCTTGTTTCATTTATTACCGCAAACGCGATTAAAACAAGAAAAAAGGTATTTAAGCGACTTTCCAGTGCGCAACTTAATTGTGAGTTCAGGTAAAAATTGTCACTTGGGCGTTACGTAACGTTTAGTGAGGGGGGAAGGGTACAGAAAAACGTTACGGTGCGATACATGGGGGGGAGGGGGGGTCAAAAATCTTCAAAAATTGCGTTACATAATACTTGAACGCCCCCTGTATTATGGCTGCTGACATAATAAATTATGGTATAAATTCGCATTGTATATAACTTTTATACAATAATAAAATAAAATAAAATAAAAAATTACCTACACAAGACATAAATTATTATTTTTTAATTGATAAACTAATGTTTAAGACAAGATTTATATGCATAGCACAAAGGGTAACAATTATTATAAGCAATAATTATTACCCTGAAACACTCATCTACATTGAAAAAATCTCCCGAGAAAAGATACAAAGTGGTTTAGTGTCATCAGTATAATCAGTAGTTCAGTGGTTAAGAGGTTAAGAGCAGTTGACCGGATATCAGAAGGACGCGGGTTCGAGTTCCGTCGGCGGCATGTATCTTTTCTCGAGAGATTTTTTCAATGTAGATGAGTGTTTAAGGCTAATAATTATTGCTTATAATAATTGTTACAAAAGATATATTTTACAATTTAAAATTCGGTTCCGTGCGTCTTCATCCCGCAACAAAACATCCCCCAACTAAATATCTACTAAACCTAACCTAACCTAATCTTACGAAACCTAACACAACAAAATACGGGCATCCTGAAAAGACAATAAATTACTGGATATGATTTTAGATTTCACGGTCAAAAGTATTTTCGTTAGTTGTTTTGGAGTGTTATGCCGTGTTGCCCTTATCTGCACACATCTGCCCTGATGATGGACCCTGTAAAGCTGTCCGAAACGTTGGCTAAAGAAGGAGGTACGCAACACGGCATAACACCCCAAAAACAATTAACGACAATAAATAATTGTTCTAAAATAGTAAAATGAGTAAAAATAATACAGACACCTGCAAAGACAATTAATTATTGTTCAAAAATAGTTACCTATAAGGAAGAATACAGAGATACATTTTGTACTTGGGATATTTTGAGGAGGATATTTTGTAGGGGATATTTTGTTGGGGGATGAAAACGCGCATTTCCCTTAAATTCAACTGGAGGCTATTTTTACATTAGCGTCACACAGGAAGCCCCGAGGAAAATAATTTCCCTCAGGGCCAATGTCATCTTAGGGGATGCTCTGTGGAGGGTTTATGAAGAAAAGAAGGAGATGAAGTTCGTAGGAAGGAAAAAGGTGTGAGGGATAGGTAGGAATCTAGGGGTAAGGGGTAAGTGGTAAGTGTGTTTCAACATTTTCTCCTTAAAAGATACTACCGATAAGGGGCCATCCATAAATTACGTCACACGAATTTCATGAATTTTTACCCCCCCCCCCCCCTTCCCTGTCACACATCGTCACATTTGTGAGTCCCCCTCCCACCAGCGTGACGTCACATATTTTGCAATTTTACATGTAAAAATAATAGTTGGCAATATTTTAAAGGTTTTCGACAACATTTAATGTTATCACGGTTACATTTGCCACAACGGAGGGGGCGTAACGGGATACCACGACGGAGGGGGCGTAATGGGATACCACGATTAGGTTACATTTGCCACAACGAAGAAATTTGAACAACGTTTTGTGCATGTGACGTCACAAAGCTCATAACAATTATTATACATAACTTATTTTTGTTACTATTATTATTTTTTTTCTACTTATGTTTTTGTTTCTTTACTGTGTAAATTTATAAATATGTATAACTATATGGGACGTGTGGGATTGCACTATCCTCCCCACATCCTGGAATAAAGATTATTGTTATTAATTAATTTGAAATATGCGCGGTGTTTTTTTTTAATTCACAACCACATATTACAAGTTGCAAGGTTGAATTAATGAGATTAAATGTAATAATTACAAGGAATTTTTTTGTAGTGGATTTGATTTATTTTGGACAACACGATAAACAGGCAGTGGTTTGTTGAAGTTCAATAACCCGAATTTACGTTGCTCATCCAAAAGTTGATTAAGCCGTATTCAGAGTAGGAGTCCATTTCCCTCTCAATTTGAAGAGGGCCTCATTTTAAAATCAGTTCCTATCTTGATGGTATCAAATATTTGATTAACCTACATGAACCCAGGGGTGAAGGTGGTTGGAATGGTGGTTATATGATAATAATTGCCTGTAGACATGCTACGTATCAATTCTTACGTACACGAAATTTAGAGAAATATGCTGAGTTTGTGATATAGGTGTTTCCTGAATATAAGCCTGCCCGAAGAAACCAACATCATTGATCCTATATACACCGCTGCACTTGCAAGAAGCAAGAGCGGAACAACCGCACATATTTGACGTAGGAAGTATGCGACTGAGTTGTTTTTCCGATTCGTTATTTTATAAAACGATTCGTTTGTAGACAAATTTGCCGGCATTCGCCTTTACTTCTTCATTTTATACCGTATTTAAATCCCGTCCTCTACTGACTCAACCCATTTTGCAAAGTCGCCTAATCGTACAGTGATAGATGGAAACCAAGAGTGAATATAAATGAAAATAAGGATCGAAAAGAGTACATACCTACATAGGATTAAGAGTTTAGCGAGAGGACAAAAGGGAACAATCGATTTTAACATATTTGTTTAATAAATTCGACGAAGTACTAACAGTAATTACAATCTTTTTTCATATTTTATTACTAACCAATATTTTCACATGTCGTACATTCATTGTTCGGCTTTCTTCCGAGTGTGAGAATTCGATGACTAAGAGCATTTATGGGAACTTCAACACCCACGAATACTCTGGCTTTGTAAGCCGAGGTGTGGGGTCCGGTGGAGCCTAATGATTGCCTTTATGTTCCAATGTATAGGCTCCAACATAAAAAACATTCAGGAAAAGACATAATACCATTCCAAAAACACACACAGGAACAACTGGAGACACAAAGAGCGATTATTTTCATATGCGAAACACGGGGATAAGGTTTTGATTAAATTATGTAGATAACGAGTTGGTTTTTTAACCTTAATCATTCTCCGAATGAATCTGAATTAATTTATAAGAAATTATGAACAGTTTGAGCTGTAGATATTCGTCAACACTTTGGTTCTCATAGATATTAGTTCGATTTTTTAAGATTTTGGAATTCCTGTAGATATTAGTAGACGCCTCCTGTTAAACTGCTTTAACTGGGAACCATTTATTGGATAACCACCACACGTACCTCAAGTGGTTCGCTACATTTGGTGACTTAGCATGGGTGCCCGGGTTTATTGGGTAAGATTTGTCCGGGACGTTGCGGCGGTTGCGTTTGCCCACCAACTGCGTGGCAGGCCGGATCGGGAGATACTGCTTTTGATCTCTTCAGCAGGACTCTCTCAGAAAATCGCCACTAGTCGCAGTGGGAAGGTTGGATGCATACTTCGGCTACTCCTGGACACAATGACCCCCAGACTCCTACTAACCCCTCATACCCTTTTCATTCACGGAACTTCCTATCCTTTGTTTTCTAAAATTGCCCGCTACACAGCATTTTCAAAGATGGCACAGGCCTCCAAGGGATTTATTTTTCTCAGGGCCTCCTGTATGGAGCTAATGTAAAAAAATATATTAATAACCAATAATAAAATCATTATTTTTGATAAATTAGGATTCTCGCCTGCTTCGCGGGAAAAAACAGTTGTGACGCCAATTTTCCGATTTACGCGCCACATCCACGGATGACACATGTAAACAACGAGAAATCCATGTAAATTATTGATGATCCTTTCATACAAATAGGGCCAAACGTGTCAAGGAGGTGAGGCCGACCTAGAGAGATAGTGGCAGACTAAAGGATGTGAAGATATGGGGCTGGGGCCGACCTACCCTTCGTACCTTCTGCTCCCCGGAGACGAGAAGTCTGATATCGGGCGCTGATAAATGGACTGCGTTACTGGGATATTCAAGGATAAAAGGATCACCGTAAAGCACAAGATCTGTGTGACGAAGCCGAAAAAACTCTCTAGCGGAGAGTTCAAGCTTCATAAAATTCGCACAGCCTAGCCTAGCCTATATGCAAAGGTCAACACAATTATTGCCAATAAAAGTTAAAATTCGGTTAGAGCCAGGTAGAAATTCTTTTTTTACGAATTTTAATATTTTTACGAAAGATATCATAAGAATAAAATGTGATGAGATTAGACACGATAATAAGACAAAATAAAAAGGTTTAAAAGAAATCAATCAACAAGCATACTCATTTCTTAATTAAATGAAGACAATATTAGCGAAACTCAATAAAAAATCAGAAAATAAAAAAAAATCAGAAAAAGATACGGTCACATCTAGGATTCGAACCCAGATTTTCTATTGAGTTTCGTCAATATTGTCTTCATTTAAGGGCCTGCAACCCGGATTTGTACCGATTTATTACATATTTCCCTTAAACACGGTAAGTTTTAAAGCTCTTAAAAAAATATATGTTATTCTTGAAGATAATATCTAGACTTTGCCCGCGCCGAAACGCAAATTATACAAAATTCCCTCGATAGAAAAAAATCGCAAAGTATGCTCCAAAAATTATTACACGTTTGTTTCAGTTATTTTACAAGTTGTATGTATGAAATAATTCACATTGTTTCTTTAAATGCTGTTTAAGATAATGCCCGCGAGATTTTTGCTCTATTTTAAACGAGTCGTGTTTTATTAAACATTTTCGCATCGATTTTGTCGCTGTAAATGTTAGCGCTCTCCTCTAACATTCGTAATTTCGAATCTCTCCATCTTCTTCTTTTCGGGCCCGGTTGCAGAGCCTTAATCAAAATATTACAAAATGAGATTTTACTCATTAAGTTAAAAATAAATACTAATTTCGGTTGTCTGTGCGTTAGTACTGCGTGAAATCTTGTCCAGTGATCTCAATTTTGTTTTGGAAGTTAAGTGTCATTTTCAAAATTGGTACTTACTGAATTTACACAAGCGACAAAGTACTTATCTATAACATAATATATACATGTAACAGAAAAAATCGACCTGATTTGTCAAGAATTCAGACTATCACATGTTTTTCGCTAGTTGTTTTATAAAATACGTATTTGTACCTAACATGTTTATTTATATATTACAGGACATCCTTGATTTACTTTAACCAGTGAATCCTGACATTTTTTTAATAAAAAAAAGTAAAGGTAATTTTGGTCTCCGGTAACTTTATTTGATGTTTTATTATTCAAAATTGTTTTTCTTCACTATCAAACTAACAAAAAACTTTCTTCCACATTTCACTGGTCACCCAGCCGAGTAACCGCCCAACCCCTCACCCCGACCCTAATTGTCCAGTACCTACTGATTTTTTTAATGTTTTAAGATGAAAATAAAATAGTTTTATTTCACATGTTTGTTACTTAGTTTTATTTATCTAGCACCGGTTTCGATCATCCGTGTCATTCACTAGTAATGTTTAAATCCACTAACTTAAAAATAACAGGATTAGACATTATTAGGTGGAGTTAGTGGGAGGGGTGATTTTGGGGGTAAATTTGTTTTATGATTTTGGAGGGAAACAAAACTCTTCTAACAAAATGTCTAGAAATTGTTACATAGTTGATGCCCAAAAAATAAAAAATATACATCAAAAATGTCATCGGAGAACAAAATTTTTAACCTTTTTTACACCAAATAATGGCAGGAATCGCTGGTTAAGACAAGTCAATTAAGCCCTGTAAGATCTTCTATAATAAACCCCGACCAAAGATATTCAAATGCAAAAGAGATATGCTATGGTGTTCGCGCAACTGTCGGTGGACTACGACCTAATTAGAGTAGTTTACACACGAAAAGAATTTGTTCATTTCGTTGATTTTTTGAAGGTGTGAATTAGTATTGGTTAATAATATAGTTTGAATACGGAAAGAATTCTTTCATTTAGTTTAACGTTCGTTTGCTTTATTCGTTCATTTAGTTTATTTGTTAATTGGTAAACAATGTCGGCGACACCCGGAAGCGCAGTCCCACCTAGTAAAAACTGCAGATAGCACATCTACTTATATTTCAATATCTTTGACCCCGACAGATAGGTTCTTACCCTAATCAAAAACCTTCAAATTCTGGTTTAAAATAAAGAAAGCTTTCACGTTATTAGTAAACCGTAACTTTTGAAAAATTAGAGCTTACAGATTTTCTACTCGGTAAGCAAAATAAAGACACCAATAAACTGGTAAAAGCATTATGGTTTGTAATTTAACCCTTAAGAAATCCAGTGGTATTTTAAAAGGTTTCGCGAAATATCCACTAAAACCTAACCTAACAAAAAAAATGGGACAAAAATAATACAGACATCACATAAAGGCAATAAATTATTGCACAAAAAGAGTAAAATGTAAAATAAGGTTAAGTTAGATAAGGTTAGGTTTCAGAAGATATTTTGTTGGAAGATGTTTTGTCCGTAGGATATTTTGCCGGGGATATTTTGTCGCGGGAAGAAAACGCGCAGTACTATTGAACGAGGGCATCACATATAAGAATTTGTATTTCCAGCACTATAAATAAAATAACTCTACAAATGTTCGATAAATGCAAGCTACGTGCAATTGTGTTTTATTTTATTTATTCTGTTGGCACTCTGGAGCGTACAAAGCAAAAACATCAAGACACCTTAAAACGTGAAGATATACTCGTAGTTTCACTGCTTCGTTTTATTCGTTTGTCTTGAGATTAATGATTACGTTATAGCAATACTTGCATTTGTAGCAAGAATAGTTACATGTTTTGGAGAGAGAAAACACAAAAGCAGGCAAGTTGTTCCACAGAACGAGCGTAAAAAGGACTCCCGGTTAGGGTTGCCATCTTCTAAAATAAAAAAGCCTGACTCTGCGCTCTGAAAGGCCGGACATTTTGCCCTAAAAGCCGGACGTACGTACATAATTTTGGACATAACTTTTATACATAATAATAAAAAATCTGTTACAGTTGTTTATTAAGACTGTCATACCAGCAAATCATAATTTCGGTTCCGACTATAGCGCTCACACATCAGCGGTAGTGAGCGGACGTTTTTGGAACTAGATTTCGTTCTGCAGCAAGCTTGGTTTCGCGTATCTACTAGGACCATAACACGCGGAGCTAGGGCTGGCTACAGTATGGGTCAGGTGAAGATGTTGAATTCTCGTTTCCAGAATTTTAATTAGTAGTAGGTAGTTATTTGTAATTTGTACATCGAAGTACATAAACATAAATATATACAAATGAAATGCGTAAACACAGTAGGTATAAAGTAGATGATATAATATAGACATGAATAAAAAATTTGTTATAATTTTTAAATATTTTGTTTTTTAATTGTACTTTAACCAAATTAACCGAGTAATATTCAGTTGGATTGTAAAAAATGTCTCATTTTGAAATATTTATTCGTGTGCACAATGGCATTATTAATAGATTAAAACGGAAAATAATATGAAATATATTGATAATAGACTAATATAATAGTGACTTAGTCATTAGAACAGAAATTATTAACAAAAACACAATTTGAATTACACAATCACAAATTAAAACTGTTATTTTGACGGGAATTTCAAACGCATGATGTCTGGCCTCTCTTTCGCAGTCCGTTAATGACATTTTTTATTAGTAATAGTTCAAAACAGAAATTTTACAGTATTTATTGAATGTGTAACTGTTTTTTGATAATTTTTACAACGTGCTTACACCATATACCTACTATAATTGTTTAATAGGCCAATTGCATCACATTTTTTTAAATTTTTTTTCCGGTTTAGGCAAATATTCTAAGACATTCTGTATTTTTTTAATCGTATTTTTGAAACCCTGGGGATTTTTTGAAAATTTCAATCCGAAAAATCAGACCATTTTTTATAAACCGGAAAGACGGGACATAATTTTATGGGTGCGAAAAAATGATAATTACATGGTCGAAAAACATTTAAAAAAAATAACGTTTTCCACAAGAAATGGCACAGGAGAATAACGAGGCATACCAAAAATATTACATCTCATAAATATTTTTTCCTTGATACATCTTATTGATCATAAATCAATTATAATGTTCAACGTCTATATTACTAAATACAATGTAATATACTTGTACTTGTAAATTATAATAATAATAAGAAAATTATAAAATTTGAATTTATTAAAATCAGCACCACTACCATTATACCTCTAAAACACGTACAGACAGCGTAAAATGTACAGGGTTCTCTTCATAACATCTGTCAAATCAAATGATAAGTTCGCAGAGAACAAACAATAAATCTAGAGAACGTTAAATGTCAAATTCAAAAAAATCGCCTGAAATCCCATATATAAAAAAATCAGTATGAAATTTTACAAAATTAATATGAACATTTTCGGAAACGGGACATTTTCATGTAGTGATGTCACGGGCCCAAATAATGGATTTATTTATTTTAAAATAAAAAAACTGTACATTTCTAAACAATTTTACTAACATTTCCTTAATCTTAGTAAAAAGATCTAGCCACATGATTTTTTCCAAGTCGTTATGAAATCCATGCAAGTGGCCTATTATCACTTGATTCATAATCACATAATCATTAACCATTAACAACTAAGGGAACGTACCCATACTACGTGACCAACTTTTTGCAATTTTTAACCCCCCCCCCCCCCCCCCCCCCCCCCGGTGACCAAAATCCTAAGCAACCCGCCGCTCATTTGTATGGAGCGTGACATTTTGAAGACCCCCCCCCCCTAAATGTGTCACGTAGTATGGGTACGTTCCCTAAATATTATAAATGGAACATAACTGGTTTAAATTATATTCACTATTTTATGTACAATTACTTTATACACAACTGTATGCTTCCTAAATAAACATAAATAAAATAAAATAAAAAACACTGTTTAACTTCTAACCAGTGTATAAAAAGTGTTTTAATTTTTTTTAAATGTAGATTTGGATTCACCGGTCGTTCTCAATATAAAACACGATCATTAGCTTTCAAAAACATACATGTATTATCAATTTATTTTTTTTTTGACAAATTAGAGAGGAGTCAGTAATTTACATTTCGAATAAACACCGTTAGTAAGCTCGAAAATCATCTATCAAAAATTTAAATAAAGCAAGTACACATTTCTTATATATAATTATTACTGAAACAAGTGTTTTAAATTAATCTTAGGGTAAAAAATAAGTCAACAATCTAGAAAAGTAGAAAATGACAAATGAATGCTTGCTAAAAGCAAATAAAGATCTTATAAAAATATAATGTGAATGGATGTGGGTTAACTTTCGAAATCACTGGACACGCATAGGAATATTTTTGTAAAAGACAACCTTTTTTGTTCGGAACGAAGGAAAATACTCAAATCAAAATTTCAATTCAAAATTCTGAGAGAAATGAGAGCGTGCGCAAAACAAATCAACAAAGTTTCACGTTAATCGGGTGAATGGTATAATAGAATATATGTATATATAATTTCATAACGCCGTAACCACTTTCTCCAGATCCGACCTGCCATGCAGCTGGTGGGTAGACGCATCCGCCGCCAAGACCTAAACAAACCTTCCCAATAAACCCAGGCACCCCTGCTAGTCACCAAACCTTGCGAACCACTTGGGATGACCTATGGCAGACGTGTTGGTTATCTAATAAATGGTTCCCGGGGTGGTGGCACCCATACTCGATGTTTGTTATTTTTGTAATACGAAAAATGGATATAAAAAAGGTCTACCCGCCCCCCCCCTCTCAACCACCCCCCCCCCCCCTCATACCCTCCCTCCAATCCCTGCCTCCTTTACCCCCCCTCAGCCACCCCCTCCACCTCATCCCAACTCTTCTTCAACCTCCCTCCCTTGGGAGCTGTTGGACTCTTGTGCGATATAAACATAAAAATTATTTACAATAAAAAAAATCCCATCCCCATCCCTATCCCCATCCCCCATCCCCAGCCTTGCAACGCATGCCGGGTACCCGCTGTATATAATTTATTTATTTATTTACGGACAAATAGTCCATTAACAATATAACAATAACACGAATAACAAGCGAGCCTAAAGGCCCGACCCGCCTAGCAATTGATCACTGTTCGCATCGATTACCGTTCGCAGGTCATTTTTTGTAACCAGCACCACTTTTCGTAACAATCACCACTTTTCGTAACGATTCACCAGTTAACCCCATGTGTCGAGCATGCGTAAAGAAGTTTTACTTTAAAAAAATGGGGCATTTGGGACTCTTGTTTTTTGTATCGTATAATAAGGGACAAATAAAAACATTTATTTTTAAATATAAAACTTTTTGCATAAAAATATTCAATGAAAATGAAATTCGGTCAACCCTGTAGATTTTACGAACGTGAAACAAGTATTTACAATTTCGTTTCCAAAATATTATTTCAAACTGTTGTGATTCAGAGCGACGTGAACACGTCCTCGTCTGGCCACGTTTCGGACCGTAATGAACTGCGAAATTTTGTGTTTCGGCGCTATGATAAAATCGTGAAATGCGAAGCTATTAATTAATTAAAATTAAATGCTTCCCAAAATTATTTTTCGGTCAAACTTATTTATGATTTGTCAATAATGTCTTAGCACAATAAGTATGTAAAAAAATATGAAATATATTAGTTTATAAGTGCGCAAATAAATACACAAATGGACCAATTTTCGTCAAGAAACACATGTACGTACATATTTTTTAATGATTTTATTGAATCTAAAATTAAAATTCTAAGACATAACTTTGCTAGATAATGTATTGATTTGTTTTACTGCATGATTATATTATTTGAAATGGGTGTGGTATAATACAAAAACTTTTTTGAAAATTTAACAAATCTGCCAACGACCTATGGAATAACCTTATTATACTAAAAATTAAAAAAAATTCTAAAAATTTATTACATAACTATGCTAGATAAAAGAACAATCTTTCGAAATCCATTTATAATTTTTTGTGGAAAAGAGACAATACGTCTAAAAACTTTTTTGAAAATGACATATTTCTGGTTTTCTCTACCTATGTCCTCTTAATCACGCATTACCTATTTTAATAACAACAATCATTAATCAGTCTTATCCTTGTCATCAGTAGACATTTGTATAGAATATAATATCAATAACAAAATAAAAAATATTAAGTCTTCTGCCTGTAGACATACTAAACTTATAAAACAAACAAATAAAACATAACTTTTTTCTGGTTAAACAGTTGACTAAAATTTTTCGTTAAATAGATATAAAATGAAACATATTTATTTTTGTGGACAAAAAACGAAAAACATTAATTAAAATGAAATCTTGACTTCTCCAAATTATTCAAAAATTTAAAAAAATCTACCATTTTGTACATTTGGCGTTTTCACCTACTTTATCCAAAACGTCGTTTTCTTTGGAAATCATTTAATAAAATCTTTGACATGTCATTTTTAAATTATAGGTACAATGTGTACACCATCATAGTAATTGTTTGTAATTTATTGCGTACCTTGGTCCACTGGGTGTTTATTAAAGAGAAAACTCTTTGAAAGTAATATTCCGCCAAATTTCAGAAATTCGGAAGACAAAACCCGCGCGAACCGAAAAAGCCTAACAAAAGCCGGACAAGCCGGACATATAAATATTTAGCCGGACACGACCTAAAAAAGCCAAACATGTCCGGCTAAAGCCGGACAGATGGCAACCCTACTCCCGGTAGCGTATTTACAATCCCTACCGCGTTTCAGTCGCTTTAAATTTTCAATGTCAAAATTTAAATATTTAGAAGTAAAATTATTAATTTCTAATATACACACTGGAAAGATTATTTATCTATATTTTAGAACAATTTTTGTTTTTGCAAAGTGATAGAAAATTATCAATATAGAGGTGTATTTACAATATATGGGAATAATATTAAATTTTAAATATTTAGAAATAAAATTATTAATATCTAGTACACATCAGAAAGATTATTTCATCTAGATTTTAGAACAATTTTTGTTTTTGCAATGTAATAAAAAATAACCAATATAGAGGTATATTTAAAATGTAAATTGTCGTTACCGCGACTGAATCGGTATAGGTTTTGTAAATACGCCTCCCGGTACCGATGCATTTAATGACGTTACCTCAATACCTGTATTTGTAACAAGATCATTATAGTATGTGATAATAGCGCGGCCCGTGAAAAATCACGGGATATAATAATAGTAGGATTTGAGAAGCTGAGTGTATACATATAATAAAAAAAAAACTGTTTGAAATTAAAAACGAATACAAATTTATATTTAGAATGAACAGTCAGAACATAAAAAACAACGACATCTGTCATTGTTTTAAACAAAAAACATTTTTTTTTACATTAGCGAGGAAAATAATTCCCCTCAGGGCCATATGTCATCTTTGGGGATGCTGTGTGGAGGGTCTTTTTTAAAAAGGAAGGAGAGGAAGTTCTGGGAAGGAAAAAGGTATGAGGGGTAGGTAAGAACAGGGGATCAGTGTTTCTTAAAGGGCGTATGAATCCAACCCTCTCACTGGGGTGCAAGGCGGTGTCCTGCTGGAGAAATCAAAAGATCTTCCTCATCCAGTCTCTCCCATCCGGTTGCCATGTAGTTGGTGGGCAGGCGCATTCGACGCATCACCCCATCAAACCGGGAACCCCTGCTAAGTCACCAAACGTAGCGAACCACTTAGGTGACCTGTGGCAGAGGTGATGGTTAACTAATGCCCGCCTCCCAAAATTTCAAAAAAGAATTACCTATTAATTACCACTAACAAAATAATGTTGACACCTACTTCATCGTTTGTCTGAATCGTTCCGACTCTCAGTACCAATTTTTAAAATCATTTTTAATTTGTAGGAGCAGAATCACAAGATGAATTAATCCGAGGTCCAGAGGGTTAATACAGCCATAAAAAATTGAGAGAGGTGGAGGTTTTGGAATTACGTATTTTTTTATATACACCACCGCCCAGGAGCAATCGTTGATCATTGTTTCACTAGTAATCCCACACGGTTCTGATGTAGTGCGGGGCGGCTCAATGGCTCACGGGAGAAGTTGTGGAGGTGTGCACTGTACAGTACCTACTCGCCGTGAGATATACAGGGTGTTCAGGGACGTACTTGACTTACAATAACAAGTAATTCCTGACTGGAGTAAAAACACAATGAAATTTTGGTCTTCAGTGACCCTTTTTTCATGTCGTTTTAAAAAAATATATTTCTTTAAAACCACACAAAAAAAATTCTTCCATTCTTCACTGGTCACTCAGCTGAGTAACCGCCTAAGCCGCGGCATCCCGCACTTCTACCGATTTATTACATATTTTTCTAAAACACTCTATAAAGCTCTTAAATTTATTTTTTTAGATAATATCTAGACGTTCCCCACGCCGAAATGCAAATTATATTAAATTACCTCGATAGAAAAAAAAGCAAAATATGCAACGAAAATTATTATAAACACGTTTTTTTCACTTATTTTAGAAGTTATATGGATGGAAAAATTCACAGTGATTTTATAATATTATGTTTCCTTTTTCGTTATATGTTTTTGGGGTGTTGTGCCGTGTTGCGCTACCTCCTTCTTTAGCCCACGTTTCGGACAGCGTTGCAGTGTCCATCATCAGGGCAGATCCGGTAGATGTGAAATTTTTAGTGGTGAAATGTCAATACAGTCACCGGTACAAAATAACCGTGACAAGCAGTGGCGTCATTGCCGCGGAGCGGAATAGAAAGATCACTAAATCGTGGTATTTATGCTAGCCCGGGGCACGTCCCTTTGCGAGTTGCCGACCTTGGCTCCATCTTTTAACGAATTCTAAAATTATAAATCACAATGGTATAAATATTAGAATTAGAATTACAATTTTCGTTATATGTTTTTGGGGTGTTGTGCCGTGTTGCGCTACCTCCTTCTTTAGCCAACGTTTCGGACATCGTTGCAGTGTCCATCATCAGGGCAGATCCGGCAGATCCGGTAGATGTGTAATTTTTAGTCAAGAGTTTAAATTTTTAGTAAATGTCAGAGTCGCAAGCAGAGGACATACGACAAGAGACTTGCCATATTTTGAAAAGGGCTGAAATACCCCGCCCAAACATCACAAAAGGAGAGTTTGCGGCCCTAAAAGAATTGCGCGCCAATGAGGACATCTTAGTTCTGCCTGCCGACAAAGGTAATGCCACTGTGGTGATTAATACGGTTGACTACATTAAGAAGATGGAAGACCTCCTGTGCGATGCCGGCACTTACAAGAAAATAAAGAACAACCCCACCAATAAGATTGACCTGAAGACTAGAGAGCTAGTTAAAGCTTCCAGTATTAGGAAAGAGGATCGATCTGGGCTTTTCGTAAAAGCCTCCAGAACTCCTGCCCTATACGGTCTTCCGAAAATACACAAAAAGGATATCCCAATGAGACCGATTGTCAGTGCTATTGGTGCACCTACTTACAAACTGTCCCAATACCTCTCCAGACTACTACAGATGCAAACTGGTAAAACTGAATCTTGGATCAAGGACTCCACAGATCTGATCAGTAAGCTAAAAAAGGTCAAGACTGTGGAAGGCGATATCCTGGTCAGTTTTGATGTAGTGTCCCTTTTTACAAATGTGCCTCTAGAAGACTCCATGACAATGCTCAGGGAGATCTATGAGGACGACATTTGCAAACTTTTTGAACACTGTCTCAAAACGGGATATTTTGCATTCCAGGGTGAACTTTTTGAGCAAGTGGAAGGAGTTGCGATGGGCAGTCCATTGTCGCCAGTACTTGCCAACTTTTTTATGGAGAAGTTTGAAGAAGTGGCACTCGACACAGCTTCAGCTGTTCCCAAGGTATGGTGGCGTTATGTTGACGATGTCTTCGCCATCTGGCCTCATGGAACAGAGAAACTGAATGAATTTCTGAATCATCTTAATTCACTCCACAGTAAAATCAAGTTCACAATGGAAGTAGAAAACGATGCGAAAATCCTGCCTTTTCTAGATGTGGAGGTGATGCGAAAAGAAGATGGTAATCTAGGACACACTGTATATAGAAAACCAACGCACACAAATCGGTATCTACATGCCGATTCGCATCACCACCCAGCGCAGAAGAGAGGACTTATCCATACGTTGGTGACGCGAGCGACCAGAATATGTGAAGAAACTAAAATTGGAGCAGAACTTACAAAGCTGACCGATGCACTGGAACGCAACGGTTACCCAGCTAGTCAGACAAGGCAAATCATAAGAGCCAAATCTACACCAAATGAAGACAGAGCTAAACAAGAGTTAAAAGGCTGCGCTTTCCTGCCTTACGTTCACAATGTGACAGACAGAATCGCCAGGCTGTTGAGAAAAGATAGCATCAAGACTGTCTTCGGTGCCACAACTAAAATTCAAGATCTACTGAGGTCTGCAAAGACTAAGTTTCCTCTGGAAGCAGATGGAGTGTATAAACTCAGCTGTTCCGGATGTGACAAGGTTTATGTAGGCCAAACAGAGAGGACGATCTCCAAAAGGATAGCAGAACACTTTCGTGCTTGCAAACTCGGCCACCCTGATAAATCGGCAATCGCTGAGCACTTAATCGAAACCGGCCATTACTTTGGATTTGTTCCTGAGGTCTTGGGAAGACCTAAAACTTATAGAGCACGCCTAATTACGGAGGCAATTGAAATCTACAAAAATCCTTTTAATATTAATAGAGACGACGGAGCTAAGCTCAATAGCTCTTGGTATCCGGTGATTGACGGCTACACCAAAGCTAAACGCAAAAAAACATGTCTAAGTATACAGTAAGGCCAGCTCGTGGTAAACCATTTTTTTGTGTTATAACTTTATATTGACTAAATTCGCTTTAACCAGTGTAATTCTAATTCTAGTAAAATTCATTTATTATTAATAGAGCTAAAAAACCATGTCTAAGTATATAGTAATGCGAGCTCGTGGTAAACCATTTTGATTTATATTGACTAAATTCGCTTTAACCATTGTAATTCTATTTCTTAAATTCTTACCATCGTGATTTCTAATTTTAGAATTCATTAAGAGATGGAGCCACTTCGGTCGGCATCTCGCAAACGGACTTGCCCCTGACTAGAATAAATACCACGTTTTAATGAACTTTCTATTCCGTTCCGCGGCGACGACGCCACTGCTTGTCACGATTATTTTGTACTGGTGAAAGTTAACAATTGTAATTTTTTTATTTTTTATTTTATATTTTTTCCTAAATTCTAACCACTGTGATTTCTCATTTTAGATTTCATTAAGAGATGGAGCCACTTCCGTCGTCATCTCGCAAACGGACTTGCCCCTGGCTAGCATAAATACCACGTTTTAATGAACTTTCTATTCCGTTCCGCGGCGATGACGCCACTGCTTGTCACTAGTATTTTGTACTGGTGAAAGTTAGTGCTGCTGGCGACACGGTATCGCTTCGAAGTAAATAAGCACACACTTCACGACTAAAAATTACACATCTACCGGATCTGCCGGATCTGCCCTGATGATGGACACTGCAACGATGTCCGAAACGTTGGCTAAAGAAGGAGGTAGCGCAACACGGCACAACACCCCAAAAACATATAACGAAAATTGTAATTCTAATTCTAATATTTATACCATTGTGATTTATAATTTTAGAATTCGTTAAAAGATGGAGCCAAGGTCGGCAACTCGCAAAGGGACGTGCCCCGGGCTAGCATAAATACCACGATTTAGTGATCTTTCTATTCCGCTCCGCGGCAATGACGCCACTGCTTGTCACGGTTATTTTGTACCGGTGACTGTATTGACATTTCACCACTAAAAATTTCACATCTACCGGATCTGCCCTGATGATGGACACTGCAACGCTGTCCGAAACGTTGGCTAAAGAAGGAGGTAGCGCAACACGGCACAACACCCCAAAAACATATAACGAAAATGCTTCTGGCCGTGAAAATCTTAAAACTTATTATGTTTCCTTGTTTAAATTCACAGTGTTTCTTTGCTATTTTAGATGTTCCCCATGAGATTTTTGCTCTATTTTAAACGAGTCGTATTTTATTAAACATTTTCACAATTTTTGCTAAAATTTTATCATTTCTAATATTAGCGCGCTCTCTCTAACATCCGTATTTAGACATCTCTCCATTTTCTTCTTTTTGAGCGGGTACACCGCGCCTAAACACCTCACCCTGCCCCTAGCAGTCCAATCTCTAATGGTTTTTGAAGTGAAAAGTTCTTTAGCACAGTCGTGATTTGAAACTCGAAAAAGCGATACTAAAAAGAGACAAACACATACATCTATAAGGTTTAGACTGCGAGAGAATGAGATAGAATAATCGGTCTCCTCTTTGTGTGGTGCTTCGCAGCCTCCCCACTCTTGTCTACTTAAGTTTTCTGAAGGTTTCACTTCTACCGCGTGTGAACTGCACACAGGATTTTTTATAAGGTTTTTAGTTGAAAAACTAAAATGTCACCGGAGACCAAAATATCACTTACATTTTTTACTCCAAATAATCTCAGGAATCACCGGTTAAAGTATGTCAAGTGCGCCCCTTAACACCCTGTATATATAGCGAGAACAGTGGAGTTATAATAATATACTCTTAGGGTACTTGGTGGGTATATAGACACGTGGGGTATGCACTATATACCCTCTCCCCGGGGCTTACAGAAAAAATATATATGGAAGTTCTATTTATACTGCATCGTAATATCATTTCAGTACTAGTTAAATTAGTAATCTTATTCCTATTAACAAGTCGTTGGAATTTCGAAGTAACAATTATTTTCAATCATTATTCAATTATGTTATAAACAGTTTTCTTCCGCATAAAATTATCACCACATTCCTGTGAAAAGATAAATGTGTAAACTCTAATTGGCCATCTACACAATCCGATTTGTAGAAACCAATATGTCCAGTTTCTGCAAGTCAGTTGCATTATTTTTAAGAGGTTTATTTCACGTTGAACCTGTATCCAAGTAATAAAGGTAAGTTAACCATGTCCGCAGCAAACATTCCTGTAGACCAAAAGTTGTAGATTTATCTGAAAAGATGCTCTACTATAATTCTACCATGTAAGAAAGGGGGGAAGTTTTTAAATTCCATTTGGCTTATCGTTGACCCTTTCAATAATTAAATTATTCTAGCCAATGAAATTTGTTGAAAATTTACCAAGGATTTACAACGAGTTTCCCGTATAAAGGCTTAATAGGATACAAGGATGTGTTTCACTTGAGTACATAAAAAGTGTAATGAACCTTGAACGGATCTGTTGGGCACGACATATAACAAGAATTAATTATTATAGAATCACCAAAGGAGCTTCTATTATTCTATTCAAGGCTCCGTTAAAAGTGTTCACAAAGAAAAAGAAGATTACTGAAGATTGTTTAAAAGGGAGATACGTAAATACGAATGATAGAGGGAGTGCGCTAATCTATATCTATCTATCTACCTATATAAATAAAAATGAATCGCCTAAATGTATGTACGTTCATAACTTTCGAAAGATTGCACCAAATTGGATAATTCTTTATGTTTTGTGGTTATTATTTTCAAGAGAAGGTTTGTATAAAACTACTTGTGAGCTCTGTCATTGTGAAATTTGTATAAAAAGATTGCAACAGGTGGCACGCGAGCTGTTTGAAAACTGAATGTACCGGGACTGAATGTTCGGAATGCGGGAAGAGGAGGGGGAGGGGAAATCGGGTAGTGGGTTCGCGGGAGGGGGTGGGGTGGGGAACCTGGGAGGGGGAGGTGAACTCGGAAGGGGGGTTCGCGGGATTGGGGATGGGGGGAGTGGAGAGGGGGAGGGAAGGTGGAGGAGGCGGTGTGGGAACGCGAAAGAGGAGGGGACGCGGGAGAGGAAAGGGAGGCGGAAGGGGATCCCGACGAATGGGAAAGGACACGCAGGGAGAAATATTTTTTCATTAAATGGCATAGCAACGCATGCCGGGTACCAGCTAGTATTTAATAAAACAAAAGCAAAAATCCCTCCACATCTGAGTTAAGGAGCATTTAAATACACATTGTGAAATTCTTCATGCTTTTTGCATGTTAAATGACAGTTTTGCATCCAAAACTGCTTACGAATTACAGCTTCGGATGCACTCGTATTGTGCTGTAAATACTATGATATGATATGAAATACTATGTAGAAAACGAAACAAGACGAAGTGGTGGTTGCTGGAATTCGGTGACAATATGTGTAAGAAAAACAAGGTATGCAAGGAAAGGGATAATCAATAACTTACCACTGTATCTCTGCGAAGGAGCACACGACAAAACCACAATATAGTTACATAGCTTCACCGCGGTACCTCGAGGTAATTATCGCCACAACAAAACGATAAGTACAAAACGGTATTGTGTATTTTCTAGATGGTCAAAACTCGTTTTTAATTAAAAAACGAGATTATGTACACGAAAACACCAACAACTTGTTTCCAAAGTAGTTCCAAATCTTCTTTGGTTTTCAAAATAATGCACCCGAATTTTTCACTACATTTCTTGCTTTTCAAATTTAATACTTTTCCAGCAAGGAGATGTGGTTAGGGAGAGTAGTTAGGTAGGAACTGGATAAATTACATCCGGTAAAGCACATTCTCATTACAAAACCAAACAAACAGACACACAAGTGATTTTATAATTTTCGGAACATACTTTGCGATTTTTTCTATCGAGGGAATTTCTCACCCTATGTAATTAGAGTAATTACTTTTTCAACTCAGCTTCAGAATAGAGATTAACTTTAAAAATAACATATATTTTTGAACAGATTTAATATTTATATTATTGGTAGAAATTAGGATTAGTCTTAAGTAGGACGAAGGACCATTGAAAGACGAAAGTATATTTAGACACGGGGAAACAGCAGGATACTGACAGGCTGGAGTAGAAACCTTTATGCGCCGATGATGTACGCATTTGTTTCACAAAGAGATTTTTCTACTTGTACTTGAGGAATGACAGTGAGTGTACAGGCGTAGGTTATTGTACAAAGCACAATAAGTAAAATTATATATCGGACCGTTGATCATAGCCTTGCCCCCTGCCCAAGGCATGAGAAATTCTTACACAACTCAGAAATTATGTAACGAGATATCGAAAGCAGATTAGTGAATGAAACAAAAATCAACCAGTCATCGAACGTGTTATTAATAAAAAAAAATATTAAAAGTTACAATACCATAATAATTGTGTTGCCATGTTCTTCAAGTTGTGAAACTAATAGTACCTACCAGTGTATTATTGAGAAGTTGAGAAAACTTAGGATGGCAGTAAGACTACATGAAAAAATTATAAATAAAACATACATAGATGAGGTTTATCATAGAGGCGCTATTGCGTAGGTTACTGGTGTCTCGTCGAAAAGTGTTCAACCATTATCACGCGAGTAGCAGTGCGCGGGGACCAGATTTGGTAGTTTCGGGTCGCTCAGTTTTAGAGGTCAAATTGGACTAATTGTAGGTAAAAAAAAGTGGAACTAATGTTTTCGCTTCGTGTCTCATCTACATTTATAATACATCAATGGGGATAGTCTGAATTGCCGACAAAAAAGTCCAATTTAGAAATTGCAAACATTTTTTTCTGTTATTATTATTAAATTTTAGGCAGGTATTTTATCGCTTGTCTGGATTCTGCAAACAAACACTTCTAATTTTAAAGATTTTTTATTTATTTATTTATTTATTTAAATACATGTTACATAATTAGACATTTACATAGAGTTGGATACATTGAATCACCATACTAGGCGGCTGCCTGTTTCATGGTGACAATGGAGGATATTTACTTTAAGTGAAGTCTATTGTTAACATATGGAACTATTAGTAATGTAATGATGTTGAAAATTGGTAAAGTTATAATAAAAAACTAGTAAAGAGAAAAAGAATTGGGTAAGGATAAGTTTGTGAGAAGATACATATCCATATTTTAAAATTTATATGTGTGAGTGCATACGCATACGTATATACAGGTGCACACATCCATACACACATAGGCATATACATACACACACTTACACATATATATGCGTCTAGGTACATGAATACATTAATATGTATATATACGGCCATGGACACAGTACCAACACATTTACACACAGTTGTAATTTTTTTTTTTTTTTTGAAGTGTATGAAGGTGTAATTAGAATGGAGCTTGAGTATTTGCAGTAAGTATCTTTCCAAATAGTATTGAGATATATGTTAATAAAAGAGGTGTTATTTTCTAACATGGTGACAGAATATAATTATTTATTAATGTTTGAATAACTGTACTCATGCTGCTTTTGTAGGTTTATTATAATATTTTTATTAAGTTTATGTGTATGTTTCTTTCTTATCTTTTTTTTTAAAATTACATTATTGTAAAACTACATTGTTGTAAAACTTTGTTGTAAAACTGCACATCTCGATACAGGAATGCCCTAGTGAGATGTGCAGCTTATTGCTATATATATTTCTTATTTTATAAATAGATAAATGAATTGTTACGTTACGGAATTGTTTCCCGTGCGAGCTAATAGCGAATTGACCCCTTGCACAGGCCCTCCGCCCCTCTCCCCGCACCGCGCGGCGCCCGTGCCAAGCGCCGAGCGGCTCCCCGCTGCCATTCCTTCGCCGGCCTTCGGCAGAATAACTGTGTTCCCCGTGATTCGCGCTAGGCGCTCTCCGTAAACGCTCACGATGTTTTACTTTAATTGTGTATTGTGCTTAAAGAGGTTTACGCCTACCCAGAATCCTGTCTGCCGACCGCCTATCTCCTGCTTGTGAGTACCAATGAACCTTGCTACCCCTCTGTGTGCTAAGAACTGACATTTAAATTCACTAAACACGAGTAGAGAGAGTTGAGAGAAGCCCCCCCCCGTTATGATAGAATTAATTAGAGATAGCCAAATACTCATGTGTGTAGTGCCGATGCTGGCCTTTTGTAGAACCCTGTTCACCTTTAATTGAATAAAACCCTTTTTCGTGCATAACAACTGTGTTCTGATTGAGGAAGGAGACCTGGAGATTTTGAGGAAAGGAAGGGGAGTAGGAATTAACAAGCGAACCACAGACACTCGCCCTGGGTTTAAGAGGAACCTTGTTCGCGCCGGCTGTGTGAGCTAGCCGCCGGCTTGTTTATTGCATGTCCTTTCCAGGTTTAGGGTTTAGCGTTGGCCGCAAGTAGCGCCAATGCTAGCAGAATACAATGTAAATATGTACAATAAATAATTCAGGCATATACTCTTTCTATTATTGAAAAGTTTTGATTCATTGTAACAGTTATTAAAAAAAAACATACAAATACAAGATAATACAAAAAATGGAAACAAAAAAGATTACAAAAGGCATAGCCTGTTCGACAATATGCGTTGGTATAATTCTATTTTTTAACATATTAATGAAGTGATTTTAAATTAAAACATCATAATATTATAAAGCATTACTTTTATAAGAAAAATTATGTCAAATTGAGCTATAAGCGGGGTAAAAACATAAAATATGACATTAAATATGATAATTAACCGATGAATATGGAACCACCATTCAGAATTGAAACGTTGCTTGAAAATGGCTTTAGCCGTGTTTAGTGACCAGATCTGAATAGCCAGGTACTTCCCAACCTTCCTCTTCCCCACCTCCTTCCCCTCCCCACTACCTTCAGCCTCACAACATACCCCAATTGGGGATGCCATAGTCTCACTGGCTCCAGACGGGAGCAGTTGAGATTCTTGTGCGGTATTCACTGTAAAAAAAAAAAAAAAAAGTTTAACCTCTCATATCGGGGATGTTCCGAAGGTTAGAAAATTTCCGTTTTGCATTAAAATCATTTTGCATTTGCAAAAACCGATGATGCTTAAAGTTAAAGCAAACGTCATAGATTTCATTAAGCAGGAGTTACAGACAGAGGGACAACTGAAATTAGAATTCTTTTTGTTTTTATACTTTATGGGGTTATTTAACTTTAGAATAATTGGACGATAGTAACATGCGACATTCGCGAGTAAAGAGAAACAAATTGAAATATTACTTAGCTAAAAGTAACGGGCATACCTCGATGTATATACATCGAGGTATGCCCGTTACTTTCGATAATGATTATGCCCATATGGGCATAATCATTATCGAAACATTTTATTAAAAGGTTCATAAACAGAAAGTAGAAACCTGGTTAGGAGCCAGGGGTAGTATTGTGTGAAACCAATTATTAGTTGATAAAAATCAATAAATTTTAAAACAGCAAAAAAAACACTTCCTGCATCTAAATCTAAGATTTGTTTATTCAAAGGTGACAACGAATTAACTCGACGCAGATAAATGAAAATGGTGAACCAAAAACCTATTTCTCGTCCCATCTATTAATTCTAGTCACCGCGACCGGTTCATACATTTCTTCATCCGCCCACGAGTCAAGTATTCAAATGCGTTTCCTCTCGTACACATTATTTCTTTCTAACTGAATAATTAAAAATTCGTTACACATAATCGTGCCAGATTATCTTGTAGATATTTTTATTAACAATATACCTAAAATGTGTACATATTCTGAATATTTATTTTTCTTTTTTTTTCTTCTCTTATTTCACAAATAAAGACAAACCTAGCACCATCTTATCCATTATACAAGTTTTCGGAATATCCATATTATCCATTTAAAATCTATCATTCCTGACAATTTATCGCACAAATCTGAACCATTTCAAAGAATGACAGTTCGCGATATTTGTAAATATTATGAATTGCTGGGTTACCCGGCTTCGCTCAGGACAACATTTTAGAGCTCTATCGAACCTTCTAGAACTTTCCGGAAGGCTGTTCTAGAAATTTCAAGAGGGCGAAACTTCCAGCACTTATATCTTCAAAAGCACGCCTTTTAGGTAAAAACGGGAACCGTCATCCTGAAGGGGGGATAGAGATCTACCACATCATACAACTCCCTCGATCGTACCGGGACTCGTTTCTTAGTTTTTGCGGGACGCACGTTTTTTTGGACTTTTATAATATACATAAATTGATTATTACTATACAGATTAAAATTTGAAATTCTCACGGTCAAAAATATAATCGTGCTTGATTTTTGGGGTATTGTGCCATATTGCGCTTCTTTCTACCTTAGCTGAATACTCGAATGAACTGCCCTGATATGGGATACTAAAAATCTGTATGAAACGTTGGCTAAGTAAGGAGGCAATTATGGGGGTATTAACCCAAAAATCTATCACGATATAGGTTTTGTTGGGAATGCGAAATTTGACTGTAGTTTTGGGATAATTTCTAAGTTTTGGAAATCGTAAACAGATGTTTCACAAACATGGTGCTATAGAAATTAGTAGATATTATTTTTAATTACAGTCGCGTTGCCACAAAACAAAGTATCTAAAACCACGAACTATTTGTTATTGAACAGAACATGGCGGTAAGCACTTCAAGTACGAGAAGGTCACCCCTATCGTCCAATCAATTAAGCAGACATTCCGAGAAGGGTTCCGAATGAGCATTTCAAGTATTTTACCAACGCCTACTGCTCCTCGCGAAACATTCTGACAATTTCCACTTGCAAACCCTGCAAAGCTGCAAAGTTCTGACAAGAGCGGTGGGAGATACTCGCGCATACACTCGCAAATAATAATACACCTCGCGTCTATATACCATTGGCAGAAAACCTCAAAGAAAACACTACAGACTACAGACGGGTAAAATTACGTACATAATGGTTGAAGGCGTTGTGAAACCAACCTAGGTACATATTATTATTAACCAAGTCATGGAGCTACTTAGGTCTTTACTCGTTACTGCTATCGAAGCAACACGAAAGAATCTCGCAAATAATGATAATGTTGCGGATTCTGCATGTGTGAATATTTGCGTAAACCGAGTATTTGTTCACTGATATCATGTGAGAGTGACGATTCGATCAACAGATATAATTTATATCAATGCCCTAAAAGCTGACCGTAGGACCCAGCAAAACTACCAGCGCCAGCTGCTTGTTGGCTGTTGGTAGTAATCAACATTTATATACCGAACAAATGTTTGTGAGAAAATGGTGAGTTTTTACATTGTAATATTTTTAAGACGATATGGAAAAGTGGCTTTCACAAAACTTAAGACTACGGGGTATGTAATTTCAGCATAGCTGCTTGGGAAAGGAAGTAGGTACCTACCCTAAGTGACGGCTGTGCCAATATAATGCAAAAAAAGATTCATGCAATTTATCAAAATTTATCCAAAACATATTACCTAGATAGCATTGATTTTTTAAAAAAAAAAATTTTATTAATAAAATTCCTTTATTATTTATTTACAGTTTTTACATTTTTAAATTAAGTCCCGTTAAACTGATTGATATCAAACTTATTAACTTCGGGTTTGAATCTTGCCATCACTTATAAAGATAGCGGCCTGTAAAAATATGCGTTAAGAAAAATTAAGATAATGTTGGTAGTTCTTAGTGGAAGTATGATACAGATTCGGATAGGGACACATTAATTAACTAAGTTGGTAGATATCCGCCCGGCAAGGCGTAGGTCCTAGGTTCGAGTCCTTAATGTGACCTATTTTTCTCTGATTTTCTGTTTTCAGATTTTCGATGGAGTTTCGCTAATATTGTCTTCATTTAATTGAAAATTTATTTTAGTTATTTGTACATTAAAGTTTACAAATGACAAATTTATTATAACTCAGATCCTATTAGATTCTCTCTTGTTCAATGTGGTTCCCACAGACCTTCTTGAATTTACCATTTGAAACAGGCTTTATATTTTCCGGCAGCGCTTTATAATATTTCATTCCTTTGTAAAGTGTTTTGCGTATTGACTTTGTCCTTTTTTGGAAGTCTGATTTCATTTCGTCCTTTCGTTATAACTGCGTATGTCTTTATTGTGCCCAATTTTGTTTATATATTTTAGAATGTTTATTATTTCTTGTATAAATATCATCGCCTTCGAGGTCATTTTTTTCACTGCTAGCCAATTTATTTACTTTAACATTTTTTTGTTTTTTTTTTTTAAAACTTATTTATTGTTTATTAACGAACATAATATATATACGCAACATACATGTTTTACAAGATACACAATATACATCTTTTTTGGCATATACCGCCTCACAAGGAGCCCTCGATAATCTACTTCGCCTATGAATTATTCTCTTTGCCATTTTTTACACATTGATAGCTGATGATAGCCAACCTACGATAAGAGAGGGCACATGACGAAATTGAAGAACATACTCATTCAATTTTGGAAGGCGAATATGAGTACCGTCGCCCCGGGAACCATTTATTGGACAACCAACAGCCCTGCCATAGGTCACCCCAAGTGGTTCGCTACGTTTGGTGACTTAGCAGGGGTGCCCAGGTTTATGAGGTGAGGTTTGTCTGGGTCAATTGGCGGCCAATGTGTTTGCCCACCTACTGCGTGGCGGGCCGGATTGAGAGAGATCGGTTGAGGGAGACCTTACCTAGACCCCTCCAGCCGGTCTCTTTCGCCCCATCGCCTTTCACCGCAGTTGGAGGGATGGTTCCATACGTCCGTCACTCCTAAACACATTGAGCTCCACTACACTACTAATTCTACCTACATACCCCTTTCCTTCCCAGAACTTCATCTCATTCCATTCCCTAAAAAGACCCTCCACACAGCATCCCCAAACACCAAAAAATACATCTCTACGTCCACAATCTGCCAAAACAGTCGAAAACAAACAGTCGCGATCATTCTTCATAACGCCTGTAAACAGGGAGGAAATTATTAAAATCATCGCAAAACTGAAAAATAAAAGCAGTGTCGGCACTGACAAAATCCCTATAAAAATTATAAAAGCATGTGCAGAAGCGTTAAGTTACCCGTTGGAAATATTAATTAACAAATCTTTCGAATCAGGAACCTTCCCAGAACAATTAAAACAATCTATTATTGTACCTTTGTATAAGAAGGGTCCTAAACAGGAAATCTCAAACTACAGACCGATATCCTTATTACCAAACTTTTCAAAAATATTTGAAAGAGCCATGTACAATCGCATTTATAACTTTCTCGAAAACTTTGAGATAATATGTCCACAACAATTTGGATTCCGTAAAGGCCGTTCAACAACACAGGCAGTATTCAATTTTTTTGAACAAAATTCTAGAAAATATTAATGTTAGTAAAAAAACCGTAGGTATCTTTCTCGACCTCTCAAAAGCATTCGACAATGTTGATCATGAGCTTCTTCTAATTAAACTTGAACATGTAGGTATTAGAGGATTAGCATTAAAATGGTTTGAATCGTACGTAAAAAATCGTCAGCAGAAAGTTCAAATTTCAAATATCGATGAAAAAATGGTCCAATACATGGTAGAATCCAAATGGAGAAAAATAAACAAGGGTGTGCCACAAGGAAGCATTCTTGGGCCTCTCCTCTTCCTTATCTATATAAACGAACTCCCAATAATTGCTGGCACAGAATGTTCAATGTTCGCTGATGACACCGCTTTGTTGTTTGAATGTAATGGAGACGTTGACGAATTTAACAAACAAGTTAACGAGACTTGCCAATTAATAGCAAACTGGCTGTTATCGCAACATCTATCACTCAACACAAACAAAACCCAAATTTTAAAATTTTGTCCAGTGCAAGCTACACCTATAAATATAAATGTAAACATTAATAATAATATTATCGAACCTTCCCAAACCTGTTCACTACAGGGAATAGAATTAGACATAAACATAAACTGGAAAGAACATGTCTCAAAAATTGTAGCAAAAATCAGTAGTTTTTCTTATGTTCTGGGTACCTTGAGAAAAATATTGAACACCGAATCAGTAATAGCCGCATACTATGGTTATGTATATTCAATAATAAAATACGGTATTATTTTTTGGGGAAACTCGGTAAACGCCAAAGATGTCTTCATCATACAAAAGAGATGCATAAGAAAAATTACAAACTCTGGTCGTTTAGATTCATGTAGACCTATGTTTAAAAATCTGAAAATTCTGACAGTCACAGACATATATATAATGGAGTTATGCATGTTAGTGCGATCATCTACAGACAAGTTCCCACTAAAAAACTCAACACATAAATACGCTACAAGGCTCACAGAAAACCTAATAATGCCAAAAGCAAACAAAACAATATTCCAAAAAGGACCATACTACATGGCCATTAAAGTATATAACAACCTTCCACATAACATTAAACAAATACAAGATACACACAAATTCAAATCGTCACTAAACACTTTCCTTGTTAATAAATGTCACTACACGTTGAGTGAATACCTCACGTAAATGAAACGCCTATTTTTATTGGTATATATATATTTGTATTTTTTTTTATTTTTTCATTGGTGTATTGTTATTTTATCTGTACAAACATTGTAATTATAATAAAACAAATAATATTATATAAACATTGTAATTAAATAAATGTGGTTAGCTGGAAGAAATGGGGTCTACCCATAAGCTACACCTTTTGTAATTTTTATTTTACAATAAATATTTTTTGATTTGATTGATTTGAAAGATGACATAGGCCCTGAGGAAAGTTATTTTCCTCAGGGCCTTCTGTGTAGAGTTAATGTAAAAAATGCACATAGCAATAATGGTATTATGTAATTACTAATTTTTAACTTTGGTTATGTTTCCTTTACATTTCCACAGTCGAACCGCAAATCGGCGCCAGCAGCCGGGGGAGGATCAAGAACAAATTGATAGTTACAAAGTATCGCGGAAATGCACGGAGAGAGATAAGTCAGAGTTGTGCGATGAGAACGTAACAAATGGCCGGCGTTGCATTGTGCCGCGAGTTCGCAGCGGAAATATGTTTCATCTCCGGGCTCTTATAGCCCCGGCTCCGGGGCAACGCCCTCTTGGGAGATATTACTCTCGGAGTTGCAGCAGGCCAACCCCATACCATACATGTACCTTACTGCTTATTAGCAATTTACGAGTTTTACATTTGAACTGAAAACATACTATGGAACTGAACATACTATTGTGGGTTCAAATGAAATATTTGTTCAACATTTGTACACAGCTGACATTTTTCACATGAGAACGGGATGTTTTTACGACTGTGGCTTTGGAATGATCTGCCGGCCTCTGTGTTTCCTCTCTCCTACAACATTTACTCCTTCCTCTTCTCACAAAGACACTCCACACAGCATTCCAAGATGAAATTAGAAAAATTAATGATAAAATCCAATTAATAAACACTGTTAAAAAATATTTTAAAGATAATCCCAAAAAAAAAAGTTTTCGACTAATCTAATCTCAAGAATAACTTATAAACTGACATTCTCGGATCATATATCGCGGCTCACTCCAGCGTGCTACAAACTCCTGAGTTTCATCATCAGAATATGTAAGCAATTTGATGACCCAGATGCAATGATAGCCATGTTCGATGGAGTCATAAAAAGTAAGCTGGAGTATGCTAGTGGTGTGTGGACTCCGCACCAAGCTAAATATATTAATATGCTAGAACAAATTCAGAAAAAGTTCCTTAGGTATGTCTATATGCGGATGAATGGAACGTACCCGAGATTCATGCACCATATGGAATTACTTGAGGCAACAGATAGATTTAGCTTGGAAACTAGACGTTATGCAAATCTTGCAATTCTTAGTTTTAACATAATCCATAATCGTATTGACAGCCCATTCCTCTTGGAATGTTATGGCTTATACGTGCCTGAAAATTTCAGCCGTAGTCGTCGACACGACTTGTTCAAAATACCATACGGCAGAACAGATGTTCTAGCACAGCATAGCATGACAAGAGGAATGGTGCTGTTGAACGAAATATCGGAAACACTAGATATATATAACTCTTCTTTAGATAGCCTTAAGATTTTTTTGTATAATAATCATCTTCCTAGGTGTTAAGACTGTCAAAATGAGAAAATTGTACAGTAATTGGATAAAAAATCTGTTGTACAATTTAAAAAAAAAAAAAATAATAATAATAATAATAATAAATACATTAAATAATAATAGATACATATTAATATAATATTCAAAAAACTGTTTCTGAAAAAATTAGAAAATACACAGATTTAGGAAATGAGATTAAAAGAATTTGGCATTCTCGGACTATAAAAATATTACCATTTGTTATTTCGGCCACTGGCATAATACCTAGGAATCTGATTCAAAATTTAAGCATATTAGATTTGTCAAAGAATTTGTATATAAAAATGCAAAAAGCAGTAATTTTAAATACATGTAGGATTACAAAAGATTTTTTAAATATTTATATTGAGGGATCAGTAGGATTTATAGGTTCAATTAGAAATGCCACAGAGCCGAACCCTCTGATATGAAAATATCTGGAGTCGGTGAATTATATTCCCATTTGGTCTCTAGTAGGTTGACATGTTGTTCTTGTATTGTTTTGTATTTATAATACTTATATAGTGCAATTGCATAACGTGGATTCACTAGATGATCATTTGGGGAAGTGTATGAAAGGGTTTAGTTTTTCCTTCTTTTTTTTTTTTTTTTGGGGGGAAAATTTAACCCGGACATTTAAATCTGGTGCATAAAAAATCCAAATAATAAAATTGTTTGATAGTAGATAAATACTTATAATTACATAACACCGAACTTACAACTTATTGTTTTTTATATTCACATTGTAATGAACTTATGATATAATTTGGCATTAAAAAATGTACACTACTCTTTCAGACACAAGCTAATGCTTCCATGCTTCCATATATGCTAAAATAAAAAAATAAAAATAAATAGTCCTGAGGGAAACTAATTTCCCCAGGCCTTCACAGCATTCCAAGAGAAATAGTTCTGAGGGAAACTAATTTCCTCAGGCCTTCACAGCATTCCAAGATGAAATAGTCCTGAGGGAAACTAATTTCCTCAGGCCTTCACAGCATTCCAAGAGGAAATAGTCCTGAGGGGAAACTAATTTCAAATTTATTGTGGGGTGTTGTCGTAAATGTGGATTCCAGGATTCGATAAAGGTCTGCCTCAAACTGAGACCCAAGTTCACTCCTTCCTTTCCAAAAAAAAAACCCGCAAAGCATTCCCAAAGATGGCCATAGACCCTGAGGGAATATAGTTTTTTCAGGGCTTCTTCTGTGGATATAATGTAAAAAAATAGTTATAATAAAAATCAACATTTTTTTATAACCCACACATGTGGAGGTATTTGGGAGGCGGGTATGGGTACCGCCGCCCTGGGAACAATTTATCGGATAACTAACACCTCTGCCATAGGTCACCCCAAGTAGTTCGCTACGTTTAGTGACTTAGCAGGGGTGTCCGGGTTCACGGGGTTAGGTTTGTCCGGGTCTTGGCGGCGGATGCGTCTGCCCACCAGCTAGCTGCATGGCAGACCGAATCGGAAGAGAATGGTTGAGGGAGTCCCTTTGACTTCTCCAGCCGTACTCTCTCGTAACATCGTCTTGAACCGCAGTGGAAGGGATGGATTCAAGACACTCCACACGACATTCCAAGATGAAATAGTCGTGAGGCAAATAAATTTCTTCAGGGCCTCCTGTGTGGAGTAAAAAAATTGAAATAAGCCTTCTGAATTTCAGGATTGGACAAAGGCCTAACTCAAATTAAGACCCAGCATCCCCAAAGATGACATAGGCCCTGAGGGATTTTTTTTTTCTTCAGGGCTTCCTCTGTGTAGTGAAATTATGTAAAAAAATTTTTGTAAAAAATAGTAATAATAACACACACGAGCCTTGTGGAGAATAATTCCCCTCGGGGCCTATGTCATTTTCGGGTATAATATTTTGTGTGGAGGATGTTTTTAGAAAAGGAACGAGAGGAACCGACCGGTCAGTGGTTGAGTTGGCATCGCGCTTGGATCCCACCCAGGCGTTCCGTGTTCGATTCCTCGGCTGGCTAATTCCTCCATCATGACTCAAGCAACATTTTCGGCTTACTATGGAGGTAGTAGGAGATTTTCAAATATTGTCGGGTTATTCGAAACCCGGGAACTTTTGTCTTTCTTTATAAAAAAATGAAGTTCTGGGAAGGAAAAAGGTATGAGGAGAATCTGAGGGTCAGTGCGTCATGAATCCATTCCTCCCGCTGTGGTATAGGGCGATGGGTCAATTTCCTAGAGAGGTTTTCCACAACCAGTCCTTCCCGATCTGGCCGTGTTCGGCAGACGCATCCGCCGCCAAGACCTGAACAAACCTCACCCCATGAATCAGGCAACCGTGCTAAGTCACCAAACGTAGAGAACTACCGCTAGGGTGACTAATGGTAGAGGTGTTGGTTAACCAATTAATGGTCCCCGGGGCGGCGGTACCCGTTCCCGCCTTACGAAATGTGTCTTACAACTTATTAGCTTTTTATGATCTTTACCTATGTATTATAACAGTGATATTTTCTCCCCCGCGGTGAAAATACTGCACAAGACATACGGGTAAATGGGTTAAAAGGTAAAACCCATTTATGTCATGTCATAATACTTACTAGCACATTACGGGTAGACCCTTTTGAGCAGATGATATATTTTTTCCTCGGGATTAAAATATCGTGTGTTCATAGGTACAACCTTATATACACCATACTACCCCTTACCCTTTAACCCATCATTCGATTTTTATCTTGGAGAACATAATATATATTGGAGCAGCCTAACCAACGACCCCTAGGCCGCATGCGGCCTAATTGAAGATTTTGCGGACCAAAATTAAGTTTTCAGCTTTCTATGTTTTGGATTTTGGCATTCATACAAAAAAAAGAGAAAAAAATGGTTTTGGCAAATTCATTACATTTATTCGCTTATCCAGAGATTAAGCTTAAACAAAGAATTTGTTTTCGAAATCAATTCCAACCAATATATTTTTTCCGCGCATTTTTCGAAAGATCGAATGCAACTGATCTGATTTTAATAAGTAGAGGATAAGTGCAAAGGACACACATAGACGCCAGTGGCGGTCTGTGAGCTGGAGAGTTAAGATTCAACACGACGTTGTTGATGTTGATTTAGCTGAAAATGATTTTTTATTTTCAAAATTCCAACTTTTTGTATGAAGATCCTGAAAAAAAAATCATTTTCAGCTAGAACAAGTTCTGGCTCACTGAAAACTCACGGACCGCCACTGATATGCGCATGTACAGTCAGTTTATGTCTTCTATTAATTACCGGTAAAAAGGACACCCATTTACCTGTATTCATGGACTCATCTTAATATATCGATGGATCTAACGGGTTGGGTACCCCCATATCAGAGGTTCACTGGTAAAACTCACTATGCCCCGTACTATGTATTAGCACTTCACGAGTTTTACCTTTAAATCGATGATGATGACCCTTTAAACTATTATGGGATTAAAGCAAAAACTAACTATGCGCCCCATCACGTATCCAAATAAATTCATTCTTCTATTTTCCGAGAAAAAATAATAGTGGGATCAGGACTTGACCTCGGAACCTTATACTACAAAATCAATCAAGTTAATCGGCCTATCTGTCTTACCGTCAAATAAATAAATCCAGACGCCTCCCAGCGAACGAATTACTAATCGTGTCGTGCATAAAAATAAATAAGGGAGTTTCTAACAGCAACAAAAATAAACTATTATTTACGAGAATAAATATTTATCAATCCATTTGGCGGGTATGTAAAGGCGGATAATTGCAATATGTGGAACAGATGCCCAAATAGTAAAGTCTGGATGGGCCTTAAAAAAACCTGAAAAAAATTAAAACTCATCTAAAACCCAACGTTGAAAAAGGGTTCCTAAATCGGCACACAAAAGAATAGTTTTCAATTGGTATTGGTGTAATTTCAGTGATATTGATTTATTTTTAAGTGAACACCTCACAAGAGTTCCAACTGCTCCCGTCTGGAGCAAGAGAAACTTTGCACCACAATTGGGATATGTTGTGAGGCTAGGCCAGGAAGTGGAGAGGGAAATGAGATGGGGAGGAAGGTGGGGAAGTAGCTGCTGGCGATTCAGATCTGGCCTTCAACGCTTCAATTCTGAATGGTGTGAATCAAATAAAATATATTTGCGCACGCCGTGATTTGAACGCGAGACCTTTGGATTGCCGGTCGAGATCCTTACCCCTCGACCACGGAGGCCGTTCAACTACCACCGCTATTCTTCGTTAAAATAGCAAATTTCGACTGAATGGGCCTTAAGAACCCGAAAAAAATTTAAATGTTTTCTAAAACCCAAAGTTGAAAAAAAAATAGATTCATATGTAGGCAGACAAGTTTTAAATTAATAGTGCTTTTTCCTAGACTATATTAAGATCGACATTCTTTTCCAAAAAACTAAATTGTATCTAATTCGAAAGCATAGTTCCCGTACAAATTGAAAATCTAACTCGAACCCAATATTGGAAAAGGTCTATAAATATTTCTCAAAAATGTTCTCTTTACAAACTTTTGAAGTTGAATTACCTATGTTTTGGCAATATTTTACACTCTTCTACATCACACGAATATTTATTTATTAACAGACTTACGTCCAATTACAAAATAATTAAAACTGATTCTTCTCTTGTTAATGTTCTGTTCTTATGGAAGAAGGTTTCAAGGCCTGAAAGCCTTATCGAGAGCTCTCTTCCATTTAACTGCCATTCAAGGTGTACTTTAAATATTTTATACCAAATATCGTAACCTTTATATTATTTGATCAGTCTAAACAACGCACTATACACTGCAATAATTGATAATGAGCTCTAGTGAGGCGAAGGGTATTATTAATTTAAATGGAAGTCTAAAGCCGCTTTCAGACAGGATTAAAAAAATAGATAGGACAACCGCTAAAACCGTCGCATCTGCAAGCAGTCTCCAAGGTGCTTTTTTTATTCTCGTCTAAGGCCGGTAACAGTGCTCGACCGACGGTCAGTGCGTACGTCGGTCGCGCTTGTCATTTGTATGAAAATTCATAAATCGTTCAGTGCAGGACCGACCGTACGCTTGCGTATATCGCTACGCAGGGCGTATGAGAATCGTCGGTCGAGCGCGTGCGCATCCGTACCGTCGGTCGACCGACAAGCTAGAAATGCTCTCTGGGCGACGATCGGGTGTACGTGATATCTACGTCTTCTGTTCCTAATACGTCTACGAAGATAATAAGCAGCTATTAATTAATTAATTTCGCGTACGACGTCCGGTCAGCTTGTTGGTCAAGCGTGAACTGACGGTACGCACCGACGGTCGGTCGGTGGTATGCGTATCGTCAGGACCGACCGTGCGCACCGACCGTCGGTCGAGCACTGTAACCGGCCTAAGAGCGGCTTTAGAAAATGGTAATGGTCCCACCATTACCCACCATTAGTTTTTAAGATTAGATGGCAATTCAATGTGTTGAAATTCATAAATAATAAAATATTAGGCAAAATAAAATTATAATGGTCAATTGGTATTGCACTTAAAACAAACAATAAAGCGCCACGATGGGAAGTATCTGAATTTATGTATTACCGAATTTCACATAGATCATACAATTAATTAGCCCACCGGCCCGAAAGAAAAATTGTTTTTATTTTACATTAGCTTCGCACAGGAGGCTCTTAGAAAAATAATACCCATCAGGGCCTATGTCATCTTAGGGGGTGCTTTGTGGAGGGTATTTTTAAGGAAAGAAAAGAGGGGTAGTTCTGGGAAGGAAAAACGCAAGAGAGGTGGGAAGGAATCTGGGGGTCAGTGTGTCCAGGAGTGACGGACGTATGAATCCATCCCTCCAACTGCGGTGCAAGACGATGGGTCGAGAGAGTCCGGCTGTAGAGATTAAAAGGCTTCCCTCAACCAGTTTTTCTCGATCCGCAGCACAGAGGTGGGCTAACGAATTCGCCGCCAAAATCCGGACAAAACCTCACCCCACAAACCCCACTCCAAGACACCAAACGTGGCGAACCACTTGGGGTGACCTACGGCAGAGGTGTTGGTTATCCAATAAATGGTTCCCGGGAGGCGATACCCATACCCGTCTCCCAAATTGTATAATTCCATATTTGATTTTTTTTAAATTACGTAAAATATTTATGGTTTATAATTAAGTAGGTGAATATTTAAGTACCTTCTAACTAATTAAAGATTTTAGAGGAAATTTAGGTTTTGATTTGTAAATAAGTGAAACATATTAGAAATATATTAAAAAACATAAATACTAGTCGTATGTTTGTACGAGTTTGTATTTGCTACTTCAATGAGAATATGAAGAAATAAATAAAAATAGAATTATCTTTTTGATCGAAACCAGTTGTCACAGAAATTGGAACACACGCATCAAACTGATCAATCTGCATTACCAAATAATATGCAACAGAAAGATTAATGGACCGTCATAATTTATGTAAGAATTTGTTTACCCAATAAAAAGGCCACAAACCACGAAGTGCATAAAACTCCGGACATTATAGAAAGCTCATTGATGAATATGTAAAATAAATAAATAAACCGGCTCCCCACCAGTCGGCGCGGGCACTCGTCAGTCAGCCTGTGTTTGTAAACAAACTCACTTTGATCACTAACAAATGCCAAGCGAACCTAATAGCGTGCACTCTTGGATTTATTAAGTGGAGAGGACCGAGTGAAAAAAACAATGACATGAAAAAATGTTTTTTAAGACGCATGTACACATATATTTTTTTATGGATATTTGGACCATATGGACCACTTTTATTTTTCTGCGATTGATAGCGATCCAAAATGGGACCACATTTTCCTACCATTCGTAAAACATTTTTTGTAACTATTTAAAACATTTGCATGGCTAGCCATTTATTTTAAAACGAAGCTATTGAAATGCTTTATCTATTATGACCATAGATGTCGCAAATCTGAACTTCATAGAATATTTTAGAACGATGTTAAAAATAATTATTTTAAATATTTTTTCACGCCGAATTTTTCATTAGTTGTTTACGGTTAAAATTAAGTCCCCCTTCCATAGATATGCACATTTCATTATCAAGAATACCACAGACAACATATTCTATGTTGACTCGAATAAGTAACAAACACGCAGGATTCGCGCGGTTATAAACTTTACGATTTTTTTTATAAATTGAGAAAAACGGTAAAATACAGGTCAATTCATTGGCTAAACTCGTTTAGCCCTATAATAAGTTTTTATGTCTCCGTGTTAAAATTCGAAGGTACGATTTTTTTATGTTAGCGAAAAATTTAAAAAATTATCTTCTGTGAAATCTCGAGCAATCGAGGAATATTTATTTATTTTGAGTAGTCGCTCCAGTGGTTTAGTATATCTATTTGCATATAGCAAAACTAGTAGGAATACAAGTTCACTGCATAAAAAAGTAACGCTTACCTATTGCTTCACTAAGATTAAAGAAATCTTTGCGGTAAGGTACGTAAAATATATTCTTGCAGTTCAAACCTTGACCAACAATTTTCTTATTTAACCACTGTCAATTACTTTTTTTAAAATTAGCGTGTAAAAACTCAAATTGTAATATTAAATCACTGAAAACAATATTAGCGACTCTCGATCGAAAATTTGAAACAGAAAAATCAGAAACAAATACGGTCACATCTAGGAAAAAAAATGCTTTCCGAATGTGACCGTATCTTTTTTCTGATTTTTCTTTTTCAAATTTTCGATATAGTGTCGCTAATATCGTTTTCAGTGATTAAATATTACAATTTGGGGTTTTACTCAGTTAAAATAAAATAAATTCATATTGACCAACATAACAACATTCTTTTGTAGATCTATCATCAGTCATCACGGCATGCACCGACCAAAGCTTTCTATACCCAAAATCACATCAAATGCACACTGCATCAGTCATCGAGAGCTGATCGAGAACGGAAATCTACAAGTATTTTGTAATAACATTGTAGGATTGCATTTCGTTGCCAAGAGATAAACTGGGCCTTTCAAAGATCTCATAGTAAGTATAAATATGTTGTACATATTCTGACCAAAAAGACTTTGTCTTTAGTCTGGGAGAAAAAGAAATAATAGTTTGGGTGCAACAAACAGGCCGTAATGTCCTTACCTAAACAAGTCACGTATAAAGAACACTTTTCAAGTACGTGATCTCATAAACAACGCGATTGACTTCTGCAGTGTTTTATGACTATAATAAACTCTAGGGCTAATTTGTGGTGTACTAGATGAATGGGAGTTATTATGTTGGTCATGTAGATTAAAGTACATAACTCTTTATTCTACGGTTTGTTATCATTGGAGCCATTTGTAAATGTTAAAGGAATATAATAAAATAAATCAACAAATATGAAACCTTAACTAATTTGATTAATAGGTTAATAAAATCCAGAATGGTGATTTTATCAATAATTATTAGTTTTAAGGGCCCGCAACCCGGATTTGTACCGATTTATTACATATTTCCCTTAAACACGGTAAGTTTTAAAGCTCTTAAAAAAATAATTTGCCCGCGCCGAAACGTTAATTATGTAAAATTCCCTCGATAGAAAAAAAAACGCAAAGTATGCTCCAAAAATTATTATTAACACGTTTGTTTCACTTATTTTACAAGTTATACGTACGAAAAAATCACATTGTTTCTTTAAATGCTGTTTAAGATAATGCCCGCGAGATTTTTGCTCTGTTTTAAACGAGTCGTGTTATATTAAAAATTTTCGCATCGATTTTGTCGCTGTAAATGTTAGCGCTCTCCTCTAACATTCGTAATTTCGTATCTCTCCATCTTCTTCTTTTCGGGCCCGGTTGTAGAGCCTTTAGTCACTAGTTATAATTCCTTAATTATTTATTATACACTATTAGTGTGGGTAAGTGGTATTGCATTTAATTTTACATGTTTAACGGCCGTTGTTCTCAATCCTACTGATCAACTATTGAGCCGAAATTTTGGCTCAACACTCCTTAAATGTACAAATAACCTTTTCCCAACGCAACTCTCCGACCAACGGGCGAATCGATACTTACTAAACAAATCACTTAGCTTATCGGAAACACAGATTGATCGATCGAGAAGTTGGGAACAACGGCCGTATGTCAAATAACGAAGCACTCCAACCAAATAAATAATTAAATAACTTATGAAAACCACGAGAGACAATTTGGTAGAGATATAAATAACTACGTTAGGTACCGTTCATGAGAAAATTTTAAATTAAATCACTGGTCTAACCGACTTATCGATGCTAACAAATCAAATGCTGAATCAATGCTTCATTGATGGGTCTATTGAAACTTCACCATTATTCCGCCTTGCACGAAGTGTAGTCTCTAATAGAATATTAATGGTCATTTTAATTACAAAAATACATGTAATAATATTATCGTATCTACCAAATTTGGAGCGCGGACCTAATGTGCCGCCACCGCGGGCTGGCAACTGGCAATGACCCGACTATCGCTCGCGGCAATCGTGACTTTGGCCATTGTTGTTCGAAAGCAATTCAAAAGTCACGTTACGTGGCAAGCGGGGAAAAAGCAGGACTTTTGTTTGATGTATTCTATTCGGATAAACAATGAATAGAAAAAAAAAACTCCACTACGAAAGGAAGTAATTTGACAGTTAGTTCAACATATTCGAAACTTGTCACATCCCGCGACAACTCTAAATAGCTTTTATTTCAATATCTCCGTTTTAAGGTACTAGGCACTTTTATAGTCTAAAGGCGCACTTGTTTTCATAATAAAATTGCGATATAAAAATTAGCCAAGCAATATTGACTGGTTCATCGAAATTAATCCTTTAGTTTGCCGTTATACACCTTTTGTATACCGGATCAAGTGGTGAGCGGTTGGAATAGGACGTATCTGGATGGCTCCTGGCTCCTTTTTAAAATAATTACTAAACTAAAACAACTCGATTTACTCGCACATATCGTTCAGCCAAGTAGTCTGCGCTTTTCAAAAATTCTGTCGTATAGTATATAGTTTGCCGTTATATACAGGTATATAACCGCGTGGGAACGCGTGTATCCCTGTCATTCTCATTCGACATCGGTAATTACTTTTTTATATGCCAAATAAATATGGTAATAAAAAAATTCATAAATATCATTACATTATTTCCATGGATTATTGACACTTTTAATAAAACCTTAAACATAATGCACCCACCTAGATTAGATGTGCATTAGAAAGGAACACTTCGTCGTAGTCAGAATTTTAAATATTTTTAGAAGGAAAAAGTACGAGGAGGGATGTTTATGTGTCTATTCAAATCTTTGTACTTGTTTAGTATTAGGTAAGGAAATCAATATACCTGCACACACGTGGATATGTTCAATATCTGCAACACCCATCAAATGAGATTCTCAGTGAAAATTCTTACCTGAAACAAGAGAAAAAATTCATTAGATCAGAATACAAGCGGAATAAAAATACTTTCTATGAAGAGATATTTTACTAGTTTAAAATCCATATTTGAATTCAACTAGGAGCCCAACTGCTCGGATTCAGTTGGAAAGAGGTATGGTGTGGAGAGGGTAATGAGAATGCGTAAAGGAAATACCTAGTTATTCAAATCTGGTCACCAAACACGACTAAAGTTATTTTAAACAACGTTTCGATTCTGAATGGTGGTCTTTCAGCAGGGCCACACTGAGAGTATCTTCCGAGTATCTAAGCATAATATTATTTTAACCAACACCCCTGTAATAGGTCACCTCAAGTGGTTCACTACGTTTAGTGACTCAGGAATCTCTCGGAACGCCGCCTTGCACCTCAGTGGGAGAGTTGGATTCATACGTCCATAAAGCAGGTTTTACACCAACTTTTTTTTGAGCCCGATTCCAATTAGAGGCCAAAGTCGACATTTTTGGCTTTACGCGATCGCTATTTTCATATCTACAATTTTTCTACGATTTCAATAGTCATCACTGCAAACAACACATGAACCATGCTGTTTGCTGTGATGCCAACTGAAATCGTAGATATGAAAATAGCGATCGCGCAAAGCGAAAGTGGAATCGGGCTGAAAAAAGTGATGGCGTAAAACGGCCATTACTCTTGACCACACTGGCCCTCAGATTCCTACCCACCCCTCTTACCCTTTCCTTCCCAGAACTTCCTTTTCTAAAAAGACCCACCACAAAGCAACCCCAAAAATGAGCAAAGAAGGCGCTACCACTCTACCATATAGTTATAGTCAGATAATACATTTTCATTATGCATCACAATACACCGCTTAACATCCATATTTATTTTTATTGTATTATTTATCAGATTTCTTTTCCTAATTTGCAGTATATTTACATATTCCCTAATTACATACATATCATCCTTATACTCCTATAAAATCATAAGCTTACCCTTTATTGTGTTTTTCTATATTCTTATCATGCATATTTAAGTATTTAGCTTCTCTTAACTATTTTTTCTTAGTTTTTCTTTATGTTTTTCTTGTCCAGCTACTAAAAAAAAAAATAAAAAAAAATTATCAGCGAAAACATGTTTTTGGGCTTACTGTTTTATTTTAACACTCTTTTTTATGTATCTTTGTAAAGCTGTTTGTTTTCTAAATAAAGATATTATTATTATTGTATTATATTTAATACACAGTAAAATTTCATACGGAATATACAGTTTAAAAAAAGTAACAAAGCAAATCTTACTCTCATTTTCCAGTGAAAAGAATCACATATGTCTAGGGCTAATAAGTATATGTAAAAAATAAGTAAGTTCAAATTGACATCGTGCCATAAGGAAAGCCAGTTAAACTCTAGCAGAGTTTAATTACAAAACTCGGTGGTCCATAGAAGTGTCGTAAGTATCCGTCACACTTCCGGCAGAAAGAGGAAGTAAGGTGACATTACGTTAAGAAAGTATAGATGGTGCACTGTTGTGAGCTGGGACGGAAGTGACGCCGGCACACCAAATCCGACACCGTTCAAGACATAAAGGGGTACCGCTGAAAGCTACGTTGTAACATCTCCTTCATTCACAAGAACGAAGCGTGGAAGAGAAAGAGAGGTCAGAAAGGAGACCGTTTCAGAGGCAGTACCATACCATTAGTTCTTACTTTCATACGCTCTTTAACCCTCTTTGCGCCGAGATAGAAGTTAAAGGTGGATGCTAGATATAGGCACTTTAAAAAATTAAAGGTGGATGTTAGATATAGGTACTGTAAAGGGATAATTCAATAAAAGATCAATTTTAAGGGTGAAAAAAATTTGTCTTTATTTTTGGTACAATCAATGTTCATATATAACAAGTATTTATAGAGTTCTTTAATTTAAGAGCTATTCAATAGCAAGACAGTATAAAGCTTTAACAGTAACTTTATAGGTTCAGTCCCAAAGGAAACATTGTTCCCTCAACCGTTCGTTTTACGAAAAGGGTTTCAACGAGTATATTCACTCTGGGTTAGCTGAATTCCAAAGTCGACGTTTTACAAAGCGTCTCTTGGTTTAGTCCTGCCAGAGTTTCACCTGAAGAAGCACCGGTAAGCAACATGTTCTGTAGATAGTTTGAAAATAGTCTCGTAAACCGAAACAACTCACAGTTTGAAAACGGTCTTGTAAACCGAATTAGCCGTAATACAAATACTTGCAGAACTTGATAATAACATCATCAAATTTAATTTTAATTAAATTAAAAAAAAAAAAAATGGGATCTACGAATTAAACATAAAAACAATTAATAAATAATGAACTGTTCTCTAGAGTTAGCACATGACCTTATATCGGTCATCAAAGCTCTGTCATCCCTTCCAGTACTTGACTAGTGATTCCTGACATTATTTTCAGTAAAAAATGATAATAAAATTTTGGTATCCGGTGGCATTTTTAAAATATATATTTAAAAAAAAATAAAAAATAAATTGTAGGTGTTGGACAGTTGGGAGTGGGTTGGTCTGTCACTTAGCTGAGTAACCAGCGGCGGCGCGTGGAAGATTTTTTTTGTTTGATTTTGAAGAATTTTATTTTTTTTAAAAGTAAAAAAAATCACGATACCAAAATTCATTTACATTTTTTACAATTAATGACAGGAATCACTGGTTTAAAGTAAGTAAAGTACGTCCCCTAAGAGTGTATTACCCGGGAACCAGAATTCCGATTTGTCACCAGCGCTCATATGTTAGCGCTGGCGAACGGACTTTTTTAGAACTAGATAGATTTCATTCTTATCCTACTATCGCTCGCGTCTGGGTGAAACAATAAAATCTTTGTTTTTTTTATTCAAAATGCAAATAAGTTTTTTGATGTTGGGACTTGTTTGCTGGGAAGAGCGTCACAGAGACGACCTGAGGCCGCGGTTTTGGCCGGAATGAATAGGCTTAGAAATTATGTTTTCGGCTGCTATAAAGATGACAAAAATCGAGTTGGTAAATTAATTAAAAACATTATTATATTTCCTAAAATTATTTTTGTTCGAAACAATTTATTATTTTCCAATAATGTCTAATCAAAATATGTGTTTAAAAAAATCTGAATTATTTGAGTTAGTAAATGCGCAAATAAATGAATTCTGTCTTGTATAACAATATTTCTGATTTGAAAATTAATAAATCTGAGCATCGACTAACAGTTCAATCTTTTTCTTTTTCTTCTTCTTCTTGGTGTGCCCTTTCCGGTCCCGCCGACGTTGGCGATCACTCTGGAAAACGTCTCTCTGTCTTGCCTGCCCGCAATATTTTTATTTTAAAAAATTCAAACTTTAAACAAATATAAAACACCGTTTCATCAGATAACACAACAATCTTTCGAAATCATATTATTTTTTTTTTTTTTGTAAAAATGTTTCGTAACTTCTAGAATTTGGTTTAAAAATGACAAATTTGCGAGTCTAACCAAGCTCTCTGAACATCCTGTGTACATTTTTTTTATGTGAATACCTCACAAAGGTCCCACTGGAGTCAGTAAGGCTATGGCGTCCCCATTTGGGGAATGTTGTAACTGTGAGGCTGAAGGAGGGAAATGATACGGGGAAGAGGAAGGTTTACAAGTACACACCTAGTTTTTCACATCTGGTCCATAAACACGACTAAAACCTTTTCAAAGTTTCGTTTCCGAATCACGGTTTTTCACCAGGGCGATACCGAGAGTATCTACCACTCTGGCATCAAATGGGTTTACGCACCGCAATAAGGACTGCTAGGCGAAGCGTAGAATATAAAGTGACTATTTATAATGTTTAGTTTGGAGTGCTAACGACTAACCAATCTGAGCACGGACATCACGATGCCGGAACAAATCAGTCAACAACCTCTTCCTATACCTACGTAACTGCTGCACTCCGGGAATGTTTGATGTTGTCCGTATTCCAATATTTGCGATGGGGGTGGTTCGTTCGGTATTTGCCTTCGTATCGCTTTCACTTCGGGGTAAAACAACTGCAAACTGACAAACGTATCTGCAGGCGGTCATATTACGAAATACAGAACGAAAAAACTATTTTTTTGCCTTTTTTTTTACAGTAGTGATTCTCCGATATTTTATCATTAATCTGTACCTTCACAAACATATTCCAATTAAAGTATCTTTATCAACTATTACCATTAATTTTATGAGTCAATCAGTCAAATTATTTGACATCCTCGTAGCTGTTATTAAGGTAGATATCACGATCCTAACATCATCAATTTTGGAAGCGTGTATGGATACCTACTGCTGACTAGGTAATAACCAGTAATTGGATAACCAACACCTCTGCCACAGTTGTCACCCCAAGTGGTTCGCTATGTTTGGTGACTTAGAGGGCGTAGCCGGGTTGATGGAGTGAGGTTTATACGGGTCTTTGCGGCGGATGCGTCTGAGTGGCGGAACGAGAGAAACTGGTTGAGGGAAACCTTTTGATCTCTCCAGCCGGACTCTCTCGACACATCGCTTTGCACTGCAGTTGGGCGGGATAAATTCATATGTCCCGTCGTTCCTGGACACACTGACCCCTAGATTTCTACCTATGGTACCCAAACGTCGATATGATGTAAATATTCGATACTATTTACGTAGATGACAGATCTGACATGTGTCTGCTAGCGCCTCGGCGCTTATCAACGCTTTAGTGGCAGATTTAGTCCGCTTAAATTTGAGCGAGGATACGGACTGGCCGACGTACCGGGCTAAATAAAATAAAATTCTACGTGAAAATCATCAAAAGTATAAAATAATAAAAATATCACAGACTAGCGAGTTCCCGGCATGCGTTGCAACGCCTTTAATAAAGAAATTGTTTCTCCCTGCATGTCTTTTCCCATTCGTACCGTTCCCCTTGCCCTCCCATGTCCCCTTCCCCTCACGCGTTCCCCCTCCACCTTCCCTCTCCCGCGTTCAATATAAGTATTTTTAACAAATTTATAGTGCAATTTTTTAACAAATTTTCATTTTCTATATATTATAAACATTCATTTTTGTATATACAGAACAAACAATCAATTGGTACCCAACATAGGTACCAATTTGAAATAAATATAATTTTGATTAGATTTAAAGTATTCGATTTTGGATAGTACCATAGGTGAGTACTTCGATTAAAATCATTAATTTAAAGAGTTTATTCGAAAATTGAATTTTGATTAAACAATCGATGATTTGCAAAATGTCATTCTCAAATTCTGACATTTTTTACAGTTTCGTAAGAGTTTTTGAAATGATTAAAAAACTTTTCAGATGCATTGTCATGTAGCAATACACAGACAACATACATACACACAGCAAACATATAAATTTTCATACATATAGATAGGCATAGTTGATTAGTTCTTAGCTGGAATTTAATAAGTATGCAATACATTCTATTTTATTCATTTCCACGCTCGTACATATACAGTTTACAGGTCATAAAAATGTTCGTAATATAAAAGTTGGTAGTAGAATGCAAAATAATCAATAGCTGTAATAGTAGTGTTTTGTGGCGAGGTATTCGCATGTTTTAGATAAAATGTTATTGTATATTGGATTAGTAACATTATTATGATTAAACTATTCGTGCATGACATTTTCCGACCTTGCCAGTTGAAAGAGTGTCTGAAACAACTATATACGTTTGGCGCCCAAATTCCAAGCACGCTTTGTTGTCAAACAACCAATATTATGAGATAAAGATATCAACATTAACGTGTATTATTCTCGTATTCACAGCGACGGCTATCAATTACAGTCCTCCTCCACATCAATCTTCAGTCGACGTCGGTCGGGTCGCGGTTTGCATGCTAATGCTGCGCAGGTAGCTGTCAAAGAACTGGTGCCGCTACCGGCTCTGTTTCGTCTGAAGATCTGATCGTAATTGTCCAGGCAAGTATCTATGCTGAAATTTACACTAGCTAAAGTAGCTTCCGATTGGGTATGACCTCTTGCATGAACTACATCTAAGCTGAAACTAACAGTGGTCAAAGTAGCTTTAGATTGGGAAATATGACCTCTCGCATTAACTACATCGAATGTGAAACTAACAGTAGTCAAAGTAGCTTTAGATTGGGCAATATGACCTCTCGCATGAACTACATTTAAGCTGAGACTAATAGTAGTCAAAGAAGCTTTAGATTGGGCAATATAACCGCTTGCATGAACTACATTTAAGCTGAAACTAATAGTAGTCAAAGTAGCTTTAGATTGGGCAATATAACCGCTTGCAAGAACTATATCTAAGCTGAGACTAATAGCAGTCAAAGTGGCTTTAGATTGGGCAATATGCTTGCATGAATTACATCTAAGCTGACACTAATATCTAGTAGTCAAAGTAGCTTTAGATTGGGCAATATGACCTTTTGGATGAACTACATCTAAGCTGAAATTAATAGTAGTCAAAGTAGCTTTAGATTGGGAATTATGACCTCTCGCATGAACTACATCTAAGCTGAAACTAATAAGAGTAAAAGTAGCTTTAGATTGGGCAATAAGACCTCTCGCATGAACTACATCTAAGCTGAGACTAATAGTAGTCAAAGTAGCTTTAGATTGGGCAATATAACCTCTTGCATGAACTACATCTAAGCTGAGACTAATAGTAGTCAAAGTAGCTTTAGATTGGGCAATATGACCTCTTGCATGAACTACATCTAAGCTGAGACTAATAGTAGTCAAAGTAGCTTTAGATTGGGCATTATGACCTCTCGCATGAACTACATCTAAGCTGAAACTAATAAGAGTAAAAGTAGCGTTAGATTGGACAATATGATCTCTTGTATGAAGTGAAATGAACGTGTATGAAATAAACAGTAGCCAAAATAGTTTAAGGAAACAATTGTTTATGGTAAAAAAGTCGCTATTACAAAGGGTTGGTGATGTGAAAGGAGTTTTTTATTACATGAGCTCCACACAGGAGGCCCTGAGGAAAATAATTTCCCTCAGGGCCTATGTCATCTTTGAGGATGCTGTAGGATGCTGAAGGAGAGGAGAGTTCTGGGAAGGAAAAGGGTTTTAGGGGTGGGTAGGAATCTGGGGTTCAGTATGTCCTGGTCATCCGCCTCCAAGACCTAGACAAACCTCACCCCATGAACCCGGGCACCCCTGCTAAATCACCAGTCTAGATTAAAGTAGGTAACAGAAGAAGTAAGTATTTTTTACCAATGTCGCTTTATGAGAAATACTTCCGCAAGTCGTAAAACTGAAGTTCTTATAAAAGCGTATGATAAAATATCGATGTCGTACAAATGTAGCACAAGTTTTATATTACTAACTGATTGCTTTCTGGCAACGATGGTATGATCACAATCTCAGATATTTTTATGATTTCACGGACGTAAAAATGTCATTGCTCTCCCACAAGCACAAAGCAAAATGAAAATTGAGACAAGGACTTCGTTTTATTAAAACGCCATGATAAATGTAGAAGTCAAGTAAATTTCTGAGGAAAATTAAATACAGTTCTGTTATTATCTGGCTCTGTAAAGCAATCTTGATTGATGTTTCGTAAAAACACTGCCGACAAAAACATAATAAGTCATCTATTAATACAATTATCTATTCGATATCACAGAAATATGACGATTTTCTGATTATTTCTACTGCATTTTATGTCTACTAGGAACACTCATGAATCAATAGTGCAATTAATATTGCAGATGAACATTCAGTGTAAACAACTCAAGTGGCATCATTTTCATTTGAAATCACGATTAAAATTATCTAAAGATGGCTTATAGAAAGGATAGTGGTTCTATTAATTCCAAAGAAAAATGACTCAGTCAAGTATTTTGTTATATTAGGGGGCATACATTAATTACGTGAGCTCAAAAGGGGGGGGGGGGGTCAGCAAAATCTTATGTTACCTACTTGAAAAGAATATACGAAGTGGCCCAAATTTATCTCACCAAGGGGGGGGGGAGGGAGTCTATTTAAAATTAGCTCAGCACAAGAGGCCCTGAGGAAAATAATTTCTATGTTATCTTATGCGATGCTATGTGGAGGGTCTTTTTAAGGAAAGGAATGAGAGGAAGTTTTGGGAAGGAAAAAGTGGTGCGTAGGAATTTAGGGATCAGTGTGTTCAGGAGTGACGGACGTATGAATCCATTCCTCCCTCTGCGGTGCAAGGCGATGGGTCCAGAGAGTCCGGCTGGAGAAATCAAAAGGTCTCCCTCAACCAGTTTCACTTGATCAGGCCCGTCACGCAGTAGGTGGACAAACGCATCCGCCTTCAAGACCTAGACAAACCTCACCCCATGAACCCGGGCAGCGTATTTACAATCCCTACCGCGTTTCAGTCGCTTTAAATTTTCAATATCAAAATTTAAATATTTATAAATAAAATTATTCATTTCTAATATACACATTGGAAAGATTATTTTATCTAGATTTTAGAACAATTTTTGTTTTTGCAATGTGATAAAAAATTGTCAATATAGAGGTGCATTTACAATATATGGGAATAATATTAAAATTTTAATATTTAGAAATAAAATTATTAATTTCTAATATAAACAAAAAGATTATTTTATCTAGATTTTAGAACAATTTTTGTTTTTGCAATGTGATAAAAAATAACCAATATAGAGGTACATTTAAAATATAAATTGTCGTTACCGCGACTGAATCGGTATAGGTTTTGTAAATACGCACCCGGGCAATCCTGCTAAGTCACCAAATATAGCAAACCACTAGGAGTTACCCATGGCAGAGCTTGGGATAACTTAACTTAACATTTTATATATTATTATGTTTTAGATCTTATGCAATAATAATGTAGAAAAAATGTTTTTTTTATAAAATGTTGTATATTTTACATGACAATTAACGGAAAACCACTCATTGATAATGCGGCACTCAAGCGAAGTTTAAGTAAGCCACTCTCAGTGCAAAGTCTGCAAAATCCCTAATAACACTTCCCAGCTGTTCGTGTGGAAGGTTATTGCATCTCTTGCATGAAGTACAGTACACAGTACACAGTACACAGTACACAGTACACAGCACAGACCGCAAGATGAATAATGTATTCGTCGCACACTTACCAAGGTATGCGGCAAAAACATGCATCGGGGAATTGGGAATTAACAGCATCTGGGAACAGGCGAATTTATCAAAGTCAGTCTCGAAGGAGTGAGGTGAGAATTTGCACGCGTTTATTTTGATTTTAAAATGATTTATGAAAGGATGGAGGACATTCAGATTTAGAATTAAAATTAAACCAATATTTTTTGGGATGAAGCAAACGGTATAAGGCTTGTGATCATAGTGAGTGACGCATAAATAAAACTAAATATAATAATATTTAAGCATATAACAGTAGTCTAAGTAGCTTTAGATTTGGAATATAGGGTAATTATGTTTCTGAACCATTTAAGAAATAAAGTGAACCATTTAAGAATAAAGTCACGAGTGGTACTCATGACCAAACCAGAAGCAAAACTATCACTCCAAATAAAGACAAAACTGCTACAATTTATAGTACAAACCCTCGAAATTACGATTATAAAATCTCCACTCATTTGGAACATATTAATAATATCACTAATATTAATTTCAAATTATCAAGCACAGTTTTATAAAAAAAGTATAGAGATTGCACCCGTATAAGGGAACGTACCCATACTACGTGACACACTTTTTGCAATTTTTACCCCCCCCCGGTGACCACGTGTAGTATATTCAAAGACCCTCCCCCCCCTACAGTTTTCACGTAGTATTTCATAATTATGGTTTCGAATAATTTTTTGCTAACAAAAAATAAAAAATGCATTATTTGGCTTATATTTGTCTTTATTAATACGGCGCTTGCTGCGTTACAGCAAGAGTGCATGCATTACAAGTGGAAAAAATATTATCAAGATAAAACTTATGTCCAAAATATATTGAAATCGGAACGTAATTTATGGAAATGAAAGTCTTGTTATTTTTATAAACATTTTTCATCTCAATCATCTTCAACAAACACGTTCCCTGAACTTTTCACTTATTTGGATGTACGAGGGTGGGTTTTTAAGTTTGCGGATTGGGTAAGGAGTGGAAATAAAAACCAAAATTATTTTTCCTTTTCAACATATTCACCTACTACCCTAATACATTTTTCCTATCTTTAAATTAACTTAAAGGAACTTTATAACAGCGCGGAACTCAATTTTCTCCACATTTCACAATATCTTCCCGATTGAAGTGTTTGGTCGACGATAGCTCAAAGACTAATGACCTAATTACGATAAAACCCGGTGTTTATCCTAAAAATGAGTTGTTCAATTAGTACCTAATTCAATTAGTACTTACCTTCCCATTCCGCGAACTTAAAAACCTCCCCTCGTAGCTCGAAAAAAAAACGCGAGATTTCTAGATTGACTACGTGATAAAAACCTAAGCCCCCCCCCCCCCGTTGTGACCAAGCGTGGTATTTTGATGACCCCCCCCCCCCTGAACAGGTCACGTAGTATGGGTACGTTCCCCTAAGTTTGATGGATGATTGTACATCACAAATATTAACAAAATATCTACAGTTTGTTTACAAAATAACACACCATGTTTGTTGACAATCAGACGAGCTATTCTATATCTTTTGTGGGAACGAGATAGTTGTTCTCGGCCGAGATGTGCTGTCAGATTTGTGTGATTTTATATGGCTATTATTTGCTTTTTCTATTGGCCGATGTCAGAATTTCAGCTGTGAGCTGTCACGTATTTCAGTTTAGGTCGTGTGAAAAACGAATTCATGCAAGTATGCATGATTATTTATTCATCTTATTTATTATCTCGATCGGGACGGATATCGGGCGAGATCTCTTGTCAGATTTGTGTGATTGAATTAATAATGATGTATACTTGCATGAATTCGTTTTTCAAACGACCTAAACTAAGATACGTGACAGCTCACAGCTGAAATTCTGACATCGGCCCACAGAAAAAGCAAATAACAGCCATATAAAATCACACAAATCTGACAGCATATCTCGGCCGAGAACAATCTCGTTCCCACAAAAGATATAGAATAGCTCATCAGATTAGCCTTCACTTTCTTCTATACCTTCAACAAATAATCTTTTCAGTGAGTATCCTTTTTTCATCTTATTTTCACGAACATTTTTTTTTTTTTTTTACATGAGCTCCACACAGGAGGCCCTGAGGAAAATTATTTTCCTCAGGGCCTATGTCATCTTTGGGGATGCTGTGTGTAGGGTTTTGAACATGAGAAATACGTCACTTTACTATGGACCCCCTCCTACTTTATTACACATTAATGTCTACACTCCCTAACCCTTACTGTGTAAAGTATTTAAGGCAAAGCGCTTCGTCGTCTACATTCCCGTTTTACACCAGCCGCTTGTTTTCATGTATTTAAGAAAAAAAACATCCGCCAAAAAGCGTGTTTTATTTTATTTTGCAAAGTTCAGGCAAAAATAGTTAAATGTTTAACGATAATTTTCTAAAAAGTTAAATTCTCCAGATCATACAATAAAACCATTACCGAAAGGGTTTCGTAAGTCGGAGAATTTGAACTTTTAAACAGTTTTCATAGGCCTGATACATTATTATTTTTTTCCGAGTTTATATAAAAGATCAATAAAAAAAAATTTAAAAGTATTTTTTTGCAGACTCACAGACAGACCGACCGGGCAAATAAATATGTGTTCTACTCGCAGTATTTAATTAAGGCATCTAAAATACTCGTATTTCTAAGTGATCTAATTATCAAAACAAAAATATATGATTTTGCACTACTTGGTAGTGCATCACCTTAATGAACGATCTCTAACAGAAAAATAAATATATCAAAAACTTTTAGATCATTTTCATTTGTGTTGTACATATTTGACTCTTTAGTACCAGAAGATTGCCGACCCCTTTGCGAACCTTGGTGGCGTAATCAACAATCATATAATATGATGTAACTAGTAATAGGAGAAGTAGAACATCGATTAACCCAGTCACAAGTAATCACATCATGTCCAGTGATAATTGATTGATTGACAATGTCAAGGACGGCACAATCCGTCCTCTGTCTCGATCCAGTAATAATAATAACTAATAAAGTATCATTTTATAGTCTTCATGCTCAATACGACTCATTTATCTTGTTCTGATAAAAGAAACATTGTGTATAACGATGACCTAGTTTTAATATTGTTATCTAATCATCGTTAAATTTAATGTCTTTGCGTATAAATATTTTTACATCGAATCTAATAACCGGAGAGACGAAAAAGACTTTATTTTAAAAAATCAGTGATACACGATAGTCAGATTTCAAAGTAAATCTACGAATGTCGAGTAAGTCCACCGCGCTTCACACAATAATAAAAAAAACACAATGTTTTGGTATTTTTTTATTTATTGTTTAATTTATAAAATTGTTACAGCGTTTAAACACAATATTAGGTCAAAAAAATAGTGAAAAACGTATCTTAATGAATTTCTATGCTAATTAAGAGTGCTCTTGAGCTTGGCGCAGGGATGGGCAAAATACATGCTTTGCAGTAATTTAAATACAAATTACAAAATACAGTATTTCAAACCTTTTTTTTATTTCAAATACAAAATACAAATTACATTTGGTTATGATAGAACCTTTGTTTGCAATACATTGTCGTAAGTGCCATTATCTAAGGGTGCATTTCCATAGACACATCTCGTCTCCGCTCCATTGGATATATAGGATATATAGGACCCAGGTATTCGATAATAATAATAATACATAAATTATTTTTAAATACATGTAGGATTACAAAAGATTTTTTAAATATTTATATTGAGGGATCGGTAGGATTTATAGGTTCAATTAGAAATGCCACAGAGCTGAACCCTCTGATATGAAAATATCTGGAGTCGGTGAATTATATTCCCATTTGGTCTCTAGTAGGTTGACATGTTGTTCTTGTATTATTTTGTATTTATAATACTTATATAGTGCAATTGCATAGCGTGGGTTGACTAGATGATCATTTGGGGAAGTGTGTGAAAGGGTTTAGTTTTTCCTGTGGGGAAAATTTAACCCGGACATTTAAATCTGGTGCGTAAAATAGAGCGCAGTTTCGTGCAGTTTTTTTATTTCCTTTCAAGTGCGCTCTACTGTAATTAACTTAAAAATAATCTAGTATTCAGTCAAATTATTCCTATAGTGCTTGATCTAATGCTATGACACAAAAATGTACAATACAAAGCAATGACGGAATTTGATCATCCATTATCAATTATTATCAATTAACTCATGTCTTCATGAATAAATACCGCGAAACGATAAAGACTACAATTGCGAAGATACTTGATTTGACGTACCTACAGTGTTGCCAACTCTAAATATTAACATATATTGCTCTGGATTCTAGCGTTTTTAGTTTATGTATTGCGAGTAATACATAGACTAAAAACGCAGCAAGAACTGCGTTCATTAAAATGAAATCCCTCTTCTGCAATGACAATATCAGTTTAAAACTATGGCAGAGAATGCTAAAATGTTATGTGTGGTCGGTCTTGCTGTATGGATGTGAAACATGGACCTTGAAAGTAAATACCATCAACAGGTTAAGGGCTTTTGAAATGTGGCTTCACCGGAGAATGCTCAAGGTCCCATGGATCGACATGATCACTAACACAGAAATTCTTAGGCGGGCTAGAGCAGATAGAGAACTGCTTACATTAATAAAAATCAGGAAAATTTCATATCTGGGTCATATACTTCGAGGGGAGAAGTATCACTTGCTCCATTTAATATCGAAAGGCAAGACAGACGGTCGCCGAGGACCTGGTAGGAGCTATTCCGGGCAGCGCAAGACAGAGAGACATTTTCAAGAGTGATCGCCAACGTCGGGGGGACCTGATAGGGCACACAAAGAAGAAGAACATAGAAAACTGTTTATTTTACTACAAGTTTTTCCACATTATAATTGATTTGGTGGTGTTAACGAGTAAGTTGTACCAGATAGAGAATACACTTTAACATAAAACTGCATATTCAACTTAAATTTAGATTTTTCGGAGATGTCTAAATAATTAACTACACGATCGATATATCTCACCACCGGCGAATTTATAGTTTGTAGAGACGCGCGATTGCAAGAGCACCAGAGTTACCGAGAAAACGAAAAAAAGGACAAAGCAACGGAGAAAATTTCGAAATAGGGCGTAACGCTAACCCCAAAAATAGGTTGATGACACCTCGGTGCCAGTGAACACACCCCTCTGGGGGTCCCATATCTCAAGACAAAGGGGCTCCCAAAATGTCCAACGAGACAGGTCTCTTGCACCATAAATCCACCCATTTATCATTTAGAAAGGTTTTAGTGTTTTTCTGGACATCTCGCATTCTGTATTATATTTATTACTAAGACAATTTTTACTGTTTTACATTTATTGATTTCGTGATTCAGCATGCAGAGTTGCCCAAAAACTGAATATCTTATATATAAAAATGAATCGATAAATGTGTTGCTAAGCGCAAATCTCGAGAGCAGCTGAACCGATTTCGCTAATTCTTTTACATTATATTTTCAGAACGTTCCACAGTGGAAGATACTCTTAGTATCGTCCTGGTGTAAGACCACCTTTCAGAATTGAAACGTTGTTAAAAGGCTTTAGCCGTGTTTGGTAATCATATTTGAATAACCAGGTACTTTTCCACCTTCTTCCCCACCCCAACTCCTTCCCTACTACCTTCAGCCTCATAACACACCCCCATTGGAGATGCCATATTCTCGTCGGCTTCGGACGGCTCGGGGCATTTGGGACTCTTGTGCGGTATTCACATAAAAAATAAAAAGGTTTTGCTGATAATACCCAGGGTATATATCTGCATTATATCCAATTGTCAATTTTCAATTTGGGGTGTGTGTACCGCAACCCCGGGGAACCATTTACTGGATAACCAACACTTAAGCCTTAGGTCATTATATCATTAAACAATGGTTTGATGAAAATTTACTCTCTTTAAATGTTGAAAAAACTCATTTTCTACCTCTGAGCCTAACGGAGAATATTTCAAATATAAATGTAAATATTAAAGTTCACGACAGAAATTGCCTACTTAAAATCGCACCCTGTAACTCAAATTGTATACATATTAGTAGTAAAGAACAAATAAAATATCTCGGAATAATTATTGACAATAACATCAAATGGAAACATCAAATTAACTCTACAGTAGACAGAATGAGGAAACTAATATATATATTTTTCAGACTTAGAAATACTATCTCATTAAAAATATTAAAAGAAATTTACTTTGCACTTGCCCATTCTGTACTACAATATGGAATCATAGCTTGGGGGGGTGCATACAAATCATCCCTTCTCCCAATCGAAACAATACAAAAAATCCTTATAAAAGTTATCCTAAAAAACCGTATTACTACCCAACAATAAACGTATTCCAAGAATTCCCTGTTCCCCCACTTACAAAACTTTACGAAAAAATAGCACTACTTCAGCTATACAAAGATATCTTTAATAAAAATATTACCCCACTGCAAAATATTAGCATAAGGAATACTTCTATTGGTGGACTAACTGTACCTCCCGTACGAACCACAACTGCACAGAATCACTATGTATATAAAGGAATAAAATTATTTAATCAATTACCCGCTGATATACGAACAGAAAAAATTACAACAAATTTAAAAAAAAAATTAAATCTTATTTTGGTAGTACCATCATATAATTTTAATTTTTTCCTAGATATATTTTTGACTGTTATTCCTAATGTTTTATGTACATCCTATATACATTTCTTGTTTAATTACTCCTATGAACTTTTAAAATATGTTAAGTCTAAATCTCTTCACAAGTTAAACTCTTTAGTTTGTGATAAGGATTTTTTTTTTAAAGTAATTCCTAAGTTATTAACAAATGTAAATGAAACAAATATTAATAATAAAAAAAAGGTCACCCAAGTGGTTCGTCACAAATTGTGACTTAGCAGAGGTGCCCGGGTCGATGGGGTTTGTCCGGATCTTGGCAACTGTGTGGCAGGCCGAATCGGGAGAGACTGGTTGAGGGAGACCTTTTGACCTTTCTTGGTACTTGGAGGGTCAGTTTCCTCCCTACCCAACCCAACCCTTATATCTTTTTCCTCCCCGGAACCTCCTCTCCCTCCTATCCTAAAAATACCCTCCACACAGCATCCTCAAAGCTAATATAGGCCCTGAAGGAAATCATTTGTGAAGCCAATGTAAAAAAAAACAAGCCCTGTTTTAATCACATTTAACTTGTATAGATAGATGAGACCCATCACGATTATTGATTAGATAGGCGTTACACACTCCACTGATCACGAGTTATCAAAGTGCACAGCGCAGTTCTGCCATCCTGTACCCTCCGTACCATCATCTCATTGTCCCGGTGCGACCAGCCGGCTGGATATAATGTGATGTAATCATGGCATAGCTAAATGGAAGACGTATTGTTCTCGTGTCCTGATTCTTGGCCTGTCTCTTATGCCGGGCACGTCTCGTTCCATTGCCTCGTCTTTTGCATCACAATGGAGCTCCGTCCTGAGCGAAACTGTATCGAGATTGGCACGTATCTCACCAGTACAACGTAAACATCATATTAAAATAATAGATGAGATAATGGGCTTGATAGATTCTTTTTAAATTTTTGTTGGGAGGGTGTGCTGACGTTTCCGCCAGGTCATGATGTAATTATTCAGGGGATTAACCCGGAATTCAGATTTTCTTCCGATTAACAACATATTTTCCTTGAACTTATGTTTTAGTTTTTAAAAAAATATTTGTTATTTTTAAACGACTTCAAAAAATAACTATAACTATGTACGTAGTTACAAATCTACCTTGGCTGACACTGACTCCAAAAATAACAATCGTATCTACATACTCATGAGCAGAAAAAATAAGTTGATTATTAAGTTGTAGAAGAATACGCAATTATTTTTTTTTACTTTTTGGTGCACATTATTTTGCAATTTTTGCAATAGTTTTTTTTTTAAGTCGATTTTTTTTTGTTAAAATTTTTGTTTTTTGATAATATCTATGCATTTGCTGAGCTGAAACGTTAATTATATGAAATTCCCCCGATAGAAAAAAATCGCAAAGTATGCTCCGAAAATTATTAAAAACACATTTTGTCATGTTATAGCATGAAACAATTCAGTGTATCTTTATGTTACATTAGCCATTTGTCGATAGATTTTTGCTCTATTTTAAACGAGTCGTGTTATATTAGATATTTTCACAATTTTCGCTTAATTAAAATCGTTTTTTTTAATTAGCGCGCTTCCTCTAATATTCATATTTAAATTTCTCCCTTTCAAACCATCTTCTACTTCTTTTTTGAACGCTTACTGAAGAGCCTTAAGAACACCATTAAGAAGATTACGGTAGCTACAGCATAGGTGTGTTGAGGTGTTTCAAACATATTTGATTTTCATTAAATGTGATAGAGTTTGAACAGTACCATGTAGAATTGTTGCCATTAAATTTGAACGGTCCCCGTCAAATAGTGATTCCCGGTCCGTTTTAGATTTTGATCAAAATGTGATCAGCTGCAAGCATAATAACAAGACCGTTATGCGTAACGGCATCACAATTTAATAAAACGTTGAAACGCTCCCAAAGAAGTTGAAATATCAAAAAGGCGCTAATCGCCGATCAAATGAGACTTTAAAAAACTGCAACTAAGGCCGGTCATACACGTTATTGCATTATATATTTGCGTATCAAACCAATGCAAATTCGTTCTACATAGGAGCAAGTAGCGTTCTTGTGTAAAGCAGTATTCTCAGCAGTAAATAGTTACTTTTGCCGGCCTTACTTTTCAAACAAAGCTAGCTTAATAATAAATAACAATAACATTTCTCGAAGAGGGAATAATTTTAAAAATTCACGCGGTAAATAACCATAATCTGCAAAGGACAACAATGAAAAAATAAATTAATGTTTTGTTACAGCACAATAGATACCTCTAAAAAAATAAAATCAGCTAAAGAGAAAAAAAATAAAAGGTCAAAAGGGACAAGGGACTTCTAAATTCGTAGTAAGCATAACGTGAAAACGTCGCGGACCCGCGGGAACGACCAAGTATGATAATAAAATGGCGAGATAAAAAGCGGCAAAACGTTCCAACGCATCACCCGGTGTAATGTCGCAAAAAGGAGTCTGCCCAAAGTCACCATCATCGTCTGCCAGAGGAAAACCAAAAAGATGAATGTCGAATGTGTACTTTCATCTGAAACATTCCGGAATAAAACGCTGTGTAAACCCCTGGCGGAGACCGGCCACACAAAGGGACAGTTATACGACAAGTGACAAAAGGATAAAAATTGCGTATTTTATATTATAGACTGCTGATTATGTTCATACCAGTGAGAGCTCCGTTGCAAAATTTAAACTCTTTGTATGCTTCGTTCATGAGAGAGAAGAAATAGAACGATTACAACGGTTGTATCAGCGCTGTGCATGTCCTTACCACGCTAATTTCAATATTCTTTTAGATAAAAGTGCTCTCTCTTATTGAACAATTGAAAAATGTGGAAATATAAAATAGCGTATTTTGTAACTTTTTGACAAGCAAAGTTACTTTGGTGCTTTTTGCTGGCCTACCCCGGCAAACATCAGGTTAAAACTCCATAGCTGATGCTGGAAATGAGATTACGAGTTGAAAATAGTTGTTTCCTTAAAATTCCTGAGAGAAAAAGGTCTACTTTAACAATAATATGTTTGATTGTTCTACTAAAAGCTCTCTAACCGACTCTATATCCGACGTCATCAAAATTCCTCACATTTTTGTTTACGTAATTTATTGGTCTAAACTTCAGACAATTCACATTACTTCGCAACGTTATCACAACCAGAATTATGGAGTTTTGAAGGATATGTAGAAAATTTGTTGAGCTAATTACATTATGTTACACTTCACTTGTGTTACTATTTGTGTCTCTTGTGTCTCTTGACAATCTTTGTATTATTTTTGCTTGCTATTGTATTGTATTTGCTAAAGCTTTTATTATAATTTTGAGTTTTATTTGTTTTATTTTTTAATCTTTATTTAGATGTACGCAAATCATTTGTCTGAGTAGATATTTGAAATCGTATGTACCTATTTGTGTTTTAAATGAGTTTTTTATATTTGGATTGTTCTCACGTAAGCGAGAACATCTGTAGAAATCTAGGTTAAATAAATAAGAAACCATTCCCATATTTTTCAATTCTGTAAAAATAAAAAGAATGAAGAAAAAGAATTGTTCCAACTCAGACATAAGAACTATGAGAAGAGAATGTAATAAAAATACACAAAATTTTAATTATAATATAATCCCTTATCAGGAGGTGGTAAGTTTTGTCGGGTTTAAAATCGCCTCCGAACCCCGGGGAACGAGACATTTTGGCAGTAAAATAAAAGCGAGTTATTCCCTCCTCATTCTCCTTCTGGGAAAGACGGAATGACGTGGCGGCCACATGTGTGTGGCGTGTGTTATGTGGGATCCGTGATGATGGCCCTGCATAATATTCACACGGCATAATACAACAAAACACCGCGTTAACACAATGCGTGACAGCAATTATTACTGCATTACATCTCTTATTGTCCACACGATTTTCAGGAACGAGAATTTGAAAGTGTCATGTTTTTAATATAAATTCTGAGTAATTTCTTATTTGAAAATTAAATGGTATTCTGTAAGTATTCTGGAGTTCTGATGCCATGGCATTGTTTCGTTAGGAACTATTTTGGAACACGTGCTATTAAGATTGGAAGGAAATTGGGGTTTAATCAACCGGTATACAAGCCAACCAATAAGCCAGTATTGAAATTTCGGATGGGTAGGAATAAAGGAATTGATTGCGAATTAGTTTTTTGTATCTAGCTTCCCGCTTCTTCTTGCTTCGAGTTTCTAAAATTTTGCTTACGTCTTCTTGTCTATTCTTGCCAATTATTTAATATTTCTTGACTACATATTTCAGTTTCTTCTTGCCTATTCATGCTACTCTTCTTAGTTCTTCTAGATTATACTTGCTTCTTTTTGGCTCGTGATCATATAGCCAACCTTCGATAGGAGAGGCCTTCAGAATAAGGACACGAGTGTCAGAATGGATTGACAGAGAGCGGTATACAGGGGTAGAATATTATGGCGTCCAAGTGAATGCAAAAAAAAGTCGTGGTCGCCCCCAGAAAGATATGGCACGATCGAGAGAATCGGAGAGGTCAAGAAACCCAAGAGCATGTATGCATATATCGCATATGGATGAAGCTGATTGATATAGAAAGTTAGGAAGGTGAAAAAATATCTATATGGAGTAGCACCCTCTCAGTAGCTGCCTTTGCGGAGAAGCAACGAGATGACTTATTAAGTGTATACGAGTATTAGGATTGTAGATCTCAAAAAAACCTTTTAATCTGAAATTTGGGATGATTGGAAGAAATTGCCACCTGGCAATTCGCTCACATTTGTACTACTTACTATACAATATGATACATTGAGTGAACATTTACAGGTCTACGACCCCTACTGCAAAATATTCTCATAAAACCGCCCTCTAGCGACCGAATCTCGTCCCCTATCAGGTAAGCTATGGCTCACCCCCAAATCACAACCCCACGCTCCCAAAAACGCTCTCAAGTACGCAGGCGACTAGCAAAAATCGTGATTTTATAGGCTAGACGTGGAGGTGCAATATACAGTAGGTTTGCCACTTTTATCTGATGTGTTTAGTTTGTTTTTTTTTTGTATTCGTTTGTTCGATGTTATGATGAAATAACTTTGGAGAATGTTTCTTTATTAAAAAAATAAAGGTGAATCAAGGCTCAAATTGACTATTCGTGAATTTACAGGAAGAGTACAGGAACACATCGTAGATAATCAGACTTCTAACGATAGAGAATGTTATTTAAAAAGCGGTTTCCTTTCTTCCAGAATTTCGGTCCATTCTTGTTATTACGAGGGCTATCCGTAAAATAAGGTCTCCAAGGTGCTGCGGTAGCAGGAACAATTCGGGAAAACTGGCGTGTAGCCTGGTTTCCCTACGCCAAATCCCAATAACGCTATACTCTCTGCGACACTTAGTCTTGGCGTGGCAGCCGTTCGCGATGAAGCTTCCGCTCGCCGCATCCGCCAGGTGTGAATACGCTCTACAATCATTTTTTTTGTGCGAAGAACAAAACCCTGGTAGAAATTCATTTTCAGCTACTTGAAGTGTTGGGAAAGCAGTGTATGAGCGCAAAAACGTGCGCAAAGGGTGCAGAGAATTTAAAAGCGTGCCCGACGGCCATCGGATTCGGATTTAAAAAATGGCAAAGTGGAAAAAACAATGATTGCAAATCGACGGGTGACGGTTCGGGAGCTCTGTGATATGATCCGTGATGCCAGTAAGACCCCTATTGACCAGATTTTGACAAAAAAATTGGGAGACCACGTCTGCTCAAGGTGGGTCCCAAAATGCTCACTGAAGATCACAAACAAAAACGGGTTGAAGCAGCCAGCGAATTCCTTGAGTGCTACGACATCGATGGCGAAGAATTCTTGGACTCAATTGTGACTGGGAACGAGACCCGGATACACTAAACGACCCCAGAGACAAAGGAATAATCCCAGTGGCATTATTCAGAGTCGTCGAAGGAAAGTTTAAAAATGAATTACAGAGCGTAACTCACATCTGGCGGGTGCAGTGAGTGGAAGCTCCATCGCGAATGGCTGACACACCGAGACTAAGCGTCACAGAGGGTGCAACATGATGGGGATTTGACAAGGGGAAACCAGGCTACACGCCAGTCATGTAGGATTGCGCGTAAAATCATTCCTCGCGACCGCAGCGCCTTGGAGACCTTATTTTACGGACAGCCCTCGTATTTACAAGCACAGCAATTAAAACGCCACCATTTTTTTCCTATTAAAGTCTGCAATTCATAGATTGAAAAGTAAACTATTTTCTTAAAATTAAGCGTAATTTCAACAGCAATACTTCATCCTCCACCACTCTTTAATCTTTACTACCGCGGAATTCAGGGTTCTGCCATTATCCACGGGCTCACAATGCCGTCCATTGTACAATGCAGGGAATTCGTAATAGTGGGCGTGCCCTGCCAGCAGTGCCGGCGAAACGGTCCACCTCAAAGGGATGCTGGTCTGATAGACCGACCAGCCGCTGCAGATTCCGACATATTATTACAGCTGCGTTGTGGGATGGCTGTTTCGCCCGCCAGGGTTTTAGGAGGAATGCCAAACGCTGAAATAGAGCTAAAAGTTGAAGGTCGAATTTGGCAAGTGATAATTGGGCACTTCTTATAAGTTATGGAAGAAAACGAACGGCATCAACAAAAAACATTATGAATCTGTCATTGAGAGCTTTGTGTTAATATCTCTATCAGTTCATTTATGCGGAAGAGTTAAGGTGCCGTATCCCCGCTCAAAAAAAAGAAGATGGAGAGATATGTACATACGAATGTTGGAGAGAGCGCGCTAATATTTAAAACTATAGAATCGAAGCGAAAATTGTGAAAGTGTTTTATAAAATACGGCTAGTTTAAAATAGAGCAAAAATCTCTTGAGGGCTGTCTAAAACAGCATTTAAAGAAAAACTGTGTACTTTTTCATACACATAACTTGTAAAATAACTGAAACAAACGTGAAAATAATAATTTACGGATCATTTTTTTTCTATCGAGGGAATTTCATATAATTTTCGTTTTGGCGTGGGGAATGTATAGATATTATCTTCAAAAACAACATATATTTTTGTAAGAGCTTAAAAACAACAGCCTTACTAAAAAACCCAGTGAAAATTTTATTCAATTGACAAACGGCCGCGGATGTGAAAACATTACTAATTAAAAAATTGTTCATGGAAAAAAATACACATGGTTTCCACGGCCCGAGAGATGCATTTTAACAGCGTGACCACGCAAGAAACGTTATTGGTAATAAAACGTGATTTAGTGTATACGGGGTTTAATTATGTTATTGCAATAACACAGTTAATTGGTCGCGCTGTGGTTTTTTTTTAGTAAGGCTGTATAGATAATGTAAGAAATCGGTATAAATTCGGGTAGCGGTGGCTTAAACCGTCTGCTTGGTTCAATATATTCACACCCCACAATCCGGAAGCCTCAGTTTCGCGCGTAAATTCTGAAACCGTCACTTTGGATCGAGATTGCAAAATATCTATGCAAGATAGCTATCATATCTGAAAGACAATAAGAAGCATTATTTCGTTCTCTTTCCGGTTAAAAGAAAAATATATACGTTTGCATGAGAGGAAGAGAGATATTATATAGTTTTTAAAATGTAAGGTCGCTCTGGAACATTTTTGGTCTTATGAAAGTATAACACGATTACGTGTTTTGGGATGTATTTATTCCTAAACAAGCAGACGGGTTCAATGTTACTTACTATAGGAGATATCAGCGGTACGATTTACGATTTTAGTGTTTTTGTATTCCTCTATTAAAAAAATGTTTTTATTGCACCTTTCAGGACGATGTAAAGTGTTGCGATTCCTAAGAATAAAGAAATAAAAAAAGAACTTGCTAATTTGTATGGCGTTCGAGAAGCAGAGGGACGAACATAGCAAATATCGCTGGTGATGGAAATAAAGCAAACACCAATCTCACCGAAATAAACCCAAATGCCGGTTAATCGTAGTAAAATGTAGGTATATGTATACCCATCTCTCAATACGGATTATACGCTTATTATATACTGTGGCATAATTACGATTAACCCAAAAATAATTATACATAGTTGAATATCCTTTGCCAGGGATTGGCGAACTATTCATAAAACTGAGTTGAGTTAAAGTTTTTTCAAAGATAGATCTCAGATTATCTTTAATGGTATTAATCGTCAATTTAATTATCCCACAGTAAATATATATCGATGCTTCAAATATTGTTTGTCGATATATATAAATATGTGTAGTGGCCCAAATAATTTACAATTCTACAGGTTAGATAAACCAATGTTTCTCGTTTATTGGCATACTTTTTAATAATAATCACAGGTAATGATGAACAAGGTCATTAAATCATTAAACATGATGCATTCTATAATTTGAAAAGGATTTTTTTGTTGTTGTTGTTGTTTTTTTTTTAAATAATTTGTACGTAATGAACACAAATTATATAAAAAAAACTTTTAACTAAATCCAAACTAAGAATCTACTTTACACAATAGGTTCTTAGTTTTAATAGGGTTTTACTAAAAAAAATTAGATAAAATTAATCTAAAACCTACCTACCACAAATGTCACATAGATAAAAAAATGGCCGCAAAGCGAACACGAAAAACTGTCATATTATAAGTAATATAAATGTCAAATAATTTCCGTGTACTGAAATAGTTATTTCTTATTGTATTTAAACTGATACGAAGTGATTTTTAAATAATTTGTGCGAATTAAGGATTAGGCGCACCTCGGAATATTTACCGGTAAATGTACAAACCACTATAAAAACTAATAATTTTCCATGCTAGTTTATTTAGAAAAAAAAACATGTTTTTACGTTCTTGTACCTTAGTAAATTTGAAAAAAAATACAACAATTCTTTAATAAACTCGAGAATCAAGAGTTTTGACAGATTTTGAAGATTAATTTGGTATAGTGTTGTTGCACCTGCCGAAAATTAACATAATATTTTCCAAAACCCATTTTGCAAAACGGTTAGACGAATAATTAAAAAATTAAACTAACTGTGTAAAACCTTTTTTGATTCCTGTCCGTTCTATTATATAGGTACAAAACGTTTATTTAGCAATGATTACAGCAGAAAATTGCATTTAATCCAATGAACTTTTTATACTGAAATGGAGTATGATATTATGTATTTATATACTAAAATTAAACCCGCAAAAGTAAACTGTCAACATTCTGATCAAGGTAAGCACGTAGACAGGTCAAGGCGTTATGGAATAAACACAGTAGTAACTACAAATGTATTGAGAGAATGTTATAATAGAAGAAGCGTGTTTATTATTATTCATAATAAATCAAAGAGTGGCACAGATAGTGTAGGTATCTAGAATCAATATTGATGTTAAGAGGAAATACTAGCTGCGCTTTTCTATACAAACGTATTCCCCGTTTATCTCTCTGGATTTTGACCCTAGAGCAAATTTTTTTTTTACATAATATAGATATTGACCACTAGCGTGTCGGTACGTTTTGTTTTTTTTGATAATTTACTTCTCATAGAAGTTACGACCTTCCAAAAATGAATAAAATTGCCTAATTTAAACGCCGTCAAAAAACGTTCAGTATACAAACTAAACAATGTATTTTGAAAAAAAGCAAAACGTACCGACATAGAATATTTTCTTTTAATACAGTTAGTGAAAAAAAAAATTTAAATCCGTCCAGTTTTGGAGAAGAAAAATGGGGAATACAAAACATCGATTTCGAAGATTTTATTTAGGTATTTTCGGCCCGACGTGCAGGTGTCCCTTTCGCTCATTTCTCCTGAGGGGGGCCGGGGAACGTGGGTTTTGACAAATACATACATATAATGCGAAGTAGTGATGTAAAGAATTTTATCGGTAGACTAGTGTTGTCCTTGCCCGAGTAATCGATATTTTTTATTCGTTTTTTTTCTGTTTAGTGACTCATCGCGGTATACCAATACTGACCGAGCTTTCATACTAAAATTGTGCAAAATTAAATTTTTTTATGTCAAATACTATAATAAATTTTCAATTTGGGAGGCGTTTTAGGTACCATCGCCCCGGGAACCATTTATTGGATAACCAACACCCCCGCCACTTGGTCACCGCAAGTGGTCCTCTATGTTTGGTGACAGAGCCTGGGTTCCCGGGTTCACGGATGAGGTCTGCATGGGTTTTGGTGGCGGATAATTTTGTCCACTTACTGCGTGGCGGGCCGGATTGGGAGAAACTGGAAGAGGAAGATCTTTTGATCTCTACAGCTGGACTCTCCACCATCATTTCATACTTTTACCTACCTTTTCCCTACCCAAAACTTCCTTTCCTTCCTTATCCTAAAAATACCCTCCACACAGCTTCTCCAATGATGTCCAACAACTTCTCCAACAAAGTCCCTGAGCGATTATTTTTCCTCGGTGCCTCCAATGTGAGGTTTATGTTTTTAAAAAATCTGTTTCAAATTTTTAGTTGAGAGTCGCTTACATTGCCTTCAGTGATTAATTGAAATTTTTTGTTTGTAAACACTTTATTGTACAAAATTTTTTACCACTATACAATGAATTTTAAACAATTTATGATTTAGATCTTTCTCTCGCCGGTAAATTTCTTGATATGCGACCGTCAATTGTTTCTGGTAAAAGGCATTGGTGGTAGAAGTTTTTCTAACAGTGGTTCAATTTTTTGCCAGATTGAATCGTCCCTTTCAATTTTTTCATACGGCAAACCTTTAGGACTCCACACGACAAAATAACAGTATTTACGACGAGTAATGTGTAACTGGCCTTGTACTTGGTAGAAGTAATTGTGATTCCGTTTTAATGTTGAAGCATTGTCTTCAATTTTACAGTTATCAATTTTTTTTGTTCAAATCCTTCTTCTGGTGACATATTTACTATACTATATGGGCATTTCACTTCAATTATAGAATCCTTGCCAAAAAGGCCATCCGGACTTGCCGCTAAAAAGTTTTTGTTTTCATCGATAAATAGTCCACAGGCGAATACCTCTAATTTTGTTTCTTTTGTAAATTGCTCAATTGCTTGGTTTTCATTTTCTTTCCCATAATTTGTGGCCATATTTCCTTTAAATGGCGAGTACAGTAGCGAGTTTAATACTCTCGCAACTGAAGTTTTTGGCCGTAGCTTACATATTTTTGTCCAAAGTTAGAAGCTGTAAGCCGCTTACGCCTTTCAATTGTCCACAAATTATTATTGCTTTGGCCCACCGTATTCCTTTCGAGTTCATCCTTATTCGATGGAGATAATTCTTTGAAAAATTCCTCTTTATCGTTTCAAATAATTCAGCTGGCATATCTGGATCTAATTCCAATTGACCATAATTTTCATCAGGCCCTGTAACTTTTTTTCTCTTTTCTGTCGTGTTTTCGTAATACCTTAGTTTTATTTTTCGACACCTCTGTATTGTCTCCTTCGAACGTCGTTTTCTTTCAATAAAATGCTTCGTGTAGTTGCCAGGACTGTGGCCTTGGATTTTTTTTGTATTCGTGAATGGGTTGTCATTTCACTATTCCACGAAGTTACTGCTCAAGAAGCTCAACTGCTGAAGTTATCCCATTTTTGTAAAATTTGCTCTTTTTCCGCCTATAAATTTGGCTATAACGTTGTTGAATTGCTCCACAGTGTTATTTGTCACGTTAATAATAAGACTTTCTGCATTTGCTATTAGAGACGACAATAATTGTTGAATATCAGTCCTGTTCCACAATCTTGAAGATCGCTTACTAAATTTGGATCATTAGTATACTTCTCCGACTTGCAATAGTATGACGAACATTTTGTATGATCACCAAAAACATGGTTTGCGGCATTTTTTTGTCCATTTTCAGATTTTTTACTTTATCACTTTGTGCCGTGTTTTCTTGCTCTTTTCTGTAATTTACTGCTCAAACTATAGCTTTTCTCATACGTAAAACGTTTGCTTCAACCTTTTTCCTTATGTGAACTGGTACAAAGCCTTTAGCGTTGTTGGTTTTTTTTCTAAGTGCTTTTATTTTATTGCAAAAATTGCGAAGTAAGTGATTTTTGCACTTTTTTTTGTACTATGAAGTTGGGCCTGAAGCCTTGGGTTGAAGTTTCGCTAATATTGTCTTCATGTAATTAAATATTACAATTTAAGGTTTTATAAAGTTGAAAATAAAAATAAAAAGTTTTGAAGTTTAAAAAAATTATATATTTGTTTCCTTTCTTTCAAACTGACTGTAATAAATATTTAAAAAAAATGTGTAGGTAAAATCTATCTATAGGTAAAAGACCAACATTTTTTATTGAATTTTGAACGAACTAACACATCCTTTTTTGTATTTACTGCTTAAAGAAACTCAAAAATACAGGAGTACAAATCAAACCTCAGCAAGCGATATATCTAACATTTTAAACATTATTATTTACAAACATGTCAACTCACACGTATGATACATACAACACAATAAATCCATTTAGATTTAATTGTCTAATAAAATATGTAAGTGCTTTTATCTTTTTCGTTATCGTAATTTTAATTAGAAAAAAACTTAAGGTGGGCTATTTTTAAACCTTTTTTATCTCTACATATTATAAAGTAAAGTCCCCCGCGCCGTCTTTCTGTCTGTCTGTCTGTCTGTTCGCGATAAACTCGAAAACTACTGAACGGATTTTCATGCGGGTTTCACCAATAGATAGAGTGTTTCGTGAGGAAGGTTTACGTATGTAATTTGTCAAGGATTTGTGTAAATTGGTTGAAACATAACGATAATTGTTAGAAGTGTCGGAAAAATTCCAGCCGCCTGGTAGCTTTCATCGAAAACGCTGCCTAATCCTTTTGGGATATAACAAAACAACGCTTGGTGGGATATTCCTCTTTTATAGATCTACAAAAAAGTCCGCGATGGCATATATCTATCTTTTACTATACGCATTCTATCTTCTTATCTTATTATTCTTATCAATTGCATTTTAGATATAATGTGTATAGTAAGCTATCCGTAAAATATAGATATATGCCTTCGCGGACTTTTTTGTAGATCTATAAAAGAGGAATATCCCACCATTAATTGTTTTGTTATATCCCGAAAGGATTGTGCAGCGTTTTCGATGAAAGCTATCAGGCGGCTGGACTTATTTCCGACACTTCTAACAATTATCGTTATGTTTCAACCAATTTACACAAATCATTGACAAATTGCATACTTAAACCTTCCTCACGAAATACTCTGTATATTGGTGAAAACCGCAGGAAAATCCGTTCAGTAGTTTTCGAGTTTATCGCGAATAGACAGACAGACGGCGCGGGGGGACTTTATAATATGTAGAGATAGAGATAATCGGTCAAAAATACATTTTTGTTGCATATGCATTTTTGAGTTTTTTTTTTAATAAGATAGGTAAGTGCCAAATTATATGAGTAGAAATTTAAGTTTTGTGGTATCATCATTACATAGTATAAAATGAAGTCGCTCAAAATGTATGTGCGCATAAATCTTTTAAACTACGCAACAGATTTTCATGCGGTTTTCACCAATAGATAGAGTGATTTAAGAGGAAGGTTTATGTGTATAATAAATGCTTATTATAGTAGAGAAAAGCCAAGAAATTCAAATATTCAATTTAGGCAAAGGGCAGCGCGCAGCGGGCAGCTGGCGAGCGGATGGTGTGGATTTTATAAAGGTTGGGTAAATGGCGTTGTGTTTCGTTAGCCACAGCAACGTGTGGCCGGGTCTGCTAGTTATTAATAAAATAAAAACAAAATTATATGTTTATTTCGAATTATAAAATTTGAAAGCGTATTTCATCATCTTTCAAAAACAGTTTTTAGTTTTCGGATGCGTTCACAAATATTAAAGTTATTTGGAATTTATTGGAAAGCGGAAATATTTTGACTTTTCGAAAAACAGGCCCGAGGCCTGAGAGGTTAATACTAATTTTCAATAATAACTAATGTATCATAGAGAATAATCATATGTATGTATATAATAATTCGATGTAGTTGGTTTGACTGCATATTTATAAACGCAAATACAGTGAAAACTTTAAAACTACTAACCTACATAGAGTTCTAGTAAAATAATTCGTAATTTGTCGGTAATAAGCGTGAACAGAAGACATTGTTACAATACCTATCGACGATATTTATAAATAACCGACAATAGCAGACCTCGTGCGTTTAAAAATAATGGGCCCTTTTTCTGTCACACCGCAAGGCCGATTCAAAAACTTCATTAGCGACGAAATAAGTCGAAACATGCTTTATCTAAACAGAATATTGGATATGGCGGTATGAGGCGAAAGACGGTAGGCATGAGACGCAGAGGGGGCGAGAGGGTGTACAAGCCAAACACTCACGTGGTCTCACCAACACATCGATAGCTAGTTCTTTTTTGAGCGCGGTGCGATAGCGAGAATTTTTTAAAATACCTACCGTCGAGATTTCTCACCGGTGCTATTACCTCTTAAGAGGAAATCCGGTAGCCGAGAAAAATGTACAATAGGTATTTTACATCACCCGACTACTGAGCGACTGAACAACTGCACGTCAGGCTGATAATACGTAAATAAAATCATCAATGTCAGGGATTTGTATTCCCCATTTTTCTCCTCTAAAACTGGGATGAATTTAAAGTTTTTTTTACTAAATGTATTAGAACAATATACTCTACGTCTGTACGTTTTGCTTTTTTTAAAATACATTGTCTAATTTGTATACTGAACATATGTTGATGGCGTTCAAACAATTGCTGGCAATTTTAAAAAATCGCAAAACGTACCGACATGTTAGTGGTCATATTATATTTAAAAAAAATTGCAGTGGTGTCAAAATCCAGGGAGGAAATTGAGAATACATTTGCATGGATAAAACTCCGCCCTATTTCCTTTTAAGCCAAAATAGCTGCCTTAAGTATGGAAAACGAGCACATATAATCAGATCAGGGATTGGTGGATTTCGGATACCTACTCATATCGAGATAAAATAACCATATATAAGACCATTGTTAGAACTGTATTGGCATATGGATGTGAGGCGCTGACACTGACGGTAAAGATGGCTGAAATGCTGGATACTTTTGAAAGAAAAGTGCTGAGAAGAATATGTGGACCCGTGAAAGAGGGTGAACAGTTGCGCATCCGGCACAATACAGAATTGTATGATATATATAAGGCCCCTAGCATCTCAGCACATATGAGACTCCTCAGGCTGAGATGGGCTGGGCATGTACAGAGAATGCCGGATACACGCGTCCCAAAAAGAATTTTGACTGGACACCCAGGTGGAAAGAGAAAAGTGGGAAGACCCAGACTGAGGTGGGAAGATGAAGTAAGAGGGGATGCAGCACAGCTTCTCCAGGTACCAAATTGGAAGTCAGCCGCTGAAGACAGGAGGAGTTGGAGGCGACTGTTGCAGGAGGCCAAAGCTCGATATGGGCTGTAGCGCCATCGAAGAAGGCTCATATCGAGTTATTCAATGTATTAAAGAAGTATACAAATAGAAGTATATTAATTCATTGAATAGGAGTACATTATTTCACTAAAAACTCTGGAGTCTGGAGACTACGGCATCCCCAATCGGGGCATTTTGTGAGGCTGATGGTAGAGGGGATGAGAGGGAGATGGAGAAGAGGAAGGTGGAGAGTGGAGACGAAACTGGCTATTCAGATCTGGTCACTGATCTGCCATTTCAAGCAACGTTTCAATTCTGAACGGCGAAACTGAGAGTATCTTCCATTATGGAACCCACCGCGTTGGAGTGATGAGGTACTTTTACAGGTATATGTACAGTTTTTTTTCCGTCTGGAATTTGTGGATAAACGTTTCGACATTTCAGGTAAATTCTAGCTATTACCTGTATTAATTATCCGTTTTACAAAATGACAACCCTGGCGCACGAAATGTCGTGCTCCAGATTATAATGACCTTCTTATCTGACGAGGAATCGTCATGTGAGCAGCGAGCAGTGAGCACCGCTTGATGTCAAGTGCTTCCCGCCATTACGAAGAAAAATGGAATAAATGTTAAGCACAAAAGGAACCACAAGGTTTGATGGAATGTATACCTCAACCAAGTAAAAAAGATGATTATAATAGGTACTTTATAATAAAACAATACTTACAGGAAATCTATATGTCATAGTCAAATGTCGATATGCAGTCTCTTCGCGGAATGACTGGTTTATCCCAGGTTTGACCAAAGCCTTCGGGCTAACTTCTCCAAGTCAGACGACTAGTCAAACTTAGGAGCGCCGGAGCTTCGAGGATTGACTATAACATATATACAAAAATAAATATATATTTGCTTGTACCTATGTATGTTTGTTCCTTATGCATTGCTAAACCATTTATCAAATTGCGATGAAACTTTGGTATCCTATTATTAAACTTTAGTGAGGTATTGCCGCACGCCCGCGATGGTTTCTATATATAGTGGTGAGCTCTGGCGTTATGAAATTATTTTCTAAACTATTCGTCCGATGGCGATGAATCTTTGGTGAGTTGTTGTGAGCACGCCCGCGAAGGTTTCTATATAAGTATACTGGTGAGCGCTGGCATTATTAAATTTGTAATAAAAAAATTCAATAGGTGGAACGCGAGCTGTTTGAAAACCGAGGAACTGGGACTTTTTTGGACTGGATCTCCACACAGGAGACCCCAAGGGAAATTATTTTCCTAGAAAGGAAGGAGAGGAAAGTTCTGGGAAGAAAGAGGTTTAAGGGGTGGGTAGGAATCTGGGGTTCAGTGTGTCCTGGTCATCCGCCTCCAAGACCTAGAGGTGTTGGTTATCCAATAAAGGTTCCATTCCGCCTCCAAAATTGAAATGGGACTGAATGAAGGGAACGCGGGAGGGGGTCCATGGCAAGGGGGAAGCGGGAGAGGGGAGTGGGGATGGGGAGAGAGGAGTGGGAAGAGGGAAGGCGGAGTGGGAACGCTTGAGGGGAAAGGAAATGGGAAAGGACACTCAGGGAGAAATAATTTTTACATTAAGTGGCATTTTAATGCATGCCTGGAACATGCTAGTAAAAAAAAATTATTACGATATTACTGTAGTTCATTTATTTATTTATTTATTTATTTTTTCATGTTCTCCGTAAAACGGTTATTCACCAATACATTATGGAGAAGATTACAAAATAGACAAAAAGTATAGCAAAACACATAAAAAGGTCAGTTTTACTACTTTGTGACATACGTCAAAAGATAATTGTTAAACTGCCTGTAGGTTACGTTAAAAATGTCAATGTTCAATGCAGACTCGTTGAGCAGTTCAGTCGCTCTGTTGACTGGCGCGTTCTGATAGGCAGAAGTCCTCGCTGTTGGAGCATAAAAAAGGGTATGGGACCTTCCACGAGTATACTTGTCTGGGACATATAAGTTAATTTCTTTCAAAATAGGTGGATTATGTATAGTTCCAGAGATTATCTTAAAAAAATGTTTTCCTAAAAATATTTTTCGGCTCACCAATTGCAAACACCAAACCGTACATGCCTTATTAATTATAAAATTAATAAGGCATGTACGGTCAAATAAATTACACTGTGTAGATACTAGACCTAGACAATGGAAAACATATTAATAATTAATATTGGAAGCGCATCGCATTTCCTTAAGATCCTATTACGAAATTTATTCCATTGTTTAATTTTTTTATAAATGATTCCGTATCAGTGAACAGATTTTATTCAATTAAATTATGACACAACACAAGAGTCTCAACTGTCTAAAATAAGCGGGACAATGCCAACCTCGATTTGGTGTTGTTATGGAGCTGAAGAAAGTGAAGAGGGGAAGGAGGCTAGAAGAGGAAGGTCAGGTAAAACTTCGCTATTCAGATCTGGGTACCAAAAGAACCTACAGCCATTTGGAGCAACATTTTTTCTCCAAATGGTGGGCTTTTACCAGGGCGGTACTGAGAGTATCTTCCATTCTGGAACAAAACGAAAATCTGAAATGCTCTGTGACATTGTATTGATATAACTTTGTTAAATAACCAGACACTAGTTTGGGAGGCGTGTATGGGTACCATTTATTGGATAACCAACACCTTTGCGTCATCCCAAGTGGCTCGTTACTTTTAGTGACTTACCAGGAGCTCAGGTTTACGAGTTGAGGTTTGCCCGGTTCTTGGCGGAGGATGCATGTGCCTACTAACTGCGTGGCAAGCCCGATCGGGAGAGACCGGTTGGGGGAGACCTTGTGACATCTCTAGCAGATCTCTCTCATATTCATACCCACCTAGGGATGCCATACGTCCGGAATTTACCGGACATACAGGTCTTTGTCCGGAATGCGGGGGGAATTTTAAACAGTCCGGAATTTCTACAATTAAGCGGAGATTGATATAAAAAATTTAATGAACCAAATTATTTTTATTACAAATGAAAGTAAAAACATCACTTCTGATATTTAATTAATTTTAAACAAAATGTCTAGAAAAAATTATTTTATTTATTAAACATAAAAGGAATACCTACCACTTTCTAAATCTGTATTTCAAAGTCTCCCCCCCCCCCCCCCGATGAGGGTTTTGACATGCCACGATGCATAACGACATTCATATTATATTTACAAGAAAGTCCGGAATTTTTATCAAATGTCAGGAATTTTCTCCGGGATTTTGTCTTTTTGATCTGGGAACCCTATACCCACCCCTCATAACGTATCCCCTTAAAATACCCTCGACACGGCATCCCCAAAAATGACATAGGCCCCATTTGCTTTAGGGCCACCTGTGTATAGCTAATGTAAAAAAATATGCAAATTTTCTTATTACATACCCATTTTCACTTCATCACCTTCTACATTTCCTAAAACTGAGGATGCCACAGTCCCAATGACTCCAAACAGTTGGGACACTACTGAAAGATCACATAAACAAAGTTTAAAATTTCATTGTGTGGATAATAAAAGGCACGCATTTGAATATCGCACCGCAAACATTGAAATGACTCGAATTTCCACACAAATCACACAAAGCCGACGAAACTTCGCGCCAAAAAAGCCACACACATATTATAGGGAATCATAACAATTGAAAGAGAAATAAATAATATTCGTTGGGTTATTCGTACGGAAACCAAATGCAATCAGAGTCACGAACACTGTCTAGGTACGAGTACAATCTACCTCCGAGAGTAATTGATTGAATAGAGTACGATGTTAAATTGGTTACCGGTTCACGCAAGGTAATCCGGCCCTACATAAAATGCACACGGGACAATGGATTAACCTTTACTCTAACGGGGGGGGGGCAATTTAGGCAATCCTTCAGTTCAATTTTCATCCATTTCCCGAACTACCGAAACGTGTGAATTTTCGCACACGTGATAAAAATGATTACAATACATAAAATAACAAAAATTACCCAATATTACTTTGCTTTATTAGTACGTGATTAGCGTGTTTTTTAGACCATATTATTTTTGCCTGCCCCCGCCCTCATTGTGCTTTCTCAACGCCCCCTAATATTATTTGGGTCTTCTACTGCCCCCCTCAAAGTCTCAAATGCCCACAAGGGGGCGTAATCGCCCACTTTGAGAACCTATGCTCTAAGTCTTAACTATATAGCGGTTATAGGAACGTTCATCTGTGAATACAGCATCAGTGCGAAGGGAAAGCGGTCCAAGGTGATCAATGTCTCACGTATTAGGTACCCAATGAAGAGTGTGGTGAGAATTCAAAATATTTGTACTGTGGCAGATTTTTTTAACTATGCTTTACTTACTCAACTTAAGTTCGCACGAGTTTCATCACTACTTTTATTATTAACAATTAAAAATAATATGGCATCTTGTGTTATGAAGTGGCTGCCAAAGTACTACTTTTAAGCTCCATAGTTTACGGCGGAAAATGACGTTGTGAGTCGAAAAGAGCAGTGTTCGCCTTAAAATTCCAGGAGGAAAAAGCTGTGACAATTTCGTAAAGCCAAAACACACTGTTCCGAGGGTTTCAGATGCTTCAGACGAAGAGATTTAATGCTTTGAAGGTAATATATTTTTTCGATAGTTCGATACAACTAAGTCTCAATATAATTGCTGACTACAAAACTTAATTTGAAGTGCATTTTATAAACATATATTTTGCTATAAAACATTAATTTATTTTAACCCGTTTAATCAAAGGAGACCAGATTTGTCCCAACGCACATAGGTCTCACATAAGACGCCGTAACTCCCTTACTATCGTAGTTAGAAATATGTTCTAATCGGTGTTAGAAAGGAAAAACATCATGCTTTATATTCCAATCTAAAAAATAGCCACCAAAAAAGTAAAATGTACACTTTTATGTACACAAATTTTGAATCGCAAATTGAAAAAAGAATTTGAAACTTCGGGAATTTAAAAAAAAAAAATTCATAGAGCGACAAAAAATTGAGGTTACAATATGTGTTTGTTATATATTTGTCTAATAAAATATGCATGTGTTTTTATTTTGTTTTATTATCAGTAACTTTAGTTAGAAAAAACATAAGGTAAGCCATTTTGAAAACTTTTTTATGTTTGTATGCAAAAATTTCATAATTTTAAAAAAATATATATTTTTCGAATTCTATAATTTGAAAGCATATTTCATCACCTTTCTAAAACAGTTTTTGGTTTTTGAATGTGTTCAGAAATATTCCAAATATTTGCATTTTATTGTAAAGCGAAAATATTTTGACCATCCGAAAAAAAAGCCAAATTTTTGAAGGGTTAAATGAGAGTGTTTGGAGGCTCATTGGGAAAACCACACGAAAAAAGTGACGTTTACACTAAACATTAATTCGATTCACTAGTTCCAAAGTGCAGATAGTCCGATTTTGGCAGAATAGAATATGAAAAAGTAGTTCAGAATATAAAGTATACATTTATCAGTTCGGGGCCATTCATTTATTACATAAGACGAATTTTGCTAGTTTTCGACCCCCTCTCCCCTCTTATAAGAAAAAATAAGAATAAGCCGACCCCCTCCCCCAACATTTATTACGTAAGAATCTAAAGTAAAAAATAAATTCACGTTTGGTTTGTTTTAATGTTTATTTTTCAAAGTAACATTTTTTAGAAATGTATATTTGTACTTACAAAGGTACTAATTTGCGCATTTTTGTTATCTTACGTAAGAACTATCGAGACTCCCTCCCACCCCCTTGTAAGAAAAAATAAGACATGGTCGACCCCCCTAAATCGTCATACGTTATAAATGAATGACCCCTTCTAAAGATCACAAAGACGTAAATGTGCGACAATAGCTCTAGGTCCCTTTAAATATTTTGTAGAATAAAATACGTTTTTATAAATAAATAACTATTTCCACGCTGCAAAAAATCGAGACGATGCACTTTGTAATGTAGATATACATATTAGTTGATAATATTCTGATCGCAAATACAATAATTCTTGAATTCCAACATTTCAAGCCAATCCACCATAAAACAGAGTAACGGTGAGAGTTCAAACTTTGACTAAACTCTTAATTGCCAATTATCTCGAAACAGTGATTTCTGAGTTATAAAACTTTGGAACTAAGTGCACCTATCGAATTATACGAGTATACACGAAAGAAACATACATGCTTAGATGCAGATAATTAGCTGACGTAAATATGTAAGTGCTAATGATTCCATAAAATATTTGTTGATAAAAAAATACTACAGAATGGAAGTTTTATTGACTGAACTTGCAAACATAACAAAAACACGTCCTTGAGTAAGATTGTGGAATATATCGTAGATTAGTCATAATAACATTTTTAAACAATAAACGCATTTCAAGCAATAATTTACGTTTGAATGAAATATAAAATTATTCTTTATACATGATGCCAAAATGTAAAACAAAAGTTGCGTGATCGTGAGGGGTAGCTGGGGTACCCCAAGCATTATCATCATAGTAAACTACTAAATAAATTCACTATTTAAGCTGATACACGGAGGATTCTAGTGTCAGAGAATTTTGTTAACATAAACCAGATTTCTTTGAGCCAAATACCATATTTTCTCTGAATATATATATTACCTTATTGACATGAGATAAAAATTGATTATATTTTTTTATTAATCACAAAGAGATCTATAAAACATTGTTTAAAATTACATATTTATATTTTTTTTTACTTAAAGCTGTGGGACTAATTAGGACCTTCATTGTACTTTGTTCCGTTCACAGTTAATAATAACAACAAAAAATCTGCGATGTGGGGTTAAGTAAAGGAGTCTATAAATTAATGAAAAATGAAAACGTACTGTTTAAAGGCGGCGGTTCGCGCGAGCGACCGCGGCACGCGACACAGACCAGTGACGCAAACAGGCGACCGCATCGAGTACTTGTCCTATAGCTTTGTATGGGGGCCAGTTCGTGCGCGCGACCGAGGCAGGAGACAGAGACGGGAGACGGGAGACAGCAAGACGGTCGCTGCCCCGGACAAGTAGTGTCTCGCGTCGCGCTTGAAAAGTATGTGTGTTTGTTGTAAAAAATTACCGCTTTTTCTGACTAATACTGTAAGAAACTGATTGAACTGATCAGACAGCATATACAATGCACGATTAGATTCCGAAAAAAATTAATTAATTAAATTAACAAATTTTAAAAATTAATAAATTATTAATTTTTAAATTAAATTAAATTAAATTTATTTTCAATGATATTCTTCCTTTTGTAAACATTGTCTTTTTGTAACTGTGTTTTATTCAGCCTAAAATAAGTCCTGAACATATTATTGTCAAACAATAGGTGATAGGTGAACGAAAAATCGCCTAAAATAAGTAAAAATCATCGTCTTCTTCTTCCTCCATTAGTAACTATACTTGGGTTTCCATTAGTGTAAATTATCAGTACAACACAACTGACTTCATCGACAGACTGCGCCATACTGAACTCAGAAGGCGAAGGCGGTCGCGGTCTTTGGTCTTCACCCACAGTAGTGTCGAAGAGACCGAGACACTTGTTGCGGTCGCCTGCCTCCGTCTCTGGCCTCGGTCTTCGGTCGCTGTCGCGGCGCGAACCGCCGCCTTAAGGATGAACCTCAAACTAACGCAATTCTATACGATTGCTTGCTCTGAAAAAATACCCGCGTATTTACTAAAGTTAAAACTACTAGAATGTGAATGAAGCAAGGAGTGCGTGCCGAGACAGAGTTGTGTGGCGGTCTGTCCTCTACCTACCCCTACAGTGAAACGGAGTGGTGGTTAAAACTAATTCTTCTCTATTTTCAAATTACGCGAAAAAATATCGGAGTGGGCCAAAGTAATAACGCAAGGGATAAAGTGACCTTGGCCATGGCACTCCTGCTGCAACGGAAAGGTTAATGCATTTACAAGTATTCATTCCTGTTTTCGGGAAGATCCAAGGGGACTAGACGTCTCATAATTAAGTAATAACGCAAGGGATAAAGTGACCTTGGCCATGGCACTCCTGCTGCAACGGAAAGGTTAATGCATTTACAAGTAGTCATTCCTGTTTTCGGGAAGATCAAAGGGGACTAGACGTCTCATAATTAAGGCCCCACTAAATAAATTGACCGGAAGGCGACCCGAATTGAACAATTGTAACAAACAGTACACGCCGCCATTGATTTAGTTGCCGTTTTAAATTAGCTCCATTGGACTAAATACTTAACGAAGTTACCATTCATCATTGTTTTGATGACATCTCGGTACAATCAGGCTCATGGCGGATGTCCAATATTATATTTATGAAACACGTTATACATAAATACATATATAGATAGATAAGGACGCTATAAATATGAGTCAATTTAAACCCTGTTCAGAATTTAATGATAATATTGTGCTTAAAATATTATGTTTATAGTTAACTATCGCAACCAGAGTTGACCCGAACACAGTACTCACACAGATGCAATGCTTGCTTGCATAAAGCATGTTTCAAATTTGTTATTCGTCTACAAAAAATAAATTGTATTTCAAAGTACGATAAAACTACATATACATATCAACTTTTAATTATTTTTTTTTATAATTTTATTTTAACTACCACTGTTATCCACATAATATAATACCCACACACAGGCTTCGCCTTTGTGGGATTTTTTTTTGTTACTTACATTTTTTGTTATTATGTATTTACCTATATGTGAATGTACCAAAAAAACTTTGCTAATAAAAAAAAAAAAAAAAAAAAAAATTTAAAACTTTATATATTTTAAGCTAGTTTTGCTTTATTCTTCATACAAATGAATGCAATATATACTGATTTTAACTAGCAGTTAAAAACAGTAGCTTTATACGAAGATGGTTTTGCATAAGGCGTGGCGTCAGAGATATACTCGAAGACGGGTTCTTAAATTTACATCGTAGAGACGCTAGCGTATTAATACTATAAGATATATTTTATCTTCTTCGTGTTCTGTGAAATTTAACTACAACACAGCATAAAAAATAAAAATGCTATAAAGTCAAAGGCAATCAACCCGTGTCTTCACACTTTCAAATCTAGCGGTTAAATATAGCCTTAATCGAATAAACGGAGTGTTAAATGACGTACTTTTCACATTATTTGGAGTAAAAATCTATATGAATTCTGGTCTGCAATGACTTTTTTGAAAATCTATACCAAACCACAACCAAAAATCTTCCATATGTTATAAATTATAGTCAGCCTGATAACTGCCCACCCCCGACCCTACCTGTCTAATATCTACTGATTTTTTAAGTTTTATTCCAAATAATGTCAGGAATCACTGGTTAAAGTAAGTCTAGTACGTTCCTTAACTCCCTGTATTTGGGGAAATAAATAAAAAATTATAAAAAAAGTTCCCCGACCCCTGATATGTACGTGTATAACACAGGTAGGTACCGCCACAAACGCGAAGGTCGCGAGAAGACAAATAATATAACGTTATTTTCGGGTTTCGTGTTTGGCCGAGTGTCTTCTGGTTATTGCGTATTTTATTACACTCCAGAGCGCTATCAAGTAACCAACATTTCTACGAAATGTTTCTCTTAAATTTAAAAAGTCAATATTTTTTATCACTGGCAACAATCTGCCGTGTACAAATAATAATGTAAGTTAAATTGGAATAGCATCGATATAATCCTAAGGCAAAAGGGTATAAGGATAAAAACAAAAAAAATTGAGTGAACAAATGTGTGTAAATCACAACCCTTTTTTATGAATAGACAACAATTCTTGAAGAGTCTTGGCCTCATCTAGAAAACGCTTCCACTCCTGTCTATATCTGCTGTTTCCCTCCAGTTCCCACATCTTTTTTGCAGGTTAAGGCGATGCATCACGTCGTGGAAAATTCGAAATCAGGCCGCTAACAATAATTTTCCTTAAGTAGATGGGGATAAGGTTTAAATTCCCGTTTCACACAACAAACTCCTTATTTTGAATTATTCAGGAAAAAACATCGCCAAAAAGCATAACTTTATTTTGTGAATCACAGGCACAAATATTTAAATGTTTTACGAAAATTGTCTATTCTTTTAAATTTTCCACATCATATTAAAAAAAAACACTGAAACCATAACCGGTTCGTAAGTAGCAGATTTGAATATATCATTGAAGAAGATAAAAATAATAATCCAAACGAAAATATGAAAGCGAACAAGATACAGAAAAATAGAAAGACAATGGTCTAACACGTCCCGGTTAGACGAGATGTATGGGTTCGAGTCCCAGTTGCGACCATTGTCTTTTCTATTTTTCTGTGTGTTGTTCTCTTTAATATTTTCGTTTAGATTATTATTGTTATCTTTTTCTTCAATGATATATTATTACATTGAAGGGAATAACCTTTAAAAATTATAATAACAGTTTTTCTTATAAAAAAAGTAGATTTTGAACTTAAGAGCAGTTTTAATAGGCCTGACATTTTATTTTTTTCTGAGCATAAGTATAAAAATCCTAATAAAAAATACTTGATTATTTCAAAGGCAAATACGTGATTTACTTGCGGTATTTACTTAAAGCATCTAAAATATTTCTAAGCGATCTAACTATCTTTTCAAACCAAAATCACATGATTTTGCATTGCTTAGACTACTATCCAAAGATATTCTAATACAGGGGGCCTAGTCACTAATTTTTGTAAACCTCCGTTTCATGAAGTTACGGGTTTAGCTACGTCACATACCCGTATTTTGACAGATTCGCCAACTTAAATAACAACAACAACGGGTATGTGACGTAGCTAAACCCGTAACTTCATGAAACGGAGGTTTACAAAAATTAGTGACTAGGCCCACAGAAGAGATATGCTATGGTGTCCGCGCAACTGTCGCCGGACTGCGCGCTAATTAGCGTAGTTTTCATACAAAAAGAATTTGTTCATTTTGTTGATTTTTTGAAAATGTGCATTAATATTGGTTAACAATATATTTTGAATAAGGAAAGAATTCGTTCATTTAGTTTAACGTTCGTTTGGTTTATTCGTTAATTATTTGTTCTTTTAGTTTATTTGTTAATTGGTAAACAATATCGGCGACACCCGGAAGCGCAGACCCACATAGTAAAAACAGCAGATAGCACATCTACTTATATTCCAATATCTTTGGTAGTATCCCTTAATAAAATAGAAACCTCTTAAGTGGTCGGCGCGACGGAGCTGTCCCAATATTAAAAAAATGACATTTGTAAGTACACAGAAAAATATATACATTTATTTACATCTCATAATTTGTTTCACTGTTTTGGTTTTTTAAAAAGCAGCTATCTGTTACTTACGTCCTTTGGTCTTGAAGCAGTCGATATAATAAAAGAATGCATAAATAAGATAATAATGTCGAGAAGGCAGGTCGATTACGTAATTTGATTTATTAGACACAATTCTTGCAGAATATTATGTCATGAACATCGAAAACAAATAATAATGTGTTCAGTAATCAATATGGCGCGCTAGCCGCTCATATCTAATCTGAGACAATGAGCTAATAGTCAGGTTAAGTCGTAATTTTAAAAGATAAAGAGTTGTAAGCAACAATTATGTGTTTTTAACTAACTGACCATCAAGCCATTTCCCCGCAGGGGTAGGCAGAAAAGATAGACCGCCAAACCGTTAGCTGGAGGAAATAAAATGTAAGGGCCGAGCGAGACAGGTTTATCGTTCTCGGCCGAGACCGAGAATAAATTAAAATCTCGGCCGAGACCAAGAATAGATAAATTGAGAAAAAAAAATTAAAATGTGCTATTTTTGCATAATATAGTAGATACATTTAAGAATGTAATATTAATTTGTTTGAAATAGTTTTAATAATCAAAATTGAACAACATGATGTTGTAGCACACAAAAAGCAATTTTTCTGTGTTTTCACCCTTCAAAGAGTGTCGCCTCATCGTATAATTAACCAGCTCTGCTAAAGAGCTGTTCACTTGCTACACTTGTAGGCGGTGTTGATAAAAACTTTTTTGCTGCAGGCCTAAGTACTTGATATGGTGACGAATACCAATACTAAAAAATATTGGCATTTCTTTGCAGTCTTGGCTCTCTAAGAAAGCTATCAAGCACTATTTCTATCACAGCAGTTGAACAGCTTTCGGCACTGGTCATAGGCTCATCTCCCAAGTCTATGAAATCATGAGCTGCCCATAAGTTGGATTTCGACAATCGACAGCCCTTCACACACTGACACCAAGTGACGAATGTGGAGCTCGCGGTAGATTTGAATCCCATTATCATATACCGTACCTACGGTCTCGGTTATGGCCCAGAATCTCGGCGATTTTTCGCCGAGAACCGATACAGACTTCTCGGTAGAATTTGTAGCCGATAATGCCGAGACCAAGATCTCGGTCGACCCTTAATAAAATGTACCTATAGGATACGCTTTTTATACTTGAATTTTTGTACAATAAATGGTTTTTCAATTTTGAAATATTTATGTATTGACTTGACACACACTCCTTGCTTTATTCGTACCGATACATTTGTCTCACGCATATCTAGTATTTTTTTATTCTGACCCTTGTTACGACTCAAATATTAAATTTGATTCATCGGTTATTTTATGTGAAGATGTGGGCCTTGTCAAAAGTCAGAATAATAGAAGAGTATGTACGAGACGATGTATGAATGTGAGTGAGGCAAAGAGTGTGTGCCAAGACCGAGTTGTTTGGCGGTCCGTCCTCTCTGCCTACCCCTGCAAGGAAACAGCGTGATGGTTAGTTAGTTAGTTGGTTATTTGATGTCTTTCTTGGGCGTCTCCAAGTTGTTCTACCAGACACTTCCGTGTAATATTTCATTAACTTAATAAAAACACATTTCGGAATTCCCTGACATATCAGGCAATATAAAGTTGTCGGCAGTCCTGCGGCAAAATGCTTTGAAAACATTCGACAAAAATATTTAAAAAAAAACACTGGGTCAGGGGACAGGGACTCACTCACTTTAGAGAAGTCTCACTCGTCAAAAGAAGGCACATTTCAGATTTGATCTCCCTGTTTTATAATCATAAACAACATGTACGATTAATTTTTAATTAATCAAATTAATCTTAATATAAGGCCGAAATTCACGAGAAACCTTGAAACCTTTTGGATCGATGCTTACCGCATTAATACAAGTTTCTTCAAACCAGCCTCGAGAATGACTCGGTTATAGAATAAATAATGCAAACATGAAGACTTAGATGTATTTTTAAACTCAATTGCTACCTTCAGAAGGAAATTATACTTAGGTACATATCCCTGATGATCTCCTCACCTAGACCTATAAAATGTGTATAAATGTATGTATATGTTCATGTGTGAACATATTTTGTAATTATTGATTCTTCTTGTTTTATGTATGTACTTTAATTCATTTTTATGAATCACAACTAAAGAATGTCGTGATGAATGGTGTGCTCACCTCTCATTGGAATTATCACTGAAACCAGGGCTGGGCAGTATTTGAAATACTTGTAATTGAAATACGTATTTGAAATACAAATACGTATTTTGTATTTGTATTTCAATTACTTCCTAAAAATGTATTTTGTAATTGGTATTTCAATTACCTGGGGCTGAGGTATTTTGTAATTTGTATTTCAAATACTTATGGCTTCAAAATACATTTTCAAATACATTTAGCGATCTTAATAATGATAATGAAAAATAAACTGACATAGATAATACGTAGACTAAAAACGCTAGAATCCTGAGCTATATGTTATGTGTGTTGATATTTAGAGTTGGCAACACGTCCTGTGCTATAATAGCGCTGTTATTGTACATTTTCTATCATATTTGTATCATATTATGTAATGCTTGTCATTGCTTTGTATTGTACATTTTTGTGTCATAGTATTAGATCAAGCACTATAAGAATAATTTGGCTGAATACTAAACTATTTTTAAGTTAATTACAGTAGAGCGCACTTGAAGTGAAATAACTAGTGTCCGACCGAAACAGGATTTTCTACCGAAAACGAAACCGAATATTCGATATCTGTCTCAGTTTCGGCCGAAACCGAAACCGAAACTTTTTTAGACATGTTAAAAATCTATTGTTTACTGAAATTCGGCTTATTTTTTACACTTTTATTCACTATAAAGTAAGGACCTCATAAATTGAGTATTATAATTTTAATTGCGTTTACAATCACAACATTTTTTTACATTAACTCCACATGAGAGACCCTGAGGAAAATAATTTCCCTCAGGGCGTATGTCATCTTTGAAGATGCTGTATGGATGATCTTTTTGGGGAGAGGAAGGAGGGAGGAAACATAGAGGCCGGGTTCCACAGCCAAGCTGTTGAACTCAAGAATGAGTCATAGAAACGACCCGTTCTCATGTGACTATATAGTATATTTCGGATAGCGCCGTGTACGGAGACTAGCATTAAAAAGTAGTATGTATATCAACAGGGTACTTGTGGTTTCGTCACAATTACGTAGATTGTAAGTATCTCCATGAACGGAGGGCCTTACACCAAGCACATCAAAGGAGGGACTGTTCGGAAGATCGCTTCCGTTGAAGGAGACTAGATTTTAATTTTTATTTACACTTGTTAAATAAAATTAAAATTAGAATGAAATAAATAAAAATAATTGAAGTTTGTGATTACATAAACTCACAATACAAGGACTATAAATAATACTAAAAATTTATAATTTGGTAGGCGGGTATGGGTACCGCCGCCCTGGGAACCATTTATTGGATGACCAACACCTCTGCCACAGGTCACCCCAAGTGGTTCGCTACGTTTGGTGACTTAGCAGGGGTGCCCGGGTTCTTGGGGTAATGTTTGTCCAGGTCTTGATGGCGGGTGCGTCGGCCCACCTTCTGCGTGGCGGGCCGGTTTGGGAGATGCTGGTTGAGGGAGACCCTTTACAACCGGTTACCGCTGTCCGGGCCGCTCGGTAGTACAGGGGCCCGACCCTCAGGCTCACGACTGAGGGTGGGCTGCCCCATCAACGAGTGCAAAAACCCCGCCGCTGCTGTTGTGCCGGTTCGTGACCGGAGGGGACCCAGCAGTAGCGTTTGGGGCGCATTGGGCGACCTCTCCAGCCGGACTCTCCCTGCCCATCGCCTTGCACCGCAGTGGGTGGGTTGGATACATACGTCCGTCACTCCTGGAAACTCGGAACCCCAGCATCCTACCCACCCCTTATACCTTTTCCCTCCCAGACCTTCCTTCCTCTCATATCAAAAAAACAAAAAACCAAAAATTAAAATCATGAACTTGCAACCTACAATAATTAACGTCATTACAGCGGCGAGACGTAGGCGTCCCCGGTGCGGGCCAAAACTGTTGGTGAATTACATCAACATTCGCGGCCTGCACACCAATTTAAACTCTGTCCACCACCACCTTATTTCTCAACGCCCAAACCTACTCTTCCTGTCTGAAACTCAGATAGCTGAGCCTGTAGACACCTCCTATCTGGACTGCCCGGGCTTCACCCTCGCAGGCAAGTTCAGACCTAAAGGAGGTGTCTGTCTCTATAGTCGAGCTGATGTCAACTGTGTGCGACTGTTGAATCTGGAAAACTCCAGATTCGACGTAATGTGGGTACGCGTCAATCTTGCCAGTACGGTAAGATTCTACGCGTGTTTATACCGCTCACCGAACCTGAGCGAATCAGACTCGTCCGAGCTCTTCAAACACTTAAGCGACACTATTGATGACCTCTTGCCCCGCTACCCTACGGCAGAGTTTGTGGTCCTGGGGGACTTCAATGTTCATAACGAACCTTGGTTGAAGTTCTCAGGATCAACAGACTCGGCTGGACGCCAAGCGGAATCCTTTGCCCTTTGCTACGGATTGGAGCAAATGGTTCAGGAGCCTACAAGGGTTCCTGATGTCCAGACTCACCGTTCCAATCTGTTAGACCTATTTTTAACTACTGTGCCACACGGTTACAGGATTGAAGTCACAGCGCCTTTAGGATCGTCCGACCACTGCCTGGTGACGACATCAATCCCTGTAAACTTCAGACCACCAAACGAGAGGCTGAAGAGAAAAGTGTGGCACTATAGGTCAGCAGATTGGTTCGGTCTGCGGGCACATTTTAATGCTTTTCCGTGGTCAGCTGTCTGTTTTCGGACTTCGGATCCCTCAAGATGTGCCCAGGAAATTGGTGAAGTCATCACATCCGCGATGGATGGCTTCATCAAATCTACTGTTAAGGAAACTGGTGTAGGCTCAAAGCCGTGGTTCAGTCGACAATGCGCTGAAGCAGTGCGACGAAAAAACGCGGCTTACCGAGCCTACAACACATCTAGAACATCCGAAGACAGAACAGCTTACAACAAAATGGCAAAGGAAACCAAGAGAATCATAAATAGGTCAAAATTCGAGCACGACCAGCAGATCAGCAGAAAGCTGACTGCATGCCCGCATGGCAGCAGGCAATTCTGGTCACTTGCGGGCTCAATAGGTCGCAACTTCTGCAAATCCAGTCTGCCACCTCTTACCAGACCTGACGGCTCACTAGCAAACACCGCCACCGAAAAGGCTAACTTACTAGGTAAAATGTTTGCGGATAACTCAACCCTCGATGACCAAGGTGCTGTCCCGACGTCGGTTCCTCACTGCGGTTTTCATATGAAAAAGCTGAGGATCCGGCATCGGGAGGTACTCCATGTTTTACGAGGGCTTGATGTTAATAAAGCTAGTGGGCCCGACGGAATACCTGCCCTGGTATTGCAGAGGTGCGCTGCAGAATTAGCTCCAATTTTGACGAAGCTTTTTAAACTGTCCCTGAAGACTGGCTCTGTGCCCTCTGGTTGGAAAAAAGCGGTTATCCATCCTATTCCAAAGAAGGGTGACCGCTCCAACCCGGCCAACTACCGCCCCATAGCGATCACATCAGTTCTGTCTAAGGTGATGGAACGTGTGATCAACGACAAACTGCTCACATACCTCGAGAAGAACAAAATTATCAACGACCGTCAATACGGATTCCGGCGGAACCACTCGTGCGGTGATCTTCTCGCGTATGTGACGCATGTTTGGGGGCGATGCCTGGAACGTTTCGGTGAGACCCAAACGGTTGCACTGGACATCTCCAAGGCCTTTGACCGGGTTTGGCACCGAGGACTTGTCAACAAACTGCTTTCTTACGGACTTCCCGCATCCTTGTGTACGTGGATTGCCGACTTCTTGAGGGGGAGGTCGATTCAGACGGTAGTCGATGGTTTCACCTCTTCCTCACACTCGATAAATGCTGGCGTCCCGCAGGGATCGGTTCTGTCTCCAACTTTGTTTTTGTTGCACATCAACGACCTTTTGTCATGTGCACCAATTCACTGTTATGCGGATGACAGTACAGTTCATGATAGCTTTTTGTTTGCCAAGCCCCCAAAGGGCTCACAAACTCCAACAGCTCGTAGGGCTTTGAAGCAAAGAATGGACGGCTACCTCGAGAGTGTTTTCTCTTGGGGTAAAAATAATCTCGTTGAATTTAATGTTTCAAAGACCCAATCTTGTCTGATTACGTCCAAAAGGGATCGAAATGAAAATCTAGTCTCTTTCAACGGAAGCAATCTTCCGAACAGGCCCTCCATTGATATGCTTGGTGTAACCCTAAGTGACCAGCTCAGGTATGGGGGCTCCATTGAAGCCAGAGTAAAGCTAGCCTCCCAAAAACTGGGCGTGCTGTACAGGGCCCACAGATACTTTAATAGTACACAACTGCTAACCCTGTACAAATCACAAGTACGCCCCACGGTTGAATTTGGCAGCCATCTCTGGTCTGGAGCTCCAAAATACCTGAAAAATACCCTCGACTCTGTGCAGAAACGGGCGGTCCGTTTGATAGATTCTCCCATCTTAACAGACGGATTGCAATCTTTAGAGCACAGGCGTCGGGTGGGAATGCTATCCTTGTTCTACCGGTATTACAATGGAAGATGCTCCGAGGAACTAGCATCATTGATCCCTTCGGCACCGGTGCATAGTCGGGAAACACGCCAAACGCGTGCCCAACATTTGTACACGGTTGACATTTGTCACATGAGAACGGGTCGTTTCTTCGACTCGTTCTTGTGTTCAACAGCTCGGCTGTGGAATGATTTGCCGGCCTCTGTGTTTCCTCCTTCCTACAACATGGGTCTCTTCAAGACCAATGTTCATTCCTTCCTCTCCTCAAAAAGACCCTCCACACAGCATCCCAGATGACATAGGCCCTGAGGGAAATTATTTTCCTCAGGGCCTCCTGTGTGGAGTTAATGTAAAAAAAAAAAAAAAAAAGGACGCCGGACCGGCCAGCAAACTCAGTTGATGATGGTGGATGACACACGAGCCACGAACTCACCCGAAATCAGTCAAACGGCACGCGATAATTCACAAATGCAGAGTTTCGGTGCGGCCGAAGGTTCGGCAGATTTTCTGCCGAAACCGAAACTGATGCCGAAACTAGATTTTTTTACCGAACCTTGACGAAACCGAAACCGAACCTTCGATCGGTCACTAGAAATAACACAAAATAGCGCTATACAAATGTCGTGTTATAATAATAATATATTATTATTATACTACCTAACACCTGAGTCCTTTACCACAAATTTTACAAGTGAAGCGGAGATGAGATGTGTCTTTTGAGCAATATGATTGGTCAATTTTTGCACGTCTCTGTTTCACTCTGCTCAACATTGCTTCTATGGAAACGCACCCTTAGATCAGGGCATTTACGACAATTTATTGCAACAAAAGGTTCTACAAAAACCAAATGTATTTTGTATTTTGTAATTTGTATTTTGTATTTGAAAGAAAAAAATGGTTAAAATACTGTATTTTGTATTTTGTATTTCAAATACACGACTTGAAAGTATTTTGTATTTCGTATTTTAAATACATGCGAAAAAGTATTTTGTAATTTGTATTTCAATTACAGCAAAGCATGTATTTTGCCCAGCCCTGACTGAAACCATATTAAAATTGTTAACTGATGTAATAATTATATGTGATATATTTTGTTGGCGAGCCAACAAATAAATAAGCAACGTTTTTTGTTTTCCATCGGCCACGGAAAAACATTGTGGCCCTCCCTAATGCTTTATTTTTATTTTTAACGGGTATTTTGAATAGAGGGGACTCAATGAAAGTTTTTCGGAAATAAAAGATTTATCAACCACTTAATTTTTTTTGTTTATAGCTCCGCCCTGAGGAAAAATCGGGGGCCCTGAGGAAAAATTTCCCTCAGGGTTTATGTTATCTTTGGGGACGCTGTGAGGAGGATTTTTAAAGGAAAGGAAGGAGAGAAAGATCTAGAAAAGGGATGAGGGATGGGTGACAGTGTCCAGGAGTAACGGACGTGACAGGCACCCCTGCCAACCGAACCACTTGGGGTGACCTATGACAGAGGTACTGGTTATCCAAACAAATGGTTTGTGAAGATTTGGCTAAAATGTTAAGTACTGAACAAATTATTGCTATTTAAATTAATTAATTAATTTATTTATAAAAGCACTAGCAGACCAGGCCACACGTTGCTGTGGCTAACAAAACACAACGCCGTTACCCAACCTTTATAACCAACGCCATCTGTTAATTTGCATACATATCAAATCCACACCGCCGCCAGTATTGAATCTTTGAATTTCTCTACTATAATATGCATGTATTATACATACAAACCTTCCTCTTGAATCACTATTGGTGAAACCGCTTGAAAATCCGATGCGTAGTTTAAAATATCTAAGCGCACAGACAGTAAGAGCGACTTCATTTTATACTATGTAAAGATAGATGAGTTGGCGATCTCTACCTATTTTGATTTTTCAAAATGAACTCTAACCTTCCGGGAATCATTATTACGTGTTCTGGAAATAAGAATGTCAAATTTCCAGGTTTTCTAATAAAATTCATGAAAAATTTCAAAAATTCAAATCAAGGTTCTTATAAAATGTTGTGAAATATATTTTCTACGAACCGTGAATTCAAATAACAAATTATCGTTCTAAATTTGAAATTTTACCGTACCAAAGAAGACGAAATTATATAAAAGAGAGAATTATTCAATATTCTTCAAAAATGATAAAAATTCCAAACCAAATACTTCCTTGTAATGAATTCCCTTATAATTGAATTATATTACATTGTTCCTAAAATACAAAAAAACTACTATTAAAACATTTCGAGTTCTGAGGCTAATATCTTATTTAGATATGATTATTAAGGTGACTTCTCATTAAGGTGATGTACCACGTCGTGTAAAATTCGGAATCAGGCCGCTAACACTAACACTTCTTATGTATATATGGCGATAAGGTTTAAAATCCCGTTTTACACGGGCCGACTGTTTCGGTTTATTCACGAAAAAAACATAGCTAAAAAAACTTTTTTTATTTTATTTTGCGAAGCTCGAGCACAAATACTTAAATGTTTTACTTTCATTTTCTAGAGAATTTAATTTTCCACATTATACAATAAAATTATAACCGAGAAGGGGAAGTAGTAGGAGATTTTAAACTTTAAAGCAGTTTTTATAAGCCTGATATCATAAAAAATACTCGATTATTCAATGGCAGAAATATGTGTTTTACTCGCAATATTTTATTAAAGCATCTAATTTTCAAACCAAAATCACATGTTTCATTTCGGAAGGCGTATATGAGTACCGCCGCCCCGGGAACCATTTATTGGACAACCTCTGCCATAGGTCACCCCAAGTGGTTAACTACGTTTGGTGACTTAGCAGGAATGCCCGGGTTTATGGGGTGAGGTTTTTTAAAGTTTTGGCAGCCGATATGTCTGCCCACCTGCTGCGTGGTGGGCCGGATCGAGAGAGACTGATTGAGGAGGTCTTTTAACCTCTCCATCCAGAATCACCTTGTACCGCAGTTGAAGGGATGGATTTGTCTATCCGTCACTACTGGACTAAGGATGCAACGATATATCGGAAAACCGATAAATATCGATATATCAACCCCTAAAAATATCGAAAAACTCTATATATCGTATCAAAATATCGAAAAAAATAATCTTATTTCAAAGGCAGAAGTCACTACAACTCAATGCAGAAACCGGCTACAAGGAAGCAGACTGTCAAAGTTACTATTTAATATAGTTAATTAATAAATAGTTACGATAGCTAGTACAAAATACTGGAATTAATATATTTTTAAATAAATTTATAAAAAAAAACACATTTTATATACCTATAGAAATTTTGTGATTATTCATATAGGTAAGTATAAAAAAACATATTCATACCCAATCGATAAACGTTTCACATAACTAAAACTTCATCAGATTTCTATAAGCTTTTAAAAAAAGAAGAAACATAATTCGATATTTATCGATATCGATATTTTTAAAAACTTGCATCCCTATCCTGGACACACTGACCCCCAGATTCCTATTCACCCCTCATACCTATTTCGTTCACAGAACTTCCCTTTCTTTAAAAAAAAACCTCCACCCAGCATCCCCTAAGATGACATAGCCCTAATCTAAAAAAAGAAAGATTTTGCATTTCCATCACCTTAAAATAATTCTTAATAAATCTTCTGCAAGTAAAAGGCGGGTTCCACTCTTGACACGAAGCTAAGTATTGAGTTGACCCATTGCTACCAGCAGACATATTAAAATTAAAATAAGTCAGTTGATATTATATGTTCCAAACAATATCTTCGTAACTGGTAGAGAACATCTGAGGCTGATTTCACTCTATTGTACTACTCAATGTTATGCGATTCTCAAATAATATGAATATGTACACAAAAGTAACATCTGGGTACTCCTTTCATAAATGCTGAATTGTGTTTATTTGTCCTTTCACAAAAGGTACAGACAGTCCGTGCAAATATTATACAATCTAACAGATCTTTTATCTAGAGCAGACAGTAAGAAAGATACATAGTACATAGAAAATAATCCTTGTTTCCATATATTCGAAAGATTGTGTTTTAATTGCAATGGTAAAATTTTTAAATGGCAAAGTCACTGAAAAAAAATACAACTTAAACATATATTTATTTTTAACTTAATGAGTAAAACCTCAAGTACAATATTTATTAGCGAAACTCACTCGAAAATATGAAACAGAAAAATCAGAAAAAGATACGGTCACATCTGTAACTACAACCTGCCAGGTCAGTGCTCTTCCCGGCAAGTCGTAGGTCCTGGGTTCCCCAGATGTGATCGTATCTTTTCTAATTTTTTGTTTCGGATTTTCGATAGAGTTTCGCTAATATTGTCTTCATTAATAAAATATATTTTTATTACCTATACCCAAAAAGGGCTTAAAATATTTGTGTCAACTAAAAAAAGGATGGTATGTTCCACAATTCGTTTCGACGACTCGTTCGTGAGTTCAACAGCTCGGCTGTGGAGCCTCAGTGTTTCCTCCTTCCTACAACATGGGTCTCTTCAAGACCCATGTTCACTCCTTCCTCTCCTCAAAAAGACCCTCCACGCAGCATCTCCAAAGATGACATATGCCCTGAGGAAAACTATTTTCCTGTGTGGATTTAACGTAAGAAAAACCTTAATAAATAAAAATGGACCGAATTCAAATGCAGTAAATTTTTTTTGGTATTCATATACATTAATGTACCGAAAATTGTTGAGAATTTTGATAAAATTTTACGAATAATTACTAGCTAGCAGCCAGCTGAAGAAATCAGGAAACCATTAAGAATTACATCGATTCTGACCATATTCCGAAAAGACCTTGTAGCTGGAGAGCTGTCATAGTGTAGAAACAGAAAGAACGCGGGTTCCGGCTTTCTGGTCAGTCAGCGCATGGGCGGCCGACTGGCGCAGGCGCGTTTGTAAGTAAAAGTACGAAACACCACACAGTGAAGCCAGGTTCAGATGTCCACAATTCGATAAAAAACAGGCGCCGGCGGACTAGGGTACTCAGCGCCGGTATTCGCCGGTAAAGTCGAATCCCGCGTTCTTTCTATTTGTGCATTACTTATAAAGCTGGTCCCGAAAAGGTTGAAATTGATTCGTCGCGTCGACCGCCTGCATCAAATTAAATCCCACACATTTGCCGTATCGTAAAACAATTTTAACATAACGAAAACGAAAAAACTGTTCTATTAGGTAATTAAACAGTTCTAAACATTTTTAGAAAACTTATTTTTTAGTTGGTTTTAGGGCCGTATATTTCAACATTTGCATATATGAGTAAAATAAAGTGCTAAAGTTAAATTTAAACGGTGTTTTATGTCACTTGACCTCCGTAGCCCAGTGGGTAAGACTCTTGACTCACAGTCCGGAGGTCGCGGGTTCGAACCCGGCATGCGCAAATAAATTTTATTTGATTAATTTGTGTTATTTCACAATTAATTAATTTAAAATAATATATAGTATATTTGCGGCATGTTCCAGAGTGGAAGATACTATCAGTATCGCCCTGGTGTAAGACCACCATTCAGAATTGAAACGTTGCTTAAAAATGGCTTTAGCCGTGTTTGGTGACCAGATCTGAATAGCCAGGTACTTCCCAACCTTCCTCTTCCCCACCTCCTTCCCCTCCCCACTACCTTCAGCCTCACAACATACCCCAATTGGGGATGCCATAGTCTCACTGGCTCCAGACGGGAGCAGTTGAGATTCTTGTGCGGTATTCACTGTAAAAAAAAAAAAAAAACTTTTAACTTTTGCTTTTACTTTCCGAAAATCGATAGTTACCTACTCTAGCTCTAGAGTTACTCCGCCATTGTGAAATATTTGACAGTTCTGTTAGCGGTAAGGTACGAAATTGCGCCCTTCAACATTGATTATTAATTATTATTAATCATGATTAATATTTTAGAAGATAATGATAGTGATAATGAATTCCTCGTACAATATGTCTTGCAACGAAAGTAAAAACATTTCGACCCGTGTTAACGATGTGGTTATTTGGGACGATCGATCCCGAATTTTTGGCGCGGTATCACATGTCAAAAGATCTCGTAAAAATTATGACACATTAAACTCAAGCAGATTTTATAACTACTGGAAGGTAAATAACATTTTTTCCATGTAACATCGTTAATATTTTAATAGGTCGTTCTTTCGTCATTTTTAAATACTCACACAATTATTTTCATAGGAACAAAGCTGTCAGATCATACAACGTCATGAAACAAAATACAGCGGGATATTTTGACAGTGGTTTTCAAATTTAATCTTCTGTGTGGCCCCTCCAAGAAAAAATCATTATCGCATAATTTCGATGAGTATTCTGCTTTTTAGACTGGCCACACTAATAATTAGAACTTAAGCAAAACACGTCAGATGCTACGTGCTTTCGATATTATTTTATGAAATGGAAGCATGGACGCTTACTGAAGAACTAATTAGGCGACTTAAAGCATTCGAGATGTGGTTCTACAGAAGAATACTTAAAATAAGCTGGATAGACAGGGTTACAAATGAAGATGTTATTGTTCGGATGAATAAAGAAAAGGAAGTAATTAAAACTATAAAAATCCGAAAACTTAAATATCTTGGACATGTGATGAGAAATCCAGAGAAGAATGAGATCCTGCATCTCATAATGCAGGGAAAGATTGCCGGAGGACGGGGCCCTGGAAGAAGGAGAACCTCATGGCTGAAAAACCTGAGACAGTGGTTTGGCCAGTCTACCGTGGAGCTGTTAAGGCTCTGCAACCGGGCTCGAAAAGAAGAAGATGGAGAGATACGAAATTACGAATGTTAGAGGAGAGCGCTAACATTTACAGCGACAAAATCGATGCGAAAATGTTTAATAAAACACAACTCGTTTAAAATAGAACAAAAATCTCGCGGGAATTGTCTTAAACAGCATTTAAAGAAACACTGTGAATTTTTTCATACATATAACCTGCAAAATAACTGAAACAAACGTGTTTATAATAATTTTTGGAGCATACTTTGCGATTTTTTTCTATCGAGGGAATTTTATATAATTTGCGTTTCGGCGCAGGCATTGTCTAGATATTATCTTCAAGAATAACATATATTTTTTTAAGAGCTTTAAAACTTACCGTGTTTAAGGAAAATATGTAATAAATCGGTAGTAATTCGGGTTGCGGGAACTTAACAAAGTCCGCATAGCCAACGTCCGTTGAACGAACAGGGCACAAGAAGAAGCAAAACACTTGAAACAGCGCGTGGTCCTATTTAACATCCTTGTTACGTTAGCTGGCGGTTAAAATTTATATTTAGTTCACGATTTAGCCTTCTGTTAAAACAGATGGCCGTTATAAAAATTTTACTAAATCTTACTAATCTTACTACAAACGCGAAAGTTTGTATGGGTGTTTGTTACTCTTTAACGCAGAAACTACTGAATTTACAATAATATAGCTCATAAATCAGAATAACATATAGGCTATCCTACTAATATTATAAAGGCGAAAGTTTGTATGGATGCATTCACGCAGAAACTACTGAATGGATTTTAATGAAACTTTACAATAATATAGCCCATACATCAGAATAACATATAGGCTATCCTACTAATATTATAAAGGCGAAAGTTTGTATGGATGCATTCACGCAAAAACTACTGAATGGATTTTAATGAAACTTTACAATAATATAGCTCATACATCAGAATAACATATAGGCTATCCTACTAATATTATAAAGGCGAAAGTTTGTATGGATGCATTCACGCAAGAACTACTGAATGGATTTTAATGAAACTTTACAATAATATAGCTCATACATCAGAATAACATATAGGCTATCCTACTAATATTATAAAGGCGAAAGTTTGTATGGATGCATTCACGCAAGAACTACTGAATGGATTTTAATGAAACTTTACAATAATATAGCCCATACATCAGAATAACAAATAGGCTCAGAGCTCTGGCATTATGAAATTTGAAAAAAAAATTGAAATAGGTGGCACGATTAGTAAGATATCTATAATTCTTTATACGATTCAAATTATTAGGGGAGTACTTCAAATAAATTCGGGAGTGAGGAGGGGTGGAGTGGTTAGAGGGGGAGGGGGGGGGGAGGATGGACAGGGGGGGGGGGAGGGGGAGTGGGTGGGAGAAAACGGATTAGGAACCCCCCTAATACCATGCGAGCGAAGCCGCGGGAAAAAGCTAGTAATTTATAAAGCTAGCTAGGAACGGGACGCGGGAGGGGAACGGGGACGCATGGGAAAGGTGATTCAGGGAGAAACAATGTATTTCTTTGAATATGGCATTGCAAGGCATCCCGGGAACTAGCTAGTATATATATTTTTAAAATCACAAGAATTTAAGCCAAGGCTTGTTGCAGTCACAATTTTTTAAAACGGTTGTCGAAAAAATCAATCGCCTTGTAAAGACGATACAAAGTCTCACTCAGCTTAAATTTCCCTATGAAGCCTAACTCCTATTTTGTATATTGATATTGGTAATGTTCTTAGATCATCTAGCAACATCGCATTTCGCAGTAAACTTTCTCCGCCCGTTGGATCCCGGCTAATTAATCATCTGGTAAACGGCGCGGCGTATCGCGCCTCCGACGACGAAACAAAGGCCCAGGGGGAGTGCCCCGAGGAAAGGTAAACCTAAGCCGGCGTATTGAATGACAATTAGTTTACTTGGTTCAAAGATCGCACCGACCGCGACAGGGCGTTTATTGATTGCCTAATAACGTTCGTGTTCGGATACGGTGGGCGGAAGATTCTAGGGTAGTGGTGATAATTATAATAATAACAGCTTTTAATTTGATAACTCCGATGATACTATCGTGATTGTTGTGATATCCACATACACATAATGCTGAACGCGAGCCGAGCCACCATGAGACCGAGAACCATGCTGCATTGACCATCATTTTCAATGTCACTTACAGACAGTTTCATTATTTTGACGCGTGTCACAAAATACTCCTACTATGATCTTTTTTTACATTTGCTCGACACAGGGGGCCCTGAGGAAAATAATTTCCCTCAGTACCTATGTCATATCAAGGGATGCTGAGTGGAGGATCTTTTTAAGGAAGTAAATGACAGGAAGTTCTGGGAAAGAAAAAGGTATGAGGGGTGGGTAGGAATCAGGGATCCGCCAACAAGACCGGGACAAACCTCACCGTGTGAACGCGGGCACCCCTGCTAAGTCACCAAACGTAGCGAGCCATTTTTGGTGACTCTAAGGCAGAGGTATTGGTTATCCAATAAATGGTTCCCGGACGGCGGTACCCATACCCGCCTCACAAATTGAATTGATCTGTTTCCTATCAACCTTTTCTAGTTGCACAAATGAAACATAACACAAGGACGTTACCCTCCTTGGGGGGCATCCATAAATTACGTCACACCTTAAGGGGGGGGGGGAGTAGAGAAGTATGACATTGTGTGACAAGGGGGATGGGGCGTCCTCAGCTCTGTGCCGTCACATGTAAAACTACTGTTTGGATTATTTTTCGATATAAAATTGGAAAATATGTGACTTCACACTAAGGGGGAGGGGGTCTCACAAATGTGACGATATGTGACGGGGGGGGATCCAAAAGTGATGAAATTCGTGTGACGAAATTTATGGATGGCCCCAT